>OZ018322.1:127802699-128402699 GCA_963969495.1 Ceratothoa steindachneri | reverse complement strand
TCTGCAAGTGTCTTTGCCAACAAATAAATGTTGGAGCAAGCATTGCAACCTCGATGGAATGTATTTTAAGTTAGATTGTAGTTCAAGCGCCGAAATATGAGGATATTGGTTGATTGAAGATGTGATCCTTGACTTAATGTTGTCGCTCTTGATCAGTTTAGTCGCAGTCTGTATGATGGCTCTTTTCTGAGCCTCTTCATCATTTTCTTGCTGGCTAAAATAGTCTCAGAATACTACTAGTTTTCTCACGAAATGTTACGATATCATGTAACCCCTCTTGCTCGGCAATGAATATAGATTCCCCATAATGCTTGGATTTGAGGTGCTGGTTGCCATAGGCCACGGAATCTGGCTGAACCAGATATTCTGCCATTTTCTTAGCAAGATCATCCACTCTCAATTGTTCCTCATTATTTTCTTCTAAGAACGTGCACATTCCGATGAAGACTTGCTCTTGGTCAGAGTCCTTCGGTCTTCCAACCTTTCGTGGCTTCTTTTCAGTTGGACGATCTCTGTCCTGTTTCGTGCGAATATTGATGCCACATGACCGATGGTACACACGATCAGCAGCGTGGAGGTCCTTGCCGAAATATTTTTTTTTCTACCACGAACAGTGAATGCCCAGTCATCGTTACGATCCTTACAATGTGAGAGGGTTTTCTCCACGAATGAATCTGTTTTGACAGAGCTGAATTCATTAAAATCGGCACTACCGAGTGATTTTATTATCTCATTGCCACAGAACAAACTGCGATTTACTGTTGAAAGGTGCGACAGAAACACGCGCACTTCTTTTTACAGGTTGGGGTGGTTGTAGCTTGGCTTTCTTGAAGAAGTATATTTGCTTGTTAATATAGTTCACTGCATCTTTTTTGCACCTCGGTACCAGCAGCTACCACGATACTGTTGCCTCTTTCGATGCTGGCCCTGTTGATTCCTTCAGCCCCCCTTTCACCATCTATCTCACTGCCACATAAAGGACAATTTCCCCGACTTGCCATCTTCTCTTGCTCTGAAATGCAAAAGAAATTAGTGTTAGTAAAATCTAAAATCTTGAATGGCTGATTATATACCAACCAAATTGACGTCACGGCATTATGACTGGGCTTGGCTTATAATCTTTTTGAGATCCCAGTATAATGGGGTTATTGTTTTTTAGACTTTTCCAAAGTCGCTTGTTCACTGAAATGAACACTTATCAAAGTACGGAAGAGCTAACCGCCTTCCTAACTGGAAAATTAGGCGTTTCTATTGGCAGAGGCAGCCATCTTTGTATGACGCTATTTTGATCCAATTTTGGTAAACTTTTGTTGTATCGTTATTTACACTTGAAACAACAAAATAATGTAATAAAACAATTTTTTGCAATTTGTTTGGGGTGAGAGGGTTTCAGGTCATATTTTGTAGATGACCTCTTTTCATATCTTGCCGCAGTCTGAACTGCATGTTTTCACGGCCGAACGAGTAGCAATATACCGCTCGGTACTGTAGATTATGTGCCCTGTCCAGTTTGTGGACTGTAATTTATAGCGATTACAGAGTGCATTGGAACACCACATCGACTGGTTTGCAGTATCCCTGATGCCAGGGTTGCTGCATATCTAGACGACGTCAAGATTACCTTCTCCTTGGTTTCTTTACATGTGAAGATTCCTCTAAACGAGCACGCGTATGAGGGACCCAGGCTGGCTTTATAGATCGGGCTGCCGTTTTGCTTTTCCCATACTGAGTCCAGGCAGGGATCAGTTCCCCCAACTTAGAGTCGCCTAAAAAAGATGAGAGACCGAGAACTCGCACGTTAATTTAAAGTTCCCCCGTCTCTTCCCCTAATCCATCGACGGTATAAATGTAGTTTTCGGTAGCCTCTGAATCAGATACATTCGCGGGACGCATCGCCACCTGATGGAGGCCTCCCCTCAACTTTTCTGCTAATTGCTCCCTCCTCAGACTAAACCACATTTGGGTTGAATGTCCTAGTCTGTGTTAAGGAGCTTCGTGCCTGGCTCCTGCCCCAATAGCGTAACATGGAGGGTGGCACTACTGCTCGTCTCTGTTGATGAAAGCGTGTTCCTCCACACTGGACTATGTTCTGATAGTTTTTTTGTAGGAGGCCCCAGTCTTATTTAAATTTTGTAAGTCAGGCTTGGTGTTCTTAGGTTCCTGATGTGGGTTTGACTTTTGTGCAGTCGCCAGATAGCCCCTTAAAAAAAAGAAAAACTTTTGTGGGGTTACCTTTGGCATGCCTTTTTGTTTTTTATAGCTTAAGGTTTTCCTCATTACTTTTGCTTTATTTTTTGATTGCCCCCAAATTAGCTGTGCTCTTGTTTGCAGCCACCAGAATGGCTTGTAAAAATACCCACCCAAACAGGTTTGAAATGTGTTTAATTGATGTTTTATCCTGAATTTTTGATTAGGTTCACAAACTGGCTTGCAACCATTACTTAACATCGACACTCGAGCTCAAACGTCTGGATTTCTCAGAAGTAGCGTGGTGTTGGATCGCCAAAGACTTCTCGGACAATCCTGAAGGAGAAGTCATGAATTTGGGAGTCAAATTTAAGGTGAGTTTACCTCTTACATCTAGACCATCCCCGGTGTGCGAATCGGGGCAGGGGGTGGGTATCATACCCTTAAAAGGGGCCTATTATTAGAATCGCTGCAATGCCCTAAAAGAGCATAAATGCGTCAGAGTGCGCGTAGTTTAGGTGGGGTTGATGCACACCTACCCCACTATTAAAGGGATTGAAGTTGAAGAAGCGACACCCGAAAAATGGTCGTTGGTGGGCACTAATGTCACATGGGTTGGGGGGTGGGTTCAAATAGGTTCCCCTTCTGGAGTATTCATTAGGAAGGTTGGATGGAGGCTGCTCAATTCATCGATGTTTCCCTATTGTTTCAGCCAACAGACCTTTGTTAGTTGGTTTTGTTTATTTGTTTGTGTGTGTAGTCACAAGTGGTCATAGTTGCTTACGACGCTCGGCTGACATCATATATCTAAAGGAAGGAGGGGCTCCCCTCTCACCACCCTCGACCGATAAAGGTGGCCCCTCCAAGTTTCTCGTAGTGAAGGTTTCCCCCCCCCCTCCTCTCAAATAGATACTGTTTGGGGGCTTTCCCCTTACTCCCCCTAGTCTAGTGACTGGCCTCCCTATACTTTCTCAGATTCCCCGAAGATTTTCTTAGCGGAAAGTTCCCTCCAAGCGACGGGTCCCCAGATGCTTTCTCAAGGGCCCGACAAGAACACGGCGATGCAGATGACGCGTTAATTCGGTTTCTGGCTCCCCCTCCCTCTCTGGGATCTTTTCGATCTTTTCTTCAGGGGTTGTTCCCAGAGAGGCTCTGGCCTTCTCGTGGCGAGGGGGGTCAGCCCTGGGCCATCTAGGGGACCCATGGTGCTGCCAACAAGACTTTTAACATACCCCTCTTTCTTTCCTCTTCTATTGCGCTCTTCCACTGCCCTTTATTTCCCCCTCTTCCTTCACCTATCTAGTGGTCCTTATCAATACCCGACCTCTGCTCGTTTAATGGATTGATTCCGAATTGTTCTTTCATGAAGGTGAAAGAGGCTGGGCATCTCCACCGCCTTCGTCTACCGAATGCCCAAGGAGAAACCCATCGTTGGCCCCTTTTTTCCGTGCGTAGGAGAACTCGGGCAGCCTCTTAGGGTTATAAAGATTGTGTGGTAGATCCGTATCCATTCTCCAAGAGGACATACCGGACGTAACTGATTCTATAGTTGCAGTAGTGCCAGGCCCTTGTAGGCCTCCATGGTGGGGAGCCCCGAGGGAAAATGCGAAGTTTTTTTCTTTTTGCAATGGCTAGCCATAAACCAAAAACCTCCCCTTCTCGTAAGGGTTCTCGTGCCAAACGTTCCTTAGTTCCCCTTTCAGCCTTCCCTCGCTCGTTGGACCCCTATTCCAACGAAGTAGACCCAGATCTTGATTATCCTCGCTTTCTTGTCATGAATTCATCATCTGACATCCCACTTGCAAAAGTCGATGTGTTTGACGTCAATGAATCTTTTAAGTCCCGCTGTGGTGAACCCCGCCGGATGTGGTCAAGAGGAAATGGTGATGTCGTAGTCGAGGTGTCATCCCACTCTCAACACAACCTTGTGCAAAATCTATCTTCGATAGCTGAAATTCCAATAACTGTCTCGCCCCATCCGCGTCTGAATTTCGTCAAAGGTGTCGTCCGTTCAAACGAACTAAAGGACTACGTCCCCACCCGTCTTCAGAGTAAGCTCAGTACCCAACGTGTCACACACGTACACAGGGTAACTAAAACATTAGGCTCCACTAAAGTTCCAACCGCCACACTGATTTTAACATTTGAACGACAAGAACTACATCGAACTACCCAGACGCTGCTTCAATTGCAATCAATTTGGACATGTTGGCCGAGCCTGTCGGCACCCTCGCTCCTGCGTGAATTGTAGCTCTGACTACCATGGCCCCGAATGCACCAAAACGCCCCACTGTGCCAACTGCGGAGGTACCCACAGTGCTGCGTCGAAACTCTGCTCTATATTTTTATATGAAAAGGAAGTTCTCGCTTTGCGCGACTCCCTACGTCTAGATATAAGAGAGGCCCGCCAGCGTACCCGAGCACAATCCTCGCCACTCGGCCGGCTCTTCTCTGACGTTTTACGTGATGCTGGACGAAACCGACCATCACGCGCGAGTTCCGACCAGCCCGAAGCACTTCACCCTAGATCTACTCGCAGCGTCGAAAACATTCAGAATATGCAGTCGAAGCATCGCTCTCACACCGAGATAACCAATGTAGCCCCCCTCTCTCCACAGCTCTAGCTGGGAGAGACGCTTGAAGACATCAGACGCTATTTGAAAGAATCCTCAACATCGACCAGTAAAGGTTCATCCACCCGGCCACGAGACCCAAAGCCCAGTGGTAAGAGAAAGGATTCCTCACCTGGGTCATCGACCACCAATAAGCGGGCAGCCTCTGGAGCTGACTCGGCCGAACTCCGAGAATCTCCAATGGACTCCTCCCCTATGGTTGAACATTCTCTGCCCTTAAGTCCGTCTTGCCCTTCACAGGACGTAGGCCCCATCCTGATCCAAACGATGGCAGAAATACACCCAGCTCCACACACCTCGCTCAGATCACCTGTTCGTTCCGCTCACCCTTCAACCCAAGATCCGATGGAAGCAGTTGATACTCCAACATCACCAACTGCGGCGGTTGGACCAACTCCTCAGACACCGAAAATACCCTCAACCCATGAATCCGGATCTACCGGCCGAAAATCCCTTCTTGATCTTCATTTTCCGCCAGGTTGCGAGCCCGAATTACAATCAAGGGCCTGGGTCGGTTCTCCAAAACCCACGAAAAAAAACCTCAGTTACTTCTCAATCTAGGATCTCTTCCCCTGCAAAAGCAGGCTCCTCAAAATCGGCTCTCCGTCTCCCAAGCTCTTTGGGACGAACCTCAAATACAATATCAGCCTCAAAAGAGAAAAAGATATCCACAGTGGTATCTAATCGTCACATAATATCTTCCATTTTACAATGGAATTGTCAAGGAGTTCTTCCAAAGTGGGAAGAACTCAAAATTCTTTTGACGACTATCCACCCGGCTGTTATTTGTCTCCAGGAGAATAAACTGGGTATACGGCCCTTTCCGCTGGTACCCGGTTTTCTCACTTTCAACTCTATTGCTCCTGCTGGAAGCCCCTCTCATGGAGGGGTGTCAATCATGGTATCTTCATCCTACCATGTTTCTCTCATCTCCCTACATACTACCCTCCAAGCTGTTGCTGTGAGGGTTTTTCTTACTAAGCTTTTTACCGTTTGCTCTATTTACCTACCCCCTTGTTTATCATTGTCAATATCCGACCTTTTAGAACTTATAGACCAGTTGCCCTCCCCATTCTAATTACTAGGAGATTTTAACCCCCGTCACCCATACTGGGGTGACATCACTCGAAATGCCAAAGGCAGTGTTTTAGAGTCTCTTTTATTATCTGACCTTCTTTGTGTTTTAAATACTGGCGATTTTACCTCTTATCATGTCCAGACGGACTCTTTTAGCTGTGTTGACCTGTCTGTTTGTTCCCCTGATTGCTTCACGGAATTTCGATGATTAATTCTTGATGATCTCCATGGGAGTGACCACTTCCCTATTGTCTTGTCGGCCCTTCAAGTTAGCCTTCATACAACCATGCCCCTTAAGTGGGACTTAGGTCATGCAGATTGGGAAGGTTTCCAAGAGGCGTCCTTCACAAATGCATCTTTGGGGACCTTCAATGGAGTGGACGCGGCAGTAGAATACTTTACATCGACTATCTACAATGCAGCAACACAGACCATCCCACGGAGGCGACCTGTCACGGGCCGCTCAACCGTGCCCTGGTGGACCTCGACGTGTGCAACAGCTATAAAAAATTACAAGTTAGCCCATGCCCGATTCCGAAAGAACCCAACTTTGTGCAACAAGGTCGACCGAAACCGAGCTCGTGCGCTTCGTCAAGCTCGCCGAAATTCATGGCGCAGATACGTTTCATCGATTTCCTCAATGACACCTACTGCTAAGATCTGGAAGAGGATTAATAAGATCAGGGGCCGTTATGCTAATCATCATACCCCCACACTCAACTTTGACGGTTCCTTGGAGAATGACAGCCTGGCGGTCAGCAATGCTTTTGCTGACCATTTCCGCGCCGTCAGCAGTGTCAGCCGTTATGATAAGGCTTTTCAATCCTACAAATCAAAGGAAGAATCTCATTCTCTCAACTTCACAACAAAATCTAACCTTCCGTATAACACTTTTCAGCATCCATGAGCTGCAAAGCGCTTTGTCCCTTTGCAGATCTACTTCCCCTGGCCTTGATGAGATCCATTTTGACATGATTCGGCACCTACATCCACACTCTACTCTCTTCCTGTTGATTTGTACAACCTTATATGGGTGAAGGGTTTTTACCCGTCATCATGGCGCATTGGGATCATCCTTTCCTTTGTCAAACCGGGCAGGGACGGGTTGGATGCAGATCACTACCGCCCTATAGCTCTCACCAGCTGTTTGAGTAAGTTGCTGGAAAAAATGATATTGGAGTGCCTAAACTGGTTCCTAAAAAACAATCACCTTCTCTCTCCATTTCAATGTGGCTTCCGCAAAGGTCATAGTACCCTTGACCTACTAGTACGTTTCGAGGGATCAGTCCGGAAAACTTTCTCATTAAAGCCATATTTTTCGATATTGAGAAAGCCTACGACACAACATGGAGATACGGCATCTTGAAGCAGTTATACGTCTGGGGGATGAGAGGCCTTTTACCTTCATTTATTCAAAGTTTTTTAGCATCTCGATCCTTCATGGTACGTGTTGGAGATCTCTACTCAGACCTGCAACCCAAGAGGAGGGAGTTCATAAGGGCAGCGTTTTAAGTGTCTTATGTTTTATAATTGCCATTAATGATATTATTTCGTCTCTCCCAGAGGCTGTATCGGCAACTCTGTTTGTCGATGATTTAGCACTATACTGTTCCTCACCTCGCCTTCCATCAGAAGCGCGTCGGCTACAAATGGCGGTCGATGCTGTATCCAAAAGAGCACAACTTAAGGGATTCCGCTTTTCCACGAACAAAACCAAAGGAATGTATTTCCACCGAGGCAGAGGGGTTCTTGTTCCGCCATCTATCTCCCTACAAGGCGAAGATATAGAGTTTGTCTCAGAGTTTCGGTTTCTTGGCCTAACTCTCGGTCCAAAGCTGCCTGGTTACCACGCCTACGCCGACTTCGAACAGGCTCTCTGCGGGCTCTAGACATTTTGAAAGTCCTCTCACACACCGGGCAGCGACCGACAAACATTGTGGACATTATACACAGCCCTCGTTCAATCCAAATTGGATTATGACTGTCAAATTTACTCATCGGCTTCCCCTTCAGCCCTTAAAATGCTGAACCCCATTCGAAACCTTGGAGTTCGCCTTTCTAGTGGAGCCTTCCGTACTTCTCCTGTCAACAGCCTTTACTGTGAGAGTGGGGTACTCCCTTTGCCCTACCATAGACTTCAAATCTGCATGCGATACCTCTGCCGAGTACAGCAAACCCCTGTATCAGAGGTCTACAGATGCCTGTATGCTGCCGAATCAACGGCGGCATATGATAAGTTGCCATCTTCACCTCGCCCGTCGTTTTTTAAATTTTTGTCACAAAGTGGTCTCCTCCACCTTTTATAGATGATATTTCTCGTTTCACCCTAGCGGCCATATAGAATCCACTTGGATTGGGCAGCAACCCACCGGTAACTTATCTTAAATCTCGGTTTCTGGCTTCTCCCACGTTGGCAGGGGAAGCAGCTCGGCTCCATTAAAGTGGTAAAAGGCGGCGTGCTCCGCTCGGCCTTAACAAGATGCCTCGTCGACTTGAACTTTGGCACATTAATAGCATCTGGCATACCCGCTCCCCTTTTCTTCCTAACACAAGTCGGGCCCCAGTGACTAGCCATAAGCCCTGTGAGTCCCTAGTTAGGATACCCCACAGCTTGAGGAGAGGGAAGGCCAGATGGACACCCCTCCGGTTTTCTGTAAGCTACTCCTCGGGTGGTACTGCCCCCCCGAGGACTCGCAAGGACAGGAGGGACATCTCTCACTGTTACCCTCTTGACAGCTAAGTTCTAAGCCATTTTAGAGAAGGTTCTTGCTGAGGCCTCTGGTCTCCTTCCGTGGGAGAAGAAAAGCGAGGTTCACTTTCCTCCCTCCTTTGAGGAAGACTAGGGGTCGCTCTCCCTCCGTATGGACGGAGGGGTTCACTTTCGTTTCGGCAAACGACCAAGCAAAGAAGAGGCAAAGATCAAAGTCGCAAGTGCCCTGAACAGAGCCTGGAATATCAAGAGGCCCCTCATTCCGAGAGTAGTTGGCATTTTAAGCCCGCTTGTTTCAATGGCTTTTAATTATTCCCTCCACATATGCCAACATGTGGGCTAAAGGTTACATACTCTATCAGAAGAGAGCATTAACTAGTTTGTCTGGCAGAGAGTCGAAGGTGACGCGTTTCTCAGACTGGAGCCCTCCAAGGCAGCTATGATTACTGCCCTTCGGACATTCAATGGCTCACCGGTGGGAGACGCCACAATCTACCATTCGTGAAAGGAGTGGTTTATGCTAAGGAACTCCTGGACTACTACTTAGAAGACATCATCGAAGAATTGGCTGATCAAAGAAGAGTTGAACATGTGAGGAGAAAACAGGGAGGGGCCTTGACACCCACCCATACACTCTTCGTGCTTGCGATTTGGTATTGCTACCGCGTGAAAGCATTCATACCACTGCCAGGGAGGTGCTACTAGTGCCACAGCTGCGGCCATACGAATCGCTCCTATAGACGTAGACCAAAGTCGGGCCTACCCGAATTCTGTAAGTTGCACGGCGATTTGCTTGCCTGGCCACCGTGCTGACAGGACTCAGCGTCCCGTCCGGCCCCAGCTTAGCTTCTTCTTCTCCTCTCTGACACCCTGTCTTCTTACCCTGCTTCCTCAAGCTTCCTATAACCTCTCCTACAACTTTTTATGGTCGGCCTCTAATTTCATAGGGTATGGGTTTTTTGTTTTTTTTAACAACCTGACTCATCCCCACTCTCACGTTCCTCACATACACTTTCTCTTTCCTTTCACAGTCTTATCAATTTTATGTTCAGTCCAAGGTGGAGCAGCCATGCCAAAGGGCTGCCTAGCCACTGGGCATGAGGAGTGGTCCCAAATGGGGGCAGTGGCTTTGCTGACCCTATTCACCCCTCGTAGAGCGGGCTACTGCATGGGTGTGATTAGCGTATGTGTCCCGTGATACTAATAGGATTACCATTTCCAATGAAGAAAGCCTTAAAAAAAAACCTCCTCCTTTACCACCGTTGGAGCCGCTCCCGGGCAGCTCTATGGCAGAAAAGGAGCCCCCCTCCCCTTCTGCTTTCTCAGGCAACCCTCCAAATCTTTTCTACTGGAAAGGCTTTCTCCTCTCCTAGGCCTACTGGTGTGGTGGACTCACCCCCTTGCTAGAGGCGCTCTTAAATTACGCCCTCTCTCCAGCGACAGTCCCCTTCTTTGCTTTCATAGGGGATTGCCAATAAAGTACGCAAGTGGCTCATACACTAGCCAACAAATTTTAACTTTGTCTCTGCTACTTGAGTAAATGTCGTTGTAACTAACTAATTTTAGTGCGCTGATTCGAAAATCTGTGCTCAGATTTGTCCTAGCATGTAAGTTTCCTGAATTATGCAACTAGGCTATATGGCTCACTTTGTCACCTTGGATCAATTAATTATATAATTATTAAGGGTTTGAGAAGAATGAGACATTTCTGGGCAAAGGTTTGGAATCGTGGCACCCTATATGGCATTATTTACGTCCTTTTGCAGATCCAGGCAAGATATGCATTACATATAAAAGGTAGTACTAACCTGACTATAAATTTCTTCAAAAATGTTTGAGACTCTTGCTCTTGCGCTTGTACGTGGATATATGATCCTCCTGTTGTAGGAACCGGCAGTAGTCACCCATCATGTTTTCATTGAAGTGGCCTTGATACCTGCTTTCCATCATTGCGATATCTTGGTAGAACCTTTCCCCATGTTCATCACTAATATCACCCATATTAGATGGAAAGAAATCTAGATGCGAATGCAAAAAATGTATCTTAAGAGACATCTGACACCCCATTTTTTGATAGTCCTTTAGCATGTTGTCCACTAGTTCTTCATAGTTTTCAGCCCTATGATTACCAAGGAAGTTCTGCACTACATAGACAAATGATCCCATGCTGCCAACTCAAGTGGAGTTAGTTTATTTCTGAACTCCTTGTCACGTATCAATTCTCTGATCTCTGGCCCTACAAAAATGTCAGCTTTAAGTTTAGCATCGGTTTTCTTTGCTGCACCAAACTTTTCTCTGAGATACTGGAATCCATCAGAATCATGGGCCATTGCTTTAACAAAATTCGTGATAAGACCAAGTTTGATATGAAGTGGTGGAAGGTAGATCATCTGTGGATGTACCAAAGGCATGTGCTTCATTCACATTGTATCGGCCAACTATGTGTTTTCTCTTTTGGCCAATTTTTGACAATATAATGATTCCTGTTGTCACGGTTGTTCCATAGGCATAAGAAGCACATATTCTTTGTATATCTTAGCTGCAGTCTAAGAAGTAAAGAAATTAGCTTTAGATCACTACAAATATTCCACTTATGATGCGAGTAATGAACACATTTCAAAATAAATTTCATTGAGTCATATGTCTATCATCCCAACAATAAGTGTGACAGTGTGATAGAACGGTCTGAGGCCGCTTAAATTCAGCCACTATCACATAGTTAGAAACATTGCTACCCACGTGCATCTGCGAGAGCAAGCAGGGCGCGTTATCGCCACCTGAGTCAATATTTAACCAGGGAGGTCATTCCCCCTTCGTTTCGCCTACATTCGTCGATCTCGCCAGATTGAGTTAGGCTTACGGGCAGATAAGGTATTTTCCCAGGCGCGACTGGGGCATTCCCCCGAGCCTCCCACTAAATTGTTCCCTACACGAAGGAGATGGCTCCGGGTACTTATACAATAGCATTTCCCAATAAGAGCAGATCAGATCCAGATTATCTTCGCAAGACATCACGCCGATCCGGTCTCACCTTGTGCACCAGGGAGCTCTACCTCGAGAACTACCTTATTGTCTAGAAGAGGACAATATCCCTTGAGTGCCAAGGTTCGTGCCTTCGAGACGCCAAGTCAATAAGGCCCCCCCCTGTTGTTCAGAAAGAGAACAACGTTAGAACAGCCATTGTTCTTTTTCGCCTGTTGACAAGAAACGGTTTTCACCCTCCCCCTCCCTGTTGTTCAGAAAGTGAACCTCGTTAGAACAGCCATTGTTCTTTGAGCCCGTTGACAAGAAACGGTTCTCACCCTCCCCCCTGTTGTTCAGAAAGAGAACAACGTTAGAACAGCCATTGTTCTTTGAGCCCGTTGACAAGAGAGAGTTCTCACCCCCCCCTGTTGTTCAGAAAGAGAACAACGTTAGAACAGCCATTGTTCTTCAAGCCCGTTCGTCAAGAAACGGTTCTCATTCCCAAGACATCACGTCAAGATAATTTGATTCCCCCTTTTTAACGTTCTTCAAGAGAACGATTGGTTTCAACGATACCTCGATTGTTCATCTAGAACATCCCCGATTTGCTGTCACAAAGATCGCTCGTATCTCCGAGTCCGACTTCGCTCTCACTCTTTTAAGGCAGTCCTTCCCCTTCGCTAAGGACAACCCCCGAAGAACCCTTCTGCTGGAACTCGCCAGTGGACCAAAGATTCCTACGCATCGTCTTCCTCTGCACAACAACTTTGTAATTACATAAGCTGAGCATTACCTTTGATTATCTAACCTTTTGTCAACCCTACCCTGTGCTTTAAATGGTTTAGCGAACCATTCCCCCCCTTTAAATTTATTTGTTTACCTTTTTTAATCTCTCCAAATCTTAATCCTCGGATTAGTCAGATATTCCCATGACCCTTTCCATTCTCCATTTATGTAAACATTTTCTTTTTGTGTGTTGTTGATAGTTTAATTAATAAAACTCTATTTTATTAATGATAGCCATATTATTATCCTTGAGCTCAGTTCCACTTCTTAAGCATATTGAAGATAAATAACCTCGGTCAATCAGATTACCACGCACTTGAAATATTAGAATAATTCCTTCAACGAATAGTTATATATGGTATATCGTCGAGAGTCTATTCTACGACAGACAGGAATTGAAGGGTTTTGTTACCATTGTGTAGCAACACAGCTTTGAGGCTAGCAGTGCTTGCATCGATGAATAGTTTCCATTCATCAGGTAAATTCTCGTTTCCTAGCTGATTCCTGAGGCCATTAACATCAGTACAGAAACAAGCACCATCTTCTTTATAGAAGGCAGCTAAGGCCTCATGGCATTTACGGAAAGTAGATATTTTTCCACCGTCCTCTAGAAGATTCCATTGTTGTAGTCTGGAGCCGAACATTTCTGCATTCTCCTTTGACAATGACAATCCCTCGCCAAATCATACATTTCATTGTCATTGTTATCCTCCTCTCCAGGCGAGGAATCATCTTCTTTAACTGCACTATCTGATGGAGAAACTGGGATTGGCATCTCCATATTATGGGGGAATGGTTTTATAGCTGAGTTACAATCTGGATATACAATTTTGTCATACAAAACTAGCAATCAAAAACATGATTTATTGGCTCATGCCACACCATTGGTACAGCAAAAGGCATACGCTTCCATTTGCCATTTAACCACTGTGTGAGCCCTGTATAACATACAGTACAAGATTTGTGAGGTGCCCAGGGCTTGTCTTGGCCACCAACTTTACAACCAAAATAATAATTGTATGCAGTTTTCACTCTTTTAGCTAAATTTTTCCGCTGGTTGCTTGGAGTATATCTTTGACAGATATAACAAAAGTTGTCTGGGCTATTTTTAGATCCTCGCCGATTCATGTTTTCAGCTTAGTTTGTATATATCATGGTATATACTTTTATACAATCTTATTTCATTTACAAATTAATTGAGAGATAAATCTGAAAGAAAAATGCAATTAATCACTGTATGTAAATATCTTTTCAACACTACTACTATAATGGCTAAATTTGACGTGATAAAGCAGGAGTATAACGCAGGAACCCAACACATCCTCTCACTACGGTAGCCGAAGCAACACTGCCCTTATGTGTAACTCAGGAACCTTACGTGCTAGAACAATTCTGATTACAGATTCGGAATCAGCATACTCGATTTAGTATATATCACAAGCTAATACCCAAGTAGCAAAATCATTGTTGACTAGTGATATTGACCAATCCCGGTGAGAGTGTCTCCAGAGGGCCAATCCCCTTAGGGTGATAAAGAGATGGTAGGACTCCTGGATCCGTGCCCACTAACATCTTGCACTTGTCTATTGTGAGTTTACAGGGGGGCTGGGATCCATAGTCTTAATGGGGGAGGCACATGGAGGCCCCCCCTTGAGGTGACTAAGCCCCAGACGATAGGGTTTTCCATGGGGTCGAGCCCAGGCTTAGTGCCAAGCACAGAACCCGAGTCTGCCCCTGTGTAAGCTTCTCAGATGGCTATGGTCCCTGAGGCCTCCCAAGAAGAGAGGAGGGATTTCCTTCCCCTGTTTGGTGCCCCTGTGTCATCCAAGAGCTTCTCCATTTCAGACAAGTATCTTGTTGAGGCCGGTCCATCTGGCCTAGGGGCACCTTCCGGCGTAGGAGAGAACTGGGTTCATTGCTCACCCTCCTCTCCTAAAACGAAAAGAAAAAGTCCCAGAGGTTCGCTGCCGTTTGTTTATGCGACCAAGCCAAGATCGGCATGTCCGGCACGGCTCCTCCCTCGGGTGGGGGTCGCAGACAAAGACCAAAATTGCAAGTGCGCAGAGCGGAGGAGCCTCGATTATGTCGGGCCCCCTCATTCAGAGACTACCCGACCTTTTAGACCCTTTTAGCTTCAAACGCTTTCTCGTTTTTAGCTCCACTGATGGCAGCATGTTGGCTAAGGCCAACATGATGCATCAGAGTAGAGTACTAGCTAGCGGGATTGGTAGAGAGCCGAAGCTGACCCGTTTCTCGGACAGGAGCCTTCTGCCGAATGCGTCAAATACTTCTGAGGCAGCCATGATTAGTGTCCTTAGGATACTTAATGGCACCCCCGGTGAGTGTGACGCCACACTACCATGAACTTCGTGAAAGGTATGGTTTATACAGGGAACTCGTATACTATTCAATAGATGACATTACCTTAGAGCTGGCCGACCATGGAGCGTTCAAAGTCGAACGTGTAATGAGAAAAGAGCCACCCCTACACTCGTCACTTCCGACCTTGACAAGCTCCCTGGATCGGTGCATGCCGGTTGGTATCGCTACCGTGTGAAGGCATTCGTGCCACTGCCGCGGAGGTGCTACTACTGCCACCGCTTCGGCTATACAAATCGCTCCTGTAGACGCGCAAAGTTGCTCCAAGACCGCACACGATAAGTCCAAATAGTGTGTGGCCAAGTGTGTCAGTTGTGGAGAGCCGCTCTCTGCTTCTTCGAAGCAGTGTGGTGCGTATTGCTTTAAAAAGGAAATCCTGGCCGTGCAACCCCACGATCGTCTCATTTCGCGAGGCTAAGGTCTTGGTCCTGGCCGGTCCGGCGCTGCCTGGGACGTCTTATTCCTCAATGTTAAAGTATGCTCCTGGCCCCTCCAGGCCTGCGAGGACAGTCATTTTCGCGACCATTCGGTACCCTTTTGCAGGTTCTTCCCACTCCCGCCTCCACAGAGTCGTTAGACCCTCAGGAGGCAACACCCCTAAAGTTGGTCGTGAGGCTATCTCTGGGGTTACTAAAGCTGCCCCCCGAAAGGAGGACAGCACTAAAGGAGCTTCGGCTCCTACGCCCATAATAATAATAGGCTTGGTGACTAGAATGCGGTGAATCCTCCTAAGGAGGGGCCTCCGCTTGACTTAAATTTCGATGCGGAATAAGGAAAAAAATCGCATGGCGACCCTAACCTCCCATGATAAGTCCTCTATATCAACAGAGCCCGCAGTTCTGCCTCCGGGAAGAGTACGGCCTTTCCCATGAGGGGCTTCTCTTAGAAGAGAGACCCCGCATCTCCGAGCTAGGCTTGGAGGGCATATTCCTTCAATGGAATTGCCATGTACTCCGGGCCAACTGTGAGGAGCTTCGGAGGGTCGACTCCTCCCGTTTTCCCATAGCTAACATTTTGTAGATCATGCTGGGCGAGTGCCCCTATCCCACCCTCCCAGGATATAATGGTTTTGCGACCCCACCATCTCGGGATGTGGGCCGGGCAGGAGGATGTGCGATTTACACCCGGTATGATGTCTCCGTTCTTCTTTTTACTTTAGATACCTCCTTTCAGGCAGTAGCTGTGCAGCTGCACCTGGATAGAAGGTATACTGTTATTCCGCGTACATTCCACCGTCAACCGACTTCGACGCGGGCACTTCCGCCGCGTCGTGGCACGGTTGCCAAGCCCCTTTGTCTTGCTCAGAGATTTGAATGGAAGACACCCCCTCTGGGTAGACTACTCCATTAAACCCAGGGGTCAGATCCTTTCTGAGCTGGAGATAGGTGCCCTAAATGTGGATGAGTTAGCATCACTCTGAGAACCACTTCATTTTCCTGATTCGATCTATCTGTTATCCGGATCCACATCTTGATTTTGGGTGGAGGGGAGTCAATGATCTTCATGGTAGTGATCACTTTCCCATCAAAATTTCATTTTCTGCGCCGCTGCCGCTTGAGAGACCGCCAGGTGGTGCTTGGCGCGGGCGCGGTGGTCCGCATTTCAGGAAATGACTGATTTCTCTCAGTCGAGGAGATAAGGTCGGTGGGTTAGGACGTTGAGGTATTCTGCGGCAACCTCATCGCCGTGGGGCTAACTTCTATTCCTAGAACGTCTGGCCCTTTTGTACGCCCACCGCTTCCGTTGTGGTGAGCCGAGTGTGAGACGGCCATTAAACAGAAGCGTCATTCATACATACACTATAACCTCCGCCCGATCGATTTCACTGTCGGTGAATTTCGTCGAGCTTGGGTAAGGTTACGGTATATTTCGAAGCACGCCCGCCGCTCTTCCCTGCGAGCATAGGTACGTGTCTTTAAAGGGGAAGACCCCTCTAGCAGAGGTGTGCAAGCGAGTCATGAGGATTCGGTGCAAGTTCTCGCAGGCTCCCCGTCTCTACCCGGGATGTTGCTCTGCCAGCATTTAATGCGCGCCACGATGTCGTGGAAAGTCGCCAACTGGACTTTACTTCCATAAGAGGAGAACCCTTCAACGACAGGTTTACATTGAGTGAGTTGCGTTTTGCTCGCTTCCTGCGCGGATACCGCCCCTGGTCAGAACGATGTCCCGTATGTCATGCTTCGTGTCATGCTTCGACACCTGCGTGAGCGAGGCATGGCCTTTATGTTAGATTTGTTGAATAGGATATATAGAGGGTATTCTCCCAGGTTCCTGGCTCACTTTTCGCAAACTGGGGAGAGATCACTACCCCAGCCGCCCAATCTCTATAACCTCCTGCGTGTGCAAGTTGATGGAGAAATTGGTAAATGTTAGATTAACCTGTTTGCTGGACAGCGGAGGCCACCTGTCTTCTGCACACTGTGGAATTGGGGACACTCACCGTTTCCTTAGTCTTGTATTTGACTAACTCCTCACCTGGGAGGATCATATTCGCAGCGTTAGGGTCTTGTACCCGCTCCATGGATATTCTTTGCTTTGTGACGTTGATCGCCTGGGGCGCTTATAGGGCTACTGCCTTACTTTTTTATCGAACCTTTGTTCGTTCGATGCTCGACTACGAATGCAAATTTTGTGCATCCGCAGCCGAATGTATATTGCGGAAGGTGGATTCGATCCACCACACCGGCTTTAGTGTGGCGACCCGTGCCTTCCTCACTTCCCCTATCGAATCGAGAGTCTACTTGTCGATGCTGAGGAGATGCCACTCGCTCTACGCCGTGCACAGTGCATTATTCGCCTTTACGCGCGAGCGTGGCACCTCGCTCAGTCGCCAACACTGATCTCGACGGTGCCTATGCCGCCGAGAGACGCCAGTCATACCTTAAGCCCTTTGGGTTTAGAGTTAGGGAACTCCTTCGAGAGCTAGTTATAGCTCTCGGGCCGGTGGCGTCCCTGGTTCTGCCTAGGACGCCACCCTGGATGGTAGCACCTTTGGCTATTTTTCGCCACTCCTCTGCTCCCAAAGCTGGTACAACTCCGGAAGTATTGCGTTCGGCCTTTTTAGAGCACACCTCGTGTCACGCTGGAACTGTGCCAGGGTATACGGATGGCTCCAAGTCCCGAGAGGGAGTCAGCTTCCACGCCGTATCCCCTCTGTTTGAAGTCAGTGGGGCTCTGCCAGCCGCTGCGTCTGTCTTCACGGCCGAGCTGGTGGCAATACACCACTCGGCGGTAGGTGCCCGGTTGGTAGACCGGATTGTGATTTTAAGCGACTCACAAAGTGCCCTTAGTGCTCTCGGGGCATTGGAATCTCCGCATTTCCTGGCTCGCGATATCCTTGACGGTTTTGGCAAGCCGAGTGGATGTCGAGATTATCTTCTCTGCTGGGTTCCTGGACATGTAGGACTAGGCGACTGGACCAGCGTTTCGTTCTTCCTCACACCGACTACATGGCAGAAATCCGGGCAGCTCTCTGGCCTCCTTAGCAAAGAAGATGGGAGACGGTCGAAGGGAACTTAAAGTTGGATGCAATTGCGCCGTGACTGTTCCCATGGACCTACCCCCCAATGCCGTGAAGGTTTCAGGTTGCTTTCTGTCATCTCCGAATTGGACACACTCGTGGGAGCCACCTCGATTTGATTAAGCGTTCGCCTGCGCCTACTTGGGATGACCGCTTTGTTCCCCAGACTGTTATGCACATTCTTAATGAATGTCCCATTCTGGGTGATCTTCGCGCACGTTACCTGTCTCAGTACCGGAGCGAGTGGAGTCGCTATCGCTTGTCCCTTGCACTCTGGATTGGTTCATGCATACAGACTTGCGGACTATATGACTTTTGGGAGGAGGCTGACTTCCTCCACTTTGATTGTTTTATTTAGGCTATGTGTAGCTGAGTGGTCTAAGGCTCGGTTTAATTAATATCAAAGCGGTTGCTCGCCTCATCAGTGTGCTTGGTTTGAATCCTACCTCAGTACGGAATTTTTTGAATTGGAAAAAATATCCGTTTTTCTGTTTCTTGCGGTATGCTTGATTTATTTCATCATTCTTTTGTGCTCATAAAAGATAGATATATATATATATATATATATATATATATATATATATATATATATATATATATATATATATATATATAAAGTGTAGACTGAGGGATAGAGGAAAATGTGCCAAATAAAAAGTACTGTGGTGAGTTGCAAACAGCTTCATGCATTGCCGACATGGTGGAGGGATGTTTAGTCTGGTGAAATAGTGGTGTATTTATTCTACGTGCCCCAAACTTTTCCAAAAAAAACCTAGCTCCTACTTCTCCTTGTTTGTCATTTCATTCTCAAGGGGGCGTTTGATGAATGCATATGCCATGAGGCCCTTTTTTAATGCATCCTGTCTTTTCCTTTTCCAGACAAAGGAAATTTCTGACAACTTCAAGAGGTCCTTTGACTCGTGTAAATCAAAAATTGCTGACTTTGCAGCATCTACCACTACTTCCAGCAGCCCCCAACTGTCCTCGGGTGTGGACACTCACGTGACAGTTGATGTAGGGAAAGTGGGAGGTGACGACGATTGTGGCCCTTCATCAGCCGTTTACGGTGACCCCGATGATGAATACGAGGATGTAAGTGGCAGCGACGTTAGTGACGATGACGACGAAGATGGGGATGATAATAAAGCCCAGGCTATGTTCATGGGAGATTGCAACCTCTCTATGAAAAATGATAAAAATTGGAAGGTGAGTTTGACTCTTCCTGTTGTTCATGAAACCCCTCCGGATTACGCAAGATTCGCTTTTAAAAAATAAAATTTGAGTAAAGATCAACGAGCGCTTCTTCCTCTAATTTTGGCCAGGACAATGTGAAAACTAGGATATGGTTAGATATCGGATGAGAACCTGATTTGTCTCAGCTAAGGTGGCTGCCAGTTTTGCAACCCATGTGGCTTAACCCCGTCCGAACTATAGGTCTTCCCCCATTCAGAGTGGAATGCAATTTGGGTGCGAATCGGGGGCAAAAGCCCTTAAACTTAACATTTGACCCAATATTTACTTCTCAAACTTATTGTGTATTGCTTTTATATACTTTGATTTGTTCTTTCCTAGTCACTTGGTTCCACCCACCTACGAATTATCTATGATGACGATGCTTATGGAGGCCGAATTTTTGGTGTGTCTGAGCAAGGTGAAACCTTGGTGGACAGCCTGATTTCCATCCAAACCACCTACTCCGTGCATTGTTCTGATGTTTGTTTTGCCTCGATGGATGAGCGGAAGGAACCTCCAAGAAAAGTGGAACTAAAGGCATCTTTCGAAAGCCAGGACATGGCCGATATGTTTGCTTATATGTTGCGGCAGGTGAGTAGTGCTGGGCACTAGTGGTTAATGGTTTGATGCTTTTCTCGCTGAAGCGACATGTCCAACGCACCTAACTTATCAAACAGGTCGCGTATATTTAAATCCAGGGAAGAATACATATGTGACTTACATGACAAAAACTTTGTGCAAAAGGTTAATCAATAGCCTATACAAGGCAGCTCCTCTTGCCATTACCCAGTTCAGTCCCACCTAGCATCCTCATCTATAAATCTATCCTATCTATTCTTAAAACTCTGTAAGAATGACGCTTCTATTACGTGACTATTGGGCCTATTCCATTCATCTACCACTCGATATATAAACCACTTTCTACCAATCTTTCCTAAACCTAAACTTGTCCAGTTTAAACCCCATTGCTATGTGTCTGATCAATGTCACTAGAAAATAAGAACCTTATCTATGTCTCGCCTATTATAGCCTTTTAACCATTTGAAGACCTTGATCAAATCCCCCTCGAACTCTTCTCTTTCCCAACCTATGTAGATTTTGTCTCCTAAGACTCAACCTAGACAGACAGCCGTGGTTCTAATTTCCCTAAATCAAATATTTATATTATGCCAGGCAATTAGCTGCTTGATCATTGTCTCATTCCTGATCTACTCTATTTATCTCTACCTAAGTGGAATCTTCCCCGACAACTGCTCCTATTGACCTTGCATTTCCTGACTTGACCTCTCTCGTAGTACAAAACAATAGTTTCCAGGTGCCTCCGCAGGCCACTAATCTACCGAGAACCCAGTTCCATTTTAATTTGGAATCTGATTTTGCAATGGTTGCTATTTTCTAAATTTCCCTCAATTTCCATTTTGCAAATACCTTCTACCCTATTTGTTAGAACTAAACCCAATATATTATCACCCCTAGTGGGTTGGTTTACAACCTGTTTAAAAAAAAGAAGAAAAAAAGCAAGATATTTAAAGATTCCTCAGCCTACTGATCACCTACAAGACCTTTCCAACCTATATATCTGTAATTAAAATCACCCATTATACGCACATGTTTACTTCTACAGGTCCATTCTATTTCCTGCCAGATGGCATGTAGCTTCCTTACCAAGATTTGGTGATTATATAATTATCCTATGACAAGTTTATCTTATCCCTCCATAACATCTAGCCATAATGATTCTGTGTTAGTCTCTTTTAATTGCAGTGTTTACCCTATACTGGAGATTATCTTTAATATAAATAATCACCCCCTCCTCATTTCCTTTCTGTATAAAACATTATAACCATCAATTCGGGAGGAAAGAAGTTTAGAACAGTCTAAAGTTCTTTCCTCCCAAATTGAGCCATGACTATTATCAAAACATAAAAATTCTCTACACTCATTAAGTAGCCCTCTTAACAAATCCATTTTATTCTTTATGCTCCTACTATTTGTGGTATATTTTATGGTCTTCATTAATACATCCTTCCCTGTTAGCCTGTTGCTCTAAATTTGTTTGAATGCCTTCACCCCTACCTGCTTCATCCTACCCACCCTGACAGCTTATACCTATACTTCCCTTGTGACAGTCAATATCACACACTTGCATCTCAAGTGCAACCCATCCATTACATACAAATATTCCCTTGCAACAAAACTCACTCCAACGTATCCATAAACGCTAGTCCCATAGTATCAAAAAATACTTTCACTCTCTCATTTATATCAACTGCCTAGGTAAAATTCCTGACACTCACACTTCCTATTACTATCCAGAAACTTTGCTAACAAATCCCTATATCTAGACACTGGCTCTTCCCACATGTAAAACAACTTTATCCCTTTTACCTTCATTCTATATTCTTTCAATTCTCTCACTCACATCCTCTACACGTGCACCTGGCAAACTAAACTTCATCCTTTTTTGCTCGCATTCAAAAAAAGTCCTGTCTAAATACCTGTGAATCACCCACCACAAGTCCTTTAGGCACTTTATATGCA
Source organism: Ceratothoa steindachneri (assembly GCA_963969495.1). Lineage (NCBI taxonomy): Eukaryota > Metazoa > Arthropoda > Malacostraca > Isopoda > Cymothoidae > Ceratothoa > Ceratothoa steindachneri. The sequence continues at coordinate 128,380,669 of OZ018322.1, read as the reverse complement.
CCTATAATCCCACCCCTTTTTCTCCCAAAATACTCAACCTATTACTACAAGTAATAGTCACAGACCTACTCTTTACCTAGGTCTACTATCTACTATCGCCACCTCCTTAACACCGCATCCTTATTTCAATCTGGAACAGGAGATGCCTCACTAGCTACCTGTTTCCTTCATCCCTGCACCTTTAACATGAATCGAGTGTTTAAATTTTTATCAGAGACAAATCTTTTAAAGGAAATTTGATGTTTTATCATTTTTAGAACCGGATAGACGTGACGTGTCTTATGATTTTACAGCATTCTAGAGGCATTTATTTTTCTATGTTTTTACTCCCTTTTTTTATATATATCTTTTAGATTGTTAACCATAGTCTATGTTTTTAAAGAACATTTGAAATTTTAATGAATCCTCTCTTTCTGAAAATGGCTGCGAGCTTGCCCACTTGGACTTACGCTGCACTCGTCTGTTTTGTACCATTCATTCGTTCTACCACTCGCCACTATCTCCACTAACCCTACTCCTAGCTAATGTGAATGGGCTAACCTTACGATCCCCATAGCTTCCCTTGATCCTAAATCCAGCACGCTTCCCTCTAATTTCACTCCCTATTCTTGCAGCCCACATCCAACACAACCACTCCTTACCCCTACCATTCTACATCCAGCACAGACCCCACGATTCAAGCTCACTTCCACCCCTACATTTACCCTTGGTCATCCACCTTTCAACTCTACACTCGGCCATTTTTACTTAATTAATATTTTTAGAAAAGGTTCTTGACTGCACCCATGACTGCAGCTAAAATTTAGATTTTTCGGGGGGGGGGGGGGGTCACCTCATGAAAATGATATATTCGAGATATCGAAGGATAGTAAATCCTGGGGAGAAAACTTGTCTTAGCTTTGTGCCACTCGTATTGTATCCATAGACCCCACATGGGCCTATTATCTGTTGCCATTCATTTCGGTGAAATGCAGATTCCTTTTATTATCAACATTATTGTCAGGTAAAATATGCATGAATGTAGTAGGGGTCGTCTTTTGTTTATTTATCCCAGCCAGACCGGCTAAACAACTTGCCCCATCTATTAATTACCAATAACGATTAATTGCAAGTAAGCCCATGCATATATCGTCAGATGCCCTCATTTTAACCCCCGTCTCTCAATAAAATCAGAAAACTTCTTAAGATAGACGCCACAGTTATTAACGCTCGGTTCTTAAGAGGTGAACCGCAGTTTAATGGTTAAAGAAGCTGAAAAGAACACTAAATCACTATATGAATTAACTTGGATATCAAGCAAAGCAAGCGCTTATCATAATGGCACATGATCACAACAAAACAGCAGAAAAGGCTTCTTTATATTCCCCAAAATTAAAAATTAAACTCAAATGCATTATTCACACAAACAAAACTACACTTCGAAATGAAACTTAGGCCTTAAAATTATGATGAATATCGAATCGTATAGAGCTTCTTAAAATGCATTAGGAAGAGGACGATCAAAGTCGCCAGCGACTGAATTTAACAACTTTAAGCAGTTTCTCAGTGCAGGCTAGACAGCTCATTTCATTGCCGACCGCCCCTCGTGTAAGCGGCTCGGTAGGGCAAACTCCCTTAGTGGGGAGAGGGAAGCCAGGCCCCTTCGGTCGCTTCCCTCAAAAGACCTGCTGGCAAGAATATTAAACCTTGCGGGGGTCAAGGCCTGTGCCTCCCCACACAAGACTGGTGACACTGCCAAGGGGACCTGCGATGTCCTGGGAGGGGATGGCCAACTGGAGGCCCCTCCTCTGATAGACAGGGTCCTTGAGGAAGCCCAGCCTCAGACGATAGGGCCTTCCATGGGGGAGAATCCGGGCTCGGGGCCAAACACCGAACCCGAATCCGCCCCTATGCAAGGTCCTCCTCAAACGGCTAGGGTTTCTGAGGCAGTACAAGGAGGGGAGGGATCTCCAACGACAGGTGCCCCTACGACTACCAGGACCTTCTCCATTTCAGAGAAGGACCTGGCTGAGGCCGGTCCATCTGGCCTGAGGGCTTCTGCCGGCGGAGGTGAGAAGCGGGTTCATTCCCCGCCCTCCACTCCTAAAAAGAAAAATAAAAAGACAAGAAAGACAAAAAAGACTCGGGGCTCCTCTCCATCCGCGGGTGATGCGGGGACGGATGGGTCTGCTGCCACTTTGGTAGGCGACCAAGCCAAGATCGGCACATCCGGCCCCTCGGCCCCTCCAGTTGCGGAGCCCCTGACTAAGACTAAAGGTGCACAAGGCGGAGCCTCGATGAGAACGGGGCCCCTGATTCAGAGGTTACCTGGCGTTTTCGAGCCCGCTGGCTTCAAACGCTTCCTTGTTATTCGCTCCACTGATGGCAGCATGTTGTCCAAGGGCAACATGATCCATCAGAGGAGAGCATTAGCTAGTGCAATTGGTAGAGAGCCGAAGGTGGTGACCCGTTTCTCGGACGGGAGCCTTCTGGCGAATGCGGCGAATCCCGCCGAGGCGGCCAAGATAAGTGCTCTTCGGACACTTCATGAAACCCCGGTGAGTGTGACGCCGCACTCTACCATGAACTTTGTGAAAGGAGTAGTTTATGCGAGGGAACTCGTTGACTAGTCCATTGAGGACATCACCTTAGAGCTGGCCGACCATGGGGCGGTCAAGGTCGAACTGGGGATGAGAAAACAGGGAGGGGCCTCGAGACCCACCCCTACACTCTTCGTCACGTTCGACTGTGACAAGCTCCCTGAGTCGGTGCGTGCTAGTTGCTACCGCTACCGCGTAAAGGCATTCATGCCACTGCCGCGGCGGGCCTATTTTCTGTCACCGCTTCGTCCATAGAAATCGATCTTGTAGACGTGCAAAGTCGGGGTCACCCGAAGTTTGTGTAAATTGCTCCAAGGCCGCACACGATAAGTCTAAATCATGTGTGGCTAAGTGTGTCAATTGCGGAGAGCCGCACCCCGCTTTTTCGAAGCAATGTGGTGCATATCTCCTCGAGAAAGAAATCCTGTCTGTTCAGGCCCAGGATCGAATCTCATTCCGCGAGGCAAAGGACTTGGTCCTGGCGCGCCCAGTTCTGCCTGGGACTTCATATGCCTCAATAGTTAGAAAGTCACCCTCTGCTCCTGGCCCATCCAGTCCAATGATCACGGTTGTTTGCGCGCCCATTCGGAGCCCTTCTGCGGGCTCTACTCAACCCGGGCGCTTCCCTGGTAAAGCTGGCGGCAAAAAGGGTTCATACCCAGCCACGGCTAAAACCAGGGCTCCCCCCTCTTCCCCCAGCGTGACCGTTTTCCGTAAGGCGAAACGGCCACGCGCCTCGAACGAGTCGTTAGACTCACAGGGAGCAACACCCCTGAAGCTGGTCGCCAGGTTATCTTCCGGGGTTCCTAAAGCTGTCTCCCGAAAGGAGGACAGCAACAAAGGAGCTTCGGCTCCTTCGCCCACGCCCCGAGGTGGAGCGAGTGGCTCGGAGACGGTGGTTCCTCGAAAAGAGGCCCTCCGCCTCCGAAGCCGCAACGCCCGCCTAAGGTTTCGAGGCGGAGGGAGGAAAATACTCGCATGGCGAGCCCAACCTCCCCCAATAAGTCATAGAAGGCGACAGTGCCTTCAGCGCTTTGTCCGGCCAACAGCGCCCGGGGTTCTGCCTCTGGGAAGCGTACGGCCATTTCCGTGAGGCTCTTCTGTTCGAGGAGGGCCCCCGCGTCTCCCGAGCTAGGCCTGGAGGGCATATTCCTTCAATGAAATTGTCGTGGACTCCGGGCCAACTGAGAGGAGCTGCGGAGGCTCGTCTCGTCCCGTTCCCCGTTAGCTATCTTTTTGCAGGAGACCATGCTAGGCGCGTGCCCCCTGCCCGCACTCCCGGGGTATAAGGGTCTTGCGACCCCACCACCGCGGGATGGCCGGGCTGGGGGATGCGTGGTTTACACCCGGCATGGTGTCTCCGTTCTTCCTTTCTCTTTAGATACCTCCTTTCAGGCAGTGGCTGTGCAGCTGCACCTGGATAGGAGGTATACCATCATTTCTGCGTACATTCCACCGTCAGCTTACTTCGACGCCGGGGACTTCCGCCGCGTCGTGGCACGGTTGCTGATGCCCTTTCTCTTGCTTGGAGATCTGAACGGCAGGCATCCTCTCTGGGGAGATTACTCAATAAATCCCAGGGGACAAGTCCTTGCCGATCTGATCGAGGAGCTTTAGATAGGTGTCCTAAACGTGGATGAGTTTACGCATCACTGTCCGAGAACCGCTTCATTTTCTTGCCTTGACCTATCTATGTGCTCTTCGGATGCACAGCCTGATTTTGATTGGGTGGGTGGTCGATGACCTCCATGGTAGTGATCTCTTTCCCATTCAAATATCATTTTCAGGGCAACTGCCGCCTGAGAGCCCACCTCGGTGGTGCTTGGCGCGGGCGCGGTGGCCTGCATTTCAGGAAATGACTGAATTCTCTATCTCAGTCGAGGAGTTTAGGTCGGTAGATGAGGCCGTTGAGTTCTTCTCCGGCAACCTCATCGCTGTGGTGCTGACTACTATTCCTAGAACGTCTGGCCGTTTTGCACGCCGACCACCCCATGGTGGTCGGCCGAGTGTGAGACGGCCCTCAAACAGAAGCGTTATGCCTACATGCGCTATAAGCGCCGCCCAAACGATTTCACTGTCGCTGAATTTCGTCGGGCTAGGGCTAGGTTCCGGTATATTTCGAAGCACGCCCGCCGCTCTTCTTGGCGGGCATACGTGTCTTCACTTAACGGGAAGACCCCTTTAACAGAGGTGTGGAAGCGAGTCAAAAGGATTCGGGGCAAGTTCTCGCAGGACCTCCCTCCCGTTCTCCAGTAGAATGGGACCGCAATCTCTGACCCCACCTCCGTGGCGGAATCCTTCGCGACCGCTTTTTCCGCATTCTCTAGCCGTGATGCTGCTCCGCCAGCCTTCAATGCACGTCGTGATGTCGCGGAAGGCCGCCGGCTGGACTTTACCTCCAGAGGCGGAGAATCCTTCAACGACAAGTTTACTGTGAGTTGCGCTCCGCTCTCGCTTCGTGCGCAGACCCCGCATATGGCCTGGACTAATGTCCTGTACGCCATGCTTCGACACCTGGGTGAGCGAGGCATGGCCTTTCTGTTAGATTTGTTCAACAGGATCTGGGTGGAAGGTCTCCTAGATTCCTTGTGAATCGCTACTGTGCTCGCCTTTCGCAAGTCGGGGAGAGATCACTCTACTCCGACCGGTTTCCGCCCAATCTCTCTAACCTCTTGCGTGTGTAAATTGATGGAGAAATTGGTAAATGTTAGACTAGCCTTTTTCCTGGACAGCGAGGCCATCTGTCTTGTGCACAGTGCGGCTTCCGCAAGTTCCACTCAACGTCGGATGATCTGCTCCGACTGGAAAATGCCGTCTGCGAGGCTTTCCTTCGTAGACAGCACTACGCCACGGTCTTTTTCGATCTGGAGAGGGCCTATGATACCACATGGCGAAACGGTATCATGGAGACTCTCCACACGATGGGGTCGTGGGGGACGCCTCCCAGTCTTTATATCTGAATTTTTGCGAGATCGTCGTTTCCGCGTACGGGTGTGTGGAGCTCTTTCCGGCCCAAAGGAGCATGAAGAGGGTGTCCCGTCGGGAAGTGTCCTCAGTGTCACACTCTTTGCCCTGAGCATCACCTCGGTGCTGCCGGAAGATGTTCTCGCTACGCTCCACGTGGACGACCTTTCGATCTCTTTTGGCGCCGCCCAGATGCCAACTCTAGAGCGTCGACTCCAACAGGCATTGACCCGGGGCTCTCGCTATGCCGAAGCGCACAGGTTTCGGTTTTCTTTGGCCAAGACTAAGGTGGTGCACTTCTGCCGACATCCACAGCCCCACCCCGACCCAGATGTTTTTTAATGGGGTGCGCCTGGATGTGGTTGAGTCGCACCGTTTCCTTGGTCTTTTATTCGACCGACGCCTCACCTGGGAGGCTCATATTCGCAGCATTAGGGTCTCTTGTACCCGCGCCATGGATATTCTCCGTTCCGTGACGTTCAGCACTTGGGGCGCTGATAGGGCTACTGCCTTACTTTTTATCGATCCTCTGTTCGTTCGAAGCTCGACTACGGATGCGAGTTTTATGCATCCGCAGCCGAGCGTTTATTGCGGAAGGTGGATTCGATCCACCACATCGGCCTTCGCTTTGCGACCGGTGCCTTTCGCACTTTCCCCATTGAGAGCCTGTTGGTCGATGCTGGAGAGATGCCACTCGCTCTGCGCAGCGTGCAGTGCATCACTCGCCCGTACACGCGAGCCCGGCGCCTCCCTCAATCGCCAACAGCTCTCACTGCATCCGCAGCTGATCTCGACGGTACCTATGCCGCCGAGAGACGCCAGCCATACCCTAAGCCCTTTGGGTTTAGGGCCAGGAAACTCCTGCGAGAGGTAGATATAGCTCTTGGGCCGGTGGCGCCCCTGGTTCTGCCCAGGACGTCACCCTGGAGGGTACCACATTTGGCTATTTGTCGCCACGCCTCTGCTCCCAAAGCTTGTACGGCGCCGGGAGTATTGCGTTCGTCCTTTTTGGAGCACACCTCGTGTCACGCTGGAACTGTGCCAGTTTAAACGGATGGCTCCAAGTCCCAAGAGGGGGTCGGCTTCCACGCCGTATCCCCTCTGTTTGAAGTCATCGGGGCTCTGCCATGTGCTTGCGTCTGTCTTCACGGCCGAGCTGGTGGCAATACACCACTCGGTACGGCAGATTACGCGTCGTGCCCGGTTCGGAGACCGGATTGTGATCTATAGCGACTCACAAAGCGCCCTGAGTGCTCTCGGGGCATTGGAATCTCCGCATCCCCTGGTTCGCGATATCCGTGACGCCATGGTTTTGGCGAGCCGAGCAGATGTCGAGATTATCTTGTGCTGGGTTCCTGGACATGTAGGAATTGCGGGGAATCAGGGCGCCAAAGAGTCCGCGAGGTCTCTGCGACCGGACCAGCGTTTCGCTCTTCCTTACATCGACTACATGGCAGGAATACGGGCAGCTTTTCGGACTGCTTGGCAAAGAAGATGGGAGACGGTCGAAGGGAACTTAAAGGTTGCGTGCCATTGTGGCGCGACTGTTCCCATGGACCTATCCCCCAATGCCGCGACGGCTTCAGGTCGCTTTCTGTCGTCTCCGAATCGGGCACACTCGTGTGACGCATCGCTATCTGATGGAGCGCTCGCCTGCGCCCTATTGTGACGACTGCGTCGTCCCCCAGACTGTTTGGCACATTCTGGTTGAATGTCCCAGTCTGGGTGATCTTCGCGCACGTTACCTGTCCTGGTACAGGGATGGGCGGGGTCGCTACCTCCTGCCCCTTGTACTAGGGACGAGTTCGTGCACATTGACTTGTTGACTCTTGCTGGAGGTCGGGCTTCTTTCCTTTATTTAATTAGGTTCTATTTTTTGTTTTTCTTTGTAGGTTGCACGCTCCTGCACCGGGGTGAGGGGGACCTCTCCCCGATGCCGGAGATTGCTTCCTAATTGTTAAGTTTTTCCAATATTTATCATTGTTATTTTTTCATAATTTTATTTTAAAGTGGCCTAGTTCTTGGCTGTCGTATTTCCGGCGAATTATGCCCAAGTGGGCAGTCGCCAGATGGGCTCTAAAGAAAATAAAAAATGTGACGACTGCGTCGTCCCCCAGACTGTTCGGCACATTCTTGTCGAATGTCCCAGTCTGGGTGATCTTCCCGCACGTTACCTGTCCCGGTACCGGGATGGGCGGGGTCGTTACCCCCTGTCCGTTGTACTCGGGACGAGTGTGTGCACATTGACTGGTGGACTTGTTGACTTTTGGGGGGAGACCGGCCTTCTTCCTTTCATTTAACTAGGTTTAGTTGTTTTTGTTATTGTTTTGTTATTGTTTCCTAATTGTTATTTCTTTTTATTGTTTTCTGTACAATTTTTTTAAAGTAGCCTAGAACTAGGCTGTTTGTTTACGGCGACTTATGCCTATGTGGGCAATCGCCCGATAGCCCCTTACAAAAAAAAAAAAATGGTTCAATCCAAGTTGTAGCATGGGTGCAGGGATTTCCACCCAATCACTCAGACAGCCAATCACAACATCACCCTTTCGTCCCAGAACCTTCCTGAAGGGTGTCTACATAGCCTAGCCACACCATTCAAGCAAAACAGGAGGTGGCCTTTCCTCGGGCCAAGAAGCGTTCTATGATCTCTGGTTGCCATCAGAACACACTACTACCTAGCAACCCCCCCCTCCCCGTACCAAGAACCGACCGCCTGTGTCTTCGGGCTTGTCAGCGATTGTTCTGATCTTTGTTATGCATTTCATTAGCCGGTTGGTTTCATATTTAACTTTACTGTTCGACCATTTCAGGGCAAGGACTTTGCTTACAGCTCGGGCATTCAGGAAGCGATTCGTAATGAAGTACCGAGCGATGTGCTTTATTTTGGACAAACCAGTGAAGGTAAAACCATTGCCACCTTTATGTCTAGTTAGTAACTTGGGTAACGCTAGTGGCGGGGGATAATAATCCAATAGACATGTTCCCCTTGGTATTTAGGTACTTTCCAGCGATTGCCATTATGATCTTTGTGAATTTCATTATTCGGTCGGGGGAGTGGGGAAGGGGCTTAGTTTCAAAACGTCTGGAAATTTGCCCACGTGTCAATTCTCTAGCTAAACCCACCAGCAACTGAGCATGCATCCTACCGCCCTGCCTTGTACTTCCTCCACACTCGTCGAAAGTCTAGTGCTAAACAAAATCCCGCTAGACGCCTCCCAACACGAACTCAACCACCATTACTCACCAACATCACCCAGCTCACCAGAATGTTTAATCAACCTGCACCACCACGACGGTTGCCAAATGGCAACAATAGACGTTAGCCCAATCTTTTTCACTCTCGTCTCGCATCCAAAATCTTAAACATTACACTTCATTATAGGTCGAGAAGTAGTAGTAATAATATGCGATGACAAACTGCCACGAATACCATATACACAATGGCAGCCGTAACCCCTAAACGTGTAGTGAGCGACGGACGTGTTTGGTAGAGAGGTTTGTGGTTGTGACTAAAGGTTTTTGAAATGGTATTGCCTTATAGGGAGAATGGATGAGAGACGACATGTGAAGAGAAGGAAGAGTGTGGGAAAGGGTTGGACGCCCGCCTAAATGGGTTGTGATTATGTGAATGTATGAGAGCTAGGGGTGGACGTAGAGCACTTGGGGCTTTTGCCTGCTGGTGAACCCTGACCTGATGAGATGTTGCGGCAAATTGTACCCCATCATTATGAAGGGCCTGTCAGTGTGTTGAAAGTGATGGGGGAGAGGGTGCTTAATAGGGCATGAATGGGTGTGCGAGTGAAAGGGTTGTTTCAGTGGCCTTGATTCGCACCCATCCCACTTTGTGCGTTGCCCCGTGTAGATTAAACCTTTTACTTGGGTTAGAGGCACGCCCTCCCGGCCCCACCAAGTCTCAAACTAATTGAGGCTACCCGGGCTTTATTCTTTTTCGACCTTTGCATTTTATCCTTTCTTAGCTACTTTCTTTGCAAGCGGCCTCTTATCGCCTGAGCCCTCCGGGCTGCTTGACAAAGAAGATGTGAGACGGTCGAGAGGTACTTAAAAGTTACTTGCCATAGCCCCGCGGCTGTTTCCATGGACCCTTACCCCCCCAATGGGACTGCCATCTCACCCAGACTGTTCGGCACATTCTTGTTGAATGTCCCCCAGTCTGGGCGATCTTCGCGCACGTTACCTGTCCCGGTACCGGGACGAGCAGGGTCGCTACCGCTTGTCCCTTGTACTCTGGGACCTGTTCTAGCACACAAACTTGTGGACTATACGACTTTTTGGAGATGGCTGGCCTCCTCTACTTTATTTGATTCTTTGTTGTAGGTCTCATGTTCATGTGCCGGGGGGAGGCGGGCCTACCCCCAACGACGAAGCACGCTTCCTTCTTGCCCTTTTGCTTATCCTGTTTTTATTTGTTGTTATTGTTTGTTTTGGGGGAGCTTGTCTTCTTCTTTTTTTAATCTTTGTTAATTTCATGTTACTTGTTTTTTAATCTAGCCTAGTATTATTAGGCTTTAGCGTGAGTATGGCGACTTTTGCCCTAGGAGGCAGTCACGGGCTCTTAAAATTAAAAAAAAAAGAAAAAATCTTACCGCCTGATTTCGCAGGTCTGTCGCCAGGTGACCTTTCATCCAAGTAGATGGCTTCGTGTGCCCTGTTTTTTAGTTGGTATCGTGTGTTTGAGGGGAGGGGGGTTCTAAATGATGATGAGGTAATCGTGGAAAAAACTCTCTACATGTTGATATCATGTTATTTCCCAATTTACCGAAATTACCTAAGATTTAACGCAAAATGATCACCCGAGACTAGTACTATGACGGTTGTTTTGATATCCTTTAATGTCTTAGGATGGATATACCAGTTATGTCAATGTTTTCATCCGCCTGTATATAGAACTCAACGCCCCCTGCCCCGTTACGATTGGATTTCAAGCAGATCATATCCATTTCCCCGAGTTTCATCCCACCACCTCAGCGAAAGTGTACCGAATAATTTCCCGCTCTGGTCGAACGAATCTTTTTCTTATCTGCTAGTTGGAGAGCCAAAAGGGTATCAGTATTTGAAGCTATGTTAACTCCCCCACTCTTCTCGAAATTTGGGAAGAAAGTGCTTTGGACTCGCTTTCTGACAAGGTGGGGGGGGGGGGGCATTTCATGCTAATCAATGGCACTAAAAAAAAAATACTCACCCCTTTTTAAGTCCTCTCAAGTCAAGCATATAAAAGTATCTCCTTTTTCCGCACCATTTGGTTCTTCCTGGAGACAGAGTGTAGGGTCTAGCTTCCTCACCAACACCCTACATGGTTTAGCCTCTCGGTTCCTCACAAACATCCTACATATTTGTGCATCATCTAAAGAAGAAATTCTAATTGCTGTATGCTTTGTTTGGACCATGACAACTCAGGTTTCAGCAGTACCCTTTCTTTCAGGCTCTTCCTCAGGAGAACACACTCATTCTTGCGATCCCAAATTAACGGCGGTATTAAATGAAATTCTCGCGTCCTCGCGCTAAATTTAATATTTTGGTGGTGCGGGTTACCATGTTTATACTTTTTGCTGTTTTCGTACCTGTTTGTACTTCTTTTTCTCTTTCAGATTAATTGAACTGCAATAGCTAGCCAGCCCTTCTAAGATGTGAATCCGATAGTAGTATTTGTGGCTATACATATTTATAAAATGGTTTGTTTTTGTTTTTATAATTTCCAATCCTTCCTCATATTTTTAAGATTTTCGTGTACAACTTAATCAAAGACCAGTTTTATTTACGTTTGTTTCCTAAGTTTGGTAAAAAAAACAAAAAAAAACCCCCGCCATGTGCTTGTCAAGTTTTATTTGTCAGTCAATATTTTAGCTTATTTTATTTGTATGAGGAAATTGTTCTAATAAATCGGCAAATTGGTGGTTTTAATGTTTTTTTAAAAGGCGTTATTTGATTACAAGGTTTTGACCCATTCACTCGAGATTGGCTTCAAAACAAGGGACTGATGGACCAAGAATTCAGACCAGCAAAAAACTAATCATGTAGAGAAAGCGAAGGTATTTGGTTACCTTAAAACAAAGAATGGGGGTCTTTGATGACTTTTTAAAAAAAACCTTAGCACCTTCATTCTCTTGTTTTGATTTGTGTGCTTTAATAATTAAATAGAATATATCTTTTTCGGGTAACTTATTTCTCAATAAGAACTTGCATTTTAAGGGGAGGATCCGAACCTAGGGGATAACTGGCGCTTTTGATACACCCAGAGATATTGGTAGGGTTTTGTGGAGCCATTTGATCGATTGCATGATCTGTTTCGAACGTCATCCTCCCGGCTCGCGATAACCCCTTGCATCGCGGACATTCTAATTCCCCGAGACTACTCGGGGCACTTAGGGAGTCGCTAAAGATCACAATTCGGTCTCAGAACCGGGCACGCATTATCTCCGGTGCCGAATTGGTTAAGGCAACCAGCGTGGTGTGGTCCAGCCCCACTGTCTTTGAACATTGCATAAGGCGTGGAAGCCGAGCCCTTCCTGGAAATTTGAAGCATCCTTGAACACTGGCACGGTTCCAGCATTACAGGGTGTGTTCCAAAAAGGTCGAACGCAATACTTCCAGCGTTATGAGAGCAGAGGCGTGGCCAGAAGTATTAATGGGCCGTATCCTAGAGGCGCCACCGATCCGAAAGCTACACCCATCTGTCGGGAGTTTCCTAGCAATAAACACGGCTTAGTGGGTATGATTGGACCCTCTAATTGGTTTGGGCACTCAAGATCGATCCCGAATGCATTGAGTCGGCGACTAAAAGATCTTAGACTCGCGTAAACAGGCTCTTAATACACTGCGGAGTGCCATAGAGAAGTAGGTTCAATGGGGGGGGGGGCATCGACTCCAACTTCCGCACCCTCCCAACCCAGCTGAGCATCTTCTTTATCACACCCTGTCTTCTTACCGTGTTTCGTCACTTTCCCTAAAACCTCTCCCACAACTTTCTCTGGTCGGCCTCTAATTTCGCAAGGTAGGCGCCGACTATCTTCCTCTTACCCAACTATCGGGGAGGGGGGGGCAATGCCCCCTCATATCTGAGCTGTTTGGGGGAGGGGGTAACAACCCTCCTCACATATCCTTTCACGGTCTATCAATTTTACGCCCAGACCAAGGAGCAGCCTCCATGTTGATGGGCTACCTGGCCACTGGAGAAGTGGTCTCTAATGGCGTCAGCCTATTTGCCAGCCCCGTATTCACCCATCGCAGAGCGGAGTGACTAAGCGTATGCATCCCATCGAAATAATAAGATCACCCTGCCCAGTGATGAGAACTATATAAAAACAAGGTCTGCTGATCAAAAAATCGCGTGCTCTCACTTATTCTGATTTACGACCTTCAAAACTCAATAATTCGAGGACACCTTCGTAATTCTATAATTGGAAAGAGAGTGTAAAACAAGATAAGGGTTTCAAATTTCGTTAGAATCGGCCTAATAATTATGATATTGCAAAAGAACATCCCGGGTTAACCTTGGGGGGGAGGGGGACTTTGGCAATTATAGTATTCAAAAGAGAATGTAAAACAACATAAGGGTTTCAAATTTCGTTAGAATCGGCGGAAGAGTTATGATATTGTCAAAGCAAAATAATTCCTGGCTAACATTGGTAGGACTTTGCCAATTACATCATTGGAAAGATTGTAAATCAAGTGTTGACCGGCATTATACGATAAGAAAAAGAACCTCGAATGGGATCTGTAATGTCTTGTGTGGGGTGTGGGTAGATGGTGGCCCCACTGAGATGGATATGATCCCTGAGGTGACCCAGCCCCAGACAGAAGGTAAGATTTTACATGGGGTCGAGCCCGGGATCGGTGCCAAGCACAACCCGAGCAGACCCCGTGCAAGCTTCTCAGACGACTAGGGCCCTCAAGGCCTCACAAGGAGAGGAGGGATCTGCCCCGGTTGGTACCCCTGTGACAACCAAGACTCTCCATTTCAGAGAAGGATCTTGATGAGGCCGGTCCATCTGTCCTATGAGCTCTTTCCGTCGGAGGAGAGAAGGGGTTTCATTCCCCACCCTCCTCTCCTAAAAAGAGAAGAAACCGGAAGAAGACCAAAGACTCAGAGCTTCTCTCCCTCCGCAGGGGCCCCGAGGAAGGACGAGTTCTCTTCGGTAAGCGACCAAGCCAAGATTCGCATGTACTCCCCCTGGAGGCGAGTCCCAGACAAAGACCAAAGTGCAAGTGCCAAAGCGGAGCCTAATACGTCGGGCCCCTCATTTAGAGATCACCTGGTGTTTTCTAGACCTGTTGGCTTCAAGCGCTTTCTCGCTATTGGCTCTACTGATGGCATGTTCGCCAAGGGCAACATCTTCCATCAGACAAGAGCACTAGCTAACCTGATTGGTAGAGAACCGAAGGTAACCCGTTTCTCGGATGGGACTTTTTGGCGAATGCGTCGGATCCCTCTGAGGCGGCCATGACTAGTGCCCTTCGGATACTTTATGGCACGCCGATGAGTGTGACGCGACACTCTATCATGAACTTCGTGACAGGAGTGGTTTATGGGAGGGAACTCTTCGATTACTCCATATATCACATAGCTGGCCGACCATGGGACGGTCAAGGTCGAATGTGTGATGAGGGGCTTCGAGACCCACCCCTACGCTCTTCGTCACGTTCGACTGAAAAGCTCCCTGAGTCGGTGCGTTCCGGTTGGTATCGCTACCGCTTGAAGGCATTTGGGCCACTGCCGCAAAGGTGCTACTACTGCCACCGCTTCGGCCATATGAATAGCTCCTGTAAACACGGAAAGTCGGGGTTACCCAAAGTCTATGTAAGTTGCTCCAAGGCCGCACGCGATAAGTCCAAATCGTGTGTCAATCGCGGAGTTGCACACACACCTTCTTCGAAGCAATTTCGTGCGTGTCTCCTTGAGAAGGAAATCCTGGCTGTTCAGGCCCAGGATCATCTCTCATTTCGCGAGGCTAAGGACTTGCAACTTGTATGCACGAGGGTACGACGTGCGCACCACTCAAATGACGAGTCAGTCTGTTTCCAGTTTTCATGCAAGATTCTAGTGTTCACTTCCCTTTCACTGATGGATGCCTCTTTTCAGTCATAGCAAGTATCTCATAAATATTATATAATGAAAGCTGGTATTATTTCTTGAAATATTATTCGAAAGTACATTTTTAATTACACTAATTCTGCATCTCTGACTAAAAAGTAAAAACTTAAAATGGTTCACTAAGGCCCAGGTCACACAAAGCCGAACTGCTTCCGATTCGATTCCGAATCACATTCGGGATTGATTCGGGCACTTTTTCAAGGTTTTTGTCGGTAAATATTCGGTATGCATTCGAAACCTTGAATTCAAATGCAAACAGAGTTTGTTCCGACTCAATTCCGAATTTCAAATTCTAACAGTTTTTTGACTTCCCGAATGCAAACCGAATTTTGACATTGTATACATATACTTGCTCTCACTGGCGCTGAGTGTCATTCCACCATCAGCAGCAGCAGTAGACGCCAATGGGCATCACCAACGTTATTCCCAGCGACGAGAACAGGCGTTCACTGGTGCTGTGGCACAAACTGCAATTGGAAACCCTGGCAACACACTGGTAAGCTTTCCTTTGCCGCCCCGTAAGGGGCGCGGTGATTTGCCATCCTGGCCGCCGTGCCTACGGGATCAAGCGCTCCGTCTGGGCCCAGCTTAGCCCCTCTTCCTTCCTTCAGACAGCCTGTATTTCTCCCCTACTTCATCGCCTTTCATACCTCTCCCGCAACTTTCTCTGGTCAGCCTCTAATTTCACAGGGCAGATGCTGACCTTCTTCTCAAGCCAACCGTCCCAGATCGGGGCTGAGGGAAAAGGAGACAACGTTCCCTAACCCCTGAGCTCTGGTTCGGGATGGGTTTTTTTTAACAACCTGATTCATCCCCACCCATACCTTCCTCACATCCCTTTTCCTCTCTTCTTCACAATCTATCTTTTTACGCCGTGTTCAAGGTGGAGCCGCCATGCCGATGGACTGCCAGGCCACAAGCGGAAGGGGTGGTTCCAACTCGCGGCGCATGGCTCTGCCAGGCCTGTAAGCACCTCTTGCAGTGCGGGCAACTGTGAGAGGTGATGAGCTATTGCGTCCGCAGAAAATTTAGGGTCACCATGCTTAATGTAAAAAAACAAAATCTCCCCGTAATTCCCCTTTGCTCATCAACGGAGCCGCCCTCGGGCATCTCCACCGAAAAAATGGAGGTCCCTCCCCCCCTGTGTTTGCGCAGGGGACTCTCCATACTTCTTTAACCGGAGAGAAAGCTTACTCCTCTCATATGCCTAAGGGTGTAGAGAACTCCCCCTCACCCCCTTCTCTGGAGGTGCTTTCGGGCACCTTCCTGCTTCCAGAAGCAGTCCCCTCTTTTATTTCCAAGGGAACTGCCAAGAACGCCAGGAGGCAGCCCATTGCCGACCACCCCTCGTGTAAGCGGCTCGGTAGGGCAAACCCCCTTGGGGGGAGAGGGAAGCCAGGCCCCTTCGGTCGCTTCCCTCAAAAGACCTGCTGGCAAGAATACTAAACCTTGCCGGGGTCAAGGCCTGTGCCTTCACACACAAGACTGCTGGCGCTGCCAAGGGGACCTACGATGTCCTGGGAGGGGATGGCCAACTGGAGGCCCCTCCTGTGATAGACATGTTCCTTGTGGCAAGCCAGCCTCAGATGGTAGGGACTTCCATGGGGGAGAATCCGGGCTCGGGGCCAAACACCGAACCCGAATCCGCCCCAAAGCAAGGTCCTCCTCAAACGACTGAGGGCTCCGAAGCAGTACAAGGAGGGGAGGGATCTCCTCCAACCGGTGCCCCTGCGACCACCAGGACCTTCTCCATTTCGGAGAAGGACCTGGCTGAGGCCGGTCCATCTGGCCTAGGGGCTCCTTCCAGCGGAGGTTAGAAACGGGTTCATTCCCCGCCCTCCTCTCCTAAAAAGAAGAACAACAAAAAAAAGACTAAGGAGACTCGGGGTTCCTCTCCATCCGCGGTGGCTGCGGGGACGGATGGGTCTGCTGCCACTTTGACAAGCGACCAAGCCGAGATCGGCACATCCGGCCCCTCTGCCCCCCACCCCTCGGGTGCAGAGCCCCTGATTATGACAAAGACCAATAGTGCACAAGAGGAGCCTCGATGACATCGGGGCCCTGATTCAGACGTTACCTGGCGCTTTCGAGCCCGCTGGCTTCAAACGCTTCCTCGTTATTCGTTCCACTGATTGCAGCATGTTGGCCAAGGGCAACATGATCCAGCAGAAGAGAGGTTTAGAGCTAGTGCAATTGGTAGAGAGCCGAAGGTGACCCGTTTCTCGGACAGGAGCCTTCTGGCAAATGCGGCGAATCCCGTCGAGGCGGCCAAGATACGTGCTCTTCGGACACTTCGTGGCACCCTGGTGAGTGTGACGCCGCACTCTACCATGAACTTTGTGAAAGGAGTAGTTTATGCGAGGGAACTCGTTGACTAGTCCATTGAGGACATCACCTTAGAGCTGGCCGACCATGTGGCGGTCAAGGTCGAACGTGAGATGAGAAAACAGGGAGGGGCCTCGAGACCCACCCCTACACTCTTCATCACGTTCGACTGCGACAAGCTCCCTGAGTCGGTGCGTGCCGGTGGGTAGCGCTACCGCGTGAAGGCGTTCGTGCCACTGCCGCGGCGGTGCTATTATGTCACCGCTTCGGCCATACGAATCGTTCTTGTAGATGTGCAAAGTCGGGGTCACCCGAAGTCTGTGTAAATTGCTCCAAGGCAGCACACGTTAAGTCTAAATCGTGTGTGGCCAAGTGTGTCTATTGCGGAGAGCCGCACCCCGCTTCTTCGAAGCAATGTGGTGCATATCTCCTCGAGAAAGAAATCCTGGCCGTTCAGGCCCAGGATCAACTCTCATTCCGCAAGGCTAAGGACTTGGTCCTGGCGCGTCCGGCTCTGCCTGGGAAGTCATATGCCTCAATAATTAGAAAGGTACCATCTGCTCCTGGCTCATCCAGGCCAACGAGCACGGTTGTTTCCGTGCCCATTCGGAGCCCTTCTGCGGGCTCTACTCAACCCGGGTGCTCCCCTGGTAAAGCTGGCGGCAAAAAGGGTTCATACCCAGCCCCGGCTAATACCAGGGTTTTCCCCTCTTCCCCCAGCGTGACCGTTCCCCGTAAGGCGAAACGGCCACGCGCCTCCACCAAGTCGTTAGACTCATAGGGGGCAACACCTCTGAAGTTGTTCGCCAGGCCATCTTCCGGGGTTCCTAAAGCTGTCCCCCGAAAGAAGGACAGCAACAAAGGAGCTTCGGCTCCTTCGCCCACGCACCGAGGTGGAGCGAGTGGCTCGTAGACGGTGGTTCCTCGAAAAAGGACCTCCCGCCTCCGAAGCCGCAACGCCCTTTAAGGTTTCGAGGCGGAGGGAGGAATAGACTCGCGTGGTGAGCCCAACCTCACCCAACAAGTCCCCGAAGGCAACAGCGCCTTCAGCGCTTTGTCCGGCCAACATCGCCCGTGATTCTGCTTCCGGGAAGCGTACGGCCATTTCCGTGAGACTCTTCTGTTCGAGATGGGCCCCTGCGTCTCCTCCGAGCTAGGCCTGGGGGCATATTTCTTCAATGGAATTGCCGTGGACTCCGGGCCAACTGAGAGGAGCTGCGGAGGCTCGTCTCGTCTCGTTCCCCTTTAGCTATCTTTTTGCAGGAGACCATGCTAGGGGCGTGCCCCCTGTCCGCCCTCCCGGAGTATAAGGGTCTTGTGACCCCACCACCACGGGATAGCCGGACTGAGGGATGCGCGGTTTACACCCGTTACACCCGCTATGATGTCACCGATCTTCCTTTCTTTTTAGATACCTCCTTTCAGGCAGTGGTTGTGCAGCTGCACCTGGATAGGAGGTATACTATCATTTCTGCGTACATTCCACCGTCAGCTGACTTCGACGCGGGGGACTTCCGCCGCGTCCTGGAACGGTTGCCGAGGCCCTTTCGCTTGCTTGGAGATCTGAACGGCAGACATCCTCTCTGGGGAGATTACTCAATCAATCCCAGGGGACAAGTCCTTGCCGATCTGATCGAAGAGCTTGAGATGGGTGTCCTAAACGTGGATGTGTTTACGCATCACTGTCCGAGAACCGTTTCATTTTCTTGCCATGACCTATCTTTGTGCTCTTCGGATGCACAGCCTGATTTTGATTGGGAGGTGGTCGATGACCTCCATGGTAGTGATCACTTCCCCATTCAAATATCATTTTCAGGGCAACTGCCGCCTGAGAGCCCACCTCGGTGGTGCTTGGCGCAGGCGCGGTGGCCTGCATTTCAGGAAATGACTGAATTCTCTATCTCAGTCGAGGAGTTTAGGTCGGTAGATGAGGCCGTTGAGTTCTTCTCCGGCAACCTCATCGCCGTGGGCCTGACTACTATTCCTAGGACGTCTGGCCGTTTTGCACGCCGACCACTCCCATGGTGGTCGGCCGAGTGTGAGACGGCCCTCAAACAGAAGCGTTATGCCTACATGCGCTATAAGCACCGCCCGAACGATTTCACTGTCGCTGAATTTCGTCGGGCTAGGGCTAGGTTCCGGTATATTTCGAAGCACGCCCGCCGCTCTTCTTGGCGGGCATACGTGTCTTCACTTTACGGGAAGACCCCTTTAGCAGAGGTGTGGATGCGAGTCAAAAGGATTCGAGACAAGTTCTCGCAGGACCCCCCTTCCGTTCTCCAGGAGAATGGGACCGCAATCTCGGACCCCGCGTCCGTGGCGGAATCGTTCGCGACTTCTTTTTCCGCATTCTCTAGCCGTGATGCTGCTCCGCCAGTATTCAATGCTCGTCGTGATGTCGCGGAAGGCCGACGGCTGGACTTTACCTCCAGAGGCCGAGAACCCTTAGATGAGAGGTTTACTGTGAGTGAGTTGCGCTCCGCTCTCACTTCATGCGTGGCCCCCGCCCATGGTCCGGACGATGTTTGTACGCCATGCTTCGACACCTGGGTGAGCGAGGCATGGCCTTTCTGTTAGATTTGTTCAACAGGATCTGGGTGGAGGGTCTTCTCCCGGATTCCTGGCGAATCGCTACTGTGCTCGCCTTTCGGAAACCGGGGAGAGATCCTTATACTCCGACCGGTTTTCGCCCAATCTCCCTAACCTCTTGTGTGTGCAAGTTGATGGAGAAATTGATAAATGTTTGACTAGCCTTTTTCCTGGACAGCGGAGGTCATCTTTCTTCTGTACAGTGCGGCTTCCGCAAGTTCCACTCCACGTCGGATGCTCTGCTCCGACTTGAAAATGATGTCTGCGAGGCCTTCCTTCGTAGACAGCAATACGCCACGGTCTTTTTCGATCTGGAGAAGGCCTATGATACCGCATGGCGATACGGTATCATGGAGGCTCTCCACACGATGTGGGCGAGGGGACGCCTTCCAATGTTTATATCTGAATTTTTGCGAGATTGTCGATTCCACATACGGGTGGGGGGAGCCCTCTCCGGCCCAAAGGAGCAGGAGGAGGGTATCCCGCAGGGAAGTGTCCTCAGTGTCACACTCTTTGCCCTGAGCATCAACGGCATCACCTCGGTGCTGCTGGAAGTTGTTCTCGCTACGCTCTACGTGGACGACCTTTCGATCTCTTTTGGCGCGGCTCAGATGCTAACTCTGGAGCGTTGACTCCAACAGTCATTGAACCACGCCTCTTGCTATGCCGAAGCGCACAGGTTTCGGTTTTACTTGGCCAAGACTAAATTTGTGCACTTTTGCCACCATTCACGGCTCCAATCCGAGCCGGACCTGTTCCTATACGGAGTTCCCTTGGAAGTGGTGGATTCGCACTGTTTCCTTGGTCTTGTTTTCAACCAATGCCTTTCCTGACAGGCCCATATCCGCTGCCTTAGAGTATCTAGTACCTGCACCATCTACCTTTTTGTTTTTGACGTTCGGCACTTTGGGTGCTGATAGGGCCACCGCTTTGCTCCTCTTCCATTCCTCGCTCCAAGCTTAACTACGGATGCGATTGAGATGTCACCGTAAAATGGACCTACTAACGACTCTCTCCCATACATCTTGACGGATCGAAAGGCTCACTTTGCAGACTAGGTACCTTCCTTGTCTTCCTCCACGCATCGCAGTCTTTTTAGAGTCTCGTCGCGAGAGTGCTCCTGCCCTGTCATTAGACATGAGGCTTATCTCGCTCATTGGAGCAGACTGCGAAGTGAATTTTTATTAGACCTCTCTCCTCGATCTTTATTTATTGTGTCATTATTATGTTATCCATGATCTCCTCCTGTCTTCTTCTATCTCCTTCCCTTTTTTCCTGCCCTTCTCATTTGTGTTTGATTGCAGTTGAGCGTCTATTTGTGGATGGTTGTAGTGTTTGACGGAATTAATGTGTGGGTACTAGCTTTAAGTTCGGACTCTTGAAGTCTAGGTGCACGGTCCTGCTTATCATGGTGCGTACTCATCAGAGGTGGGCCCTGACTTACATGACCACCGCTCTTTGATTCTTCGAAATAAATCCGATATTCACCCATCCAAACTTAATATTTTTTTATATTAGTGATGATTTTGATGAAAGGTGTGGTGAACTGCGGCACATGTAGTCCCATAACGATGGAGCCCTAGAAATGGTGGCAACCTCCGTCCCCCACCATGTTCTGTCCAAGCCGTCGAGACTCTTGCTCGCACTCATATTACTGTCTCATCTCATGCAACCTTTAACACTGAAGAGTCTATTAGGAACGGGGTGTTTTGGGCTGTCAACTCTGCTGACCTTCCGCACGCCGGCACATCTCTTTATGGTTAAAGCTCGAGGACAATTTCGCATGAATGTCGAATTTTCTGATAACATGGAGACTTTCTTCTGACTCCCATGGAATGGTAGGTCATACTATATACTTTCCATGCATTCATTTCTTGTTTGACAGTATGGTTACAATTGAAGGAAATAATGGGCGACCGAGTCGAATGGAGATCCGTTCCCAAGCGCGGCCTCGTACTCCTTAGGTATCGGGGAGGAGGAGGTAAAACAAGACACCCCTTGGGCAACTCCACTTTAGAAAAGGAGATGTCCCCCCCCCCCCTCTTGTTCTTTCTCAGGGCCCCTCGAACCCTCTTTTAACGGATTAGAAGTTTACTCTTCTCCTACACCTACGGGGGCTGTGGTTTCCCCGCAACCCCATTTTAGGGTCGTTTATAGATGACTCCATCTTCACTAGCGGCGTCCCCCATTCACAGGGCACTGCGAAATAAATAGGTGTGTCCCAAAATCGACAGCTTCCGATGCGAGCGATTTGATTGACAGCCCCCTTAGACGGGCGAGGGAAAGCGGGGACCGTCCGTGCGTGCTCCTTGCAGGCATGTACGTTGAGTTGTTGTTTTGGGGAAGAGGGGGCAGCGTGCCTTCACCCTCTCTCTTCTTCATGAAAGTGGGCCAACCGGTTCAAGACGTAGAGTGAAGAGCCATCAATAGGGACCTATGATATCTTAGGCAGGGAAATGGCAACATGGAGCCCCCCACTGAGAAGGACATGGCCCCGTAGATGACCCAGCCACAGATGGCAGGATCTTCAATGGTGTCGAACTCTGGGTAGGTGCTAAGCACTGAACCTTAGCAAGCTTCTCTTTAGGCGACTCAGTCCCCCGAGGTCTCACAATTAGAGGAGGGACCTCCTCACTCGAATACTGCCCCCTTGACAGCCAAACTCTTCTCCATCTCCTAGAAGGATCTTGCTGATACCGGTCCATCAAGTATACGTGCGCCTTCCTGGGCGGAGAGAAGAGGGTTCAGTCTCTGCCCTTTTATCCCAAAAAGAGAAATAACAAGAAAACAATGAAGATGGAGGGGTAATTTCCCTCCACGGAAGCTCCAGGAAAGGGTGTGTCTACTGCCGCTTCGCCACCGAGCAGGCCAAAATCGGTAAGTACTGTGATGGAGAGGCGCTAACAAAGACTAAAGTCACAAGTGCGCTGAGTGAAACCTCCATTACGCCGGAGCCATTCATTAGCTAGCTTGATTAGTGACGCGTTTCTCAGACGGAAGCCTTCTCGCTAATGCATCGGACGCTTCCGAAGCAACGATGATTAGTGAGCTCCGGACACTTATTAGGTTGCCAGTGAATGTGACGCCACACTCTACCATGAACTTCATGAAAGGAGTGTTATATGCGAGGGAATTCGTGGACTACTCTATAGAAGAAATTATCTTAGAGTTGGACGATCACGGGCGATCAAAGTCGCAAGTGTGATGAGAAAACAGGGACGAGCCTCGAGAACCACTCCTACACTCTTCGTAACATTCGACCGTGAGAGGCTCCCTGAGTCGCTGCGTGACAGTTGATATTGCTCTAGCGTGAAGACATCCATGCCACTGCCACGGAGGTGCCACTACTGCCATCGCTTTAGCCAAACGGGTCACTCTTTTAGACGGGCAAGGTCATGTTAATCCGAAGCGTGTGTAAGTTTCTCTAAAGATGTACACGATAATTTTCTATTAGGTATGGCCAATTATGTCGATTCTGGAGAGCAACACCACGCTTCTTCGAAGCAATGTCGTGCGTAACTCCTGGCCTTTCAGGCAGCGCATCTTCTCTCATTTGGCGAGGCTAAGGACCTGGTCCTGGCATGCCAGGGACAGCCTGGGACGTCTTATACCTCAATATTAAAATAAAAAAAACATGTTACTGGCTCCTTCAGGCCAACGAGCACAGTCGTTTCTGCGCCCATTCGTAACCCTAAGGAGGGGGGGGGGAGCCTCCTTTTTATATTTTCTTTATTTATCAATATCATTCATCTTGAAATTTTTATATTTGAATCTATTTACTTCTTTCTTAACTGAGGTTGCCCCTTGAAACATTATCTTCCATTTATCTGACTCTTGGTATTCTTATTGGTTGGGTTAATTCTTGATCTTCGATTTTATTTTCTTGATGTATCCCATTTATTGCATTTATCTCGATGTGATGATTCCTTGTTGGTTCTTGATGACGTGATGATTTCTTGTTGTTGAGTTGATGATTTCTTGAATTGAGATGAGTTAGCCCTTGAAGTCATTTTCCTTGAGTTCCATTTTCTCTTGAGTCGATTTCTTGGTCCTTCTTGGTTAGTTAGTCCTTTAAGCGTTTTTCGTTTTCTTCTGGGATTTTCTCCGTAAAAATTTGTGGGCTGTGGGATTGATCTCGGGTCTTTGAATCCAGATGCCAGCACTCTCCCGTCACGCTACGGCCAAGTCCGTCTTGACTTGGTAATTTAATGGGCTATTTATATTCTCGCTTTGAAAGGAAGTTTTTTTATTATACATCTTCGCACCCCTACACAGGTCCCTTTCTAGAACGCGGAGCGAATGTGAGGATTGGGGAGAGACTAGTCTTGGATTTCTTAACCGAGGAGTAGTAGCTCTTCCTCCCCGGCCTCAGAGTCTGCGGGATGAGTGGAGCTAATTTAGTGGGATTGAGGAGAGCGAACTAAGTTTTTGACGCTAATCAGTAATATCCTTTCCCGGGTCTCCGGTTCCCAGCAGCACCTTTTCTTAAACTCTAGTAGGAGAGGAGGTGCAGTTGTAACGAAGATCAGAAGATTGTTCGGCCTTTTGATGGTCACCAGTTATGGGGGTCTGGGGCCATATTTATATTGCTGAACGCCCTTCACACATTGACTCCATTTATCTGACTCATAGTATTCTTGTTGGCTGAGATTCCTTCTTCTTCAAGTTGGCTGGGTTAATTCTTCGTTAAGTTGAGTTGGCTGAGATTCCTTCTTCTTTAATTTGGCTGGGTTAATTCTTGATCTTCGTAATTCTTTATTGATGTATCTTCATATTAACTTGCATTTATCTTGATGTGATGATTCCTTCCTGATGCTTCTTGATGACGTGATGATTTCTTCTTGAATTCTTGATGCGTTGGGTTGATGATTTCTTGAGTTTAGATAAGTTAGCCCTTGAATTCATTTTCCTTGAGTTCCGTTTTCTTTGACTTCCGTTTTCTCGAGTCGATTTCTTGGTCATTCTTGATTAGTTACTCCTTGAAGCGTTTTTCGTTTTCTTCTGGGATTTTCTTCGTAAAATTAGTGGACTGTGGGATCGATCTCGGGTCTTTGAATCCAGAGGCCAGCACTCTGCCGTCACGCTACGGCCAAGTCCGTCTTGACTTGGTAATTTAATGGGCTATTTATATTCTCTCTTTGGAAGGAAGTTTTTCTCTTATACATTTTCGCACCCCTACAACCCTTCAGTCTCTTCTAATCCGCCCACCTCCACCACGGGCAGTCCCCTGGCAGTACGAACGACACAAAGGGTTCACACCCAGATTCGGCTGAAACTAGGCTCCCCTACCTACCACAACATGACCATTCCCCATAAGGCAAAACGGCTAAGTCGTTAGGTTAAGGAAGCGATATCCACGAAGGTGTTCGTAAGACCCTCTTCCGGGATTCCTGAAGCTGTCCCTCGAAAGGAGATCAACATCAAAGGAGCTTCGATTCCTACGCCCCCACCAAAGCTGGAGTGAGTGGCTCGGAGACGATGAACCCACAAAAGGAGGGACCCCTGACCCCGAAGATGCCATGCCGATCAAAGATTTCGAGGTATAGAAAGGAAAGACTCGCATAGCGAGGCCAACATCTCGCGATAAGTCGTCGAAGGTGACAGCACCATCAACGTCTTGTTCGGCCAACAGCGATCGGATGTTTGCCTCCGTGGAGCGTAGGGACATTCGCGTGAGGGTCTTCTCCACCTGGCGAACGGTAACTTCCGGAAGTCCGCTATTTAGAGCCTGCTTGTCGATGATGGGAAGATGCCACTCGCTCTGTGCCGTGCACAATGCACTATTCGCCAATACGCGCGAGCCGGGCGTCTTCCTGAGTCACTAAAAACTCTCACTGCATCCGCAGCCGATTTCAACGGTGCCTCTCACGCCGAGAGACGCTAGTCATAATCTAAGCCCACTGATTTAGGTCTAGGAAACTCTTTCGAGAGCTCAGTGTATCTTTTTGGAGCACACTTCGTGTTCCTCTCTAACCGTGCCATTCTAAACAGATAGCTCTCAGTCCCAAAAGGGGGTCGGTTTCCATGCTGTATCCCGTCTGTTTAAAAAAAGCAGCAAGGCTTGCTTTTTTCCCATCTTTTTTGCCTGACAAAAAAGATGGGAGACAGTCGAGGGGCCTTAAAGTTGAGTGCCATTGCGCCTCGACTGTTACCATAGACCTATCCGCAATGTCGTGACAGTTTAAGGTTGCCTTCTCTCGTCTCCTAATTGGACACACTCGCGGGACGTACCGCCATGTGATGGAGCACATGCTTCTACCTTATTGTGACCACTGCGTTGTCCCCCAGACTGAGTGATGTTCGCGCACGCTACCTGTCCCGGTTCCGGGACGAGCGGGGTCGCTATCACTTGTACTAGGGACGGACTCGTGCACAGAGGCTTGCGGACTATATGACTTTTTGGAGGAGGCTGGCCTCCTCCACTTTATTTGACACACTTTGATGTATGTCGCATGATCTTTTGCTGGGGGGAGGAGGGCCTACCACTGACGCCGTAGCGGGCTTCCTTCTTGTTGCCTTTTGCTTATCTTGTTTTTTTCTTGTTGTTGTTTAACTTGTTTCTTAATCCTTGTTTATTTTTTATCTTTGTTATTTGTTTGTTACATATTTTTGTTTGTTTTTTAGTGTAGCCGAATGTTAGGCTGTAGCGTGATTACGACGACTTTTTTCCTAGTAGCGGTCCCCAGATAGGCTCTTAAAATTAAAAAATAACTAATGATTACGCACGTTACCTGCCATCGTACTGGAACGAGCGGGGTCGCTACCGTTTGTCCCTTGTACTCAGGGTGGGTTTGTGAATACACACTTACGGACTATCTGACTTTTTGGAGGAGGCTGGCCTCCATTTTATTTGACTTTTTTGGTATTGGTTGCATGTTCCTGCGCCGTATCGAGGTTGGCCTCCCCCCGACGCCGGAGCGTGCTTCCTTGTTGTTGTTTTTCTGTTTTTCTTTGGTTGTTTTTGTTTATTTTGATTGGTTTAAGGAATTTTAGAGTAGCTTAGCACTTGGCTGAACTTTTATTTGCACCGACCTATGCCCTTGAAGTGAGTCGCCAGATGAGCGCTGTTAAAAACTCACCACGATCCACGTTATGGTGAACATCCTTCACTGGAATTATCAGAGTATTCTTCTCAAATGGGAAGAATTCTACATCACCTTAACCCATCTGTGATGTGTATAAAAGAGAATGAACTGGGAAACCGTTCACCCCCATACTTGAGAATTTTATAGTTTTCAACTCACTTGCACCCTTTGGTGGCTTGGCACATCGTGGTGCATCCCTTTTGATGCGCGAGGCACAATTTCCAACGTCATTACCGCTCCAGGCAGGGGCGTTGAGGGTTTTTTTTATATCTAGGTTTAATTAGATATGTTCCCTCTATATTGCCCCTGGTAGGGGCTTTTTAAGTACCCAATTTTTAAACCTTCATCTCAGCTCTTGCCGTCTTTCTTAATTTTAGGCGATTTTAATGCAAGACGGCTTGGTAAATAACCTCCAGGGTCGCTTTATTGAATCGATAATATTACACCTTGTGTGCATTTTTAACGGGACACGCCACGTCGTAACATGTCCAAACAGACTTGTTTGAATGGTAGCAATCACTTTATGCTGCGGGCCGTAGTACCTGAGCCTTACCCCCTCCACCAACCATCCGAAATGGAACATTGCGAGCCGATTTGGCAACATTCGGGGAGGCTTCTTTCACGAATGTTTCCAATGGCGACTTTTTAGACATTGACTCTTCGGTGCATTGTATCACATCTCTTATAGTCGCGGTTGCAGAGTATTCGACTCCAAGATCGTGTTCAGTGCCCAGGAAGAAGACGGTCGCTTGGGGGAGTGGAAAGTTTACAAGGGCAATAGCCGCATATCAGCTGGCTCATGCAGATATGGTCGATCCACAACTGTCCCCCTTCACCACGACAGGAACCGTGCCCGCGCAATTTGTTACCCTACTTTATGCCAAGCTAGCGCTGCGCATTGGAGGAAATGCGTTTTATCCCTCACTAGTCTGGAAAATAATATAAGATCAGGGGTAAATACGCCGGTCGTACCGCCCGTTGTCTCAAAGTTGGTAGTTCCATAGTTGCGTCGCAGATATCCTTGCTGCCTCATTTGCGGCCGTGGACGGAGCCGATCAATATCCGCATTAAGCTTCAGGAGGAGAAAACCCCTTAAATCTTTCAGACCAATCCTATAATCCCCTCTTTACCACGGAGGAAGTACGTTTAATCCTCTTTAAATGCCGTTCAACTTCCCCTGGGCCTGATCATGTCCCCTAGGAACTCTCATGGCATCTACACCCACATGCATCCCTTTTTGTTAGGTGTCTTCACTGGATTAGGGTGCAGGAGTCGTACACCTCGGACTGAAAGACAGCTATCGTTCTGCCTTTACCTAAACCCTGGAATGTTGGTCTATTTCCAGCTCACTACCGGACCATTGCCCTCATTAATTGCGTCGCCAAACTAATGGAAAAGATGTTTAACGACCTGTTGTTGTAGTTTTGGAACTTCAAAGTCTATTGACAAATTTTAAGTCGCATTTTCACCGGCAACAAAGTGCCACTGACCTTTTGGTTAGGCTCGAGGACATGGGAAGCCTCTACTCTCAGACTTGTCCTGATGGTATTCTTCGATATTGATGTCTATGGCATTACACGGTAGAAGGGAATTCTACGTCAGCTATATGATTGGGGCTTGCGAAGACTCATAATAGAATTTATCCAAAGTTTCTTATCTGGGTCTCAATTATGGGATAGTGTTGGCTCTTCGAATTGATGCCCAAGAGTAAAAAGTGAATCAAGGTAGTGTCTTCAGCGTCACTTGTTTTACCATCGTAATGAATAGATTAGTTTGCATATTTAAACAAAACAGGTCAATAGATTATGCACCAGAGGTTCTTATGCGGTGCCTCATATTGTAATTCCCTCTGGGGTCCTTTGGGGTCCTCTGGTGCTGCGAATCAGACTTTTATTACACCCCTTTTCCCTCTTCCCAATTATTTTCTTTTAATGCCCTCTACTTCCCCCTCTTCTTTCTTCTATATATCGGCTCTGACGGTTACCTGACCTCTGCTTGTTTTATTTTTAGGGTTGATTCTGAATTTCTCTTTTATTAAGGTCGGAGGTAGGGTTTCTCCGTTGCCCTCGTTTGCCGATGCCCAAGGCAAACCCCATCATTGGCCCCTTTTCTCCGCGCGTGGGAAAACTCGGACAACCTCTTTGGCCCATAAAGATGGTGTGGTGGATCCGTATCCATTCTCCGAAAGGACACACCGGACGCAACTGAATCGAGAGTTGTAGTAGCACCGGTCTTTTATAGGCCACTTTGGTGGCGAGTCCCGAGGGAGAATTTGAAGTCAACTCTGTAAGGATTCTTGTGCCAGAGTTCTTCAATTCCCCTTTCAGCCTTCCCTCGCTCGTTGGATCCCTATGCCAACGATGTTGACCCAGAACTAGATAATGCACGCTTTTGGTCTTGAGTTCCTCATCTCAAACACTGCTTGCAAAGGTGGGCGTGTTTGACCTACCTGAAGAAGAACACGTGAATATGGAAAAGGCAGTATGCCTAGACTGATTTAAGAATGAAGTTAAAATACTAGACATAGTGATAGAGGAAACAGAAAGGCTAGGGAGACCAAAAAGAGAGGAAGAAATTGAACCAGCGAGGCCTTGACCATTACTAGTCCAATTAAAAACTGCTCGACGAAACAAAGGAAATATATAAATGGGCAAAAAATCTAAAGAATAGTAAGAATGAAAACTACCAAAAGGATATCAATAGTACAAGACCTAACCGTGAAGCATAGAGAAGCAGACAAAAAACTGAGGGAAGAATTAAACCAAAAGAAGGATGCAGGAGAAAGAGGCTAGCATGTCAGTGTAAGGGAAAGGGACACCAAGAAGAATACTCCCTTCATTTGTTTCATGAATTCCTTCCCTCTCTATGTTTCCTAAGTATAACTCCACGTGAAGTAATCTCTGAATCGAAAGAAAAAATAAAAGAAGAAAGAATTTGAATATCCGTCAGCTGCCTCCCAGGTGCAGTAAATTAAGTTGGGCGCTAAAAGCTTTTACCTCGCCAAGGAAGCGCTAATCTCCATAGTCGGGAAACTGCTAGCCAACAGTTTTCCTCCCACATCGTAAAGGCCATTAAGACTTGGGTCAGGCGACAGATGGTAATCCATCTGGCCGCCGGAAGTATTCAGCCAGTCGTCTGAGTCTGACAACGAGGAGAAACCCCCAAAATAGCCGTCATATAAATACCCTGGGTTTTAGAACTCATCGCCTTCGATTCAGATCGTGAGTCTGTTTTTCCAAGTCCCTGGTATTCGCTTATATCACGATTTCGGATCACACCAGGCAGATCCATCTCTTTTGTGAAGGCTTACTCTGTTCAAAGCAAGCCTCTAATCGTTTCATCACCAAAGGATTGGCCGTGATTCCTCTCGTCTCATCTGGCCCCCTCCCCCTTCCTCCCCTCAAGCATCGATCTCCAGTTTCCCGTGTGAGACTTCGCGCCAAGCCACGTCAGAGTCTCGATTTTTGGAGTTTGCACTTCTCTGGAGTAGAGGTGCCATCGTCCGTCTTCAAGGAGGATCGTGAACTCGTCCTCCTTCCCCCTCCCTTTATCCTCGTCACCGTAAAGATATTCGGCTGAGAATAACGAACATTGTCCGTTTCCATTTTCCCCGCGCTGACTCGTTAAAGGATTCTCTTCCTCGAGGTGACCCCATTAAGGTAGAACGACCATTTGCTTTAATTTCACGATAATCCACCCACTTTCCGACATATAAATATTCCCTCTGTAACTGATTTATAGTATCCCATTTAAAAGCTGATTAACGAGTAATTAACGTTACCCGATTGCTAATTAATGTATATTCTGTCAGAATTGTCCTTATTTACATTACCTATATTCCCGGTATTTATATATGATATATTAACTAGTGACTTATTAAAAATTATATTCCTGGTTTTCCCTCTTTATATATATCCCAGAACTGCAACTTGGTAAATTCATTAAACTCTATCGGCCCCTGTATTTAATCGTACTCTTATACTTCGTAAACAACGGATTACTCTTACGAAGTGAATGTACTTGTACGTAGCGAAGGACGCGTACGTACATTAGAGGATATATATATATATATATATATATATATATATATATATATATATATATATATATATATATATATATATATATATATATATATACAAATTCTGGTGTCAGGTTTATTAGGTTAATTGAGGACCCCTTTCGTTTTCAAGTCTCTCAGTTGAATTAATAGAAAATTTACCAAGTTGGGTCAAGTTTCTTTAAAGATAGGAAAATATTTTTTTCTAATTTTTATTTTTTTATTTTGAGTAATCAGTCTTTTGTGGTGCCCGTGAGGCCATATTTAGTAACAAGCCATTGTTTTTGTGTGTGTTTTGGGAGAAAATCTTTCAAACTCCCTCCTTGTAATCCCCGTGCTGGATTAAGAAATCCTATATTAGGTAGTCATATAGGAATTATTATATTTATCATAATTTATTGCTTTTGTCCGTGTGTGATCACAAGGGTAAAATTTCATTTAGAATTTTGGGGAACTATTGCGAGAGCCTCATTTGCTTTGCCTTAAGATTCTTGAACGCGTCGAGTGGCTTAGGCTTGCGTAAGGAAACAAGATGATTTCCTTCGAGAGATTTAGGCAACAGGGTTAAATGCTTGGTTTGTCCGGTAAAGAGCTAGTCGCCTATATTCAGGATGAGGAGAGAAACGAGAGAGCAGAGAAGAAAGAACTAAGAGAAGCTGAGGAGAGAAGAAGAGAAGCTGAAGCTGACAAGAGAAGAAGAGAAGCTGAAGCTGAGCAGAGAAGAAGAGAAGCTGAACCTGAAGAAAGAGAAAGGGTGAGACACCATGAAAGATAGTTAAATAGGAATAACTTAGAAACCCTCTTAGTTAGTTCCAGGAATGAAGCCCCCCAGATTCCCGCTTTAAAGCTCCCAGCATTTAAGGACGGTGAGGATTTCAGTGCTTACCTCACTCACTTCGAAAAGATTTTTGAGGTAAATCACTGGGATATCCAAACCGATGGAGTCGCCCGACTTTCGCCTCTCCTTAATACTCAGCTGCGAGATATTTTCATTTTGCTACCCGCCGAGGCTACCCTCGAGTATTCGACCCTTAAATCCGAACTCTTGGCTGCGATCAACATGAAACGGGACTTCTACAGGGCAAAGTTTCGTCAGGCAAGGTTGCTACTTGGCCAGACTTACCACCAGTTCGGATTCACCCTCAGAAGAAGTCTACAGTTTTGGTTGGACTCCGCCCAGGTAAACGGCGACTATGAGTCTCTGTTCGACTTCATTTTGCGAGATCAATTGATGGCTACGCTGCCCTCTGAAATCCGTGCATTCATCAAGGACCGTAGAGTTGCTTCCTATAAAGAATGCATCGAAGAAGCGGATTTGCACACGGCCAGTCATAATCTTTACTCTAAAGATCCCAAGAAGAGTCATCCTTTCTCCCCCAAGAATAAAGGCCGCTTCCCTAAATTTCACCCAAAGAACGTTCCCAAATTCGTAAAGGTCCCAGGTTCCTCCAAACCAAACTATCATCCCCCGTCTGAACCTAGGGATGTTAAGCCACCCGTCTTTTATCCCCCTGCGTCGGATTACCCCAGACGACCCAAATTCTCAATTCCGTTCTGCTCCCAGCCACCAAGTCCACCAAGTAAGCGCCTCTCTTTCTCCTCCGTCTGCTCGCCCAGAAAGGCTTGCTTCGCCACCAGCGAATAGTCCCCCGGGACCTCAAGTTATTTTGTTATTTAACAAGAGCTCCCCCGGTGGGCTCGAATTTGAAACCGGATCGGTCAATGGTTGCCGGGTTTCAACCCTGGTCAGAGATACAGGATGCACGTGAATCGTCGTAACGGAAAAGTTGATGCTCCCACTGAACCTCGACCACGATAAATTTGCAGTAGTCCAGGACTACTTGGGACGAGCCAACCTCTTTCCAGTGACCCGTTGTTTCATCGAATGACAATATTTCACCGGTTTGGCTGAAGTCGTAGCAGCCCCTATTAAATTATGCACCATATTACTCGGCCAGAGGCCCCAGCTCTACCCTAGTCCCGTTACTCAGCCCGCCATCCCGAGGGCCCAAGTCTAAACGAACGCCCCCCCACCCCGTGACTTTAGAACCCCCTTTTACACCCGACTACGAGACTCTGAACAACGAGTCTTTTGTAAAAGCACAGAATGAGTGTTCTTCTCTACAGCCATTTTGGGAAAAGTCAAGGACCAGCGAGCGCGAATCCGTTCGTGGTCACAAGGAGGTCTCCTACCTCATTGAGGGTAAACTGTTGTTCCGTTGAACCTTTGTTCCTAACCACTCCCCTACGCGCTTGCTATTTATCCCCAACTCCTATGTTCTACAGGTGCTCAAAATTGCCCATGATGGGTTGTTAACTGGCCACTTTAGTCATAACAAGACGGCCCAGCGAACTTTTCGTCATTTCTTTTTTTTTGCCTGGTGGTGCCAAAGAAATCGCCGATTTCTGTAGGTCCTGTGACATTTATCAAAAGACTTCGGCGAAAGGCCTAACTCCTCCAGCCTTCCTACAGAAGACACCAATTATGTAAGAACCTTTTTTTAGAGTGGCCATTGACCTAATTGCCCTAATACATACCCCGTCGAGTGAAGGGCATTCTTATATCCTAACGCTAGTGGATTTTGCGACCAGATTTCCAGACGCTGTCCCCCTTCAAAAGATCAACAGCATGACTTGACCAGAGGCCCTGATCTCAATCTTCTCCCGCGTTGGCATCCCTAAGGAGATCTTATCAGATAGGGGAAAACAATGTGGGAAAACTCCTATTAGTCAAGCCCCTTTTCACAACCCCCTTCCACCCCGCCGCAAACGGCGTCTGTGAGAAATTAAATGGAACTTTAAGGCCGTCCTTAAGAAACTGTGCCATTCCCAGCCTCGGGAATGGCATCGATACCTGCCGGTCGCCCTTTTCGCCTGCAGGGAAATTCCCCACCGAACCCTGGGGTCCGCTCCCTTCGAACTCCTTTACGGCCGAAATGTTCGAGGCCCGATGAGCATTTTTAATGAATTGTTTTCCAACCCCCGGCTAGATGAGGAGGTTAAGTCCTCGAACACACTCATATTGGACCTTCGAACCTGTTTGGAGGAATGCGCGGACATTGCATACAAAAATGCGGACTTAAACCTGAAAAATTACGGGACCTATTTTGACATTAGGTCAAAAGAAAGACTGTTCAAGCCCGGTGACGAGGTCCTGCTTCTCCTGAACCCCGATACAAATAAGCTTCTTTTCCAATGGAAAGGTCCCTTTTCAGTCCTCGAAGCCCGTGGCCCCGTGGACTACCTCATCCAAACACCCTCCGCTAACAAATTATTTCCCGTCAACATGCTCAAACGTTACCACCTCCACGACTCCATCAACAATATTGTTGCCCTGGACGAAGAAGCCGTGATCGAAGCCTCTTATCCCCCCCCCCCGAACCTCTTAAACTAGTCCAGACAGTTTGCGTAGAAGCTGACAATGACTACCCACTCCCGTTGCTCCACGGAACGTATAAAGACTCTTCCCCCCCCCTCCCCGGAGATCGATCTAAACTCCCACCTGGAGCCCGCTCAGAAAGCCCAGTTATCCCGGTTGTTAAAGGTTTACCCGGACGTCATTTCCAAGAAGCCTGGTTGCTCGAACCAATTCGAGCATGACATAGTATTGACCACGCAAGAACCAATCCGATTCAAGCCGTACCCTTTGCTGATTCATTTGCGACCAAGGTTCAATGCGGAGGTCGAAAACTTACTAAAATTAGAAATAATCGAACCCTCCTCTTCAGATTACTGTTCCCCCATTGCTATGGTTCGGAAGCCAGGCCAGTCCTTTCGAATACGTGTGGACTTTTTAAAACTTAACGCAGTGACGGTTTTCGATGCCGAACCGATCCCGTTGATAGACCAAACCCTACATTTGTTCGAGAACGCCAAATTTATTTATGCGATTGATTTATGCAAGGCGTACTATTAAATTCCCCTCAAGGATAGTGTTCGGAAATACACTGCCTTCCCTACAGAAAAAAGGGCTTATGCAATTTAAGCGCCTCTCATTCGGTTTAGTCATTGCTTGTATTAATTACAACAGAATGATGCACTGCATCTTAGATGGTCTGAATAATGTGTCATTCTATTTTGATAATGAGTACGTAGTTACACGTACATGGGATGAACATCTAATCTACCTTCGTTCCCTCTGCAATAGGCTCCGAGACCATGGTCTGACCATGGGTCCTTCCAAGTGTCATTTTGCTTACGACACTATCAAGTACCTTGGATTTCACATTGGGGAAAATCAAATAACGCCCCAGCAAGAAAAGTTCAGGGCGATTGCAGATATGCTCCTTCCCCGTACTAAGAAGCAGCTACGTTCCTTCTTGGGTTCAACCTCCTTCTACCGGCGCGTCGTCCCCATCTTTGCCGCCTTAGCGTCCCCCCTGAACTCTCTCATTAAGAAAAACTCCCCAGATTCTCTCGTTTGTAGCCCCAAGGTAATTTCCCACTTTCAGCAGATGAAGGATAGGGCAATATCTGCCCCCATATTGCGGCTCCCGAACCCGAACAATTTGTTTGGAAGCCATACGGATGCCAGCAACGATGGCATCGGTTGCGTGTTGCTGCAATACGAAGAAGATGGGAATAACTATCCTATCGCTTATGCAAGCCGGAAGCTGTTGCCGCGCGAAAGAAATTATGCAGTAATAGAACTTGAGGCTCTGGCAATAGTTTTTGGTATCCGGAAGTTTAAAATGTATCTGATAGGTCAGGAGTTCGTGATCGAAACGGATCACCGTCCTCTGGCGTACTTCAGAAATTGTAAAAGCCAAAACAGAAGGCTTATGCGCTGGAATCTGCTAATGACGAGATATCAATTCCGAATTTTGTATTTAAAAGGTAGTGAAAACTGTGTAGCAGACAGTCTTAGTAGGAATCCAGTAGAGGACTCTCCTCACTCAAGGAAGAACTCCATACATTGTATAAGTTCATGTATATATTCGAGCTCGTTGCTCGCCCATGTAAAATTTATTTTTGTACGTACGCTCGTATTTTAGTGTATTGCTTGTATATACGTATTGTCATTATTGATTTTTTTTGTTATTTCCTGGATTGTCCCTCCGCTTGATTGATTCCTTATTCTTAATATATATTTTAATTATGCAATTAATTACCCATTAACCTAAATGTATGTGTAAGTTTTATCCGTCGTCTGGGATCAAACGGAGCAAATCCTGTACCTTGATGGACGCAGTATGGGCTGAAATTTTAATACCGATGGGTTTTGGTTGAGATGCCCCTTTCCCTTCCCCTTCGTGTTTGAAAAAAAACGCGATCTTTTGAAGGGAGATATGTAAGGAAAAGGGACGCCAAGAAGAATACCTCCTTCATTTGTTTCATGAATTACTTCCCTCTTTATGTCTCCTAAGTATAACTTTACGTGGAGTAATCTCTGAATCCAAAGAGAAAATAACAGAAGAAAGAATTTGAATATCCATCAGCTGCCTCCCAGGTGCAATAAATTAAGTTGGGCGCTAAAAGCTTTTACCTCGCCGAGGAAACGCTAATCTCCGTAGTCGGAAAACTGCTAGCCGAAAGTTTCCCGCCCACATCGTAAAGGCCATTAAGACTTGGGTCAGGCGACAGATGCTAATCCATCTGGCCTCCAGAAGTGGTCAGCCAGTCGTCTGAGTCTGACAACGAGGAGAAACCCCCCAAATAGCTGTCATATAAATACCCTGGGTTTTAGAACCCGTCGCCTTCGGTTCAGATCGTGAGTCTGTTTTCCCAAGTCCCTGGTATACCATCGAGGTCAGATCTCACCTGGCAGATCCATTTTTTTTTTTTGTAAAAGCTTACTCTGTTCAGAGCAAGCCCCGAATCGTTTCATCCCCGAAGGATTGGGTAAGATTCCTCTTGTATTATCTGGAACCCCCGCTCAAGGATATCCAGTTTCCCGTGTGCTACTTCGCACCGAGCCGCGTCAGAGTCTCGATTTTTAGGGGCTGCACTCCTCTGGAGCAGAGGTGCCATCGTCCGTCTTCAAGGAGGATCCTGAACTCGTCTTCTGCCCCCCTCCCTTCATCCTCGTCACCGTAAAGATATTCGGCCGAGAATAACGACCATTGTCCGTCTCCATTTTCCCCGCGCTGACTCGCTAAAGGATCCCCCTTCCTCGAGGTGACCCCATTAAGGTAAAACGATCCCTTGCTTGTATCTCCCGTTAATCGACCCACTTTCTGACATATAAATATTCCATCTGTATAACTAATTTATAGTATCCCATTTAAAAGCTGATTAACGAGTAATTAACGTTACCCGATTGCTAATTAATGTATATTCTGTCAAAATTGTCCTTATTTACATTACCTATATTTCCCGTATGTATATATTTATATGTTTACTAGTGACTTATTAAAAATTATATTTTTGGTTTTCACTCTTTAAATATAGCCTTGAACTGCAACTTGGTAAACTCATTAAACGCTATCGGTCCCTGTAGTAAATCGTACTCTTATACCTTGTAATCAACGGATTACTCTTACGAAGTGAACGTACTTGGACGTAGCGAAGGACGCGTACGTACATTAGAGGATATATATATATATATATATATATATATATATATATATATATATATATATATATATATATATAAATGAAAAACTCACAAAGTATCACGTGAGGGTAGCAAATGAATGCAATGTCTCGCAGGAAAAAATGAAAAGATGTTTCCAAGTACTTTCAAACTTTAAAGTTCCTTATCAAGGATAACTACAAGAAATAATATTATATTAGAGGTATATATACGAAAGAAAAGTATGAAAGACTGCCTCAAAAACAAGAAATCACCAATGAGGAAGACGGAAGCCTCGTCCAAAATGTCATATAGTCTGCAACTCTGTGTACACGAACCCATCCCGAGTACAAGCGACAAGCGGTAGCAACCACACTCGTACCGGTACCGGGACAGGTAGCGTGTACGAACATCACTCAGACTGGAACATTCAAGAAGAATGTGCAGAAACGTCTGGGGGACAAGACACTCATAGCAATAGGGTACCAGCGAGCGCTCCATCAAATGGCGGTTCATCCCGCGAGTCGTCCAATTCGGAGATGACAGAAAGCCACCTGAAGCCATCCGGGCATTGGTGGATACGTCTATGAGAACAGTTGCAGCGCAATAGCACGCAACTTCAAGTTCCCCTCGACCGTCTCTCATCTTCTTTGCCAAGCAGCCCGGAGGACTGCATGCATTCCTGCCAAGTAATCGGTGAGAGTAAGAACGAAACACTGGCCTAGTCATGCTGTCCTCGCGGACTCTTTGCCGCCCTCATTCCCCGCAATTCCCACATATTCAGAAACCCAGCAGAAGATAATCTCGACACCAGGCCCGCTAGCAGAAACCGTGGTGTAAGGAATACCGCGAACCAATGGATTCGAGATTCAGATGCCCCGAGGGCACTCCGGGCACTTTGTGAGTGGCTATAGATCACAATCCGGTCTCCGAACCAGATTGTGACTTCAAACAGAGGTCGAAAACATTACTCCTGGAGCTGTAGAAGCCTAGGGAGGAGAGGCCTGGCGAAAAATAGTCAAACTGGTAACCTCCAGGTTGGCTTCCTGGCAAGAACCAGGGGCGCCACCGGCCCGAGAGCTACACTGAGCAAAAGAAGGAATTTTGAAGCGAGGGGATGTGGAGATTCCCATGCCTCGAGAGCAGTCAGGGCGCTTTGTGAGTCGCTATAAAAGAAAATCCAGTCCCTGAAGCTGGAACTACGCATTATCTCCCATACGGAGTGGTGTATTGAAACCAGCTACACCAAGCAAAAGAAGGATTATCATAGATCTAATCTCAAAGGACTTAGGGTATGACAGGCCTCTCCCGAGGGTATCAGCACCGTCAAGATCCACTGTGGATGCAATGATAGCTGTTGGTGACTGATGAAAGCACCGGGCTGGTGTGTAAAAGCGAATAATGCACTGTGCACGGCGCAGAGCGAGTGATATATCCTCACTTCATGTTCTAAATGGGGGAGTGCGGAAGGCACCGGTCGCCAGTCCAAGACCGCTGTGGTGGATCGACTTCACCTTCCGCAATACATACTCCGCTGCAGATGCATAAAACCCGCATCCGTAGTCTTCGAACGGGCAAAGGATCGATAGAAAAGTAAGGCACTAGTCCTCCCAGCACCCCAGGTAATGAAAGTCACGGAACGAAGAATGTCCATAGCACGGGTACAAGAGACCCTAAGAATACGAATATGAGCTTCCCAGGTGAGGTTGTGGTGAAATACAAGACCAAGGAAATGGTGTGAATCCACTGCTTTCAGACCAAGGAAATGGTGTGAATCCACCAATATAGTACCAAGGAAATGGTGTGAATCCACCACTTTCAGGCGAAGCATATTTAGAAAAAGTCTGGGTCAGGGTGGAGCCGTAGATGGCGGCAGAAGTGCACCAATTTAGTCTTGGCCAAGGAAAACCGGCCTGCGTGCTTCGGCATAGCGAGAGATACTTCTCTACGGGACACCCTCTTCCTGCTCCATTGGGCCGGAGAGAGCTCTAGCAACAGTAAGCGAAATCGACATGTTGCAAAAAATCAGAGATAAAGATTGGGAGGCGTCTCCTTACCCCCATCGCGTGGAGTCTCATTGATACCGTAGCGCCATGCGGTATCATAAGCCACCTCCAGATCGAAAAACACGGTGGCGTATTGTTGTCTATGAAGAAAGGCCTCGCAATCGGAGCATAGTATCCGATGGGGAGTGGAACTTACCGAAGCCAAACTGTGCAGAAAACAGGTGGCCGACACGGTTCACAAAATAAGGCTAATCTAACATTTACCAATTTATTCATCAATTTGCACACGCATGAGGTCAGAGAGATTGGGCGGAAACCGAACGGGATAGAGTAATCTCTCCTCAGTTTGCCAAAAGCGAGAGTACTAGCCATTCGCCAAGAATCTGAGAGAATTCCCTCTCCCCAGGTCAAGTTGAATAAATCTAACAGGAAGGCCATGCCTTGCTCACCTGGGTATCGAAGCATTGCATCCCGGATATCGTCCGGATGAGGGGCGGTGTCCGTGCACGAAGTGAGAGTGGAACGCACCTCTTCAATGTAAACCTGTCGTTAAAGGGTATGGAGGTAAAGTACAGCCGACGGCCTCCAGCGACATCATGAGGCGCATTGATTGCTGGTTGAGCACCATCCCGACTAGAGAATGCGGAGAAAGTGGGCACGAATAACTCCGACACGGACGCGGGGTCCGAGTTTGAGGTCCCATTCTCCTGGAGAACGGGAGGGGGATCCTGCAAGATCCATAACTTTGCTAAGGGGTCTTTCCCGTTAAGTGAAGACACGTATGCCCGCCAGGAAGATCGGCGGGCATGCTTTGAAACATACTGGAACCTTGTCCTCGCTCGATAAAATTCAATGACAGTGAAATCGTTCGGGTGGCGCTTATAGCGCATGTAAAAATCACTTGTGTTGAGAGGCCTCTCACACGGCAAAACGTTCCAGCAATATTAGTCAGGACCACGGCGATGAGGTTGCCGTAGAACTCAACGGCTTCAACCACCAACATAAACTCATCGACTGGGTTAGAGAAATCAGTAATTTACTTAAATACAGACCACCGCACCTGCACCAAGCACCCACGTCGGTGGCTATATGGCAGCAGTGGTTCAGAAAATGATATTTAAATGGGAAAGTGATGCCTACCAAGGAGGTCATCGACTAGTCCCACCTAAAATCAGGCTGTAGCACAAGGATAGTTTAAGACAGGAAAATGAAGCGGTTCTCGGGCAGTAATACGTAAACTCATCCACATTTGAGGCACTTAGCTTCAGCCTGTCAATCATGTCAGCAAAAGACCTGACCCCTGAGGCTTTGTCTACCGTTCAAATCTTCGAACAAGATGAAGAGCCTTGGCAACCGCGTCACGACGCGGCGGAAGTCCCTCGTATCGAATTCGTTTGACGGTGAATGTACGCAGAAATAATAGTATACCTCCTATCCAGATTGCAGCCGCACTGCTACTGCCTGAAACGAAGTATTTAAAGCAAATAGTAGAATGGAGACATCAGGCCAGGTGTAAATGGGGCCTCATCCTGCCCGGACCCCATCCTGTGTGCGTGGTTGGAGGGTGGGGGTGGGGGGGTCGCAAAGCTCTTATAGCCCGGGATGGTGGGCTATAAATGATAGCTAAGGAAAAACGGGAGGAGACGAGCCTTCGTAGCTCCTCTCAGTTTGCCCGGAGTCCGCGACAATTCCATTGGATTAGGTGCGGGGGCTCTTTTCGAAGAGAAGACCCTCACAGTAATGGATGTACTCTTCCAGGGGGCTGAATTCAGGGCGCTGTTGGCTGAATAATGCACTAAAGGCGATGTCGCCTTCGAGGACTTATCGGGGAATGTTGGGCTCGCCATGCAAGTTTTTTCCTCCCTCCACTTCGAAACCTTAGTGTGGCGGGAGTCCCTCAAACTGTTGAAAATTTTGGGAGTGAGCTCACTGGAGGTCTCACGTAAGTTCATGTTTGAGAGAAAGTTAATTATAAAAACTTGTAAGTGTCCTCGGAGTCCCATTCGGTGTAACTGGATGAGTAGGAGTCGTCTCCCGACACTCTCATATGTTTTGGATAAATCAAAAAAGATTGCTGTGACAAAGCCGCCAT
This sequence comes from Ceratothoa steindachneri, assembly GCA_963969495.1. NCBI lineage: Eukaryota > Metazoa > Arthropoda > Malacostraca > Isopoda > Cymothoidae > Ceratothoa > Ceratothoa steindachneri. Next base: position 128,339,346 of record OZ018322.1, on the reverse strand, counting down.
CTGAGAAGGCGCTTCCGGAGTCAGTTTCTAGTAATGTTAGAAGATCCAGAGTCGATCCGTTTTTCATTTGCCTTATTGATTGGGTGAAAGGAACCCATTTGGTTCAAGATACTATTTCAGTCTTTCAGTGATCATATTTTTGAAGAGTTTGCAAAGGCACGACGAAAAGGGAATTAGTCTATAGCTTGTTGGTTGAGAAGGATCCTTTTGAGGTTTTAGAAAGGGCAGTATTATGACTTGACGCCATTCTTCTGGAAAAGTGTGTGTGTGAGCCAAAGGTCGTTGAATATTCGGAGGATGCTCTTTAAGCAGTTAAGGTGTGATCGATGAAGGATGTTATACGTAATTTGGTCATCTCCGGGTGCGGTGTTCGGACAGTTGGCCAGTGCAACTTCTTGTTCCTTCATGGGAAATGCAACGTTATGTGGGATGAAGGCTGTTGTTGTGAGGTTAATTTCCTTGTTTTCCGTGTCTCCTTTGATTATTTTGAATTTTGTTTTGCAAGACCATTTAGAAATGGCTCATAGAGTCTCACTGATGGTTGTGACGACATCTTCAGGGTGTCTTATCAATCTGTCGTTCACTTTTAGTACGGGCGGGTGTATTATGTTGGGGTTGCTGGCTATTTTGCAGATCCGGTGACATATTTTGCCTGTGGGTATTGTTGTTGATGTGAATTTCTGCCATGACTCACGTTTGGCTTTTTGGAATTCATATTTAGCTATTGCACTTTGTCTTTTATATTCGATTTAGTCAGCGATTGATTTAGAGTTGCGGAAGTTTCTATGGGGTCGGTTTCTTTCTTGCTTAGTCTTTCTACATTTTTCATTCCACCATGGGTGGAGGAAAGTATAGAGTACGAGAATCGCAGGCGAGCGGCTTAAAAGCTTCCTTTGAATGAGTCTTTTTTGAGCCTCAGGATGGCCGAGTTGATTCGCCGCTAGCTAAAAGGGGTCCAGCGACGCGGGAAGCTGTTCGCAACTCGCCTACGCTATTATTTTTTTTCTTTGCCCCCTTTTCTACTCCCCTCTATCTATAGAAAGTTTATTTCTTGATGAGGTTTGAGAGATGTTTTGCTTGGCGGCTTGTACCAACAATTTTGACACTATTGGGTGAGTGTAATGATTACAGTTTAGTTATAGTAAGCTTGCCAGTTGGCATGACTGCAACACTAACATTTAAGGTCGGGAAGCTGGTTCATGGGAGGTCTTTTAAGATAATTGGATTATGATCGTTTTCATTCAAGTCGGGGTTGGGGTGCCAAAAAAGGTCTGGGGACTGGTTTGGGAGCAGAGTGAGAGGTCTATTGTTGATAGTGAGTTGGCTCGCCATTATTTAATATTTCTAAGCTTTTCTGTTCTATTAGTTCAAGGATAGCAAGGCCACAGGTATCTTCTTTATTGTCTCTCAAAACACGACTTCTGACATTGAAGTCTTCAAGGATCAAGTATGGTTGGGAGAGCTGGTTAATTATTTCTTCTATGTCGGTATACGTAAGGGCTATGTTTGGAGATAGATATACCGAGCACATTGTGGTTAGTCTTTCCAGTTGGAATTGTATTGCGATGGCATTGAGTAGTGTATTTAGTTGGAAGGGAGTGAACGGGGTGTTAATAGTGAAAAATATTGCATTAGCACGTTTTTCGTTTTGGGGTAACAGTGAAATTTGTTTTTAAGAAACTGGTCAAGTCCTGTGTGCATGGTCTCGTTGAGTCAGATCCATGTAGGTTTATATTCTTGGGGAAGGATCTGCAGGGATTATAATTGGTCATGAGACCACGTATATTCCATTGCAGGGATTGGGTAGGTACTTTATTTATTTCTTGGCCGATCTTGGCAAGTTCGTCATCTCGGGTTGGGCTGTGTTAATATTTTTTGGTATATATTTTGGTACCTTTAGTTTAGATGAACTTGGTTCTGAAATTGGTCATATTTGGCAAGTGGTTTGGGAGATATCATCTGATGTGGGTTGATAATTCTTGATGATCTGGAGGCGTTGGATCATTGCTCTTGTTGTCTGGGAGGTTTCGGGTTGACTTACTTTGGTCAGCTGATAAGTGGAGGAAGTACTTTGTTCATAGTTTAAGGGGGGCCTGATTGGAGAGAGATTCTTGCGTTGACTGAGGGCTTTCTGTTCGCCCTTGTCGTAGCTTTTGTTTTTTTTAAATTGGCGTCTCATTTGGGTCACCCGTCGTTGGCTTACTTATTGTATGTGAAGGTTCTGATGAGGGTATTTGGGGGAAAGAGGTTGAAGAGCGCTGTTTGTTTCTGTTAACTAGTACTTCTGAGATATTACGATTTGCCGTGGAGTTCTGGCTTTCAGCAGCTATTTCAGGAGATGTATGGCAGCTCTGTAGTGTATGTGCCTCTTTGTTGGGTATAGCAATGCCTCTGGGCATTCATATAATAAAAACCTCCTGAGAAACTTATATATATATATATATATATATATATATATATATATATATATATATATATATATATATATATATATATATATATCATTTATTATGTATAAAATTCAATTCTTTCGTCATTTAAATAATTCATGCAATCCTTTAACTGTTAATTTAATCATTCAATTATTTTCCTTTAACTTGTCAATTTAATCATTTAATTATTTTACTTTAACTTTTAATTTAATCATTCATTTATTTTACTCTAACTTTGTCAATTTAATCTTTCAATTAATTTACTGCAACTTTTGTAAATCAAATCATTTTATGTTAAACTTAATAATTAATTAATTCATTTATTTTCTTGTCAATTCAATTAACGTATACTGTTCCAAACAACATCTCTTAAATTTCACACATAAACAAACAAACACACATTCCCAGCTCGATCAAAAGAGCACGCGATCCTGCCCACTCCACTCGCTGCTTTCTTCGTATAAAGGTCGGTAACCATTCCTTCTACAATTATTCATTTACCTCCAAACAAATCATACTGAGTTAATTCCACTCTCACGTTCTTTGCAAACGACAATACGAGAGTAAGTCCTAATTATATTTGCTTCTCATTGCAGCCTCCAATTTCCAGTCCATTATAGATACTTTAAAATACTCTAAATTACTACACTATATTACTTACAACTCAATATTATTTACTATATCAAAGATACTCTATTATACTCTATATTACTATATTATTATTTACTCTATTATTCACTCTATATTGTTTCACCATATTATTCACCATATTTACTTAACCTACTTATTTCTGTACATTCGTTGATTTTATGAATATATTTATATTTGTGTAATTGTCTTTCTTAAAGCCCAAGTCATTATTCCAAAATTTACTTCGCTGTAGCTTTAGGCCTAAAGCTAACGGCAGACATCTTCGATCAAACCAAATTTATGGTTATGGTTTTCGAAACGCTATCTAGGCTGATTTATTAACCAAAGATAAATCACATTGATAACCATACACTATATGGGAAATCCAGTTAGTTCATCTGAAATGTGATGGTATCTTCACATGAAGCACTGTGTCTGCGAGTAGATTTATCATCTGGGCTTTTGGTTGGTGAAGGAAGAATCTTGTCTCACTCTTTTGTGTGTATGGATGCTGGTTGTTTTACGCTACTGTTGTTGTCGTTTTATTCTCGTGTTTCACATCTGTTTTGAGAGATGTAAGGACATCCTTCTTTAGTAATGGATACGACTGTTTGATTGTAGGACAAGTCTTCGTTATAGGCACTATGTCTGTGATTCGATTTAACTTCTGGACTTTGAGTTGATCAAGGAGACGATCGTGATTGGGGAGAGATTTGGCTGGCTCTTTTCTGTGTAAGGGTGTTTGTTATGTTATCGTGGGGTATTAATGTTGTTGTTTGTGGTTGTTTGCTTGAAAGGGTTTGCATATTTTTGGAGGTCGATATTATTGTATAATCTCTTTGATCGCCGGTGGATTGGGCACCTACAACATCAGCGTAGCCTTTTTTGTTTAATTCTCTGCCCTCTTCTGCCATATCTGCTCTAGCTTGACGACGGTGAATTCAGCAGCGCAACTTTCCTATTCTAACTTCTTGTTGAAATAGGAAGAGAGGGCAAGTTTTGTGCAAGGCATGATGGTCAGCACCGCAATTGTAGCATTTTAAAGGAGATTGGCACTCCATGCTTTTATGTCATGTGCTTGAACATTTGAAACAGAGCTGGGGGTCTTGGGTGCAATATTTGCCAATATGTTCGAACTTTAAGCAGGATTTGAATTGTATGGGTGTCGGTAACTCTTTGGGATAGGGATTGTAGTGCCTACGAATCTAATTGTACTGAGAATGGTCTGTTGTTTGAAGGTTATTTTTATCATTTTTAATGGAATTTGGCGTGTTGGTGAGTTTTTTTTAAATGGAGAAGGTTTCTATTTGGTCGCCATCTTCCTCGAATAGTTTGGGATGGATTTGCTTATAAAGGTTTCGAAACTATTTGGGTCAGGCCTAAAGCGGCTGAGCAGGGTGGTGACCATCTAATGTTGTGTTCGTTTTTGTCTGTTGCACTGAGAGGGTAATCGCCCAGGGCGGTGAGGGCCAGTGAGTTTTTCAAGATTTGTTCGCTTTTAGCTTTGACCGTTGCTTAGGTTTAGATTTATTTGCTTGTGACATTTTCTTTTGTGTTGAGTGAGTAGTATGGTTTTCACTGGAGTTATCCATGGCCATTAGGAAGGAATTCGACACCCCTGCCTGTGACGGCTAACACTGACCCCCCAAAGAGAACGATACTACTGGGCACCTTTGAATGAGCTCGGCCTTTGTCACTGGGTGGGGTGGTATACGCCTTCTCCACCACCCCTTGGGAAAACCCGGACCAAATTCTACCCATGGCGTGGCAGGTAAGTCGGAATGAAGGATCCAGCCTGGTGACCGGCTTCTGAGCGGTTACTGTCACCACGCCTAACATCTTTACGTCGGAGTGTTCGATTTCGTGATCGAAATGAGCGCCGGATCGTGATCGAGGAGGGCCATGAGCAGGAGAAGAATGGGTGAGCAAAAGGGGGTAGAGAAAAGGTGATTGTAAAGTGACGACGGAAGAGGGCAGGGAAAAGATGATGGAGAGTTAGAACAGGACACGGCAAATTAGGGGTTAGCAAAGAAAGGAAGAGAGTCTAAGCTGGGGCCGGACGGGGCGCTGAGTCCTTCAGCCGAAGCTATGCCTCAGACCATACCGCTTCTTCCACCAAACTTGACGGTAGTCTTCACACAGTTCACAGATAATCTTTCGCTAGGTCTTCGAGTGACAAACGTCGCACATCTGAACCAAACAAATTGTCCACTGGACCATTGGGTCTTCTGTCCATAGCACGTGCTTAGTGACGAAGGATAATCTAGCTTTTTGTTCAATGGCTTGGGTGATGGGGTGTAAGATTTTAAAGATTTTCCGTGAGGCGGCGTGATACTGTCTTTCTGGAGACACTAGTGGCCATAGTTTTATTTACTTCTCGGGAATCCTGGCTGGCGTCTTGTATTAGTCCTATTTTGAAACATGGATGATGACTTACTCATCTCTATTTGAGGTTTTCTTAGGCCTTCTAGTAGAAATTACACTGATACATGAGCCTGTGGTATCGTTACGCGAGATAATATGTACGAAAATTTGGGGGATTTTAATCCTTTCAGTTATGGCTATGATGGAGAGAGATGATCTTCTTGATGTAACTTAACAATTAGCTCCTGTATATAAGCAGGTGTAGCGGGTCTCCTAAGCATGTTTGCACTCGGAACTTGACAGGTTGATGACTGAAAATTAAAAAAATTCACAGAAGTAAGTTACTACCTATAATGTAGGATAACACTTAATTATATAAAAATTGAAATGGAAATAAGAGGAATTTAGTACTTACTCGATTTGTCGTCTGCTAGCCTAAGGTAGCTTGTTTCACTATAACACAATTAAGGAGAAATAGAAAGTACTGAGGCTTAGATGAATTAATTAGGATTCTTATACCATTCTTATCTACAAAGTAGATAGTAATTAAATATAGAAGTAGAAATATAGTAAGAAATAAGAGAGTGGGAGCTTTTGGTCATATGTTGATCGGATCGGGTACAGCGTGGAGAGCTCGCACATCTCGTTTCTTCCTCCACGAATTCGGGTAATTTGGAATATAGGGGAAAATGTATGTGTAGGAATATATATATATATATATATATATATATATATATATATATATATATATATATATATATATATATATAAATATATATATATATATATATATATATATATATATATATATAAATATATATATAAATATATATATAAATATATATATATAAATATATATATATATATATATATATATATATATATATATATATATATATATATATATATATATATATATATATATAAATATATATATATAAATATATATATAAATATATATATAAATATATATATATATATATATATATATATATATATATATATATATATATATATATATATATATATATATATATATATATATATATATATTGTCGAGGTTTAGTGAGTGGGTAATCCCAGTTCCACTTCCTGGACATATATTTTATTACCGCACCGAGGTGAAGCGGATGTGAAGCGTATCCAATACACCTACCTTAGCCACTTCCGGTGAATAAGAATAACCCCGGTGCGTACCTTTTGATCAAAACTAAGATGATGATCCCCTGAGTGTGTCCCCCACCCAGTAAAAGCCAACCATAGGTGGATCAGTGTAATATTGAGATTTAAGACGAGTGGATTGCTTAATAATTGCCAAAGGATCGTCCAAAATAGTTAAACACACAAATACAAAAATAATCTTCAATGCACATAAATTTGGAATAAGCAACAGCGTATATAAATATAAATAGAATTAATCTTGCACTGAATAAATAAGTCTACAAAAATATCGTAGGGATTACTTGAAAATTACTCACTGGGATTCTTGCGTCTTAATGACACCCGACAGCATGAAAGGAATAGTATTATTGAATTAAACACTGAATTAAGTAAGCACTTCTAATACTCGAGGCTACGGGTTCGGGATGAGAATTCTAGTTCACAAATAAACTGGTGAAGTTAGAGGAGGGGATAATTCAATTAACTATACCTTTGAGTTCGTAAGTATTTTTTTTAAGGGGACGGGGAAGCTCTTCTTCTGGTGACGATGATCGCACCTAGTCCGGCCGTCCAAGGTTACCGAATGAGAGGGTAATCCTAGACCGGTGATATAATGATCCTATGCCGGATCACGAAGGTAAGCCAAACGGTGACTCAAATCGGACTTCTTCCTCGAAGTACCTGTCCGATTATTCGGCTCCTGGAGTGGGTAGCCAAAACCGATTACCTAGCTACGTATATGGTAATCCGCAGAGGGAGGTCCTGTGTAACCTCAGACTCTGAAGGTGTGTGGGAATGAGGGGGGGGGGGGGCTGCAGAAGTTTGGCACCTACAAGTACCGTGACGGCAACAACCAATTCCCCGAGAAGTTTCTTCCTTGCAGCAGGCGAACGGTTTCCTTTGTGGATCGGGCTCCGCACAACTCGACGTGGGTCCAAGATCTTCTGCCTGAATCCAGGGAGAAGTTTTCCTTTTATTTCCCTCGCGAGCAGAAATCGAAAGAGAGAATCGAATTCTCGTAAAATACGTATCGTCGCGCGAAAGACTTTTTTTCATCTTTGGGCAGACAGTATGTCTTTCACGCCTTCGAGCCATCTCGGAGTTTACGGTGGCGCGAAAAAGGGCGACAGAGAATTCGAAGCGAGAGGTGCATTTAGAGATGCGAGAGTGCACGCAGCTTGTGTCGAAGTGTTTCTGCGTACACTTATGTACGCGGTATTTAAACTTCTACACATATATACAGTGCCGAATCTTATACAAGTAAACAACCATGTATAGGCAATATATTACACTACCCTATATTAGTTGGTTGTCTTGTAGTGCTGGAACCACGTTATATGTAGAATTGCATTTGACTCAAAAGTACCTCATAGATGAGCATTTTGTAGTCTTATGAAATTCTATAATCATTTAATCTGATTGTAACGCTTAATCTCTCAATTATGTCAGTCCAAGTGGTTGGCATAGTTAAGACGAAATTAATGAATGGCAGACATCCGAGGCAGGTTCCGACGCAGGACGATGGACGGGAGCAATGAGATTTTTAAGCCCTCATTTAATTATTAACTCTGCGACTAAAAATTGTTGTATTATCTCTTTCCTGAAAAAAAAGGAATAAAAATTCACCGCTAGACTGTTATCTTTGGTCGATGGTACTCACAGTCCTTTACTAAGCAAAATGAAAATGAATTTCCGATGAAAGGCAGATGGATTTCAGATGAATTTCGTCACAAATTCTTACCTTGACTTGACTTGTGTGGAAGTGGTGAGGTAGGTGTATGTGAGAGAGAGTGGTGTATAAGAGAAGTGGGTTGGGGAATAGTGGTGAATATTTAAGAAGTTTTAGTGTTGCAAGATTTGCAAAGGGCCTGGAGGTCAGGCTAATCTTTTGCATGATTGTGTCCTTGTTAGTTTTCGTTATTGTTGTGTACGAATATTCGTGCAAAGTCGGTGACTGCGAACATCGGTGTAACCTCCACAACCCTGTCAAGGCGACTGACAGCTCATCTTCAAGATAGCGCGATTGAAAAACACGCCCACTTTCATGGTACTAGCCTAACCCGTGAAAAACTGAATCAGGACACCTCCATAATCCTGAGACTCCAAAACCGCAGAAGATTACGGTTGGCCGAAGCAGTCATTATTCAAATGAAGAAACCGCCAATTAACGTGAAACTTCAACTGGAAACCACACTCCCGACATTCGGCGTCTTCGAGTTGACCGCCGTTAAAGAAGCATGTTTTCAAACTTCATTTTCCTTTGCCTCCTTTGCCAGAGAACTAGATTGGAGCGAGAAATAGACAGGTTGAAGTTGTTGAAGTTGATGTAAGAAGCATGAAATGTGTAGTAGGTATATAAAGATAAAAAGATGGGTTGAGAATTGCCCTGGTGTAGAGGGCTCCTCACCGGTTTGTCCATTTCTTGTACTATTTATCTCTTCTCCTTATTCGTTTCTGTTATTTGTCTTAATCTTTTTCTCTATTTATTTATATGTATTTGTTTTAATATATATATTCTTTTTTATATACTTATTTATTTATTTATTTATTATTTTTTATTTTTTTTATTTTTTATTATTATTTATTTATTTATTTTTTTTAACTATAATTAGGTAAAATAAATATCTATACTATTTCCTCCGTCGTGGCTTTCAAGCCTTTCAAGTTTATTGTTTGCTTTTGCAATCTTGTGTTACATTTTGTAATTAATCAATTTGTATCTGTCTTGCCGGGGGTTTTGGTTCTGAATATTGGTTTGTCACATTTGGGTTCGATGGGCACTACGCCTCTCTACTCTTCGCTTTCTTCTTCTTCTGTGATTTTTGTTATATTTAATCGTATGGTTACGTATAGAGACCAACTATTCGATCTCTGGAGCAGTTCCTTCCACTTGGGAAGAGGGATTTTCTATTAACCCGCTCTCTTACTGCTCTAGGTATTTCCAGGTCTTGGTTCATATTCGGGAGTATTTCCTCTTCGATTTTGTCCCAGGTCTTTCTCCCTAGCCTTTGGAGTTCTACATTCAGAAAGGTTAGTCCTGCTCTTGCGTGCAGGACTGTCTGCTGAATGTAGTCCGTCCTTTTCGCTCCAGCTATAAGCAGGGCTGCTTTGTTCTGCACTCTCTGCATTTTTCTGAGAGAGGTGGAACTCACAGCCTGCATGACCACTGCCGGGTACACTAATGTTGAGCGCACCAGAGCAGTGTATAGCTTTTTAAGGTTTTTGGAGCTGAGGTTTTTAAACCTATACAGTTTGCCAAGCTGTATTTTGGCTAGGGAGATTCTGTCATTGATGTGACCAGTGTACCCTTTGGAGGTAAATTGAAGACCCAGGACTTTTCCTTTGTTACTATATGGGTAAACTTCGCCATTTACTCTGACATCCACACGTTTGCGGCGGTTAATTGGTAGGATTTGGAACTTTTGGCGGTTGGTCTTGATCTTCCACATTCGTTCATATCGATTGATGTTTTCGATTTCGATGGCTGTCTGCCTTGCTTGATATCCGGCGTGCTTGTAATAGCTGGGGACGATTTGCGTGATGTCATCTGCAAACTGCAGGTACATCACATCCTCCCCTACCGGATCAGGTAAGTCCAGTGTGTACAGAAGGTACAGCAGCGGACTCAGACAGCCACCCTGTGGAACACCCGCCTCAAGTTGAAATTCGGGTCCTCTGTAGCCCTCGATGGAAATTCGGGCTTTTCTACGCATGATGTAGTTGCAGAGGACCCTTTCCAGGGTAGGGTTCAGCTGGAGGCTTAGGATCTTGTGTTGTAAGCCTCGTAGCCAAACCTTATCGAAGGCCTTTTGCACATCTCGCATCACCACGTCTACGTATTTCTTCTCGGCCTTACATCGGGCAAGCTTTTCAGTGAGAAGGGCAAGGGCAGTATCCGTCCCCCTTCTCTTGCGAAACCCGTGTTGCTGAGAGCTGTGGGCTTCTAGCTCGGTTAGTTGGTCTTGTAACCTGTTAGCCAGAAGCTTCTCGTAGACTTTACCTATTATCTACAGGAGGGATATTGGCCTGTAGTCCACCAGTTGATCAGGCTTCCTCCCTTTGGGTATAAAAATAATTTTAGCTATCTTTAGCCCGTCTGGGAAGTAGCCCGTATTCAGGGAAGCATTGTAGATGTTTGTGATTCCCTGAATGATCTGCCGGGGGGCATGTACCAAATTATTTCTGGTGATGCCCGTCCAGCCTGGTGCCTTCTGTTTGAAGGTTTTAATGACCGCCATGACCTCTTCCGGTGTAGTTGGCCGGCCATGGTCTACCATATTCCTCCCTTCGTCGACATAGGCATGTGGTATAGTTCGATGCACATTCTGATTTAGTTCTTCCATCAGTTGGCCTTCGAATTCCTGGTCGAATTCCGCATTTTCCTCTGGTGTTATCCTGAAGATATTTTGCCAGAAGTTGCGGAATCTATCCTCCAATTCCGCCGGGTCTTCCAAGTAGTCATCGCCCTCCTTAATGCGGGTCTTTTCTCTACTTGTCAGACCTTTCAACTTGTTCACAAGTCGCCAGAACACATCGGGTCGAACTTCGCTGTCAACTTTCTCAATCAGACTGTCCCAGACTTCAGCCTGTTGCTGGTTGATAGCCTGCTTAAGTTGTTCACTCAGGCGTCTTAGTAGCGTTGTTCTTTCCCGATTAACGCCCTCTCTCCTCGTTTCTTCATACACCTCCCTGTGCACTCTAGCGATCTCTCTCATTTCCTCAGACCATCTGGGTTGGGGGAGAGTTTTGTACCTTTTCATTGGTACACTCTCGCGATCTGCTTCGATGATGCGGGCAGTAATCGCTTCCAACTCCTCATCGATCCTCTCCAGACTCGCTCCGTCGAGGCCCACTGGTACATAGCTGGCAAGGTTTTCCTTGTAGCGTTCCCAGTTGGCCGAAGCATAGCTTTTCCGAAGTGGTATCGGGAGCTGAGTTGGTGCAAGAGAAATGGTCGTCAAGATCGGTATGTGATCACTGGGTATTGTCGGGCCCGGCTCACTACGGTGATTGAAAGGGAAGCCATCACTTGTCATGATTATGTCAGGTTTCGTAGCGGACCTTACGGTGAAATAGGTTGGAAAATCCGGTCCTATACGCTGAATGTTCTTCCTTCTCATAATCATTTCCAAGTTGTGACCTCTTTCGTTTGTGTTCCCGTAGCCAGCCGTTCGGCATCTGGCGTTGAGGTCTCCCCCAAGGAATACCATCCTGCCGTGGCCAAACAGGGTGTAGAAGTTCGTCAGAGGGAGGTATCTGCGTCGAGGTGGTTGGTATGCCGCCGCTATTATGAGCTTGCCTACTAACGTATGCAGCTCTACCGCCACGAAGGATTCGTCCATGTCTGGAAGACGTTTGAACGACAAGTTCCTCCTGACGGCGATGGCAACACCGTCATACCTCTCTTGAGAATGGTTCTTAGATATCACTCTGTAGCCTGGTATCTTCAACTGCTTACTGGTCGTATCGATACCATGCTCAGTAATCAGTATGATGTCGGGATCTAGCACACGGAATATGTTGCCGTACGCCGTGGCTTTCCCCTCCCATCCATTACTGTTGAGTGTTAATATCCTTAACCTGTTGTTTTGGTTTTCCATTCTCTGTTCTGGCTTGTGTGGATGTCTTTAGTGCTTACGGGTGGTTGACTTCCTTTTCCCGTTTCTCTTTCTTTTGAACTCGGCCTGTGATAATTCCACGAAGGTTTCACGATGGAAGGCAATAAATTGACTATGTAAGGCTTCTTCCACCGTTTCCTCTTCGCATTGGGCGTCATAGTCCCATTTGTAAAATTTCTATTTTATGCCCACATTGATCTTATTTGTATCCCCATCCTTCGGGAATGGGAACTGCTCCGATGCGTATAGGTATAGGTTAATCCTATCTGCATCTATCTTCTTATTCTTAATCTTTTTAGCTTTTGTGGCTTTAGCTTCGCAGATAGAACCCTCTGAGTCCGAGGAGTCCGTGGTGTCGGGTGTCTCTTCTTCTTTCGGGTTCTCTACGCTCTGTGCCTTTGGCTGGACTGTCTTGGTGGCAGCCATTCTCTCTTTCTTGGCCTCGATCCTGGGATCCGGCCTTTTTGCCTCTTTGCTAGTCTGTTTCGCTGCTTCTTCTTTGTTGTTGCTTGGCTCTTTTGGGACCATTTGCAACTGGAGCACGTCCCCCGATGGTGGGTTCTCGGGGAACCACATCTCACTCATGCCATTTTTTGCCAGCATCTGGTTCAATTCTTTGGCAAAAGTCCCGGGATTGGTTAGGTTTCTGACATGCGCATACAGAATGCATGTCAGAATCTTTGTCGAGTTCTCATTTTCTATTCTCAGGTATGTTTTTCTCGCCTCTGTTTCAGTGAGGACTGCTTTCGCTGCCTGGGCATAAGTAGTGTTTTTCCTCCTGTCTTGATCTTCCTTCTTCTTCTGGACCTTGTTCTTTATTATTTCCTTTTTCAGAGGGCAGGCCATAGCCATGGAACGATGTCCCAGGCCACAATTGGCACACTTTTCCCTCAGGCTACTGCAGCTTTTCCAATGGTGCCCCGCCTCGCTGCACCTCGAACACAGTTCTTGCGGTTCTGGGCAGTCTTTCGTGGCGTGGCTCTCCATCTTATAACAGCGGAAGCAGAATTGAACGGGAGTGAATTCCTCCCTTTCTATTTGCTCTCCGCTGATTTTAGCGTTGAAGAGCAGAAGCCCGCTCTCCTTAGCTTTTTGTGCCATTGTAGTGTCCGTGAATATAATTTTAAATACATGTGTGTATTCCGTATTCTCTTTCTTATTCCAAAATTTAATTACTTCAGCAACTTTAGCCCATGATTGGTTTTTGGCTATCTCCTCTTTAATTTCCTCCTTGGAATGCTGGCCTATCCAAGGGTCCAGCTTCCTACACACCACGCTTCTGTAGGTTTGTATTTGTGGAGGAATTGCAGGCTGAAGGCCTATTTCACGCAGTGTTTCCACTGCTTCCTCCTTTGTGATTCCCTCCACGTCCTTCTCCTTTTCGCAGACCGCCACATAACCAGTGGGGACTTCGAGCAGGCGGAGCATGGCGATCTTCAGTTTCCCGAAGACCACCTCAAACACCTTCTCCCGTGTTGGCCTAACGCTACCACTTATGATACGTAGCGGGATCTTTGTCGTCCCATTAGGCTCCATTTTCCCCTCAGGGGGGGGTCCCTTGGGCCGCTTTTCTTCCTGTTATCTGTTCTTCTTTTGATAGTCCTTTTAGTCTTCAATAATGATCCTTGCCCTTGGCGAATTTGACGATTTGTTGCTTGGGTTTGTTTATTGAGGGCAGCCCCCTCCCCCCCCATTGCAGGAGAACGTCGGCGAACATGAACTGTGGGATGGAGTGGATGAATGGTGGATGAATGTACCCGGGGAGGCCCCTCAGACGGATGATATGTGGCGGACTTAATGATGGGTGGTGATTGAATCAACTACCACCACCCGGGGGTGCCGCCCCGTCTGGGGTTTGGTTATCGATGCTGCTTCCAACTTGCACAGGGACGGTTGTATGTCCCCCTGTGATCTTGGCCGGAAACTACCCTCAGAGATTAGAGCGAACTCTTCCCCAAAGCTTTCAGCATCGCCTCGTAACCGGGCGTTCTCTTCCGTAGAGTTCTACAGTGGGCTAATCCTCAAACCTGCTTCCCTTTACGTCCCCAATTATGTCTATCAAAGTGGACGGACATAGTTGGGGCGAGAATAATGAGTGTCAGTTCAGTTCGCCTCAGTCCCCCTGTTCCGGGGGGGGGGGGACTGCAAGGGGACTTAGCCAGACATTTGTCGTCTGTGTGCCACTCTTCTAAATGTTGTTATTTTGCTCCCCGTAAGGAGTTGGCAAAGCTGGTAGGCGTTTTCCAAATTGCCCTTGACTTTACCGCCTTTGCCGGTTACGACTTCTTGCAGAGCGTAAATTTTTCCAACTTTTCTTCTTAATAGACAGGCAATCTGAGCCTTCCAATTTTATGTTTCTTGTAGCGCTTAGTTTCCTCTTAAAAATTTCCTGCGCCATGATTGGCCAAAATATCAATAGATATGAAAGAAAGTGGAAAATAAAAACCAACCGCCAGAAGTTCACGATCGTTCCAATGAACCGCCGAAAAACTGATGACGTTGTCGTCAATAATGAACACTATCCGTACTCCAATGAGGGTAATGTCCTGGGCTTACGACTCTTTAAATCTGGATATAAGACCCACATAAATACCAGAGTCTCCCTAGCCAAACGAGAGCTGAAGAAACTTTACCGCTTCAGAGGCCTCAGCGTGCCTAACAGCAAGAAACTGTATATGGCCCTGGTACGCCCAGTCCTGGTGTACCCGGCCGTGATCACGCAGATGGCAAGCTGTACCTCTCTCAGAATGATGCAGAGAGTGCAGAATAAAGCCACGCTGCTGATTACAGGCACGCGAAGGATCGACCGTATTCGGCAATCGACTCTTCACCAGAGAATCGGTCTAAAGCCGATCAATACGGAGATCCAAAGGCTAGGGAGAAAGACATGGGACAAGATAGATCTAACTATACTCCCGAATTTAAACCTAAACCTAAACATACGTGCGAACCGAAGACGCGCTATAGGTAGAACTGCCTTGTTCCCAAGCAGTAGAACCTGCGCGAGAGAAGTGGTACTACCCATATTTACGTAGTATTAGTCCACTTCTCTAAATTATGAGAATCCAATACACCAAGACTATAAAGATTGAAGTTAAACAACCAAGTTGACAAATTTTAAGTAAAATATTGAAAAAAGAGGCGTAGTGCCCACGTTAAAAGCCCCCCCCCCTAAATATAAATAAATATAGCAAAAAATCAATAAAATTAAAACTAAATTTAAATATAAAAGAGGCGAAGTGCCCAAACCTAACAAAAACCCAAAAGTCAAGAATAAAAAGAGGCGAAGTGCCCAACTCCCAATACCCAAGTAAACTAAAAGTCAACAATATTAAAAACTGAGAAAAGAGGCTAAATGCCCACATTAAGAATACTTCAAATCAACCAAAATTGAGAAACATTCAGCATGAAAGTCACCTTGAAAGGCTTGAATGCTTCGAAGGCGAAAATACCTATGAAGAAACATATATAATTATGACGGAGGAAACTGGCTGTCAACGACAGCCAGCTACTTTTTGACGGAGGAATATAAATCTTTTAAATAAAACAAGAAGAATGCTAGTGATGCCCTAACACCAGGGCAAACTAGAAAACTTATTCACACCTTTATATACCTACCACACAATTTCACCACTTTAACCTAATTTGTAATTTGTAATTTGTAATAATTCCATTTCTGTTCATTCCCTGAAGATGACCTAACATGGTCGAAGACGTCTAGGAATAAAGCATGTCTTCGCCTCGAAGACCCCGTTAAAAAACTTGTAAGAAATATTAAGAAAATACAAGTTAAAATTAATAACGCTGCCACAGCTGTGGACTTACTTCAATAGAACCTGCATATAACATCGCCTTTTACCTAATTATATATATATATATATATATATATATATATATATATATATATATATATATATATATATATATATGCAAATTTTGTTGAAGACCATTGTGTATTTTGCCTTAATTAATTTCCTTTGGCAACTTTCTCATCTCCCTTTCCTCTTCCTCTCCCTCTCCCTGTCTCATATCCAGAAGTTCAACAGGACTCTGGATGGAGAGGGGAGACTGGGAGGACCTAGTGCCCTCCCCTCTCCCTCTGGTCATCTTAGAATGACCGGAGGGGGAGGGGGAGGAGCTTGGCGATCAATTTTATCTCCCCTTCTACACCTTTTCTACTTTACTTAAACCTCGCTTTATTAACCTCTTTTCTTTGAATAATGGTGTTATTAACGGGCATATCTCTCGTTAGGTTAATATTATAGACACTCTCCATATGGTTCTTTGGCCCTCCGCTTTGTAGATGCATAGTTAACCGTCTCGAAAGTGTGGTAGTTCTGATGCCAATATATTTAGTTGGCATGACAACTACCAAGTAATCCATCATCTACAAGATGAAATAAAAAAAATAGTAGAAGAAGAGAAAGTTGCCAAAGGAAATTAATTAAGGCAAAATA
Source organism: Ceratothoa steindachneri (assembly GCA_963969495.1). Taxonomy (NCBI): domain Eukaryota; kingdom Metazoa; phylum Arthropoda; class Malacostraca; order Isopoda; family Cymothoidae; genus Ceratothoa; species Ceratothoa steindachneri. The sequence goes on along the minus strand of OZ018322.1, from coordinate 128,322,684 downwards.
CACAATGGTCTTCAACAAAATTTGCACTCAAGAAAGACTACTACCAACTACAATATATATATATATATATATATATATATATATATATATATATATATATATATATATAAATATAAATATAAATATAAATATAAATATAAATATATATATATATATATTTATATATATATATATATATATATATATATATATATATATATATATATATATATATATATATATATATATATATATATATATATATATATATATATATATATATATATATATATATATATATATATATATATATACAGGGTGTCCACAAAGTCTGGGTACATAGGAATTTTAATATTTTATTTATTTATGTTATTTTTCCTCCCCAGATCGAATGATGGCTCTGTCTAAAGAAGAAAGAATCGAGTTGGTACTCTTAAGTGGACGAGAAGGATGGTCTTATCGCCAAATCGCCGATGAATTTAACCTTCGACACCCTGATTGGCAACCTATTTATTTTACTGCCGTCGGGAAATTGGTCACGAAGTTTAAAGAAACAGGCAGTGTCTTGGACAAACCCCGTTCCGGATAAACATGTAACCGGTGAGACTTATCTGAACATGTTGAGAGACAAATTAATGCCTCAAATTGAGCGCCTAGGCGAGGGACTTCCGGACTGGTTTCAGCAGGATGGAGCCCCTGCCCATTTTTCTACAAATGTTAGAGATTGGCTGAATGGCACTTTTCCTCACTGGATTAGAAGAAGAGGTCATGTGGAGTGGTCCCCTCTTTCACCAGACCTTTCTGCCCTTGATTTCTTTTTCTGGGGTATGTTAAAAGAGAAAGTTTACTCAATGAAGATTGCAAATCTAAACCACTTGAGAAAACGCATTATCAGTCAGTGTGCTAAAATCGACGGCAATGTACACCTATTCAATCGAGTTCACCAGAATTTAGCAAGGCGCATCGAATTATGCATTGCAAATAATGCAAATCATATTGAGAATATAATTTCTTAACATTATAATTAAATTAAATTGTCTGGTTCTAAAGGTATGTATTTATTCCCTATGTACCCAGACTTTGTGGACACCTTGTATATATACACGAGGGGCGGTAAATAAGTTTTGCGAATCGGTAGGGCAAAACAGAGGAAGGGGGATGGCTGTTTGTGAGGGTGTTAGGACAAGTTATGACAAGTCATGACCTGCAGCCGCACGCTCCTGCTTCGTCTATTTAAGAAGCAGTAGCTGATCGCAGATCGTCAGTCACAAATTTTTCAACAATGGAGAAGGCTGAGCACCACGCAGTGATAAAATTTTGACCAAGGAAGGCAAGAATGCAAAAGAGATTCATGAACGCATGGTTGCAGTGTACACCAACACCGCCCCTTCCTATGCAACCATTGCTAGCTAGAATAGGGAGTTCCGACATGGTCGTGAGTCCCTTGAAGATGACCCATGTCCAGGACGCCGGTCAGACGTTACCAACGAGGACAATGTGGCCCGTGTGGAGAGGATCATCCTCGAAAATGGAGGAGTGAAGGTGGAAGAAATCGAGCGAGAACTTGGAATATCACATGGAAGTGTTATCAGCATCATCCACGACAATTTGGCCATGACCAAGGTTTCTGCCCGTTGGGTCCCTAGAAACCTCACGCCCCATGATCGACTTCAACGTCGTCAAAGTTCGGAGGAACTGCTGCTCCTGTACAACCAAGACGCGTCGGGATTCGAGTCACGTATAGTGACAGGTGATGAAGCGTGGGTCCATCACTGGGATCCCGAGACCAAGCTCAAAAGCATGGCCTGGAAGCACAGGCGCTCTCCGACCCCCATCAAGTTCCGGACCCAACCCCCAGGCATGAAGATCATGGCCACCATCTTCTGTTATTCTGAGGGAGTGTTGATGGTGAACTATGCGTCTCGTGGAAGGATCATTTTTTTTTTTTATTAAAGGGGCTATCTGGCGACTGCCGACTTAGGCATAAGTCGCCGTAAACAAACAGCCTAGTTCTAGGCTACTTTAAAAAATTGGACAGGAAACAACAATAAAAAGAAATAACAATAACAATAACAAAACAATAACAAAAACAATAACAAAAACAACAATTAAACCTGGTTAAATGAAAGGGAGAAGGCCAGGCTCCAGCCAAAAGTCAACAGGTCCAGCAGTGAATGTGCACGCACTCGTCCCGAGTACAATGGACAGGCGGTAGCGACCCCGCCCATCCCGGTACCGGGACAGGTGTCGTGCGCGAAGATCACCCAGCCTGGGACATTCAACAAGAATGTGCCGAACAGTCTGGGGGACGACGCAGTCGTTGCAATAGGGTGCAGGCGAGCGCTCCATCGAATAGCGATGCGTCACACGAGTGTGCCCTATTCGAAGACGACAGAAAGCAACCTGAAGCCGCCGCGGCATTGGGGGCTAGGTCCATAGGAACAGTCACGGCGCAATGGCACGCAACTTTAGGTTCCCTTCGACCGTCTCCCATCTTCTTTGCAAAGCAGTCCGAAGAGCTGCCCGTATTCCTGCCATGTAGTCGGTGTGAGGAAGAGCGAAACGCTGGTCCGGTCGCAGAGTCCTGGCGGACTCTTTGGCGCCCTCATTCCCCGCAATTCCTACATGTCCAGGAACCCAGCAGAAGATAATCTCGACATCTGCCCGGCTCGCCAAAACCGTGGCGTCATAGATATCGCGAACCAGGGGATGCGGAGATTCCAATGCCCCGAGAGCACTCAGGGCGCTTTGTAAGTTGCTATAGATCACAATCCGGTCTCCGAACCGGGCACTTCGCGTAATCTCCTGTACCGAGTGGTGTATTGCCACCAGCTCGGCCGTGAAGACAGACGCAGCGCCTGGTAGAGCCCCGCTGACTTCAAACAGAGGGGATAACGCGTGGAAGCCGACCCCCTCTTGGGACTTGGAGCCATCCGTATACACTGGCACGGTTCCAGCGTGACACGATGTGTGCTCCAAAAAGGTTGAACGCAATACTCCCGGCGCAGTACAAGCTTTGGGAGCAGAGGTGTGGAGACAAATAGCCAAATGTGGTACCCTCCAGGGTGGCGTCCTGGGCAGAACCAGGGGCTCCACCGGCCCGAGAGCTATATCTAGCTCTCGAAGGAGTTTCCTGGCCCTAAACCCAAAGGGCTTAGGGTGTGATTGGCGTCTCTTGGCGGCATAGGCACCATCGAGATCAGCTGCGAATGAAGTGAGAGCTGTTGGTGACTGAAGGAGGCGCCGGGCTCGCGCGTACAGGCAAGTGATGCACTGCACGCGGCGCAGAGCGAGTGGCATCTCCCCAGCATCGACCAACAGGCTCTCAATGGGGGAAGTGCGGAAGGCACCGGTCGCAAGGCGAAGGCCGATGTGGTGGATCGAATCCACCTTCCGCAATAAACGCTCGGCTGCGGATGCATAAAACTCGCATCCGTAGTCAAGCGCTGAACGTCACGGAACGGAGAATGTTCATGGCGGGGGTACAAGAGACCCTAAGGCTGCGAATATGAGCCTCCCAGGTGATGCGTCAGTCGAATACAAGACCAAGGAAACGGTGCGACTCAAACACATCCAGGCGCACCCAATTAAGAAACAAATCTGGGTCGGGGTGAAACCGTGGATGGTGGCAGAAGTGCACCACCTTAGTCTTGCCTAAAGAAAACCGAAACCTGTGCGCTTCGGCATAGCGAGTCGACGCTCCAGAATTGGCATCTGGGCCGCGCCAAAGGAGATGGAAAGGTCGTCCACGTAGAGCGTAGCGAGAACATCTTCCGGCAGCACCGAGGTGATGCCGTTGATGCTCAGGGCAAAGAGTGTGACACTGAGGACACTTCCCTGCGGGACACCCTTTTCCTGCTCCTTTGGGCCGGAGAGGGTTCCCCCCACCCGTACGCGGAATCGACGATCTCGCAAAAATTCAGATATAAGCATTGGGAGGCGTCCCCTCGCCCGATCGTGTGGAGAGTCTCCATGATACCGTATCGCCATGCGGTATCATAGGACTTCTCCAGATCGAAAAACACCGTGGCGTAGTGCTGTCTACGAAGGAAAGCCTCGCAGACGGCATTTTCCAGTCGGAGCAGAGCATCCGACGTGGAGTGGAACTTACGGAAGCCGCACTGTGCGGAAGACAGATGGCCTCCGCTGTCCAGGAAATAGGCTAATCTAACATTTACCAATTTATCCATCAACTTGCACACGCAAGAGGTTAGAAAGATTGGGCGGAAACCGGTCGGAGTAGAGTGATCTCTTCCCGGTTTGCGAAAGGCGAGCACAGTAGCGATTCGCCAGGAGTCTGGGAGAAGACCCTCCACCCAGATTCTATTGAACAAATCTAAGAGAAAGGCCATGCCTCGCTCACCAAGGTGTCGAAGCATCGCGTACGCGACATCGTCCGGACCATGGGCGGTGTCCGCGCACGAAGCGAGAGCGGAACGCAACTCACTCACAGTAAACTTGTCGTTGAAGGGTTCTCCGCCTCTGGAGGTAAAGTCCAGCCAGCGGCCTTCCGCGAAACAAGACGTGCATTGGAGGCTGGCGGAGCAGCATCACGGCTAGAGAATGCGGAAAAAGCGGTCGCTAAGGATTCCGCCACGGACGCGGGGTCCGAGATTGCGGTCCCATTCTCCTGGAGAACGGGAGGGGGGTCCTGCGAGAACTTGCCCCGAATCCTTTTGACTCGCTTCCACACCTCAGCTAAAGGGGTCTTCCCGTTAAGTGAAGACACGTATGCCCGCAAAGAAGAGCGGCGGGCGTGCTTCGAAATATACCGGAACCTAGCCCTAGCCCGACGAAATTCAGCGACAGTGAAATCGTTCGGGCGGCGATTATAGCGCATGTAGGCATAACGCTTCTGTTTGAGGGCCGTCTCACACTCGAACGACCACCATGGGAGTGGTCGGCGTGCAAAACGGCCAGACGTCCTAGGAATAGTAGTCAGGCCCACGGCGATGAGGTTGCCGGAGAAGAACTCAACGGCCTCATCTACCGACCTAAACTCCTCGACTGAGATAGAGAATTCAGTCATTTCCTGAAATGCAGGCCACCGCGCCCGCGCCAAGCACCACCGAGGTGGTCTTTCAGGCGGCAGTTGCCCTGAAAATGATATTTGAATGGGAAAGTGATCACTATCATGGAGGTCATCGACCACCCCCCAATCAAAATCAGGCTGTGCATCCGAAGAGCACAAAGATAGGTCAAGGCAAGAAAATAAAGCGGTTCTCGGACAGTGATGCGTAAACTCATCCACGTTTAGGACACCCATCTCAAGCTCTTCGATCAGATCGGCAAGGACTTGTCCCCTGGGATTTATGGAGTAATCTTCCCAGAGAGGATGCCTGCCGTTCAGATCTCCAAGCAAGAGATAGGGCCTCGGCAACCGTGCCACGACACGGCGGAAGTCCCCCGCGTCGAAGTCAGCTGACGGTGAAATGTACGCAGAAATGATAGTATACCTCCTATCTAGGTGCAGCTGCACAGCCACTGACTGGAAGGGGGTATCTAAAGAGAAAGGAAGAACGAAAACATCATGCCGGGTGTAAACCGTGCATCCCCCAGCCCTGCCATCCCGCGGTGGTGGGGTCGCAAGACCCTTATACCCCGCGAGGGCGGGCAGGGGGCACGCGCCTAGCATGGTCTCCTGAAAAAGATTGCTAACGGGGAACGGGGAACGGGACGAGACGAGCCTCCGCAGCTCCTCCCAGTTGGCCCGGAGTCCACGGCGATTTCATTGAAGGAATATGCCCTCCAGACCAAGCTCGGAGGAGACGCGGGGGCCCTCCTCGAACTGAAGACCCTCACGGGAATGGCCGTACGCTTCCCGGGGGCAGAACCCCAGGCGCTGTTGGCCGGACAAAGCGCTGAAGGCGCTGTCGACTTCGAGGACTTATTGGGGGAGGTTGGGCTCGCCATGCGAGTCTTTTCCTCCCTCCGCCTCAAAACCTTAGGCGGGCGTTGTGGTTTCGGAGGCGGGGGTCCCCCTTTTCGAGGAACCAACGTCTCCGAGCCACACGCCACACCTCAGGGCGTGGGCGAAGGAGCCGAAGCTCCTTTGTTGCTGTCCTTTTTTTTGGAAGACAGCATTAGGAACCTCGGAAGATGGCCTAGCGACCATCTTCAGGGGTGTTGCCTCCTGTGAGTCTAACGACTCGGTGGAGGCGCGTGGCCGTTTCGCCTTACGGGAAACGGTCACGTTGGGGAAAGAGGGGGGAGCCCTGGTTTCAGCCGGGGCTGGGTATGAACCCATTTTGCTGCCAGCTTTACCAGGGTAGCACCCGGGTTGGGTAGAGCCCGCAAAAGGGCTCCGAATGGGCGCGAAAACAACCTCGTTGGCCTGGATGGGCCAGGAGCAGAGGGTGCCTTTCTAACTATTGAGGCATGTGACGAGCCAGGCAAAGCCGGGCGCGCCAGGACCAAGTCCTTAGCCTCGCGGAATGAGAGTCGATCCTTGGCCTGAACGTCCAGGATTTCTTTCTCAAGGAGATATGCACCACATTGCTTCGAAGAAGCAGGGTGCAGCTCTCCGCAATTGACACGCTTGGCCACACACGATTTGGACTCATCGTGTGCGACCTTGGAGCAATTTACACAGACTTCGGGTGACCCCGACTTTGCACGTCTACATGAGCGATTCGTATGGCCGAAGCGGTGACAGTTATAGCACCGCCGCGGCAGTGGCACGAATGCCTTCACGCGGTAGCGGTACATCCGGCACGCACCGACTCAGGGAGCTTGTCACAGTCGAACGTGACGAAGAGTGTAGGGGTGGGTCTCGAGGCCCCCTCCTGTTTTCTCATCACACGTTCGACCTTGACCGCCCCATGGTCGGCAAACTCTAGGGTAATGTCCTCAATGGAGTAGTCAACGCGGTCCCTCGCATAAACTACTCCTTCCACAAAGTTCATGGTAGAGTGCGGCGTCACACTCACCGGGGTGCCATGAAGTGTCCGAAGAGCACTTATCTTGGCCGCCTCGGCGGGATTCGCCGCATTCGCCAGAAGGCTGCCGTCCGAGAAACGGGTCACCTTCGGCTCTCTACCAATTGCACTAGCTAATCCTCTCCTCTGATTGATCATGTTGCCCTCGCACAACATGGTGCAATCAGTGGAGCGAATAATGAGGAAGCGTTTGAAGCCAGCGGGCTCGAAAACGCCAGGTAACCTCTGAATCAGGGGCCCCGATGTCATCAAGGCTCCGCCCTGTGCACTTTAAGTCTTTGTCATGGTCAGGAGCTCCGTACCCGGGTGGGCAGTGGGGCCGGATGTGCCGATCTTGGCTTGGTCGCTTGCCAGAGTGGCAGCAGACCCATCCGTCCCCGTAGCCCCCGCGGTTAGAAAGATCCCCGAGTCTTTTTAGTCTTCTTTTTCTTTTTACGAGAGGAGGGCGAGGAATGAACCAGCTTCTCACCTCCACCGGTAGAAGCCCCCATGCCAGATGTACTGGCCTCAGCCAGGTCCTTCTCCGAAATGGAGAAGGTCCTGGTGGTCGTAGGGGCATCATCCGGAGGAGATCCTTCCCCTCCTTGTACTGCCTGAGAATCCCCAGCCGTTTGAGGAGGACCTTGCATAGGGGCGGATTCGGGTTCGCTGCTTGGCGCCGAGCCCGGATTCCCCCCCATGGAAGGCCCTACCGTCTCAGGCTGGTTTTCCTCAAGGACCATGTGTATCACAGGAGGGGCCTCCAGTTGGCCATTCCCTCCCAGGACATCGCAGGTCCCCTTGGCAGCGTCATGAGTCTTTTGTGGGGAGGCACAGGCTTTGACCCCGGCAAGGTTTAATATTCTTGCCAGCAGGTCTTTTGAGGGAAGCGACCGAAGAGGCCTGGCTTCCCTCTCCCCCCTAAGAGGGTTTGCCCTAACGAGCCGCTTCGATGTGGAGCGGCTGGCTAAGGGCTGCCTGCTGGCTTACTTGGCAGTCCCCTTGTAAAGAACAAAGGGGACTGCCGCTGGTAAGAGGGTGGTGCCCGAAAGCACCTCCAGAGAAGGGGGTGAGGGGGAGTCCCCTTCACCCATAGGCGTAGGAGAGGAGTAAGCCTCCTCTTCGGTTGAAGAGAAATGGAGGGTCCCCTGCGCAAGCACGGGGGGGGGGACCTTTATTTTTTTGCTTGAGCAGCCCGAAGGCGGCTCCGTCGCTGTTTCAGGGGAAGTTGGGGGTTGGGGTTTTTTGGTTGTTTTTTCATACATGGGCATGGTGACCCTCTTTTTTTATACGGGACGCAATAGCTCATCACCTCTTGCAGTTGCCCGCACTGCAATAGGTGCTTACAGGCCTGGCAGAACCAGGCGCCCCATTTCGGACCACCCCTCCTGCCTGGTGGCCTGGCAGTCCATCGGCATGGCGGCTCCACCTTAGACACGGCGTAAAAATGGATAGAATGTGAAGAGGAGAGGAAAATGGATGTGAGGAAGGTATGGGTGGGGATAAGGAGGGTTGTTAAAAAAAACCCATCCCGAACCGGAGCTGAGGGGTCAGGGAACATTGTCCCCTTCCCCCTCAGCCCCAAATCCGGGATGGTTGGCTTGAGAAGAAGGTCAGCATCTACCCTGTGAAATTAGAGGCTGACCAGAGAAAGTTGTGGGAGAGGTTGTATGAAAAGCGACGAGGTAGGGGAGAAATCGGGCTATCTGAAGGAAGTAAGAGAGGCTAAGCTGGGGCCGGACAGGGTGCTGAGTCCCGTCAGCACGGCGGCCAGGATGGAAAATATGCCGCGCCCCTTATGGGGGGTCAAGACAAGAAAAGGAAGCGGTTCTCGGACAGTGATGCGTAAACTCATCCACGTTTAGGACAACCATCTCAAGCTCTTCGATCAGATCAGCAAGGACTTGTCCCCTGGGATTTATGGAGTAATCTCCGCAGAGAGGATGCCTCCCGTTCAGATCTCCAAGCAAGAGATAGGGCCTTGGCAAACGTGCCACGACGCGGCGCAAGCCCCCCGCGTCGAAGTCAGCTGACGGTGGAATGTACGCAGAAATGATAGTATACCTTCTATCCAGGTGCAGCTGCACAGCCACTGCCTGAAAGAAGGTATCTAAAGAATTTTTTTTTTTAATTTTATAGAGCCCATCTGGCAACTACCCACTTGGGCATTAGTCGCCGAAAAACACGACAGCCTAGAACTAGGCTACTTTAAAATAAAATTATGAAAACTTAACAATGATATAAATTGGAAAAACTTACCAATCAGGAGGCAATCTCCGGCAGCGGGGGGAGGTCCCCCTCACCCCGGTGCAGGAGAGTGCAACCTACAAACAAAACAATACCAAAAAAATAGAACCTTAAATAAAGGGGAGAAGCTCGGCCTCCACCAAAAAGTCAACAAGTCCACAAGTCAATGTGCACGAATCTGTCCCGAGTACAAGAGACAGGCGGTAGCGACCCCGCCCATCCCGGTACCGGGACAGGTATTGTGCGCGAAGATCACCCAGACTGTGACATTCAACCAGAATGTGCCGAACAGTCTACAGAAGGACGCAGTCGTTGCAATAGGGCGCAGGCGAGCGCTCCATCAAATAGCGATGCGTCACACGAGTGTGTCCGATTCGAAGACGACAGAAAGCAATCTGAAGCCACCGCGGCATTGGGGGATAGGTCCATGGGAACAGTCACGGCTCAATGGCACGCAACTTTAAGTTCCCTTCGACCGTCTCCCATCTTCTTTGCCAAGCAGTCTGAAGAGCTGCCCGTATTCCTGCCATGTAGTCAGTGTGAGGAAGAGCGAAACGCTGGTCTGGTCGCAGAGTCCTCGCGAACTCTTTGGCGCCCTCATCGGCGCATTCATTCCCCGCAATTCCTACATGTCCAGAAACCCAGCAGAAGATAATCTCGACATCTGCCCGGCTTGCCAAAACCATGGTGTCACGGATATCGCGAACCAGGGGGTGCGGAGATTCCAATGCTCCGAGAGCACTCAGGGCGCTTTGTGAGTCGCTATAAATCACAATCCGGTCTCCGAACCAGGCACGTCGCGTAAGCTCCCGTACCGAGTGATGTATTGCCACCAGCTCGGCAATGAAGACAGACGCAGCGCCTGGTAGAGCCCCACCTACTTCAAACAGAGGGGATACGGTGTGGAAGCCGACCCCCTGTTAGGACTTGGAGCCATCCGTATACACTGGCACGGTTCCAGCGTGACACGATGTGTGCTCCAAAAAGGTCGAACGCAATACTCCCGGCGCAGTACAAGCTTTGGGAGCAGAGGCGTGGCGACAAATAGCCAAATGTGGTGTGGAGAAATGGCTACATTAAGCATCCTGGAGGAGTATAGGTACATAAAGCCCCCCCTCCCCTCATGAGGAGAAGCGTGGGAAAGGTAGCCGGCGAAAATGCTTACCATGTGTGATCTCCCCGCCGCTGTGGGCAGTTGGAGCTAACATCTGTTTGAAGGCGACCACCTAAGGTCCTTAAACGACGCTCTAACGATCGAATACCTACGAGACCCATAAACTCGTGGTTATGGAAAAAAAAGCGGTGCGAGTCAGAAGGCACGCCAAGTAGCGGTGCGGTGGCGAGCCTATAATTTGCGAGTTGAGTTGGGCACCCCTGTGCCACCTCAGGAATTCTCGCACTCCCCAGATGCTAACTCCATTCGCTCTCCCCCCTCCCTTTGCCTATGTGGCCTGGTCACTTCCCCCTTTAGATGGGGCGGCAATCCGCCTATAAATAAGCCCCGCAAAGAAAGAGAAGAGAATTATCAGAAGTCGATACACCAGAGGAGGATTAGTTCGTGAAGATCGATCCATCGGCCAGACAAGAAGATTATTAGTAGTCGATTCGCCAGAAGAAAGATTAGTTCGTGAAGATCGATCTTTCAGCCAGACAAGAAGATTAGAAGTCGATACGCCAGAAGAAGGGTTAGTTCGTGAAGATTGATCCTTCAGCCATACTAGACTATTTCCGTGAGAAACGATAGGATCAGATTGAGAAAATCGATCCCCCCTTTCAGGGCCGTATTAACCTAAATAGTCAAGTTTTAAATCGGTGCCATACCGAAGAAGCCTTTTCAGTCTGCAAAGAAGTCCGACTGAAGAAAAGCAAAGCCGCTCACACTCGAGTGATTCTCACATCTCAAGCACCACAAGAGTGAGAGGAGAAGAACCCAGCCCCAACGAGCTCCCGTTCTTTAATTACGTTGAAGAAGCAGCCCCCGTCACAGGCGACAAGCATTCCCTTCCCGACGAAATTTCAACCAGCGGCCACACCACTTCAAAGCGAGAGATAAGTCCTCCAGCGACATCCGGCAATCCCTAATACCTACCTGTAAGTTAACAATAACATTTATATCTCTATTGCGATAGTAGAAGTTTAGTACGTCCCACGTTTTAAAGGAGAGTAGAAACCCTTGTTCTTGAATCTAGGTCATATGTGTTTGTAGATGAGAGTACGTTAATTTAATGTTTTACGCTAATCAAATAGAGTCGTGATAAAAATACTAATTGGCAATTGGTATGTTTACTGGAAGCCTATTTGTTTATGTTTTGTCATTGAAAGATCTTTGAGGCCAAAGATAGAAATGTGTTTACTGTTGGTTTGTAATATTTAATTTAAAATACATGTTTATTTTGGTAGATTCTGGTGTTTCCTCTTATCCTTATGAACTAAACCACTAAAATAGCACTCTTAGAACAAAGCCTACTTCATCATAGAAGTAACTCACGCCCCTTAAAGCATACCGATACTAAAAGGGTGTCAAAGAGTATAGTGATCAAAGCCAAGGGTCATTCTACGACATATTATAAAAGTGGTGTCAGGTCTATAGGTTTTATATTAGAAAGAACCCAGCAGTGTCTATTCAAGGAAGAGCTAACACATAAAAGGAACACCAAGAATAATAGAATATTTGACGAGTGGAAAATTGGTAAAGTTAGGTGGATACAATCTAAAAGTAATTGTTAGGCCAAGTGGTAAGTTTCGGGGGTGAAGTAGGTCAGGCTTAAATAAAAACAAGGAAGATGACTGACATAAGCGCGATGGCATTGTTTGACCTTTATCGGAAGCAAGGTCAAAGCCTCGGACTGGAAGGAACCGATCTGAGTTCGTTTATTCAGGAAAAAGAGAGAAACGAAAGAGAAGAAAGAAGAGAAAAGATGAAAATGGAAGCAGAAAAGACGAAAATGGAAGCTGATGAAAGAGAGAAGATAAGGGCCCACGAAAGAGCTCTTAGTAAAGACCAGTTAGAGGTGCAGTCAGTGTCATCCAGAACAGGAGTGTCACCAGCGGCCAGCATGAAACTCCCGGAGTACAAGGACGAAGAAGATTTATGCTCATATCTCTCCCATTTTGAGAAAATATTTGAAGTCAATAATTGGGACCTAGAAGAAGATGGGGTCGCCAGACTATTACCGCTACTCAATCGTAAGATGAGAGAGATATTCGTATCTTTACCCTCAGAAGCGACTGTGGACTATTCCACTCTCAAAGCCGAACTTCTCTCAGCAACAAACCTTAACCCGGAAGAATATAGGATGAAGTTCAGGCAGTCTCTTATAAGACCTGGACAAACATACAAACATTTTGGCTTTGAGCTTCGTCGAAGCCTACAGTTTTGGATGGAGTCAGAAGGGGTAGAGAACGAAGTCGCTGCGGTCGTCAACTTCATGCTTAGAGATCAGTTACTAAGTACACTACCCCAGGAAATCCGTGCATTCGTTAAGGACCGAAAAGCTTCTACCTTCAACGAGTGTCTGGACGAGGCTGACCTCCACGCGGTAAATCATCGGTTATATCCTAGGGAGTACAAGAAAGAGAAGGCTCCCTCCCCAAAGAAAAATGGGCCGCCACCCAGGCATTTACAGAAGAAGCCCTTTAAGTTCTCAGCAGCAAAAGGAACTTATAAACCAAATTTTGGAGGAGAAGAAAATCAAAAAGAAGTTAGGATTCCACAAGGATCATACCCTAATACCGGCACGTATCCCAGGAAGCCCGTCACTTGTTATACCTGCAGGATAATAGGTCACCTGAGTTTCCAGTGTCCACAGAACTCCCGACTGAGGGAGACCTCGAGACAACAGGTGCAAAACCTGACTGCCGCGATCCCAGCAGGACAAGCTGATTCGTCCTACGTCCCCGCGCCAACATCCGAAGGGCCCCAGCAACAGGTAAACTTTCTATTCAACAAAAGTTCGCCAGGCGGCCTACAATTTGAAGAGGGCACTGTTAATGGGTGCCGAGTATCCACTTTAGTCAGAGACACCGGATGTACGTGCATAGTGGTATCCGACAAGTTGCTGCCCCCAGTAAACCCTAACCATAAGAAATTCGCAATCGTCCACGACTTTTTAGGACGCGACAATCGATTCCCCGTCGTGAGATGTCATATACAATGCAGATATTATTTCACCGGTTGGACGGACGTGGCAGTAGCCCCGATTAAGTTCTGCGCAGTACTAATCGGACAAAACCCCTTAATTCCCCAGCAAGAAGTGGCTCAACAAGTAGTCACCCGGGCACAAGAAGCCCAGAGGAAAGAGCAACCTGCTAAGTTGACCCCGAGGATTACCCTCGAAGACAATGGGTTCAAATTGACTTCCTTCGCCAGTGCTCAGAAGGAATGCCCCACTCTTAAACCTCTATGGGAGAAAGCTATTAAAGGTGAAATTCTCCAAGTGAAAGGAAAGAAGCCTATCCAATATATCGTAGAAGACTCACTTCTCTACCGTACTATCAGCGAGGAGGATAAGGAGAACAAGAAAGCACTGTGTGTACCTCAAGAATACACGCAAAGAATTTTGAATACCGGGCATGATGGAATATTAGCCGGACACTTTGGGCACAACAAAACGGCGCAGCAGATATTCCGACACTTTTATTGGCCCCAGGCCGCCAGGGAAATTGTGGCCTATTGCCGATCATGCGACGTGTGTCAGAAGGATCCCTCCAGAGGACGGGTACCTCCTGCTCCCTTACAAAAGGTGCCCGTTATAACCGAACCATTCTTTCGAGTGGCAATTGATTTGGTGGGACCAATTCACCCCCCTTCAAGTGGAGGACACTCCTACATCCTCACCCTAGTGGATTGTGCCACCCGGTTCCCAGATGCCGTGGCCCTACGGAAGATTGACACTATTTCCTGCGCGGAAGCATTAATTTCAATTTTTGCACGAGTAGGCCTGCCTAAAGAAATTCTATCGGATAGAGGGCGCCAATTCACCTCAGAATTGATGGAGTATTTTAATAAACTACTGTTAGTCAAGCCAATTTTTACGAGTCCATTTCATCCATCCGCTAACGGAATCTGCGAGAAATTAAACGGGACTCTCAAAAATATATTGAAGAAGTTGTGTCAAAACAACCCTACACAGTGGCACAGATACCTGCCTGCAGCCCTTTTCGCCTGCCGAGAAATACCTCATCGGACGTTGGGATTCTCGCCCTTTGAGCTATTATACGGGAGAAATGTGCGAGGTCCTATGAGTATTCTTAAGGAATTATTTTCCAACGCGAAGCTCGAGCAAGAAATCAAATCGTCTTACGCCTACGTGATGGATATGCGCGAGCGCCTAGAATACTGCTCTGGCTTAGCTCGAGAGAACGCCGAGAAAAATTTAGCCAAATATCGGGACTATTTCGATATGAAAGCAAAGGCTCGAAAATTAAAGGCAGGAGATGAAGTCTTATTATTACTCCCGACCGAAAATAATAAGTTATGGGCCCAGTAGAAGGGACCGTTCGAAGTAATCGAGGCACGGGGTCCAGTCGATTACTTGATAGATACCCCAACAGAGCGAAGATTTTTTTTTTTTTTTAATTAAGGGGCTATCTGGCGACTGCCGACTAAGGCATAAGTTGCCGTAAACAAACAGCCTAGTTTTAGGCTACTTTTAAAAATTAAACAGAAAACAATAAAAGAAATAACAATAAAAATAACAAAGCAATAACAAAACAATTACAAAAACAACAACAACAATTAAATCGGGTTAAATAAAAGGGAGAAGGCCGGCCTCCCCCAAAAAGTCAATAAGTCCACCAGTCAAAGTACACGCACTCGTCCCGAGCACAAGGGACAGGCGGTAGCGACCCCGCCCATCCCGGTACCGGGACAGGTGTCGTGCGCGAAGATCACCCAGACTGGGACATTCGACAAGAATGTGCCGAACAGTCTGGGGGACGACGCAGTCGTTGCAATAGGGCGCAGGCGAGCGCTCCATCAGATAGCGATGCGTCACACGAGTGTGTCCGATTCGGAGACGACAGAAAGCAACCTGAAGCCGCCGCGGCATTGGGGGATAGGTCCATGGGAACAGTCGCGGCGCAATGGCACGCAACTTTAAGTTCCCTTCGACCGTCTCCCATCTTCTTTGCCAAGCAGTCCGAAGAGCTGTCCGTATTCCTGCCATGTAGTCGGTGTGAGGAAGAGCGAAACGCTGGTCCGGTCGCAGAGTCCTCGCGGACTCTTTGGCGCCCTCATCGGCGCGCTCATTCCCCGCAATTCCTACATGTCCAGGAACCCAGCAGAAGATAATCTCGACATCTGCTCGGCTCGCCAAAACCGTGGCGTCACGGATATCGCGAACCAGGGGATGCGGAGATTCCAATGCCCCGAGAGCACTCAGGGCGCTTTGTGAATCGCTATAGATCACAATCCGGTCTCCGAACCGGGCACGTCGCGTAATCTCCCGTACCGAGTGGTGTATTGCCACCAGCTCGGCCGTGAAGACAGACGCAGCGCCTGGTAGAGACCCGCTGACTTCAAACAGAGGAGATACGGCGTGGAAGCCGACCCCCTCTTGGGACTTGGAGCCATCCGTATACACTGGCACGGTACCAGCGTGACACGATGTGTGCTCCAAAAAGGTCGAACGCAATACTCCCGGCGCAGTACAAGCTTTGGGAGCAGAGGCGTGGCGACAAATAGCCAAATGTGGTACCCTCCAGGGTGGCGTCCTGGGCAAAACCAAGGGCGCCACCGGCCCGAGAGCTATATCTACCTCTCGAAGGAGTTTCCTGGCCCTAAACCCAAAGGGCTTAGGGTATGACTGGCGTCTCTCGGCGGCATAGGCACCATCGAGATCAGCTGCAGATGCAGTGAGAGCTGTTGGCGACTGAGGGAGGCGCCGGGCTCGCGCGTACAGGCGAGTGATGCACTGCACGCGGCGCAGAGCGAGTGGCATCTCCCCAGCATCGACCAACAGGCTCTCAATGGGGGAAGTGCGGAAGGCACCGGTCGCAAGGCGAAGGCCGGTGTGGTGGATTGAATCCACCTTCCGCAATAAACGCTCGGCTGCGGATGCATAAAACTCGCATCCGTAGTCGAGCTTCGAGCGAACAAAGGATCGATAAAAAAGTAAGGCGGTAGCCCTATCAGCGCCCCAAGCGCTGAACGTCACGGAACAAAGAATGTCCATGGCGCGGGTACAAGAGACCCTAAGGCTGCGAATATGAGCCTCCCAGGTGAGGCGTCGGTCGAATACAAGACCAAGGAAACGGTGCGACTCAACCACATCTAGGCGCACCCAATTAAGAAACAAATCTGGGTCGGGGTGAAGCCGTGGATGGCAGCAGAAGTGCACCACCTTAGTCTTGGCCAAAGAAAACCGAAACCTGTGCGCTTCGGCATAGCGAGAGACGCGGTTCAATGCCTGTTGGAGTCGACGCTCCAGAGTTGGCATCTGGGCCGCGCCAAAAGAGATCGAAAGGTCGTCCACGTAGACCGTAGCGAGAACATCTTCTGGCAGCACCGAGGTGATGCCGTTGATGCTCAGGGCAAAGAGTGTGACACTGAGGACACTTCCCTGCGGGACACCCTCTTCCTGCTCCTTTGGGGCAGAGAGGGCTCCCCCCACCCGTACGCGGAATCGACGATCTCGCAAAAATTCAGATATAAACATTGGTAGGCGTCCCCTCGCCCCCATCGTGTGGAGAGTCTCCATGATACCGTATCGCCATGCGGTATCATAGGCCTTCTCCAGATCAAAAAACACCGTGGCGTAGTGCTGTCTACGAAGGAAAGCCTCGCAGACGGCATTTTCCAGTCGGAGCAGAGCATCCGACGTGGAGTGGAACTTACGGAAGCCGCACTGTGCAGAAGACAGATGGCCTCCGCTGTCCAGGAAATAGGCTAATCTAACATTTACCAATTTCTCCATCAACTTGCACACGCAAGAGGTTAGAGAGATTGGACGGAAACCGGTCGGAGTAGAGTGATCTCTCCCCGGTTTGCGAAAGGCGAGCACAGTAGCGATTCGCCAGGAGTCTGGGAGAAGACCCTCCACCCAGATCCTGTTGAACAAATCTAACACAAAGGCCATGCCTCGCTCACCCAGGTGTCGAAGCATGGCGTACGGGACATCGTTCAGACCATGGGCGGTGTCCGCGCACGAAGCGAGAGCGGAACGCAACTCACTCACAGTAAACTTGTCGTTGAAGGGTTCTCCGCCTCTGGAGGTAAAGTCCAGCCGGCGGCCTTCCGCGACATCACGACGTGCATTGAATGCTGGCGGAGCAGCATCACGGCTAGAGAATGTGGATTAAGCGGTCGCTAAGGATTCCGCCACGGACGCGGGGTCCGAGATTGCGGTCCCATTCTCCTGGAGAACAGGAGGGGCGTCCTGCGAGAACTTGCCCCGAATCCTTTTGACTCGATTCCACACCTCAGCTAAAGGGGTCTTCCCGTTAAGTGAAGACACGTATGCCCGCCAAGAAGAGCGGCGGGCGTGCTTCGAAATATACCGAAACCTAGCCCTAGCCCGACGAAATTCAGCGACAGTGAAATCGTTCGGGCGGCGCTTATAGCGCATGTAGGCATAACGCTTCTGTTTGAGGGCCGTCTCACACTCGGCCGACCACCATGGGAGTGGTCAGTGTGCAAAACGGCCAGACGTCCTAGGAATAGTAGTCAGGCCCACGGCGATGAGGTTGCCGGAGAAGAACTCAACGGCCTCATCTACCGACCTAAACTCCTCGACTGAGATGGAGAATTCAGTCATTTCCTGAAATGCAGGCCACCGCGCCCGCGCCAAGCACCACCGAGGTGGTCTCTCAGGCGGCAGTTGCCTTGAAAAGGATATTTAAATGGGAAAGTGATCAATACCATGGAGGTCATCGACCACCCCCCAATCAAAATCAGACTGTGCATCCGAAGAGCACAAAGATAGGTCAAGGCAAGAAAATGAAGCGGTTCTCGGACAGTGATGCGTAAACTCATCCACGTTTAGGACACCCATCTCAAGCTCTTCGATCAGATCGGCAAGGACTTGTCCCCTGGGATTTATGGAGTAATCTCCCCAGAGAGGATGCCTGCCGTTCAGATCTCCAAGCAAGAGATAGGGCCTCGGCAACCGTGCCACGACGCGGCGGAAGTCCCTCGCGTCGAAGTCAGCTGACGGTGGAATGTACGCAGAAATGATAGTATACCTCCTATCCAGGTGCAGCTGCACAGCCACTGCCTGAAAGGAGGTATCTAAAGAGAAAGGAAGAACGGAGACATCATGCCGGGTGTAAACCGCGCATCCCCCAGCCCGGCCATCCCGCGGTGGTGGGGTCGCAAGACCCTTATACCCCGGGAGGGCAGGCAGCGGGCACGCGCCTAGCATGGTCTCCTGCAAAAAAATAGCTAACGGGGAACGGGACGAGACGAGCCTCCGCAGCTCCTCCCAGTTGGCCCGGAGTCCACGGCAATTCCATTGAAGGAATATGTCCTCCAGGCCTAGCTCGGAGGAGACGCGGGAGCCCTCCTCGAATTGAAGACCCTCACGGGAATGGCCGTACGCTTCCCGAGGGCAGAACCCCGGGCGCTGTTGGCCGGACAAAGCGCTGTCGCCTTCGAGGACTTATTGGGGGAGGTTGGGCTCGCCATGCGAGTCTTTTCCTCCCTCCGCCTCGAAACCTTAGGCGGGCGTTGCGGCTTGGGAGGCGGTGGGCCCTCTTTTCGAGGAACCACCGTCTCCGAGCCACTCGCTCCACCTCGGGGCCGAAGCTCCTTTGTTGCTGTCCTCCTTTCGGGGAACAGCTTTAGGAACCCCGGAAGATGGCCTAGCGACCATCTTCAGGGGTGTTGCCTCCAGTGAGTCTAACGACTCTGTGGAGGCGCGTGGCCGTTTCGCCTTACGGGAAACGGTCACGCTGGGGGAAGAGGGGGGAGCCCTGGTTTTAGCCGGGGCTGGGTGTGAACCCTTTTTGCCGCCAGCTCTACCAGAAGAGCGCCCGGGTGTAGTAGAGCCCGCAGAAGGGCTCCGAATGGGCGCGGAAACAACCGTGCTCGTTGGCCTGGATGGGCCAGGAGCAGAGGGTGCTTTTCTAACTATTGAGGCATATGACGTCCCAGGCAGAGCCGGGCGCGCCAGGACCAAGTCCTTAGCCTCGCGGAATGAGAGTCGATCCTGGGCCTGAACGGCCAGGATTTCTTTCTCAAGGAGATATGCACCACATAGCTTCGAAGAAGCAGGGTGCGGCTCTCCGCAATTGACACACTTGGCCACACACGATTTGGACTTATCGTGTGCGACCTTGGAGCAATTTACACAGACTTCGGGTGACCCCGATTTTGCACTTCTACATGATCGATTCGTGTGGCCGAAGCGGTGACAGTAATAGCACCGCCGCGGCAGTGGCACGAATGCCTTTACGCGGTAGCGGTACCAACCGGCACGCACCGACTCAGGGAGCTTGTCACAGTCGAACGTGACGAAGAGTGTAGGGGTGGGTCTCGAGGCCCCTCTCTGTTTTCTCATCACACGTTCGACCTTGCCCGCCCTATGGTCGGCCAGCTCTAGGGTGATGTCTTCTATGGAGTAGTCAACGAGTTCCCCCGCATAAACTACTCCTTTTACAAAGTTCATGGTAGAGTGCGGCGTCACACTCACCGGGGTGCCATGAAGTGTCCGAAGAGCACTTATCTTGGCCGCCTCGGCGGGATTCGCCGCATTCGCCAGAAGGCTCCCGTCCGAGAAACGGGTTACCTTCGGCTCTCTACCAATTGCACTAGCTAATCCTCTCCTCTGATGGATCATGTTGCCCTTGGACAACATGGTGCCTTCAGTGGAGCGAATAACGAGGAGGCGTTTGAAGCCAGCGGGCTCGAAAACGCCAGGTAACCTCTGAATGAGGGGCCCCGATGTCATCGAGGCTCCGCCCTGTGCACTTTTGGTCTTTGTCATCGTCAGGAGCTCCGTACCCGGGGAAGCAGAGGGCCCAACAGGGCGAAGAACCTATCACATAAACATGCTAAAAAAATATCACCGCCGCGCGTGCATAAAGAATATTTCCCTTCTAGACGAAGAAGAACCGATGGTTGCCGTTTACCCGAGTACGCCCCTGCAAGTCATACACACCGTGTGTGTGGAACAAGACGAGGAATACGAACTTCCCTCGCTCTCACTGACCCCGGAAGACCCTCGGGTGGATTTAAAGATAAATCCCCACTTAGAAATTCAACAAAAAGCGGAAATGTTGAACTTGCTCATGGAATTCCCAGAAGTCATTTCTGAAAACCCAGGATGTGCCAAGGATTTTATCCATGAAATAAAGCTAAAAACTAATTCAGTGGTTCGGAGCAAACCATATCCTTTACCGATCCACCTACGAGAAGCCTTCAATAAGGAAGTCCGGAATTTACTAAAATTGGGAATTTTAGAGCCATCGGAGTCCGATTATTGCTCCCCCATAGTAATGGTTAAGAAACCTGATCAATCATTTCGGATGTGCGTGGACTTCCGAAAATTGAATTCAGTGACCGTTTTCGACGCCGAGCCCATCCCACTTATAGATCAAAATCTAAACCACTAAAATAGCACTCTTAGAACAAAGCCTACTTCATCATAGAAGTAACTCACGCCCCTTAAAGCATACCGACACTAAAAGGGTGTCAAAGAGTATAGTGATCAAAGCCAAGGGTCATTCTACGACATGTGGTACCCTTCAGGGTGGCGTCGTCAGCAGAACCAGGGGCGCCACCGGCCCGAGAGCGATATCTACCTCTCGAAGGAGTTTCCTGGCCCTAAACCCAAAAGGCTTAGGGTATGACTGGCGTCTCTCGACGGCATAGGCACCATCGAGATCAGTTGCGGATGCAGTGAGAGCGGTTGGCGACTGAGGGAGGCGCCGGGCTCGCGCGTACAGTCGAGTGATACACTGCATGCGGCGCAGAGCGAGTGGCATCTCCCCAGCATCGACCAACAGGCTCTCAATGGGGGAAGTGCGGAAGGCACCGGTCGCAAGGCGAAGGCCGGTGTGGTGGATCGAATCCACCTTCCGCAATAAACGCTCGGCTGCGGATGCATAAAACTCGCATCCGTAGTCGAGCTTCGAGCGAACAAAGGATCGATAAAAAAGTAAGGCAGTAGCCCTATCAGCGCCCCAAGCGCTGAACGTCACGGAACGGAGAATGTCCATGGCGCGGGTACAAGAGACCCTAAGGCTGCGAATATGAGCCTCCCAGGTGAGGCGTCGGTCGAATACAAGACCAAGGAACGGTGCGACTCAACCACATCCAGGCGCACCCCATTAAGAAACAAATCTGGGTCGGGGTGAAGCCGTGGATGGCGGCAGAAGTGCACCACCTTAGTCTTGGCCAAAGAAAACCGAAACCTGTGCGCTTCGGCATAGCGAGAGACGCGGTTCAATGCCTGTTGGAGTCGACGCTCCAGAGTTGGCATCTGGGCCGCGCCAAAAGAGATCGAAAGGTCGTCCACTTAGAGCGTAGCGAGAACATCTTCCGGCAGCACCGAGGTGATGCCGTTGATACTCAGGGCAAAGAGTGTGACACTGAGGACACTTCCCTGCGGGACACCCTCTTCCTGCTCCTTTGGGCCGGAGAGGGCTCCCCCCACCCGTACGCGGAATCGACGATCTCGCAAAAATTCAGATATAAACATTGGGAGGCGTCCCCTCGCCCCCATCGTGTGGAAAGGCTCCATGATACCGTATCGCCATGCGGTATCATAGGCCTTCTCCAGATCAAAAAACACCGTGGCGTAGTGCTGTCTACGAAGGAAAGCCTCGCAGACGGCGTTTTCGAGTCGGAGCAGAGCGTCCGACGTGGAGTGGACCTTACGGAAGCCGCACTGTGCAGAAGACAGATGGCCTCCGCTGTCCAGGAAATAGGCTAATCTAACATTAACCAATTTCTCCATCAACTTGCAAACGCAAGAGGTTAGAGAGATTGGGCGGAAACCGGTCGGAGTAGAGTGATCTCTCCCCGGCTTGCGAAAGGCGAGCACAGTAGCGATTCGCAAAGAGTCTGGGAGAAGACCTTCCACCCAGATCCTGTTGAACAGATCTAACAGAAAGGCCATGCCTCGCTCACCCAGGTGTTGAAGCATGGCGTACGGGACATCGTCCGGACCATGGGCGGTATCCGCGCACGAAGCGAGAGCGGAACGCAACTCACTCACAGTAAACTTGTCGTTGAAGGGTTCTCCGCCTCTGGAGGTAAAGTCCAGCCGGCGGCCTTCCGCGACATCACGACGTGCATTGAATGCTGGCGGAGCAGCATCACGGCTAGAGAATGCGGAGAAAGCGGTCGCTAAGGATTCCGCCACGGACGCGGGGTCCGAGATTGCGGTCCCATTCTCCTGGAGAACGGGAGGGGGGTCCTGCGAGAACTTGCCCCGAATCCTTTTGACTCGCTTCCACACCTCAGCTAAAGGGGTCTTCCCGTTAAGTGAAGACACGTATGCCCGCCAAGAAGAGCGGCGGGCGTGCTTCGAAATATACCGGAACCTAGCCCTAGCCCGACGAAATTCAGCGACAGTGAAATCGTTCGGGCGGCGATTATAGCGCATGTAGGCATAACGCTTCTGTTTGAGGGCCGTCTCACACTCGAACGACCACCATGGGAGAGGTCGGCGTGCAAAACAGCCAGACGTCCTAGGAATAGTAGTCAGGCCCACGGCGATGAGGTTGCCGGAGAAGAACTCAACGGCCTCATCTACCGACCTAAACTCCTCGACTGAGATAGAGAATTCAGTCATTTCCTGAAATGCAGGCCACCGCGCCCGCGCCAAGCACCACCGAGGTGGTCTCTCAGGCGGCAGTTGCCCTGAAAATGATATTTGAATGGGAAAGTGATCACTATCATGGAGGTCATCGACCACCCCCCAATCAAAATCAGGCTGTGCATCCGAAGAGCACAAAGATAGGTCAAGGCAAGAAAATGAAGCGGTTCTCGGACAGTGATGCGTAAACTCATCCACGTTTAGGACGCACATCTCAAGCTCTTCGATCAGATCGGCAAGGACTTGTCACCTGGGATTTAAGGAGTAATCTCCCCAGAGAGGATGCCTGCCGTTCAGATCTCCAAGCAAGAGATAGGGCCTCGGCAACCGTGCCACGACGCGGCGGAAGTCCACCGCGTCGAAGTCAGCTGACGGTGGAATGTACGCAGAAATTATAGTATACCTCCTATCCAGGTGCATTTTTTTTTTTTTTTTTTTTTTTAAGAGCTCATCTGGCGACTGCCTACTTGGGCATTAGTCGCCGTATTAAAACTGGCCTAGTTCTAGGCTACTTTAAAATAAAATTAAAGAGAAAAAAAAAAAAACCCGAAAAGGGGGAAAGGAAGCAAGCTGGTGCGTCGGGGAGAGGTCCCCCCGGCGCAGGAGCGTGCAACTAAAGAAAAAAAAAACAAACAAAAAACAAAACAAATGCAAAAAAACAAAAAAAAAAAAACCAAACAAACCTTGCTTAAATAATAGGGAGAAGGCCGGCCTCCCCCAAGAAGTCAACAAGTCCACAAGTCAGTGTGCACGAATCTGTCCCGAGCACAAGGGACAGGCGGTAGCGACCCCGCCCATCCCGGTACTGGGACAGGTATCGTGCGCGAGGATCACCCAGACTGGGACATTCGACAAGAATGTGCCGAACAGTCTGGGGGACGACGCAGTCGTTGCAATAGGGCGCAGGCGAGCGCTCCATCAGATAGCGATGCGTCACACGAGTGTGTCCGATTCGGAGACGACAGAAAGCAACCTGAAGCCGCCGCGGCATTGGGGGATAGGTCCATGGGAACAGTCGCGGCGCAATGGCACGCAACTTTAAGTTCCCCTCGACCGTCTCCCATCTTCTTTGCCAAGCAGTCCGAAGAGCTACCCGTATTCCTGCCATGTAGTCGGTGTGAGGAAGAGCGAAACGCTGGTCCGGTCGCAGAGTCCTCGCGGACTCTTTGGCGCCCTCATCGGCGCGCTCATTCCCCGCAATTCCTACATGTCCAGGAACCCAGCAGAAGATAATCTCGACATCTGCCCGGCTCGCCAAAACCGTGGCGTCACGGATATCGCGAACCAGGGGATGCGGAGATTCCAATGCCCCGAGAGCACTCAGGGCGCTTTGTGAGTCGCTATAGATCACAATCCGGTCTCCGAACCGGGCACGTCGCGTAATCTCCCGTACCGAGTGGTGTATTGCCACCAGCTCGGCCGTGAAGACAGACGCAGCGCCTGGTAGAGCCCCGCTGACTTCAAACAGAGGGGATACGGCGTGGAAGCCGACCCCCTCTTGGGACTTGGACCCATCCGTATACACTGGCACGGTACCAGCGTGACACGATGTGTGCTCCAAAAAGGTCGAACGCAATACTCCCGGCGCAGTACAAGCTTTGGGAGCAGAGGCGTGGCGACAAATAGCCAAATGTGGTACCCTCCAGGGTGGCGTCCTGGGCAGAACCAGGGGCGCCACCGGCCCGAGAGCTATATCTACCTCTCGAAGGAGTTTCCTGGCCCTAAACCCAAAGGGCTTAGGGTATGACTGGCGTCTCTCGACGGCATAGGCACCATCGAGATCAGCTGCGGATGCAGTGAGAGCTGTTGGCGACTGAGGGAGGCGCCGGGCTCGCGCGTACAGGCGAGTGATGCACTGCACGCGGCGCAGAGCGAGTGGCATCTCCCCAGCATCGACCAACAGGCTCTCAATGGGGGAAGTGCGGAAGGCACCGGTCGCAAGGCGAAGGCCGGTGTGGTGGATTGAATCCACCTTCCGCAATAAACGCTCGGCTGCGGATGCATAAAACTCGCATCCGTAGTCGAGCTTCGAGCGAACAAAGGATCGATAAAAAAGTAAGGCGGTAGCCCTATCAGCGCCCCAAGCGCTGAACGTCACGGAACGGAGAATGTCCATGGCGCGGGTACAAGAGACCCTAAGGCTGCGAATATGAGCCTCCCAGGTGAGGCGTCGGTCGAATACAAGACCAAGGAACGGTGCGACTCAACCACATCCAGGCGCACCCCATTAAGAAACAAATCTGGGTCGGGGTGAAGCCGTGGATGGAGGCAGAAGTGCACCACCTTAGTCTTGGCCAAAGAAAACCGAAACCTGTGCGCTTCGGCATAGCGAGAGACGCGGTTCAATGCCTGTTGGAGTCGACGCTCCAGAGTTGGCATCTGGGCCGCGCCAAAAGAGATCGAAAGGTCGTCCACGTAGAGCGTAGCGAGAACATCTTCTGGCAGCACCGAGGTGATGCCGTTGATGCTCAGGGCAAAGAGTGTGACACTGAGGACACTTCCCTGCGGGACACCCTCTTCCTGCTCCTTTGGGGCAGAGAGGGCTCCCCCCAGCCGTACGTGGAATCGACGATCTCGCAAAAATTCAGATATAAACATTGGGAGGCGTCCCCTCGCCCCCATCGTGTGGAGAGTCTCCATGATACCGTATCGCCATGCGGTATCATAGGCCTTCTCCAGATCAAAAAACACCGTGGCGTAGTGCTGTCTACGAAGGAAAGCCTCGCAGACGGCATTTTCCAGTCGGAGCAGAGCATCCGACGTGGAGTGAAACTTACGGAAGCCGCACTGTGCAGAAGACAGATGGCCTCCGCTGTCCAGGAAATAGGCTAATCTAACATTTACCAATTTCTCCATCAACTTGCAAACGCAAGAGGTTAGAGAGATTGGGCGGAAACCGGTCGGAGTAGAGTGATCTCTCCCCGGCTTGCGAAAGGCGAGCACAGTAGTGGTTCGCCAGGAGTCTGGGAGAAGACCTTCCACCCAGATCCTGTTGAACAGATCTAACAGAAAGGCCATGCCTCGCTCACCCAGGTGTCGAAGCATGGCGTACGGGACATCGTCCGGACCATGGGCGGTGTCCGCGCACGAAGCGAGAGCGGAACGCAACTCACTCACAGTAAACTTGTCGTTGAAGGGTTCTCCGCCTCTTGAGGTAAAGTCCAGCCGGCGGCCTTCCGCGACATCACGACGTGCATTGAATGCTGGCGGAGCAGCATCACGGCTAGAGAATGCAGAGAAAGCGGTCGCTAAGGATTCCGCCACGGACGCGGGGTCCGAGATTGCGGTCCCATTCTCCTGGAGAACGGGAGGGGGGTCCTGCGAGAACTTGCCCCTAATCCTTTTGACTCGCTTCCACACCTCAGCTAAAGGGGTCTTCCCGTTAAGTGAAGACACGTATGCCCGCCAAGAAGAGCGGCGGGCGTGCTTCGAAATATACCGGAACCTAGCCCTAGCCCGACGAAATTCAGCGACAGTGAAATCGTTCGGGCTGCGCTTATAGCGCATGTAGGCATAACGCTTCTGTTTGAGGGCCGTCTCACACTCGGCCGACCACCATGGGAGTGGTCGGCGTGCAAAACAGCCAGACGTCCTAGGAATAGTAGTCAGGCCCACGGCGATAAGGTTGCCGGAGAAGAACTCAACGGCCTCATCTACCGACCTAAACTCCTCGACTGAGATAGAGAATTCAGTCATTTCCTGAAATGCAGGCCACCGCGCCCGTGCCAAGCACCACCGAGGTGGTCTCTCAGGCGGCAGTTGCCCTGAAAATGATATTTGAATGGGAAAGTGATCACTACCATGGAGGTCATCGACCAACCCCCAATCAAAATCAAGCTGTGCATCCGAAGAGCACAAAGATAGGTCAAGGCAAGAAAATGAAGCGGTTCTCGGACAGTGATGCGTAAACTCATCCACGTTTAGGACACCCATCTCAAGCTCTTCGATCAGATCGGCAAGGACTTGTCCCCTGGGATTTATGGAGTAATCTCCCCAGAGAGGATGCCTGCCGTTCAGATCTCCAAGCAAGAGATAGGGCCTCGGCAACCGTGCCACGACGCGGCGGAAGTCCCTCGCGTCGAAGTCAGCTGACGGTGGAATGTACGCAGAAATGATAGTATACCTCCTATCCAGGTGCAGCTGCACAGCCACTGCCTGAAAGGAGGTATCTAAAGAGAAAGGAAGAACGGAGACATCATGCCGGGTGTAAACCGCGCATCCCCCAGCCCGGCCATCCCGCGGTGGTGGGGTCGCAAGACCCTTATACCCCGGGAGGGCAGGCAGCGGGCACGCGCCTAGCATGGTCTCCTGCAAAAAAATAGCTAACGGGGAACGGGACGAGGCGAGCCTCCGCAGCTCCTCCCAGTTGGCCCGGAGTCCACGGCAATTCCATTGAAGGAATATGCCCTCCAGGCCTAGCTCGGAGGAGACGCGGGGGCCCTCCTCGAATTGTAGACCCTCACGGGAATGGCCGTACGCTTCCCGGGGGCAGAACCCCGGGCGCTGTTGGCCGGACAAAGCGCTGGAGGCGCTGTCGCCTTCGAGGACTTATTGGGGGAGGTTGACCTCGCCATGCGAGTCTTTTCCTCCCTCCGCCTCGAAACCTTGGGCGGGCGCTGCGGCTTCGGAGGCGGGGGGCCCTCTTTTCGAGGAACAACCGTCTCCGAGCCACTCGCTCCTCTCGTGGCGTGGGCGAAGGAGCCGAAGCTCCTTTGTTGCTGTCCTCCTTTCGGGGGACAGCTTTAGGAACCCCCGAAGATGGCCTAGCGACCATCTTCAGGGGTGTTGCCTCCTGTGAGTCTAACGACTCGGTGGAGGCGCGTGGCCGTTTCGCCTTACGGGAAACGGTCACGCTGGGGGAAGAGGGGGGAGCCCTGGTTTTAGCCGGGGCAGGGTATGAGCCCTTTTTGCCGCCAGCTTTACCAGGGGAGCGCCCGGGTTGGGTAGAGCCCGCAGAAGGGCTCCGAATGGGCGCGGAAACAACCGTGCTCGTTGGCCTGGATGGGCCGGGAGCAGAGGGTGCCTTCCTAACTATTGAGGCATATGACGTCCCAGGCAGAGCCGGGCGCGCCAGGACCAATTCCTTTGCCTCGCGGAATGAGAGTCGATCCTGGGCCTGAACGGCCAGGATTTCTTTCTCAAGGAGATATGCACCACATTGCTTCGAAGAAGCAGGGTGCGGCTCTCCGCAATTGACACACTTGGCCACACACGATTTGGACTTATCGTGTGCGACCTTGGAGCAATTTACACAGACTTCGGGTGACCCCGACTTTGCACGTCTACATGAGCGATTCGTATGGCCGAAGCGGTGACAGTAATAGCACCGCCGCGGCAGTGGCACGAATGCCTTCACGCGGTAGCGGTACCAACCGGCACGCACCGACTCAGGGAGCTTGTCACAGTCGAACGTGACGAAGAGTGTAGGGGTGGGTCTCGAGGCCCCTCCCTGTTTTCTCATCACACGTTCGACCTTGACCGCCCCATGGTCGGCCAGCTCTAAGGTGATGTCTTCAATGGAGTAGTCAACGAGTTCCTTCGCATAAACTACTCCTTTCACAAAGTTCATGGTAGAGTGCGGCGTCACACTCACCGGGGTGCCATGAAGTGTCCGAAGAGCACTAATCCTGGCCGCCTCGGCGGGATTCGCCGCATTCGCCAGAAGGCTCCCGTCCGAGAAACGGGTTACCTTCGGCTCTCTACCAATTGCACTAGCTAATCCTCTCCTCTGATGGATCATGTTGCCCTTGGACAACATGGTGCCATCAGTGGAGCGAATAACGAGGAAGCGTTTGAAGCCAGCGGGCTCGAAAACGCCAGGTAACCTCTGAATCAGGGGCCCCGATGTCATCGAGGCTCCGCCCTGTGCACTCTTGGTAGTAGTCTTCTTTGTCAGGGGCTCCGCAACCGGGGGGGCAGAGGGGGCGGATGTGCCGATCTTGGCTTGGTCGCTTGCCAGAGTGGCAGCAGACCCATCCGTCCCCGCAGCCCCCGCGGATGGAGAGGAGCCCCGAGTCTTTTTTGTCTTTTTAGTCTTTTTCTTTTTCGGAGAGGATGGCGGGGAATGAACCCGCTTTTCACCTCCGCCGGCAGAAGTCCCCAGGCCAGATGGACCAGCCTCAGCCAGGTCCCTCTCCGAAATGGAGAAGGTCCTGGTTGTCATAGGGGCACCTGTCGGAGGAGATCCCTCCCCTCCTTTTGCCTCGGAGCCCTCAGCCATTTGAGGAGGACCTTGCATAGGGGCGGATTCGGGTTCGGTGCTTGGCGCCGAGCCCGAATTCCCCCCCATGGAAGGCCCTACCGTCTGGGGCTGGGTCTCCTCAAGGACCATGTCTATCACAGGAGGGGCCTCCAATTGGCCATCCCCTCCCAGGACATCGCAGGTCCCCTTGGCAGTGTCGCCAGTCTTTTATGGGGAGGCACAGGCCTTGACCCCGGCAAGGTTTAAAATTCTTGCCAGCAGGTCTTTTGAGGGAAGCGACCGAAGGGGCCTGGCTTCCCTCTCCCCCCTAAGGGGGTTTGCCCTACCGAGCCGCTTTGATGGGAAGCGGCTGGCTAAGGGCTGCCTGCTGGCTTTCTTGGCAGTCCCCTTGAAAAGAAAAGATGGGACTGCCGCTGGGAAAAGGGAGGTGCCCGAAAGCACCTCCAGAGAAGGGGGTGAGGGGGAGTCCCCTGCACCCGTAGGCGAAGGAGAGGAGTAAGCCTCCTCTCCGGTTAGAGAAATATGGAGGGTCCCCTGTGCAAGCACAGGGGGGGGGACCTCCATTTTTTCGGTGGAGCTGCCCAAGGGCGGCTCCGTCGATGAGCAAGGGGGAGTTAAAGGGGTTTGGGTTTTTTTTTTTTGTTCATCTATGGGCATGGTGACCCTATTTTTGCCACGGGACGCAATAGCTCATCACCCCTCGCAGTAGCCCGCACTGCGAGAGGTGCTTACAAGCCCGGCAGAGCCAGGCGCCGCCATTCGGGACCACCCCTCCCGCCTGGTGGCCTGGCAGTCCATCGGCATGGCGGCTCCACCTTGGACACGGCGTAAAAAATATAGGTTGTGAAGAGGAGAGGAAAAGGGATGTGAGGAAGGTATGGGTGGGGATGAAGCAGGTTGTTAAAAAACCCCCATCCCGAACCGGAGCTCAGGGGTTAGGGGACAATGTCCCCTCCCCCCTCAGCCCCGATCCGGGGTGGTTGGCTTGAGAAGAAGGTCAGCATTCTACCCTTTGAAATTAGAGGCTGACCAGAGAAAGTTGTGGGAGAGGTTGTATGAAAAGCGACAAGGTAGGGGAGAAATCGAGCTATCTGAAGGAAGGAAGAGAGGCTAAGCTGGGGCCGGACGGAGTGCTGAATCCCGTCAGCACGGCGGCCAGGATGGCAAATCGCCGCGCCCCTTACGGGGCCCCGCGGATGGAGAGGAGCCCCGAGTCTTTTTCGTCTTTTTCTTCTTTTTAGGAGAGGAGGGCGGGGAATGAACCCGCTTCTCACCCCCGCCGGTAGAAGCCCCCAGGCCAGATGGACCGGCCTCAGCCAGGTCCTTCTATGAATTTTTTTTTTTTTATAGAGCCCATCTGGCAACTACCCACTTGGGCATAAGTCGCCGAAAAACACGACAGCCTAGAATTAGGCTACTTTAAAGTTAAAATATGAAAACTTAACAATCAATATAAATTGGAAAAACTTAACAATCGAAGCAATCTCCGGCAGCGGGGGGAGGTCCCCCTCACCCCGGTGCAGGAGAGTGCAACCTAAAACAAAACAACAACAAAAAAAAAGGAACCTTAAATAAAGGGGAGAAGGCCGGCCTCCCCCCAAAAGTCAATAAGTCCACCAGTCATGGTGCACGCACTCGTCCCGAGTACAAGGGACAGGCGGTAGCGACCCCGCCCATCCCGGTACCGAGACAGGTATCGTGCGCGAAGATCACCCAGACTGGGACATTCGACAAGAATATGCCGAACAGTCTGGGGGACGACGCAGTCGTTGCAATAGGGCACATGCGAGCGCTCCACCAAGTAACGATGCGTCACACGAGTGTGTCCGATTCGAAGACGACAGAAAGCAACCTGAAGCCGCCGCGGCATTGGATGATAGGTCCATGGGAACAGTCGCGGCGCAATGGCACGCAACTTTAAGTTCCCCTCGACCGTCTCCCATCTTCTTTGCCAAGCAGTCCGAAGAGCTGCCCGTATTCCTGCCATGTAGTCAGTGTGAGGAAGAGCGAAACGCTGGTCCGGTCGCAGAGTCCTCGCGGACTCTTTGGCGCCCTCATCGGCGCGCTCATTCCCCGCAATTCCTACATGTCCAGGAACCCAGCAGAAGATAATCTCGACATCTGCCCGGCTCGCCAAAACCGTGGCGTCACGGATATCGCGAACCAGGGGATGCGGAGATTCCAATGCCCCGAGAGCACTCAGGGCGCTTTGTGAGTCGCTATAAATCACAATCCGGTCTCCGAACCGGGCACGTCGCGTAATCTCCCGTACCGAGTGGTGTATTGCCACCAGCTCGGCCGTGAAGACAGACGCAGCGCCTGGTAGAGCCCCGCTGACTTCAAACAGAGGGGATACGGCGTGGAAGCCGACCCCCTCTTGGGACCTGGGGCCATCCGTATACACTGGCACGGTACCAGCGTGACACGATGTGTGCTCCAAAAAGGTCGAACGCAATACTCCCGGCGCAGTACAAGCTTTGGGAGCAGAGGCGTGGCGACATATAGCCAAATGTGGTGACCTCCAGGGTGGCATCCTGGGCAGAACCAAGGGCACCACCGGAGTTTTCTGGCCCTAAACCAAAAGGGCTTAGGGTATGACTGGCGTCTCTCGGCGGCATAGGCACCATCGAGATCAGCTGCGGATGCAGTGAGAGCTGTTGGCGACTGAGGGAGGCGCCGGGCTCGCGCGTACAGGCGAGTGATGCACTGCACGCGGCGCAGAGCGAGTGGCATCTCCCCAGCATCGACCAACAGGCTCTCAATGGGGGAAGTGCGGAAGGCACCGGTCGCAAGGCGAAGGCCAGTGTGGTGGATCGAATCCACCTTCCGCAATAAACGCTCGGCTGCGGATGCATAAAACTCGCATCCGTAGTCGAGCTTCGAGCGAACAAAGGATCGATAAAAAAGTAAGGCGGTAGCCCTATCAGCGCCCCAAGCGCTGAACGTCACGGAACGGAGAATGTCCATATCGCGGGTACAAGAGACCCTAAGGCTGCGAATATGAGCCTCCCAGGTGAGGCGTCGGTCGAATACAAGACCAAGGAAACGGTGCGACTCAACCACATCCAGGCGCACCCCATTAAGAAACAAATCTGGGTCGGGGTGAAGCCGTGAATGGCGGCAGAAGTGCACCACCTTAGTCTTGGCCAAAGAAAACCGAAACCTGTGCGCTTCGGCATAGCGAGAGACGCGGTTCAATGCCTGTTGGAGTCGACGCTCCAGAGTTGGCATCTGGGCCGCGCCAAAAGAGATCGAAAGGTCGTCCACGTAGAGCGTAGCGAGAACATCTTCCGGCAGCACCGAGGTGATGCCGTTGATGCTCAGGGCAAAGAGTGTGACACTGAGGACCCTTCCTTGCGGGACACCCTCTTCCTGCTCATTTGGGCCGGAGAGGGCTCCCCCCACCCGTACGCGGAATCGACGATCTCGCAAAAATTCAGATATAAAAATTGGGAGGCGTCCCCTCGCCCCCATCGTGTCGAGAGTCTCCATGATACCGTATCGCCATGTGGTTTTATAGGCCTTCTCCAGATCAAAAAACACCGTGGCGTAGTGCTGTCTACGAAGGAAAGCCTCGCAGACGGCACTTTCCAGTCGGAGCAGAGCATCCGACGTGGAGTGGAACTTACGGAAGCCGCACTGTGCATAAGACAGATGGCCTCCGCTGTCCAGGAAATAGGCTAATCTAACATTTACCAATTTCTCCATCAACTTGCACACGCAAGAGGTTAGAGAGATTGGGCGGAAACCGGTCGGAGTAGAGTGATCTCTCCCCGGCTTGCGAAAGGCGAGCACATTTTTTTTTTTTTTTTTTTTATTTAAGGGGCTATCTGGCGACTGCCGACTTAGGCATAAGTCGCCGTAAACAAACAGCCTAGTTCTAGGCTACTTCAAAAAATGGAACAAGGAACAACAAAAAAGAAATAACAATAACAAAACAATAACAAAAACAACAACAACAAAAATTAAGCCTGGTTAAAAAAAAGGGAGAAGGCCGGCCTCCCCCAAAAAGTTAGCAAGTCCACCAGTCAAAGTGCACGCACTCGTCCCGAGTACAAGGGACAGACGGTAGCGACCCCGCCCATCCCGGTACCGGGACAGGTGTCGTGCGCGAAGATCACCCAGACTGGGACATTCGACAAGAATGTGCCGAACAGTCTGGGGGACGACGCAGTCGTTGCAATAGGGCGCAGGCGAGCGCTCCACCAGATAGCGATGCGTCACACGAGTGTGTCCGATTCGGAGACGACAGAAAGCAACCTGAAGCCGCTGCGGCATTGGGGGATAGGTCCATGGGAACAGTCGCGGCGCAATGGCACGCAACTTTAAGTTCCCTTCGACCGTCTCCCATCTTCTTTGCCAAGCAGTCCGAAGAGCTGCCCGTATTCCTGCCATGTAGTCGGTGTGAGGAAGAGCTAAACGCTGGTCCGGTCGCAGAGTCCTCGCGGACTCTTTGGCGCCCTCATCGGCGCGCTCATTCCCCGCAATTCCCACATGTCCAGGAACCCAGCAGAAGATAATCTCGACATCTGCCCGGCTCGCCAAAACCGTGGCGTCACGGATATCGCGAACCAGGGGATGCGGAGATTCCAATGCCCCGAGAGCACTCAGGGCGCTTTGTGAGTCGCTATAGATCACAATCCGGTCTCCGAACCGGGCACGTCGCGTAATCTCCCGTACCGAGTGGTGTATTGCCACCAGCTCGGCCGTGAAGACAGACGCAGCGCCTGGTAGAGCCCCGCTGACTTCAAACAGAGGGGATACGGCGTGGAAGCCGACCCCCTCTTGGGACTTGGAGCCATCCGTATACACTGGCACGGTTCCAGCGTGACACGATGTGTGCTCCAAAAAGGTCGAACGCAATACTCCCGGCGCAGTACAAGCTTTGGGAGCAGAGGCGTGGCGACAAATAGCCAAATGTGGTACCCTCCAGGGTGGCGTCCTGGGCAGAACCAGGGGCGCCACCGGCCCGAGAGCTATATCTACCTCTCGAAGGAGTTTCCTGGCCCTAAACCCAAAGGGCTTAGGGTATGACTGGCGTCTCTCGGCGGCATAGGCACCATCGAGATCAGCTGCGGATGCAGTGAGAGCTGTTGGCGACTGAGGGAGGCGCCGGGCTCGCGCGTACAGGCGAGTGATGCACTGCACGCGGCGCAGAGCGAGTGGCATCTCCCCAGCATCGACCAACAGGCTCTCAATGGGGGAAGTGCAGAAGGCACCGGTCGCAAGGCGAAGGCCGGTGTGGTGGATCAAATCCACCTTCCGCAATAAACGCTCGGCTGCGGATGCATAAAACTCGCATCCGTAGTCGAGCTTCGAGCGAACAAAGGATCGATAAAAAAGTAAGGCGGTAGCCCTATCAGCGCCCCAAGCGCTGAACGTCACGGAACGGAGAATGTCCATGGCGCGGGTACAAGAGACCCTAAGGCTGCGAATATGAGCCTCCCAGGTGAGGCGTCGGTCGAATACAAGACCAAGGAAACGGTGCGACTCAACCACATCCAGGCGCACCCCATTAAGAAACAAATCTGGGTCGGGGTGAAGCCGTGGATGGCGGCAGAAGTGCACCACCTTAGTCTTGGCCAAAGAAAACCGAAACCTGTGCGCTTCGGCATAGCGAGAGACGCGGTTCAATGCCTGTTGGAGTCGACGCTCCAGAGTTGGCATCTGGGCCGCGCCAAAAGAGATCGAAAGGTCGTCCACGTAGAGCGTAGCGAGAACATCTTCCGGCAGCACCGAGGTGATGCCGTTGATGCTCAGGGCAAAGAGTGTGACACTGAGGACACTTCCCTGCGGGACACCCTCTTCCTGCTCCTTTGGGCCTGAGAGAGCTCCCCCCACCCGTACGCGGAATCGACGATCTCGCAAAAATTCAGATATAAACATTGGGAGGCGTCCCCTCGCCCCCATCGTGTGGAGAGTCTCCATGATACCGTATCGCCATGCGGTATCATAGGCCTTCTCCAAATCGAAAAAGACCGTGGCGTACTGCTGTCTGCGAAGGAAAGCCTCGCAGACGGCATTTTCCAGTCGGAGCAGAGCATCCGACGTGGAGTGGAACTTACGGAAGCCGCACTGTGCGGAAGACAGATGGCCTCCGCTGTCCAGGAAAAAGGCTAATCTAACATTTACCAATTTCTCCATCAACTTGCACACGCAAGAGGTTAGAGAGATTGGGCGGAAACCGGTCGGAGTAGAGTGATCTCTCCCCGGTTTGCGAAAGGCGAGCACAGTAGCGATTCGCCAGGAGTCTGGGATAAGACCTTCCACCCAGATCCTGTTGAACAAATCTAACAGATAGGCCATGCCTCGCTCACCCAGGTGTCGAAGCATGACCCATCGTGTAGAAAGTCTCCATGATACCGTATCGCCATGCGGTATCATAGGCCTTCTCCAGATCGAAAAACACTGTGGCGTAGTGCTGTCTACGAAGGAAAGCCTCGCAGACGGCATTTTCCAGTCGGAGCAGAGCATCCGACGTGGAGTGGAACTTGCGGAAGCTGCACTGTGCGGAAGACAGATGGCCTCCGCTGTCCAGGAAAAAAGCTAATCTAACGTTTACCAATTTCTCCATCAACTTGCACACGCAAGAGGTAGAGAGATTGGGCGGAAACCGGTCGGAGTAGAGTGATCTCTCCCCGGTTTGCGAAAGGCGAGCACAGTAGCGATTCGCCAGGAGTCTGGGAGAAGACCTTCCACCCAGATCCTGTTGAACAGATCTAACAGAAAGGCCATGCCTCGCTCACCCAGGTGTCGAAGCATGGCGTACGGGACATCGTCCGGACCATGGGCGGTGTCCGCGCACGAAGCGAGAGCGGAACGCAACTCACTCACAGTAAACTTGTCGTTGAAGGGTTCTCCGCCACTGGAGGTAAAGTCCAGCCGGCGGCCTTCCGCGACATCACGACGTGCATTGAATGCTGGCGGAGCAGCATCACGGCTAGAGAATGCGGAAAAAGCGGTCGCTAAGGATTCCGCCACGGACGCGGGGTCTGAGATTGCGGTCCCATTCTGCTGAAGAACGGGAGGGGGGTCCTGCGAGAACTTGCCCCGAATCCTTTTGACTCGCTTCCACACCTCAGCTAAAGGGGTCTTCCCGTTAAGTGAAGACACGTATGCCCGCCAAGAAGAGCGGTGGGCGTGCTTCGAAATATACCGGAACCTAGCCCTAGCCCGACGAAATTCAGCGACAGTGAAATCGTTCGGGCGGTGCTTATAGCGCATGTAGGCATAACGCTTCTGTTTGAGGGCCGTCTCACACTCGGCCGACCACCATGGGAGTGGTCGGCGTGCAAAACGGCCAGACGTCCTAGGAATAGTAGTCAGGCCCACGGCGATGAGGTTGCCGGAGAAGAACTCAACGGCCTCATCTACCGACCTAAACTCCTCGACTGAGATAGAGAATTTAGTCATTTCCTGAAATGCAGGCCACCGCGCCCGCGCCAAGCACCACCGAGGTGGTCTCTCAGGCGGCAGTTGCCCTGAAAATGATATTTGAATGGGAAAGTGATCACTACCATGGAGGTTATCGACCACCCCCCAATCAAAATCAGGCTGTGCATCCGAAGAGCACAAAGATAGGTCAAGGCAAGAAAATGAAGCGGTTCTCGGACAGTGATGCGTAAACTCATCCACGTTTAGGACACCCATCTCAAGCTCTTCGATCAGATCGGCAAGGACTTGTCCCCTGGGATTTATGGAGTAATCTCCCCAGAGAGGATGCCTGCCGTTCAGATCTCCAAGCAAGAGATAGGGCCTCGGCAACCGTGCTCGACGCGGCGGAAGTCCCCCGCGTCGAAGTCAGCTGACGGTGGAATGTACGCAGAAATGATAGTATACCTCCTATCCAGGTGCAGCTGCACAGCCACTGCCTGAAAGGAGGTATCTAAAGAGAAAGGAAGAACGGAGACATCATGCCGGGTGTAAACTGCGCACCCCCCAGCCCGGCAGACCCGCGGTGGTGGGGTCGCAAGACCCTTATACCCCGGGAGGGCAGGGAGGGGGCACGAACCTAGCATGGTCTCCTGCAAAAAAATAGCTAACGGGGAACGGGACGAGACGAGCCTCCGCAGCTCCTCCCAGTTGGCCCGGAGTCCACGGCAATTCCATTGAAGGAATATGCCCTCCAGGCCTAGCTCGGAGGAGACGCGGGGGCCCTCCTCGAATTGAAGACCCTCACGGGAATGGCCGTACGCTTCCCGGGGGCAGAACCCCAGGCGCTGTTGGCCGGACAAAGCGCTGAAGGCGCTGTCGCCTTCGAGGACTTATTGGGGGAGGTTGGGCTCGCCATGCGAGTCTTTTCCTCCCTCCGCCTCGAAACCTTAGGCGGGCGTTGCGGCTTCGGAGGCGGGGGGCCCTCTTTTCGAGGAACCACCGTCTCCGAGCCACTCGCTCCACCTCGAGACGTGGGCGAAGGAGCCGAAGCTCCTTTGTTGCTGTCCTCCTTTCGGGGGACAGCTTTAGGAACCCCGGAAGATGGCCTAGCGACCATCTTCAGGGGTGTTGCCTCCTGTGAGTCTAACGACTCGGTGGAGGCGCGTGGCCGTTTCGCCTTACGGGAAACGGTCACGCTGGGGGAAGAGGGGGGAGCCCTGGTTTTAGCCGGGGCAGGGTATGAGCCCTTTTTGCCGCCAGCTTTACCAGGGGAGCGCCCGGGTTGGGTAGAGCCCGCAGAAGGGCTCCGAATGGGCGCGGAAACAACCGTGCTCGTTGGCCTGGATGGGCCGGGAGCAGAGGGTGCCTTCCTAACTATTGAGGCATATGACGTCCCAGGCAGAGCCGGGCGCGCCAGGACCAAGTCCTTTGCCTCGCGGAATGAGAGTCGATCCTGGGCCTGAACGGCCAGGATTTCTTTCTCAAGGAGATATGCACCACATTGCTTCGAAGAAGCCGGGTGCGGCTCTCCGCAATTGACACACTTGGCCACACACGATTTGGACTTATCGTGTGCGACCTTGGAGCAATTTACACAGACTTCGGGTGACCCCGACTTTGCACGTCTACATGAGCGATTCGTATGGCCGAAGCGGTGACAGTAATAGCACCGCCGCGGCAGTGGCACGAATGCCTTCACGCGGTAGCGGTACCAACCGGCACGCACCGACTCAGGGAGCTTGTCACAGTCGAACGTGACGAAGAGTGTAGGGGTGGGTCTCGAGGCCCCTCCCTGTTTTCTCATCACACGTTCGACCTTGACCGCCCCATGGTCGGCCAGCTCTAAGGTGATGTCTTCAATGGAGTAGTCAACGAGTTCCCTCGCATAAACTACTCCTTTCACAAAGTTCATGGTAGAGTGCGGCGTCACACTCACCGGGGTGCCATGAAGTGTCCGAAGAGCACTAATCCTGGCCGCCTCGGCGGGATTCGCCGCATTCGCCAGAAGGCTCCCGTCCGAGAAACGGGTTACCTTCGGCTCTCTACCAATTGCACTAGCTAATCCTCTCCGCTGATGGATCATGTTGCCCTTGGACAACATGGTGCCATCAGTGGAGCGAATAACGAGGAAGCGTTTGAAGCCAGCGGGCTCGAAAACGCCAGGTAACCTCTGAATCAGGGGCCCCGATGTCATCGAGGCTCCGCCCTGTGCACTCTTGGTAGTAGTCTTCTTTGTCAGGGGCTCCGCAACCGGGGGGGCAGAGGGGGCGGATGTGCCGATCTTGGCTTGGTCGCTTGCCAGAGTGGCAGCAGACCCATCCGTCCCCGCAGCCCCCGCGGATGGAGAGGAGCCCCGAGTCTTTTTGGTCTTTTTAGTCTTTTTCTTTTTCGGAGAGGAGGGCGGGGAATGAACCCGCTTTTCACCTCCGCCGGCAGAAGTCCCCAGGCCAGATGGACCAGCCTCAGCCAGGTCCCTCTCCGAAATCGAGAAGGTCCTGGTTGTCGTAGGGGCACCTGTCGGAGGAGATCCCTCCCCTCCTTCTACTGCCTCGGAGCCCTCAGCCATTTGAGGAGGACCTTGCATAGGGGCGGATTCGGGTTCGGTGCTTGGCGCCGAGCCCGAATTCCCCCCCATGGAAGGCCCTACCGTCTGGGGCTGGGTCTCCTCAAGGACCATGTCTATCACAGGAGGGGCCTCCAATTGGCCATCCCCTCCCAGGACATCGCAGGTCCCCTTGGCAGTGTCGCCAGTCTTGTATGGGGAGGCACAGGCCTTGACCCCGGCAAGGTTTAAAATTCTTGCCAGCAGGTCTTTTGAGGGAAGCGACCGAAGGGGCCTGACTTCCCTCTCCCCCCTAAGGGGGTTTGCCCTACCGAGCCGCTTTGATGGGAAGCGGCTGGCTTTCTTGGCAGTCCCCTTGAAAAGAAAAGATGGGACTGCCGCTGGGAAAAGGGAGGTGCCCGAAAGCACCTCCAGAGAAGGGGGTGAGGGGGAGTCCCCTGCACCCGTAGGCGAAGGAGAGGAGTAAGCCTCCTCTCCGGTTAGAGAAATATGGAGGGTCCCCTGTGCAAGCACAGGGGGGGGGACCTCCATTTTTTCGGTGGAGCTGCCCAAGGGCGGCTCCGTCGATGAGCAAGGGGGAGTTAAAGGGGTTTGGGTTTGTTTTTTTTGTTGTTCATCTATGGGCATGGTGACCCTATTTTTGCCACGGGACGCAATAGCTCATCACCCCTCGCAGTAGCCCGCACTGCGAGAGGTGCTTACAATTTTTTTTTTTTTTTTTAAGAGCTCATCTGGCGACTGCCTACTTGGGCATTAGTCGCCGTATTACAACTGGCCTAGTTCTAGGCTACTTTAAAATGAAATTAAAGAGAAAAAAAAAAACAACACCCCAAAAGGGGGAAAGGAAGCAAGCTGGTGCGTCGGGGAGAGGTCCCCCCCGGCGCAGGAGCGTGCAACTAAAGAAAAAAAAAACAAACAAAAAACAAAACAAATGCAATAAAACAACAAAAAAAAACCAAACAAACCTTGCTTAAATAATAGGGAGAAGGCCGGCCTCCCCCAAGAAGTCAACAAGTCCACAAGTCAGTGTGCACGAATCTGTCCCGAGCACAAGGGACAGGCGGTAGCGACCCCGCCCATCCCGGTACTGGGACAGGTATCGTGCGCGAGGATCACCCAGACTGGGACATTCGACAAGAATGTGCCGAACAGTCTGGGGGACGACGCAGTCGTTGCAATAGGGCGCAGGCGAGCGCTCCATCAGATAGCGATGCGTCACACGAGTGTGTCCGATTCGGAGACGACAGAAAGCAACCTGAAGCCGCCGCGGCATTGGGGGATAGGTCCATGGGAACAGTCGCGGCGCAATGGCACGCAACTTTAAGTTCCCTTCGACCGTCTCCCATCTTCTTTGCCAAGCAGTCCGAAGAGCTGCCCGTATTCCTGCCATGTAGTCGGTGTGAGGAAGAGCGAAACGCTGGTCCGGTCGCAGAGTCCTCGCGGACTCTTTGGCGCCCTCATCGGCGCGCTCATTCCCCGCAATTCCTACATGTCCAGGAACCCAGCAGAAGATAATCTCGACATCTGCCCGGCTCGCCAAAACCGTGGCGTCACGGATATCGCGAACCAGGGGATGCGGAGATTCCAATGCCCCGAGAGCACTCAGGGCGCTTTGTGAGTCGCTATAGATCACAATCCGGTCTCCGAACCGGGCACGTCGCGTAATCTCCCGTACCGAGTGGTGTATTGCCACCAGCTCGGCCGTGAAGACAGACGCAGCGCCTGGTAGAGCCCCGCTGACTTCAAACAGAGGGGATACGGCGTGGAAGCCGACCCCCTCTTGGGACTTGGACCCATCCGTATACACTGGCACGGTACCAGCGTGACACGATGTGTGCTCCAAAAAGGTCGAACGCAATACTCCCGGCGCAGTACAAGCTTTGGGAGCAGAGGCGTGGCGACAAATAGCCAAATGTGGTACCCTCCAGGGTGGCGTCCTGGGCAGAACCAGGGGCGCCACCGGCCCGAGAGCTATATCTACCTCTCGAAGGAGTTTCCTGGCCCTAAACCCAAAGGGCTTAAGGTATGACTGGCGTCTCTCGGCGGCATAGGCACCATCGAGATCAGCTGCGGATGCAGTGAGAGCTGTTGGCGACTGAGGGAGGCGCCGGGCTCGCGCGTACAGGCGAGTGATGCACTGCACGCGGCGCAGAGCGAGTGGCATTTCCCCAGCATCAACCAACAGGCTCTCAATGGGGGAAGTGCGGAAGGCACCGGTCGCAAGGCGAAGGCCGGTGTGGTGGATCGAATCCACCTTCCGCAATAAACGCTCGGCTGCGGATGCATAAAACTCGCATCCGTAGTCGAGCTTCGAGTGAACAAAGGATCGATAAAAAAGTAAGGCGGTAGCCCTATCAGCGCTGAACGTCACGGAACGGAGAATGTCCATGGCGCGGGTACAAGAGACCCTAAGGCTGTGAATATGAGCCTCCCAGGTGAGGCGTCGGTCGAATACAAGACCAAGGAAACGGTGCGACTCAACCACATCCAGGCGCACCCCATTAAGCAACAAATCTGGGTCGGGGTGAAGCCGTGGATGGCGGCAGAAGTGCACCACCTTAGTCTTGGCCAAAGAAAACCGAAACCTGTGCGCTTCGGCATAGCGAGAGACGCGGTTCAATGCCTGTTGGAGTCGACGCTCCAGAGTTGGCATCTGGGCCGCGCCAAAAGAGATCGAAAGGTCGTCCACGTAGAGCGTAGCGAGAACATCTTCCGGCAGCACCGAGGTGATGCCGTTGATGCTCAGGGCAAAGAGTGTGACACTGAGGACACTTCCCTGCGGGACACCCTCTTCCTGCTCATTTGGGCCGGAGAGGGCTCCCCCCACCCGTACGCGGAATCGACGATCTCGCAAAAATTCAGATATAAAAATTGGGAGGCGTCCCCTCGCCCCCATCGTGTGGAGAGTCTCCATGATACCGTATCGCCATGCGGTATCATAGGCCTTCTCCAGATCAAAAAACACCGTGGCGTAGTGCTGTCTACGAAGGAAAGCCTCGCAGACGGCACTTTCCAGTCGGAGCAGAGCATCCGACGTGGAGTGGAACTTACGGAAGCCGCACTGTGCAGAAGACAGATGGCCTCCGCTGTCCAGGAAATAGGCTAATCTAACATTTACCAATTTCTCCATCAACTTGCACACGCAAGAGGTTAGAGAGATTGGGCGGAAACCGGTCGGAGTAGAGTGATCTCTCCCCGGCTTGCGAAAGGCGAGCACAGTAGCGATTCGCCAGGAGTCTGGGAGAAGACCTTCCACCCAGATCCTGTTGAACAAATCTAACAGAAAGGCCATGCCTCGCTCACCCAGGTGTCGAAGCATGGCGTACGGGACATCGTCCGGACCATGGGTGGTGTCCGCGCACGAAGCGAGAGCGGAACGCAACTCACTCACAGTAAACTTGTCGTTGAAGGGTTCTCCGCCTCTGGAGGTAAAGTCCAGCCGGCGGCCTTCCGCGACATCACGACGTTCATTGAATGCTGGCGGAGCAGCATCACGGCTAGAGAATGCGGAAAAAGCGGTCGCTAAGGATTCCGCCACGGACGCGGGGTCCGAGATTGCGGTCCCATTCTCCTGGAGAACGGGAGGGGGGTCCTGCGAGAACTTGCCCCGAATCCTTTTGACTCGCTTCCACACCTCAGCTAAAGGGGTCTTCCCGTTAAGTGAAGACACGTATGCCCGCCAAGAAGAGCGGCGGGCGTGCTTCGAAATATACCGGAACCTAGCCCTAGCCCGACGAAATTCAGCGACAGTGAAATCGTTCGGGCGGCGCTTATAGCGCATGTAGGCATAACGCTTCTGTTTGAGGGCCGTCTCACACTCGGCCGACCACCATGGGAGTGGTCGGCGTGCAAAACGGCCAGACGTCCTAGGAATAGTAGTCAGGCCTACGGCGATGAGGTTGCCGGAGAAGAACTCAACGGCCTCATCTACCGACCTAAACTCCTCGACTGAGATAGAGAATTCAGTCATTTCCTGAAATGCAGGCCACCGCGCCCGCGCCAAGCACCACCGAGGTGGTCTCTCAGGCGGCAGTTGCCCTGAAAATGATATTTGAATGGGAAAGTGATCACTACCATGGAGGTCATCGACCACCCCCCAATCAAAATCAGGCTGTGCATCCGAAGAGCACAAAGATAGGTCAAGGCAAGAAAATGAAGCGGTTCTCGGACAGTGATGCGTAAACTCATCCACGTTTAGGACACCCATCTCAAGCTCTTCGATCAGATCGGCAAGGACTTGTCCCCTGGGATTTATGGAGTAATCTCCCCAGAGAGGATGCCTGCCGTTCAGATCTCCAAGCAAGAGATAGGGCCTCGGCAACCGTGCCACGACGCGGCGGAAGTCCCCCGCGTCGAAGTCAGCTGACGGTGGAATGTACGCAGAAATGATAGTATACCTCCTATCCAGGTGCAGCTGCACAGCCACTGCCTGAAAGGAGGTATCTAAAGAGAAAGGAAGAACGGAGACATCATGCCGGGTGTAAACCGCGCATCCCCCAGCCCGGCCATCCCGCGGTGGTGGGGTCGCAAGACCCTTATACCCCGGGAGGGCAGGCAGCGGGCACGCGCCTAGCATGGTCTCCTGCAAAAAAATAGCTAACGGGGAACGGGACGAGACGAGCCTCCGCAGCTCCTCCCAGTTGGCCCGGAGTCCACGGCAATTCCATTGAAGGAATATGCCCTCCAGGCCTAGCTCGGAGGAGACGCGGGGGCCCTCCTCGAATTGAAGACCCTCACGGGAATGGCCGTACGCTTCCCGGGGGCAGAACCCCGGGCGCTGTTGGCAGGTCAAAGCGCTGTCGCCTCCGAGGACTTATCGGGGGAGGTTGGGCTCGCCATGCGAGTCTTTTCCTCCCTCCGCCTCGAAACCTTAGGCGGGCGTTGCGGCTTGGGAGGCGGGGGGCCTTCTTTTCGAGGAACCACCGTCTCCGAGCCACTCGCTCCACCTCGGGGCGTGGGCGAAGGGGCCGAAGCTCCTTTGTTGCTGTCCTCCTTTCGGGGAACAGCTTTAGGAACCCCGGAAGATGGCCTAGCGACCATCTTCAGGGGTGTTGCCTCCTGTGAGTCTAACGACTCTGTGGAGGCGCGTGGCCGTTTCGCCTTACGGGAAACGGTCACGCTGGGGGAAGAGGGGGGAGCCCTGGTATTAGCCGGGGCTGGGTGTGAACCCTTTTTGCCACCAGCTCTACCAGGGGAGCGCCCGGGTGTAGTAGAGCCCGCAGAAGGGCTCCGAATGGGCGCGGAAACAACCGTGCTCGTTGGCCTGGATGGGCCAGGAGCAGAGGGTGCTTTTCTAACTATTGAGGCATATGACGTCCCAGGCAGAGCCGGGCGCGCCAGGACCAAGTCCTTAGCCTCGCGGAATGAGAGTCGATCCTGGGCCTGAACGGCCAGGATTTCTTTCTCAAGGAGATATGCACCACATTGCTTCGAAGAAGCAGGGTGCGGCTCTCCGCAATTGACACACTTGGCCACACACGATTTGGACTTATCGTGTGCGACCTTGGAGCAATTTACACAGACTTCGGGTGACCCCGATTTTGCACGTCTACATGATCGATTCGTGTGGCCGAAGCGGTGACAGTAATAGCACCGCCGCGGCAGTGGCACGAATGCCTTCACGCGGTAGCGGTACCAACCGGCACGCACCGACTCAGGGAGCTTGTCACAGTCGATCGTGACGAAGAGTGT
Source organism: Ceratothoa steindachneri (assembly GCA_963969495.1). Lineage (NCBI taxonomy): Eukaryota > Metazoa > Arthropoda > Malacostraca > Isopoda > Cymothoidae > Ceratothoa > Ceratothoa steindachneri. The sequence continues at coordinate 128,277,948 of OZ018322.1, read as the reverse complement.
AGGGGTGGGTCTCGAGGCCCCTCCCTGTTTTCTCATCACACGTTCGACCTTGACCGCCCCATGGTCGGCCAGCTCTAGGGTGATGTCTTCTATGGAATAGTCAACGAGTTCCCTCGCATAAACTACTCCTTTTACAAAGTTCATGGTAGAGTGCGGCGTCACACTCACCGGGGTGCCATGAAGTGTCCGAAGAGCACTTATCTTGGCCGCCTCGGCGGGATTCGCCGCATTCGCCAGAAGGCTCCCGTCCGAGAAACGGGTTACCTTCGGCTCTCTACCAATTGCACTAGCTAATCCTCTCCTCTGATGGATCATGTTGCCCTTGGACAACATGGTGCCATCAGTGGAGCGAATAACGAGGAAGCGTTTGAAGCCAGCGGGCTCGAAAACGCCAGGTAACCTCTGAATCAGGGGCCCCGATGTCATCGAGGCTCCGCCCTGTGCACTCTTGGTATTAGTCTTCTTTGTCAGGGGCTCCGCACACGAGGGGGTAGAGGGGCCGGATGTGCCGATCTTGGCTTGGTCGGTTGCCAGAGTGGCAGCAGACCCATCCGTCCCCGCAGCCCCCGCGGATGGAGAGGAGCCCCGAGTCTTTTTCGTCCTTTTAGTCTATTTCTTTTTCGGAGAGGAGGGCGGGGAATGAACCCGCTTTTCAACTCCGGCGGCAGAAGTCCCCAGGCCAGATGGACCAGCCTCAGCCAGGTCCCTCTCCGAAATGGAGAAGGTCCTGGTTGTCGTAGGGGCACCTGTAGGAGGAGATCCCTCCCCTCCTTCTACTGCCTCGGAGCCCTGAGCCATTTGAGGAGGACCTTGCATAGGGGCGGATTCGGGTTCGGTGCTTGGCGCCGAGCCCGAATTCCCCCCCATGGAAGGCCCTACCGTCTGGGGCTGGGTCTCCTCAAGGACCATGTCTATCACAGGAGGGGCCTCCAATTGGCCATCCCCTCCCACGACATCGCAGGTCCCCTTGGCAGTGTCGCCAGTCTTGCATGGGGAGGCACAGGCCTTGACCCCGGCAAGGTTTAAAATTCTTGCCAGCAGGTCTTTTGAGGGAAGCGACCGAAGGGGCCTGACTTCCCTCTCCCCCCTAAGGGGGTTTGCCCTACCGAGCCGCTTTGATGGGAAGCGGCTGGCTATGTGCTGCCTGCTGGCTTTCTTGGCAGTTCCCTTGAAAAGAAAATTTATTTATTTTTTTTTTTTATAGAGCCCATCTGGCAACTACCCACTTGGGCATAAGTGGCCGAAAAACACGACAGCCTAGAATTAGGCTACTTTAAAGTTAAAATATGAAAACTTAACAATCGATATAAATTGGAAAAACTTAACAATCGAAGCAATCTCCGGCAGCGGGGGGAGGTCCCCCTCACCCCGGTGCAGGAGAGTGCAACCTAAAACAAAACAATAACAAAAAAAAGGAACCTTAAATAAAGGGGAGAAGGCCGGCCTCCCCCCCAATTTTTTTTTTTTTTTTTTTTTTTTTTTTAAGAGCTCATCTGGCGACTGCCTACTTGGGCATTAGTCGCCGTATTAAAACTAGCCTAGTTCTAGGCTACTTTAAAATGAAATTAAAGAGAAAAAACAACAACAAAAAAACAAAACCCCAAAAGGGGGAAAGGAAGCAAGCTGGTGCGTCGGGGAGAGGTCCCCCCGGCGCAGGAGCGTGCAACTAAAGAAAAAAAAAACAAACAAAAAACAAAACAAATGCAAAAAAAAAAAAAAAAAAAAAAAAAAAACAACCCAAACAAACCTTGCTTAAATAATAGGGAGAAGGCCGGCCTCCCCCAAGAAGTCAACAAGTCCACAAGTCAGTGTGCACGAATCTGTCCCAAGCACAAGGGACAGGCGGTAGCGACCCCGCCCATCCCGGTACTGGGACAGGTATCGTGCGCGAAGATCACCCAGACTGGGACATTCGACAAGAATGTGCCGAACATTATTATTATTATTTAAGGGGCTATCTGGCGACTGCCGACTTAGGCATAAGTCGCCGTAAACAAACAGCCTAGTTCTAGGCTACTTCAAAAAATGGAACAGGGAACAACAAAGAAGAAATAACAATAAAAAAAACAATAACAAAAACAACAACAACAACAACAAAAACATCAACAACAAAAATTAAGCCTGGTTAAAAAAAAGGGAGAAGGCCGGCCTCCCCCAAAAAGTTAGCAAGTCCACCAGTCAAAGTGCACGCACTCGTCCCGAGTACAAGGGACAGGCGGTAGCGACCCCGCCCATCCCGGTACCGGGACAGGTGTCGTGCGCGAAGATCACCCAGACTGGGACATTCGACAAGAATGTGCCGAACAGTCTGGGGGACGACGCAGTCGTTGCAATAGGGCGCAGGCGAGCGCTCCACCAGATAGCGATGCGTCACACGAGTGTGTCCGATTCGGAGACGACAGAAAGCAACCTGAAGCCGCCGCGGCATTGGGGGATAGGTCCATGGGAACAGTCGCGGCGCAATGGCACGCAACTTTAAGTTCCCTTCGACCGTCTCCCATCTTCTTTGCCAAGCAGTCCGAAGAGCTGCCCGTATTCCTGCCATGTAGTCGGTGTGAGGAAGAGCGAAACGCTGGTCCGGTCGCAGAGTCCTCGCGGACTCTTTGGCGCCCTCATCGGCGCGCTCATTCCCCGCAATTCCTACATGTCCAGTAACCCAGCAGAAGATAATCTCGACATCTGCCCGGCTCGCCAAAACCGTGGCGTCACGGATATCGCGAACCAGGGGATGCGGAGATTCCAATGCCCCGAGAGCACTCAGGGCGCTTTGTGAGTCGCTATAGATCACAATCCGGTCTCCGAACCGGGCACGTCGCGTAATCTCCCGTACCGAGTGGTGTATTGCCACCAGCTCGGCCGTGAAGACAGACGCAGCGCCTGGTAGAGCCCCGCTGACTTCAAACAGAGGGGATACGGCGTGGAAGCCGACCCCCTCTTGGGACTTGGAGCCATCCGTATACACTGGCACGGTACCAGCGTGACACGATGTGTGCTCCAAAAAGGTCGAACGCAATACTCCCGGCGCAGTACAAGCTTTGGGAGCAGAGGCGTGGCGACAAATAGCCAAATGTGGTACCCTCCAGGGTGGCGTCCTGGGCAGAACCAGGGGCGCCACCGGCCCGAGAGCTATATCTACCTCTCGAAGGAGTTTCCTGGCCCTAAACCCAAAGGGCTTAAGGTATGACTGGCGTCTCTCGGCGGCATAGGCACCATCGAGATCAGCTGCGGATGCAGTGAGAGCTGTTGGCGACTGAGGGAGGCGCCGGGCTCGCGCGTACAGGCGAGTGATGCACTGCACGCGGCGCAGAGCGAGTGGCATTTCCCCAGCATCGACCAACAGGCTCTCAATGGGGGAAGTGCGGAAGGCACCGGTCGCAAGGCGAAGGCCGGTGTGGTGGATCGAATCCACCTTCCGCAATAAACGCTCGGCTGCGGATGCATAAAACTCGCATCCGTAGTCGAGCTTCGAGCGAACAAAGGATCGATAAAAAAGTAAGGCGGTAGCCCTATCAGCGCCCCAAGCGCTGAACGTCACGGAACGGAGAATGTCCATGGCGCGGGTACAAGAGACCCTAAGGCTGCGAATATGAGCCTCCCAGGTGAGGCGTCGGTCGAATACAAGACCAAGGAAACGGTGCGACTCAACCACATCCAGGCGCACCCCATTAAGAAACAAATCTGGGTCGGGGTGAAGCCGTGGATGGCGGCAGAAGTGCACCACCTTAGTCTTGGCCAAAGAAAACCGAAACCTGTGCGCTTCGGCATAGCGAGAGACGCGGTTCAATGCCTGTTGGAGTCGACGCTCCAGAGTTGGCATCTGGGCCGCGCCAAAAGAGATCGAAAGGTCGTCCACGTAGAGCGTAGCGAGAACATCTTCCGGCAGCACCAAGGTGATGCCGTTGATGCTCAGGGCAAAGAGTGTGACACTGAGGACACTTCCCTGCGGGACACCCTCTTCCTGCTCCTTTGGGCCGGAGAGAGCTCCCCCCACCCGTACGCGGAATCGACGATCTCGCAAAAATTCAGATATAAACATTGGGAGGCGTCCCCTCGCCCCCATCGTGTAGAGAGTCTCCATGATACCGTATCGCCATGCGGTATCATAGGCCTTCTCCAGATCGAAAAACAACGTGGCGTAGTGCTGTCTACGAAGAAAAGCCTCGCAGACGGCATTTTCCAGTCGGAGCAGAGCATCCGACGTGGAGTGGAACTTGCGGAAGCCGCACTGTGCGGAAGACAGATGGCCTCCGCTGTCCAGGAAAAAAGCTAATCTAACGTTTACCAATTTCTCCATCAACTTGCACACGCAAGAGGTTAGAGAGATTGGGCGGAAACCGGTCGGAGTAGAGTGATCTCTCCCCGGCTTGCGAAAGGCGAGCACAGTAGCGATTCGCCAGGAGTCTGGGAGAAGACCTTCCACCCAGATCCTGTTGAACAGATCTAACAGAAAGGCCATGCCTCGCTCACCCAGGTGTCGAAGCATGGCGTACGGGACATCGTCCGGACCATGGGCGGTGTCCGCGCACGAAGCGAGAGCGGAACGCAACTCACTCACAGTAAACTTGTCGTTGAAGGGTTCTCCGCCACTGGAGGTAAAGTCCAGCCGGCGGCCTTCCGCGACATCACGACGTGCATTGAATGCTGGCGGAGCAGCATCACGGCTAGAGAATGCGGAAAAAGCGGTCGCTAAGGATTCCGCCACGGACGCGGGGTCTGAGATTGCGGTCCCATTCTCCTGGAGAACGGGAGGGGGGTCCTGCGAGAACTTGCCCCGAATCCTTTTGACTCGCTTCCACACCTCAGCTAAAGGGGTCTTCCCGTTAAGTGAAGACACGTATGCCCGCCAAGAAGAGCGGCGGGCGTGCTTCGAAATATACCGGAACCTAGCCCTAGCCCGACGAAATTCAGCGACAGTGAAATCGTTCGGGCGGCGCTTATAGCGCATGTAGGCATAACGCTTCTGTTTGAGGGCCGTCTCACACTCGGCCGACCACCATGGGAGTGGTCGGCGTGCAAAACGGCCAGACGTCCTAGGAATAGTAGTCAGGCCCACGGCGATGAGGTTGCCGGAGAAGAACTCAACGGCCTCATCTACCGACCTAAACTCCTCGACTGAGATAGAGAATTCAGTCATTTCCTGAAATGCAGGCCACCGCGCCCGCGCCAAGCACCACCGAGGTGGTCTCTCAGGCGGCAGTTGCCCTGAAAATGATATTTGAATGGGAAAGTGATCACTACCATGGAGGTCATCGACCACCCCCCAATCAAAATCAGGCTGTGCATCCGAAGAGCACAAAGATAGGTCAAGGCAAGAAAATGAAGCGGTTCTCGGACAGTGATGCGTAAAATCATCCACGTTTAGGACACCCATCTCAAGCTCTTCGATCAGATCGGCAAGGACTTGTCCCCTGGGATTTATGGAGTAATCTCCCCAGAGAGGATGCCTGCCGTTCAGATCTCCAAGCAAGAGATAGGGCCTCGGCAACCGTGCAACAACGCGGCGGAAGTCCCCCGCGTCGAAGTCAGCTGACGGTGGAATGTACGCAGAAATGATAGTATACCTCCTATCCAGGTGCAGCTGCACAGCCACTGCCTGAAAGGAGGTATCTAAAGAGAAAGGAAGAACGGAGACATCATGCCGGGTGTAAACTGCGCATCCCCCAGCCCGGCCATCCCGCGGTGGTGGGGTCGCAAGACCCTTATACCCCGGGAGGGCAGGGAGGGGGCACGCACCTAGCATGGTCTCCTGCAAAAAAATAGCTAACGGGGAACGGGACGAGCCTCCGCAGCTCCTCCCAGTTGGCCCGGAGTCCACGGCAATTCCATTGAAGGAATATGCCCTCCAGGCCTAGCTCGGAGGAGACGCGGGGGCCCTCCTCGAATTGAAGACCCTCACGGGAATGGCCGTACGCTTCCCGGGGGCAGAACCCCGGGCGCTGTTGGCCGGACAAAGCGCTGAAGGCGCTGTCGCCTTCGAGGACTTATTGGGGGAGGTTGGGCTCGCCATGCGAGTCTTTTCCTCCCTCCGCCTCGAAACCTTAGGCGGGCGTTGCGGCTTCGGAGGCGGGGGGCCCTCTTTTCGAGGAACCACCGTCTCCGAGCCACTCGCTCCACCTCGGAGCGTGGGCGAAGGAGCCGAAGCTCCTTTGTTGCTGTCCTCCTTTCGGGGGGCAGCTTTAGGAACCCCGGAAGATGGCCTAGCGACCCTCTTCAGGGGTGTTGCCTCCTGTGAGTCTAACGACTCGGTGGAGGCGCGTGGCCGTTTCGCCTTACGGGAAACGGTCACGCTGGGGGAAGAGGGGGGAGCCCTGGTTTTAGCCGGGGCAGGGTATGAGCCCTTTTTGCCGCCAGCTTTACCAGGGGAGCGCCCGGGTTGGGTAGAGCCCGCAGAAGGGCTCCGAATGGGCGCGGAAACAACCGTGCTCGTTGGCCTGGATGGGCCGGGAGCAGAGGGTGCCTTCCTAACTATTGAGGCATATGACGTCCCAGGCAGAGCCGGGCGCGCCAGGACCAAGTCCTTTGCCTCGCGGAATGAGAGTCGATCCTGGGCCTGAACGGCCAGGATTTCTTTCTCAAGGAGATATGCACCACATTGCTTCGAAGAAGCAGGGTGCGGCTCTCCGCAATTGACACACTTGGCCACACACGATTTGGACTTATCGTGTGCGACCTTGGAGCAATTTACACAGACTTCGGGTGACCCCGATTTTGCACGTCTACATGATCGATTCGTATGGCCGAATCGGTGACAGTAATAGCACCGCCGCGGCAGTGGCACGAATGCCTTCACGCGGTAGCGGTACCAACCGGCACGCACCGACTCGGGGAGCTTGTCACAGTCGAACGTGACGAAGAGTGTAGGGGTGGGTCTCGAGGCCCCTCCCTGTTTTCTCATCACACGTTCGACCTTGACCGCCCCATGGTCGGCCAGCTCTAAGGTGATGTCCTCAATGGAGTAGTCAACGAGTTCCCTCGCATAAACTACTCCTTTCACAAAGTTCATGGTAGAGTGCGGCGTCACACTCACCGGGGTGCCATGAAGTGTCCGAAGAGCACTTATCTTAGGCGCCTCGGCGGGATTCGCCGCATTCGCCAGAAGGCTCCCGTCCGAGAAACGGGTTACCTTCGGCTCTCTACCAATTGCACTAGCTAATCCTCTCCTCTGATGGATCATGTTGCCCTTGGACAACATGGTGCCATCAGTGGAGCGAATAACGAGGAAGCGTTTGAAGCCAGCGGGCTCGAAAACGCCAGGTAACCTCTGAATGAGGGGCCCCGATGTCATCGAGGCTCCGCCCTGTGCACTCTTGGTAGTAGTCTTCTTTGTCAGGGGCTCCGCACGCGAGGGGGTAGAGGGGCCGGATGTGCCGATCTTGGCTTGGTCGCTTGCCAGAGTGGCAGCAGACCCATCCGTCCCCGCAGCCCCCGTGGATGGAGAGGAGCCCCGAGTCTTTTTTGTCTTTTTAGTCTTTTTCTTTTTCTTTTTCGGAGAGGAGGGCGGGGAATGAACCCGCTTTTCACCTCCGCCGGCAGAAGTCCCCAGGCCAGATGGACCAGCCTCAGCCAGGTCCCTCTCCGAAATGGAGAAGGTCCTGGTTGTCGTAGGGGCACCTGTCGGAGGAGATCCCTCCCCTCCTTTTACTGCCTCGGAGCCCTCAGCCATTTGAGGAGGACCTTGCATAGGGGCGGATTCGGGTTCGCTGCTTGGCGCCGAGCCCGAATTCCCCCCCATGGAAGGCCCTACCGTCTGAGGCTGGGTCTCCTCAAGGACCATGTCTATCACAGGAGGGGCCTCCAGTTGGCCATCCCCTCCCAGGACATCGCAGGTCCCCTTGGCAGTATTGTCTCTAGTCAGGTGGTGTGGGGAGGCACAGGCCTTGACCCCAGCAAGGTTTAAAATTCTTGCCAGCAGGTCTTTTGAGGGAAGCGACCGAAGGGGCCTGGCTTCCCTCTCCCCCCTAAGGGGGTTTGCCCTACCGAGCCGCTTGCACGAGGGGCGGTCGGCAGTGGGCTGCCTGCTGGCTTTCTTGGCAGTCCCCTTAGAAAGCAAAGGAGGGACTGCCGCTGGAGATAGGGAGATGCCCGAAAGCACCTCCAGAGAAGGGGGTGAGGGGGAGTCCCCTACACCCGTAGGCGTAGGAGAGGAGTAAGCCTCCTCTCTGGTTAAAGAATTATGGAGGGTCCCTTGCGCAAGCACAAGGGGGGGGACCTCCATTTTCTCCGTTGATTTTCTTGGGGAAGTTGGGGGTTGGGTTTTTTGGTGTTTTTTTTCATTCATGGGCATGGTGACCCTCTTTTTATTACGGGACGCAATAGCTCATCACCTCTCGCAGTTGCCCGCACTGCGAGAGGTGCTTACAAGCCCGGCAGAGCCAGGCGCCGCCATTCGGGACCACCCCTCCCGCCTGGTGGCCTGGCAGTCCTTCGGCATGGCGGCTCCACCTTGAACACGGCGTAAAAAATATAGGTTGTGAAGAGGAGAGGAAAAGGGATGTGAGGAAGGTATGGGTGGGGATGAAGCAGGTTGTTAAAAGCCAACCACCCCAGAACGGAGCTGAGGGGTTAGGGAACAATGTCCCCTCCCCCCTCAGCCCCGATCCGGGGTGATTGGCTTGAGAAGGTCAGCATTCTACCCTGTGAAATTAGAGGCTGACCAGAGAAAGTTGTGGGAGAGGTTGTATGAAAAGCGACGAGGTAGGGGAGAAATCGGGCTATCTGAAGGAAGGAAGAGAGGCTAAGCTGGGGCCGGACGGAGCGCTGGATCCCGTCAGCACGGCGGCCAGGATGGCAAATCACCGCGCCCCTTACGGGGGAATGTGCCGAACAGTCTGGGGGACGACGCAGTCGTTGCAATAGGGCGCAGGCGAGCGCTCCATTAGATAGCGATGCGTCATACGAGTGTGTCCGATTCGGAGACGACAGAAAGCAACCTGAAGCCGCCGCGGCATTGGGGGATAGGTCCATGGGAACAGTCGCGGCGCAATGGCACGCAACTTTAAGTTCCCTTCGACCGTCTCCCATCTTCTTTGCCAAGCAGTCCGAAGAGCTGCCCGTATTCCTGCCATGTAGTCGGTGTGAGGAAGAGCGAAACGCTGGTCCGGTCGCAGAGTCCTCGCGGACTCTTTGGCGCCCTCATCGGCGCGCTCATTCCCCGCAATTCCTACATGTCCAGGAACCCAGCAGAAGATAATCTCGACATCTGCCCGGCTCGCCAAAACCGTGGCGTCACGGATATCGCGAACCAGGGGATGCGGAGATTCCAATGCCCCGAGAGCACTCAGGGCGCTTTGTGAGTCGCTATAGATCACAATCCGGTCTCCGAACCGGGCACGTCGCGTAATCTCCCGTACCGAGTGGTGTATTGCCACCAGCTCGGCCGTGAAGACAGACGCAGCGCCTGGTAGAGCCCCGCTGACTTCAAACAGAGGGGATACGGCGTGGAAGCCGACCCCCTCTTGGGACTTGGAGCCATCCGTATACACTGGCACGGTACCAGCGTGACACGATGTGTGCTCCAAAAAGGTCGAACGCAATACTCCCGGCGCAGTACAAGCTTTGGGAGCAGAGGCGTGGCGACAAATAGCCAAATGTGGTACCCTCCAGGGTGGCGTCCTGGGCAGAACCAGGGGCGCCACCGGCCCGAGAGCTATATCTACCTCTCGAAGGAGTTTCCTGGCCCTAAACCCAAAGGGCTTAAGGTATGACTGGCGTCTCTCGGCGGCATAGGCACCATCGAGATCAGCTGCGGATGCAGTGAGAGCTGTTGGCGACTGAGGGAGGCGCCGGGCTCGCGCGTACAGGCGAGTGATGCACTGCACGCGGCGCAGAGCGAGTGGCATTTCCCCAGCATCGACCAACAGGCTCTCAATGGGGGAAGTGCGGAAGGCACCGGTCGCAAGGCGAAGGCCGGTGTGGTGGATCGAATCCACCTTCCGCAATAAACGCTCGGCTGCGGATGCATAAAACTCGCATCCGTAGTCGAGCTTCGAGCGAACAAAGGATCGATAAAAAAGTAAGGCGGTAGCCCTATCAGCGCTGAACGTCACGGAACGGAGAATGTCCATGGCGCGGGTACAAGAGACCCTAAGGCTGCGAATATGAGCCTCCCAGGTGAGGCGTCGGTCGAATACAAGACCAAGGAAACGGTGCGACTCAACCACATCCAGGCGCACCCCATTAAGAAACAAATCTGGGTCGGGGTGAAGCCGTGGATGGCGGCAGAAGTGCACCACCTTAGTCTTGGCCAAAGAAAACCGAAACCTGTGCGCTTCGGCATAGCGAGAGACGCGGTTCAATGCCTGTTGGAGTCGACGCTCCAGAGTTGGCATCTGGGCCGCGCCAAAAGAGATCGAAAGGTCGTCCACGTAGAGCGTAGCGAGAACATCTTCCGGCAGCACCGAGGTGATGCCGTTGATGCTCAGGGCAAAGAGTGTGACACTGAGGACACTTCCCTGCGGGACACCCTCTTCCTGCTCCTTTGGGCCGGAGAGGGCTCCCCCCACCCGTACGCGGAATCGACGATCTCGCAAAAATTCAGATATAAACATTGGGAGGCGTCCCCTCGCCCCCATCGTGTGGAGAGTCTCCATGATACCGTATCGCCATGCGGTATCATAGGCCTTCTCCAGATCAAAAAACACCGTGGCGTAGTGCTGTCTACGAAGGAAAGCCTCGCAGACGGCACTTTCCAGTCGGAGCAGAGCATCCGACGTGGAGTGGAGCTTACGGAAGCCGCACTGTGCAGAAGACAGATGGCCTCCGCTGTCCAGGAAATAGGCTAATCTAACATTTACCAATTTCTCCATCAACTTGCACACGCAAGAGGTTAGAGAGATTGGGCGGAAACCGGTCGGAGTAGAGTGATCTCTCCCCGGCTTGCGAAAGGCGAGCACAGTAGCGATTCGCCAGGAGTCTGGGAGAAGACCTTCCACCCAGATCCTGTTGAACAAATCTAACAGAAAAGCCATGCTTCGCTCACCCAGGTGTCGAAGCATGGCGTACGGGACATCGTCCGGACCATGGGCGGTGTCCGCGCACGAAGCGAGAGCGGAACGCAACTCACTCACAGTAAACTTGTCGTTGAAGGGTTCTCCGCCTCTGGAGGTAAAGTCCAGCCGGCGGCCTTCCGCGACATCACGACGTGCATTGAATGCTGGCGGAGCAGCATCACGGCTAGAGAATGCGGAAAAAGCGGTCGCTAAGGATTCCGCCACGGACGCGGGGTCCGAGATTGCGGTCCCATTCTCCTGGAGAACGGGAGGGGGGTCCTGCGAGAACTTGCCCCGAATCCTTTTGACTCGCTTCCACACCTCAGCTAAAGGGGTCTTCCCGTTAAGTGAAGACACGTATGCCCGCCAAGAAGAGCAGCGGGCGTGCTTCGAAATATACTGGAACCTAGCCCGACGAAATTCAGCGACAGTGAAATCGTTCGGGCGGCGCTTATAGCGCATGTAGGCATAACGCTTCTGTTTGAGGGCCGTCTCACACTCGGCCGACCACCATGGGAGTGGTCGGCGTGCAAAACGGCCAGACATCCTAGGAATAGTAGTCAGGCCCACGGCGATGAGGTTGCCGGAGAAGAACTCAACGGCCTCATCTACCGACCTAAACTCCTCGACTGAGATAGAGAATTCAGTCATTTCCTGAAATGCAGGCCACCGCGCCCGCGCCAAGCACCACCGAGGTGGTCTCTCAGGCGGCAGTTGCCCTGAAAATGATATTTGAATGGGAAAGTGATCACTACCATGGAGGTCATCGACCACCCCCCAATCAAAATCAGGCTGTGCATCCGAAGAGCACAAAGATAGGTCAAGGCAAGAAAATGAAGCGGTTCTCGGACAGTGATGCGTAAACTCATCCACGTTTAGGACACCCATCTCAAGCTCTTCGATCAGATCGGCAAGGACTTGTCCCCTGGGATTTATGGAGTAATCTCCCCAGAGAGGATGCCTGCCGTTCAGATCTCCAAGCAAGAGATAGGGCCTCGGCAACCGTGCCACGACGCGGCGGAAGTCCCCCGCGTCGAAGTCGGCTGACGGCGGAATGTACGCAGAAATGATAGTATACCTCCTATCCAGGTGCAGCTGCACAGCCACTGCCTGAAAGGAGGTATCTAAAGAGAAAGGAATTTTTTTTTTTTTATAGAGCCCATCTGGCAACTACCCACTTGGGCATAAGTCGCCGAAAAACACGACAGCCTAGAATTATGCTACTTTAAAGTTAAAATATGAAAACTTAACAATCAATATAAATTGGAAAAACTTAACAATCGAAGCAATCTCCGGCAGCGGGGGGAGGTCCCCCTCACCCCGGTGCAGGAGAGTGCAACCTAAAACAAAACAACAACAAAAAAAAAGGAACCTTAAATAAAGGGGAGAAGGCCGGCCTCCCCCCAAAAGTCAATAAGTCCACCAGTCATGGTGCACGCACTCGTCCCGAGTACAAGGGACAGGCGGTAGCGACCCCGCCCATCCCGGCACCGAGACAGGTATCGTGCGCGAAGATCACCCAGACTGGGACATTCGACAAGAATATGCCGAACAGTCTGGGGGACGACGCAGTCGTTGCAATAGGGCACATGCGAGCGCTCCACCAAGTAACGATGCGTCACACGAGTGTGTCCGATTCGAAGACGACAGAAAGCAACCTGAAGCCGCCGCGGCATTGGGGGATAGGTCCATGGGAACAGTCGCGGCGCAATAGCACGCAACTTTAAGTTCCCCTCGACCGTCTCCCATCTTCTTTGCCAAGCAGTCCGAAGAGCTGCCCGTATTCCTGCCATGTAGTCAGTGTGAGGAAGAGCGAAACGCTGGTCCGGTCGCAGAGTCCTCGCGGACTCTTTGGCGCCCTCATCGGCGCGCTCATTCCCCGCAATTCCTACATGTCCAGGAACCCAGCAGAAGATAATCTCGACATCTGCCCGGCTCGCCAAAACCGTGGCGTCACGGATTTCGCGAACCAGGGGATGCAGAGATTCCAATGCCCCGAGAGCACTCAGGGCGCTTTGTGAGTCGCTATAGATCACAATCCGGTCTCCGAACCGGGCACGTCGCGTAATCTCCCGTACCGAGTGGTGTATTGCCACCAGCTCGGCCGTGAAGACAGACGCAGCGCCTGGTAGAGCCCCGCTGACTTCAAACAGAGGGGATACGGCGTGGAAGCCGACCCCCTCTTGGGACTTGGAGCCATCCGTATACACTGGCACGGTACCAGCGTGACACGATGTGTGCTCCAAAAAGGTCGAACGCAATACTTCCGGCGCAGTACAAGCTTTGGGAGCAGAGGCGTGGCGACAAATAGCCAAATGTGGTACCCTCCAGGGTGGCGTCCTGGGCAGAACCAGGGGCGCCACCGGCCCGAGAGCTATATCTACCTCTCGAAGGAGTTTCCTGGCCCTAAACCCAAAGGGCTTAGGGTATGACTGGCGTCTCTCGGCGGCATAGGCACCATCGAGATCAGCTGCGGATGCAGTGAGAGCTGTTGGCGACTGAGGGAGGCGCCGGGCTCGCGCATACAGGCGAGTGATGCACTGCACGCGGCGCAGAGCGAGTGGCATTTCCCCAGCATCGACCAACAGGCTCTCAATGGGGGAAGTGCGGAAGGCACCGGTCGCAAGGCGAAGGCCGGTGTGGTGGATCGAATCCACCTTCCGCAATAAACGCTCGGCTGCGGATGCATAAAACTCGCATCCGTAGTCGAGCTTCGAGCGAACAAAGGATCGATAAAAAAGTAAGGCGGTAGCCCTATCAGCGCCCCAAGCGCTGAACGTCACGGAACGGAGAATGTCCATGGCGCGGGTACAAGAGACCCTAAGGCTGCGAATGTGAGCCTCCCAGGTGAGGCGTCGGTCGAATACAAGACCAAGGAAACGGTGCGACTCAACCACATCCAGGCGCACCCCATTAAGAAACAAATCTGGGTCGGGGTGAAGCCGTGGATGGCGGCAGAAGTGCACCACCTTAGTCTTGGCCAAAGAAAACCGAAACCTGTGCGCTTCGGCATAGCGAGAGACGCGGTTCAATGCCTGTTGGAGTCGGCGCTCCAGAGTTGGCATCTGGGCCGCGCCAAAAGAGATCGAAAGGTCGTCCACGTAGAGCGTAGCGAGAACATCTTCCGGCAGCACCGAGGTGATGCCGTTGATGCTCAGGGCAAAGAGTGTGACACTGAGGACACTTCCCTGCGGGACACCCTCTTCCTGCTCCTTTGGGCCGGAGAGGGCTCCCCCCACCCGTACGCGGAATCGACGATCTCGCAAAAATTCAGATATAAACATTGGGAGGCGTCCCCTCGCCCCCATCGTGTGGAGAGTCTCCATGATACCGTATCGCCATGCGGTATCATAGGCCTTCTCCAGATCAAAAAACACCGTGGCGTAGTGCTGTCTACGAAGGAAAGCCTCGCAGACGGCATTTTCCAGTCGGAGCAGAGCATCCGACGTGGAGTGGAACTTACGGAAGCCGCACTGTGCAGAAGACAGATGGCCTCCGCTGTCCAGGAAATAGGCTAATCTAACATTTACCAATTTCTCCATCAACTTGCACACGCAAGAGGTTAGAGAGATTGGGCGGAATCCGGTCGGAGTAGAGTGATCTCTCCCCGGCTTGCGAAAGGCGAGCACAGTAGCGATTCGCCAGGAGTCTGGGAGAAGACCTTCCACCCAGATCCTGTTGAACAAATCTAACACAAAGGCCATGCCTCGCTCACCCAGGTGTCGAAGCATGGCGTACGGGACATCGTCCGGACCATGGGCGGTGTCCGCGCACGAAGCGAGAGCGGAGCGCAACTCACTCACAGTAAACTTGTCGTTGAAGGGTTCTCCGCCTCTGGAGGTAAAGTCCAGCCGGCGGCCTTCCGCGACATCACGACGTGCATTGAATGCTGGCGGAGCAGCATCACGGCTAGAGAATGCGGAAAAAGCGGTCGCTAAGGATTCCGCCACGGACGCGGGGTCCGAGATTGCGGTCCCATTCTCCTGGAGAACGGGAGGGGGGTCCTGCGAGAACTTGCCCCGAATCCTTTTGACTCGCTTCCACACCTCAGCTAAAGGGGTCTTCCCGTTAAGTGAAGACACGTATGCCCGCCAAAAAGAGCGGCGGGCGTGCTTCGAAATATACCGGAACCTAGCCCTAGCCCGACGAAATTCAGCGACAGTGAAATCGTTCGGGCGGCGCTTATAGCGCATGTAGGCATAACGCTTCTGTTTGAGGGCCGTCTCACACTCGGCCGACCACCATGGGAGTGGTCGGCGTGCAAAACGGCCAGACATCCTAGGAATAGTAGTCAGGCCCACGGCGATGAGGTTGCCGGAGAAGAACTCAACGGCCTCATCTACCGACCTAAACTCCTCGACTGAGATAGAGAATTCAGTCATTTCCTGAAATGCAGGCCACCGCGCCCGCGCCAAGCACCACCGAGGTGGTCTCTCAGGCGGCAGTTGCCCTGAAAATGATATTTGAATGGGAAAGTGATCACTACCATGGAGGTCATCGACCACCCCCCAATCAAAATCAGGCTGTGCATCTGAAGAGCACAAAGATAGGTCAAGGCAAGAAAATGAAGCGGTTCTCGGACAGTGATGCGTAAACTCATCCACGTTTAGGACACCCATCTCAAGCTCTTCGATCAGATCGGCAAGGACTTGTCCCCTGGGATTTATGGAGTAATCTCCCCAGAGAGGATGCCTGCCGTTCAGATCTCCAAGCAAGAGATAGGGCCTCGGCAACCGTGCCACGACGCGGCGGAAGTCCCCCGCGTCGAAGTCAGCTGACGGTGGAATGTACGCAGAAATGATAGTATACCTCCTATCCAGGTGCAGCTGCACAGCCACTGCCTGAAAGGAGGTATCTAAAGAGAAAGGAAGAACGGAGACATCATGCCGGGTGTAAACTGCGCACCCCCCAGCCCGGCCATCCCGCGGTGGTGGGGTCGCAAGACCCTTATACCCCGGGAGGGCAGGGAGGGGGCACGAACCTAGCATGGTCTCCTGCAAAAAAATAGCTAACGGGGAACGGGACGAGACGAGCCTCCGCAGCTCCTCCCAGTTGGCCCGGAGTCCACGGCAATTCCATTGAAGGAATATGCCCTCCAGGCCTAGCTCGGAGGAGACGCGGGGGCCCTCCTCGAATTGAAGACCCTCACGGGAATGGCCGTACGCTTCCCGGGGGCAGAACCCCGGGCGCTGTTGGCCGGACAAAGCGCTGAAGGCGCTGTCGCCTTCGAGGACTTATTGGGGGAGGTTGGGCTCGCCATGCGACTCTTTTCCTCCCTCCGCCTCGAAACCTTAGGCGGGCGTTGCGGCTTCGGAGGCGGGGGGCCCTCTTTTCGAGGAACCACCGTCTCCGAGCAACTCGCTCCACCTCGGGGCGTGGGCGAAGGAGCCGAAGCTCCTTTGTTGCTGTCCTCCTTTCGGGGGACAGCTTTAGGAACCCCGGAAGATGGCCTAGCGACCATCTTCAGGGGTGTTGCCTCCTGTGAGTCTAACGACTCGGTGGAGGCGCGTGGCCGTTTCGCCTTACGGGAAACGGTCACACTGGGGGGAAGAGGGGGGAGCCCTGGTTTTAGCCGGGGCAGGGTATGAACCCTTTTTTCCGCCAGCTTTACCAGGGGAGCGCCCGGGTTGGGTAGAGCCCGCAGAAGGGCTCCGAATGGGCGCGGAAACAACCGTGCTCGTTGGCCTGGATGGGCCAGGAGCAGAGGGTGCCTTCCTAACTATTGAGGCATACGACGTCCCAGGCAGAGCCGGGCGCGCCAGGACCAAGTCCTTTGCCTCGCGGAATGAGAGTCGATCCTGGGCCTGAACGGCCAGGATTTCTTTCTCAAGGAGATATGCACCACATTGCTTCGAAGAAGAAGGGTGCGGCTCTCCGCAATTGACACACTTGGCCACACACGATTTGGACTTATCGTGCTCGACCTTGGAGCAATTTACACAGTGATGCACTGCACGCGGCGCAGAGCGAGTGGCAGCCTTAGGGTCTCTTGTACCCGCGCCATGGACATTCTCCGTTCCGTGACGTTCAGCGCTTGGGGCGCTGATAGGGCTACCGCCTTACTTTTTTATCGATCCTTTGTTCGCTCGAAGCTCGACTACGGATGCGAGTTTTATGCATCCGCAGCCGAGCGTTTATTGCGGAAGGTGGATTCGATCCACCACACCGGCCTTCGCCTTGCGACCGGTGTCTTCCGCACTTCCCCCATTGAGAGCCTGTTGGTCGATGCTGGGGAGATGCCACTCGCTCTGCGCCGCGTGCAGTGCATCACTCGCCTGTACGCGCGAGCCCGGCGCCTCCCTCAGTCGCCAACAGCTCTCACTGCATCCGCAGCTGATCTCGATGGTGCCTATGCCGCCGAGAGACGCCAGTCATACCCTAAGCCCTTTGGGTTTAGGGCCAGGAAACTCCTTCGAGAGGTAGATATAGCTCTCGGGCCGGTGGCGCCCCTGGTTCTGCCCAGGACGCCACCCTGGAGGGTACCACATTTGGCTATTTGTCTTCACGCCTCTGCTCCCAAAGCTTGTACTGCGCCGGGAGTATTGCGTTCGACCTTTTTCGAGCACACATCGTGTCACGCTGGAACCGTGCCAGTGTATACGGATGGCTCCAAGTCCCAAGAGGGGGTCGGCTTCCACGCCGTATCCCCTCTGTTTGCAGTCAGCGGGGCTCTACCAGGCGCTGCGTCTGTCTTCACGGCCGAGCTGGTGGCAATACACCACTCGGTACGGGAGATTACGCGACGTGCCCGGTTCGGAGACCGGATTGTGATCTATAGCGACTCACAAAGCTCCCTGAGTGCTCTCGGGGCATTGGAATCTCCGCATCCCCTGGTTCGCGATATCCGTGACGCCACGGTTTTGGCGAGCCGGGCAGATGTCGAGATTATCTTCTGCTGGGTTCCTGGACATGTAGGAATTGCGGGGAATGAGCGCGCCGATGAGGGCGCCAAAGAGTCCGCGAGGACTCTGCGACCGGACCAGCGTTTCGCTCTTCCTCACACTGACTACATGGCAGGAATACGGGCAGCTCTTCGGACTGCTTGGCAAAGAAGATGGGAGACGGTCGAGGGGAACTTAAAGTTGCGTGCCATTGCGCCGCGACTGTTCCCATGGACCTATCCCCCAATGCCGCGGCGGCTTCAGGTTGCTTTCTGTCGTCTTCGAATCGGACACACTCGTGTGACGCATCGTTACTTGGTGGAGCGCTCGCATGTGCCCTATTGCAACGACTGCGTCGTCCCCCAGACTGTTCGGCATATTCTTGTCGAATGTCCCAGTCTGGGTGATCTTCGCGCACGATACCTGTCTCGGTACCGGGATGGGCGGGGTCGCTACCGCCTGTCCCTTGTACTCGGGACGAGTGCGTGCACCATGACTGGTGGACTTTTTGACTTTTTGGGGGAGGCCGGCCTTCTCCCCTTTATTTAAGGTTCCTTTTTTTTCTGTTATTGTTTTGTTTTAGGTTGCACTCTCCTGCACCGGGGTGAGGGGGACCTCCCCCCGCTGCCGGAGATTGCTTCGATTGTTAAGTTTTTCTAATTTATATTGATTGTTAAGTTTTCATATTTTAACTTTAAAGTAGCCTAATTCTAGGCTGTCGTGTTTTTCGGCGACTTATGCCCAAGTGGGTAGTTGCCAGATGGGCTCTAGAAAAAAAAAAAAAAAAAAAATGATGGAGAAATTGGTAAATGTTAGATTAGCCTATTTCCTGGACAGCGGAGGCCATCTGTCTTCTGCACAGTGCGGCTTCCGTAAGTTCCACTCCACGTCGGATGCTCTGCTCCGACTGGAAAATGCCGTCTGCGAGGCTTTCCTTCGTAGACAGCACTACGCCACGGTGTTTTTTGATCTGGAGAAAGCCTATGATACCGCATGGCGATACGGTATCATGGAGACTCTCCACACGATGGGGGCGAGGGGACGCCTCCCAATGTTTATATCTGAATTTTTGCGAGATCGTCGATTCCGCGTACGGGTGGGGGGAGCCCTCTCCGGCCCAAAGGAGCAGGAAGAGGGTGTCCCGCAGGGAAGTGTCCTCAGTGTCACACTCTTTGCCCTGAGCATCAACGGCATCACCTCGGTGCTGCCGGAAGATGTTCTCGCTACGCTCTACGTGGACGACCTTTCGATCTCTTTTGGCGCGGCCCAGATGCCAACTCTGGAGCGCCGACTCCAACAGGCATTGAACCGCGTCTCTTGCTATGCCAAAGCGCACAGGTTTCGGTTTTCTTTGGCCAAGACTAAGGTGGTGCACTTCTGCCGCCATCCACGGCTTCACCCCGACCCAGATTTGTTTCTTAATGGGGTGCGCCTGGATGTGGTTGAGTCGCACCGTTTCCTTGGTCTTGTATTCGACCGACGCCTCACCTGGGAGGCTCACATTCGCAGCCTTAGGGTCTCTTGTACCCGCGCCATGGACATTCTCCGTTCCGTGACGTTCAGCGCTTGGGGCGCTGATAGGGCTACCGCCTTACTTTTTTATCGATCCTTTGTTCGCTCGAAGCTCGACTACGGATGCGAGTTTTATGCATCCGCAGCCGAGCGTTTATTGCGGAAGGTGGATTCGATCCACCACACCGGCCTTCGCCTTGCGACCGGTGCCTTCCGCACTTCCCCCATTGAGAGCCTGTTGGTCGATGCTGGGGAGATGCCACTCGCTCTGCGCCGCGTGCAGTGCATCACTCGCCTGTACGCGCGAGCCCGGCGCCTCCCTCAGTCGCCAACAGCTCTCACTGCATCCGCAGCTGATCTCGATGGTGCCTATGCCGCCGAGAGACGCCAGTCATACCCTAAGCCCTTTGGGTTTAGGGCCAGGAAACTCCTTCGAGAGGTAGATATAGCTCTCGGGCCGGTGGCGCCCCTGGTTCTGCCCAGGACGCCACCCTGGAGGGTACCACATTTGGCTATTTGTCGCCACGCCTCTGCTCTTAAAGCTTGTACTGCGCCGGGAGTATTGCGTTCGATCTTTTTGGAGCACACATCGTGTCACGCTGGTACCGTGCCAGTGTATACGGATGGCTCCAAGTCCCAAGAGGGGGTCGGCTTCCACGCCGTATCCCCTCTGTTTGAAGTCAGCGGGGCTCTACCAGGCGCTGCGTCTGTCTTCACGGCCGAGCTGGTGGCAATACACCACTCGGTACGGGAGATTACGCGACGTGCCCGGTTCGGAGAACGGATTGTGATTTATAGCGACTCACAAAGCGCCCTGAGTGCTCTCGGGGCATTGGAATCTCCGCATCCCCTGGTTCGCGAAATCCGTGACGCCACGGTTTTGGCGAGCCGGGCAGATGTCGAGATTATCTTCTGCTGGGTTCCTGGACATGTAGGAATTGCGGGGAATGAGCGCGCCGATGAGGGCGCCAAAGAGTCCGCGAGGACTCTGCGACCGGACCAGCGTTTCGCTCTTCCTCACACCGACTACATGGCAGGAATACGGGCAGCTCTTCGGACTGCTTGGCAAAGAAGATGGGAGACAGTCGAGGGGAACTTAAAGTTGCGTGCCATTGCGCCGCGACTGTTCCCATGGACCTATCCCCCAATGCCGCGGCGGCTTCAGGTTGCTTTCTGTCTTCTTCGAATCGGACACACTCGTGTGACGCATCGTTACTTGGTGGAGCGCTTGCATGTGCCCTATTGCAACGACTGCGTCGTCCCCCAGACTGTTCGGCATATTTTTGTCGAATGTCCCAGTCTGGGGGATCTTCGCGCACGATACCTGTCTCGGTACCGGGATGGGCGGGGTCGCTACCGCCTGTCCCTTGTACTCGGGACGAGTGCGTGCACCATGACTGGTGGACTTATTGACTTTTTGGGGGAGGCCGGCCTTCTCCCCTTTATTTAAGGTTCCTTTTTTTGTTATTGTTTTGTTTTAGATTGCACTCTCCTGCAACGGGGTGAGGGGGACCTCCCCCCGCTGCCGGAGATTGCTTCAATTGTTAAGTTTTTCAAATTTTTATTGATTGTTAAGTTTTCATATTTTAACTTTAAAGTAGCCTAATTCTAGGCTGTCGTGTTTTTCGGCGACTTATGCCCAAGTGGGTAGTTGCCAGATGGGCTCTATAAAAAAAAAAAAAAAAAAAATCTTTGCCCTGAGCATCAACGGCATCACCTCGGTGCTGCCGGAAGATGTTCTCGCTACGCTCTACGTGGACGACCTTTCGATCTCTTTTGGCGCGGCCCAGATGCCAACTCTGGAGCGCCGACTCCAACAGGCATTGAACCGCGTCTCTTGCTATGCCAAAGCGCACAGGTTTCGGTTTTCTTTGGCCAAGACTAAGGTGGTGCACTTCTGCCGCCATCCACGGCTTCACCCCGACCCAGATTTGTTTCTTAATGGGGTGCGCCTGGATGTGGTTGAGTCGCACCGTTTCCTTGGTCTTGTATTCGACCGACGCCTCACCTGGGAGGCTCACATTCGCAGCCTTAGGGTCTCTTGTACCCGCGCCATGGACATTCTCCGTTCCGTGACGTTCAGCGCTTGGGGCGCTGATAGGGCTACCGCCTTACTTTTTTATCGATCCTTTGTTCGCTCGAAGCTCGACTACGGATGCGAGTTTTATGCATCCGCAGCCGAGCGTTTATTGCGGAAGGTGGATTCGATCCACCACACCGGCCTTCGCCTTGCGACCGGTGCCTTCCGCACTTCCCCCATTGAGAGCCTGTTGGTCGATGCTGGGGAGATGCCACTCGCTCTGCGCCGCGTGCAGTGCATCACTCGCCTGTACGCGCGAGCCCGGCGCCTCCCCCAGTCGCCAACAGCTCTCACTGCATCCGCAGCTGATCTCGATGGTGCCTATGCCGCCGAGAGACGCCAGTCATACCCTAAGCCCTTTGGGTTTAGGGCCAGGAAACTCCTTCGAGAGGTAGATATAGCTCTCGGGCCGGTGGCGCCCCTGGTTCTGCCCAGGACGCCACCCTGGAGGGTACCACATTTGGCTATTTGTCGCCACGCCTCTGCTCCCAAAGCTTGTACTGCGCCGGGAGTATTGCGTTCGATCTTTTTGGAGCACACATCGTGTCACGCTGGTACCGTGCCAGTGTATACGGATGGCTCCAAGTCCCAAGAGGGGGTCGGCTTCCACGCCGTATCCCCTCTGTTTGAAGTCAGCGGGGCTCTACCAGGCGCTGCGTCTGTCTTCACGGCCGAGCTGGTGGCAATACACCACTCGGTACGGGAGATTACGCGACGTGCCCGGTTCGGAGACCGGATTGTGATTTATAGCGACTCACAAAGCGCCCTGAGTGCTCTCGGGGCATTGGAATCTCCGCATCCCCTGGTTCGCGAAATCCGTGACGCCACGGTTTTGGCGAGCCGGGCAGATGTCGAGATTATCTTCTGCTGGGTTCCTGGACATGTAGGAATTGCGGGGAATGAGCGCGCCGATGAGGGCGCCAAAGAGTCCGCGAGGACTCTGCGACCGGACCAGCGTTTCGCTCTTCCTCACACCGACTACATGGCAGGAATACGGGCAGCTCTTCGGACTGCTTGGCAAAGAAGATGGGAGACGGTCGAGGGGAACTTAAAGTTGCGTGCCATTGCGCCGCGACTGTTCCCATGGACCTATCCCCCAATGCCGCGACGGCTTCAGGTTGCTTTCTGTCGTCTTCGAATCGGACACACTCGTGTGACGCATCGTTACTTGGTGGAGCGCTCGCATGTGCCCTATTGCAACGACTGCGTCGTCCCCCAGACTGTTCGGCATATTTTTGTCGAATGTCCCAGTCTGGGGGATCTTCGCGCACGATACCTGTCTCGGTACCGGGATGGGCGGGGTCGCTACCGCCTGTCCCTTGTACTCGGGACGAGTGCGTGCACCATGACTGGTGGACTTATTGACTTTTTGGGGGAGGCCGGCCTTCTCCCCTTTATTTAAGGTTCCTTTTTTTGTTATTGTTTTGTTTTAGATTGCACTCTCCTGCACCGGGGTGAGGGGGACCTCCCCCCGCTGCCGGAGATTGCTTCGATTGTTAAGTTTTTCAAATTTATATTGATTGTTAAGTTTTCATATTTTAACTTTAAAGTAGCCTAATTCTAGGCTGTCGTGTTTTTCGGCGACTTATGCCCAAGTGGGTAGTTGCCAGATGGGCTCTATAAAAAAAAAAAAAAAAAAAAAAAAATGCCGACCGCCCCTCGTGCAAGCGGCTCGGTAGGGCAAACCCCCTTAGGGGGGAGAGGGAAGCCAGGCCCCTTCGGTCGCTTCCCTCAAAAGACCTGCTGGCAAGAATTTTAAACCTTGCTGGGGTCAAGGCGTGTGCCTCCCCACACCACCTGACTAGTGACAATACTGCCAAGGGGACCTGCGATGTCCTGGGAGGGGATGGCCAACTGGAGGCCCCTCCTGTGATAGACATGGTCCTTGAGGAGACCCAGCCTCAGACGGTAGGGCCTTCCATGGGGGGGAATTCGGGCTCGGCGCCAAGCAGCGAACCCGAATCCGCCCCTATGCAAGGGCCTCCTCAAATGGCTGAGGGCTCCGAGGCAGTAAAAGGAGGGGAGGGATCTCCTCCGACAGGTGCCCCTACGACAACCAGGACCTTCTCCATTTCGGAGAGGGACCTGGCTGAGGCTGGTCCATCTGGCCTGGGGACTTCTGCCGGCGGAGGTGAAAAGCGGGTTCATTCCCCGCCCTCCTCTCCGAAAAAGAAAAAGACAAAAAAGACTCGGGGCTCCTCTCCATCCGCGGGGGCTGCGGGGAAGGATGGGTCTGCTGCCACTCTGGCAAGCGACCAAGCCAAGATCGGCACATCCGCCCCCTCTGCCCCCCCGGTTGCGGAGCCCCTGACAAAGAAGACTAATACCAAGAGTGCACAGGGCGGAGCCTCGATGACATCGGGGCCCCTGATTCAGAGGTTACCTGGCGTTTTCGAGCCCGCTGGCTTCAAACGCTTCCTCGTTATTCGCTCCACTGATGGCACCATGTTGTCCAAGGGCAACATGATCCATCAGAGGAGAGGATTAGCTAGTGCAATTGGTAGAGAGCCGAAGGTAACCCGTTTCTCGGACGGGAGCCTTCTGGCGAATGCGGCGAATCCCGCCGAGGCGGCCAAGATAAGTGCTCTTCGGACACTTCATGGCACCCCGGTGAGTGTGACGCCGCACTCTACCATGAACTTTGTAAAAGGAGTAGTTTATGCGAGGGAACTCGTTGACTACTCCATAGAAGACATCACCCTAGAGCTGGCCGACCATGGGGCGGTCAAGGTCGAACGTGTGATGAGAAAACAGGGAGGGGCCTCGAGACCCACCCCTACACTCTTCGTCACGTTCGACTGTGACAAGCTCCCTGAGTCGGTGCGTGCCGGTTGGTACCGCTACTGCGTGAAGGCATTCGTGCCACTGCCGCGGCGGTGCTATTACTGTCACCGCTTCGGCCACACGAATCGATCATGTAGACGTGCAAAATCGGGGTCACCCGAAGTCTGTGTAAATTGCTCCAAGGTCGCACACGATAAGTCCAAATCGTGTGTGGCCAAGTGTGTCAATTGCGGAGAGCCGCACCCTGCTTCTTCGAAGCAATGTGGTGCATATCTCCTTGAGAAAGAAATCCTGGCCGTTCAGGCCCAGGATCGACTCTCATTCCGCGAGGCTAAGGACTTGGTCCTGGCGCGCCCGGCTCTGCCTGGGACGTCATATGCCTCAATAGTTAGAAAAGCACCCTCTGCTCCTGGCCCATCCAGGCCAACGAGCACGGTTGTTTCCGCGCCCATTCGGAGCCCTTCTGCGGGCTCTACTACACCCGGGCGCTCCCCTGGTAGAGCTGGCGGCAAAAAGGGTTCACACCCAGCCCCGGCTAATACCAGGGCTCCCCCTTCTTCCCCCAGCGTGACCGTTTCCCGTAAGGCGAAACGGCCACGCGCCTCCACAGAGTCGTTAGACTCACAGGAGGCAACACCCCTGAAGATGGTCGCTAGGCCATCTTCCGGGGTTCCTAAAGCTGTTCCCCGAAAGGAGGACAGCAACAAAGGAGCTTCGGCCCCTTCGCCCACGCCCCGAGGTGGAGCGAGTGGCTCGGAGACGGTGGTTCCTCGAAAAGAGGGCCCCCCGCCTCCCAAGCCGCAACGCCCGCCTAAGGTTTCGAGGCGGAGGGAGGAAAAGACTCGCATGGCGAGCCCAACCGCCCCTAATAAGTCCTCGACGGCGACAGCGCTTTGTCCGGCCAACACCCCGTAAGGGGCGCGACGATTTGCCATTCTGGCCGCCGTGCTGACGGGACTCAGCACCCCGTCCGGCCCCAGCTTAGCCTCTCTTCCTTCCTTCAGATAGCCTGTATTCCTATCCTACCTCGTCGCTTTTCATACAACCTCTCCCACAACTTTCTCTGGTCAGCCTCTAATTTCACAGGGTAGAAGCTGACCTTCTTCTCAGCCAATCGTCCCGGATCGGGGCTGAGGGGGGAGGGGACAATGTCCCCTAACCCCTGAGCTCCGGTCTGGGGTGGTTGGCTTTTAACAACCTGCTTCATCCCCACCCATACCTTCCTCACATCCCTTTTCCTCTCGTCTTCAAAATCTATCCGTTTTACGCCGTGTTCAAGGTGGAGCCGCCATGCCGAAGGACTGCCAGGCCACCAGGCGGGAGGGGTGGTCCCAAATGGCGGCGCCTGGCTCTGCCGGGCCTGTAAGCACCTCTTGCAGTGCGGGCTACTGCAAGAGGTGGTGAGCGATTGCGTCCCGTAAAACAAAGAGGGTCACCATGCCCAATGATGAAAAAAAAAAACATCTCCCCTTAATTCCCCCTATAACAACAACGGAGCCGCCCTCGTGCAGCTCCACAGAAAAGATGGAGGTCCCCCCCCCTGTGCTTGCGCAGGGGACCCTCCATACCTCTTTAACCGGAGAGGAGGCTTACTCCTCTCCTACGCCTACGGGTGTAGGGGACTCCCCCTCACCCCCTTCTCTGGAGGTGCTTTCGGGCACCTCCCTATCTCCAGCGGCAGTCCCTCCTATGCTTTCTAAGGGGACTGCCAAGAAAACCAGCAGGCAGCCCATTGCCGACCGCCCCTCGTACAAGCGGCTCGGTAGGGCAAACCCCCTTAGGGGGGAGAGGGAAGCCAGGCCCCTTCGGTCGCTTCCCTCAAAAGACCTGCTGGCAAAAA
The DNA here is from genome assembly GCA_963969495.1 of Ceratothoa steindachneri. Taxonomy (NCBI): domain Eukaryota; kingdom Metazoa; phylum Arthropoda; class Malacostraca; order Isopoda; family Cymothoidae; genus Ceratothoa; species Ceratothoa steindachneri. The sequence goes on along the minus strand of OZ018322.1, from coordinate 128,251,863 downwards.
TATTAAACCTTGCCGGGGTCAAGGCCTGTGCCTCCCCACTAAAGACTTATGACGCTGCCAAGGGGACCTGCGATGTCCTGGGAGGGGATGGCCAACTGGAGGCCCCTCCTGTGATAGACATGGTCCTTGAGGAAAACCAGCCTCAGAAGGTAGGGCCTTCCATGGGGGGGAATCCGGGCTTGGCGCCAAGCACCGAACCCGAATCCGCCCCTATGCAAGGTCCTCATCAAACGGCTGTGGATTCTCAGGCAGGACAAGGAGGGGAGGGATCTCCTCCGGATGAATCCCCTGCGCCCACCGGGACTTTCTCCATTTCAGAGAAGGACCTGGCTGAGGCCGGTCCATCTGGCCTGGGGGCTTCTACCGGCGGGGGTGAAAAGCGGGTTCATTCCCCGCCCTCCTCTCCTAAAAAGAAGAATAAGACAAGAAAGACGAAAAAGACTCGGGGCTCCTCTCCATCCGCGGGGGCTGCGGGGACGGATGGGTCTGCTGCCACTTTGGTATGCGACCAAGCCAAGATCGGCACATCCGGCCCCTCTACCCCCTCGTGTGCGGAGCCCCTGACTAAGACCAAGAGTACACAGGGCGGAGCCTCGATGACATCGGGGCCCCTGATTCAGAGGTTACCTGGCGTTTTCGAGCCCGCTGGCTTCAAACGCTTCCTCGTTATTCGCTCCACTGATGGCACCATGTTGTCCAAGGGCAACATGATCCATCAGCGGAGAGGATTAGCTAGTGCAATTGGTAGAGAGCCGAAGGTAACCCGTTTCTCGGACGGGAGCCTTCTGGCGAATGCGGCGAATCCCGCCGAGGCGGCCAAGATAAGTGCTCTTCGGACACTTCATGGCACCCCGGTGAGCGTGACGCCGCACTCTACCATGAACTTTGTAAAAGGAGTAGTTTATGCGAGGGAACTCGTTGACTACTCCATAGAAGACATCACCCTAGAGCTGGCCGACCATGGGGCGGTCAAGGTCGAACGTGTGATGAGAAAACAGGGAGGGGCCTCGAGACCCACCCCTACACTCTTCGTCACGTTCGACTGTGACAAGCTCCCTGAGTCGGTGCGTGCCGGTTGGTACCGCTACCGCGTAAAGGCATTCGTGCCACTGCCGCGGCGGTGCTATTACTGTCACCGCTTCGGCCACACGAATCGATCATGTAGACGTGCAAAATCGGGGTCACCCGAAGTCTGTGTAAATTGCTCCAAGGTCGCACACGATAAGTCCAAATCGTGTGTGGCCAAGTGTGTCAATTGCGGAGAGCAGCACCCTGCTTCTTCGAAGCAATGTGGTGCATATCTCCTTGAGAAAGAAATCCTGGCCATTCAGGCCCAGGATCGACTCTCATTCCGCGAGGCTAAGGACTTGGTCCTGGCGCGCCCGGCTCTGCCTGGGACGTCATATGCCTCAATAGTTAGAAAAGCACCCTCTGCTCCTGGCCCATCCAGGCCAACGAGCACGGTTGTTTCCGCGCCCATTCGGGGCCCTTCTGCGGGCTCTACTACACCCGGGCGCTCCCCTGGTAGAGCTGGCGGCAAAAAGGGTTCACACCCAGCCCCGGCTAATACCAGGGCTCCCCCCTCTTCCCCCAGCGTGACCGTTTCCCGTAAGGCGAAACGGCCACGCGCCTCCACAGAGTCGTTAGACTCACAGGAGGCAACACCCCTGAAGATGGTCGCTAGGCCATCTTCCGGGGTTCCTAAAGCTGTTCCCCGAAAGGAGGACAGCAACAAAGGAGCTTCGGCCCCTTCGCCCACGCCCCGAGGTGGAGCGAGTGGCTCGGAGACGGTGGTTCCTCGAAAAGAGGGCCCCCCGCCTCCCAAGCCGCAACGCCCGCCTAAGGTTTCGAGGCGGAGGGAGGAAAAGACTCGCATGGCGAGCCCAACCTCCCCCAATAAGTCCTCGAAGGCGACAGCGCCTTCAGCGCTTTGTCCGGCCAACAGCGCCCAGGGTTCTGCCCCCGGGAAGCGTACGGCCATTCCCGTGAGGGTCTTCAATTCGAGGAGGGCCCCCGCGTCTCCTCCGAGCTAGGCCTGGAGGGCATATTCCTTCAATGGAATTGCCGTGGACTCCGGGCCAACTGGGAGGAGCTGCGGAGGCTCGTCTCGTCCCGTTCCCCGTTAGCTATTTTTTTGCAGGAGACCATGCTAGGCGCGTGCCCGCTGCCTGCCCTCCCGGGGTATAAGGGTCTTGCGACCCCACCACCGCGGGATGGCCGGGCTGGGGGATGCGCGGTTTACACCCGGCATGATGTCTCCGTTCTTCCTTTCTCTTTAGATACCTCCTTTCAGGCAGTGGCTGTGCAGCTGCACCTGGATAGGAGGTATACTATCATTTCTGCGTACATTCCACCGTCAGCTGACTTCGACGCGGGGGACTTCTGCCGCGTCGTGGCACGGTTGCCGAGGCCCTATCTCTTGCTTGGAGATCTGAACGGCAGGCATCCTCTCTGGGGAGATTACTCCATAAATCCCAGGGGACAAGTCCTTGCCGATCTGATCGAAGAGCTTGAGATGGGTGTCCTAAACGTGGATGAGTTTACGCATCACTGTCCGAGAACCGCTTCATTTTCTTGCCTTGACCTATCTTTGTGCTCTTCAGATGCACAGCCTGATTTTGATTGGGGGGTGGTCGATGACCTCCATGGTAGTGATCACTTTCCCATTCAAATATCATTTTCAGGGCAACTGCCGCCTGAGAGACCACCTCGGTGGTGCTTGGCGCGGGCGCGGTGGCCTGCATTTCAGGAAATGACTGAATTCTCTATCTCAGTCGAGGAGTTTAGGTCGGTAGATGAGGCCGTTGAGTTCTTCTCCGGCAACCTCATCGCCGTAGGCCTGACTACTATTCCTAGGACGTCTGGCCGTTTTGCACGCCGACCACTCCCATGGTGGTCGGCCGAGTGTGAGACGTCCCTCAAACAGAAGCGTTATGCCTACATGCGCTATAAGCGCCGCCCGAACGATTTCAGTGTCGCTGAATTTCGTCGGGCTAGGGCTAGGTTCCGGTATATTTCGAAGCACGCCCGCCGCTCTTCTTGGCGGGCATACGTGTCTTCACTTAACGGGAAGACCCCTTTAGCTGAGGTGTGGAAGCGAGTCAAAAGGATTCGGGGCAAGTTCTCGCAGGACCCCCCTCCCGTTCTCCAGGAGAATGGGACCGCAATCTCGGACCCCGCGTCCGTGGCGGAATCCTTAGCGACCGCTTTTTCCGCATTCTCTAGCCGTGATGCTGCTCCGCCAGCATTCAATGCACGTCGTGATGTCGCGGAAGGCCGCCGGCTGGACTTTACCTCCAGAGGCGGAGAACCCTTCAACGACAAGTTTACTGTGAGTGAGTTGCGTTCCGCTCTCGCTTCGTGCGCGGACACCGCCCATGGTCCGGACGATGTCCCGTACGCCATGCTTCGACACCTGGGTGAGCGAGGCATAGCCTTTCTGTTAGATTTGTTCAACAGGATCTGGGTGGAAGGTCTTCTCCCAGACTCCTGGCGAATCGCTACTGTGCTCGCCTTTCGCAAGCCGGGGAGAGATCACTATACTCCGACCGGTTTCCGCCCAATCTCTCTAACCTCTTGCGTGTGCAAGTTGATGGAGAAATTGGTAAATGTTAGATTAGCCTATTTCCTGGACAGCGGAGGCCATCTGTCTTCTGCACAGTGCGGCTTCCGTAAGTTCCACTCCACGTCGGATGCTCTGCTCCGACTGGAAAGTGCCGTCTGCGAGGCTTTCCTTCGTAGACAGCACTACGCCACGGTGTTTTTTGATCTGGAGAAGGCCTATGATACCGCATGGCGATACGGTATCATGGAGACTCTCCACACGATGGGGGCGAGGGGACGCCTCCCAATTTTTATATCTGAATTTTTGCGAGATCGTCGATTCCGCGTACGGGTGGGGGGAGCCCTCTCCGGCCCAAAGGAGCAGGAAGAGGGTGTCCCGCAGGGAAGTGTCCTCAGTGTCACACTCTTTGCCCTGAGCATCAACGGCATCACCTCGGTGCTGCCGGAAGATGTTCTCGCTACGCTCTACGTGGACGACCTTTCGATCTCTTTTGGCGCGGCCCAGATGCCAACTCTGGAGCGTCGACTCCAACAGGCATTGAACCGCGTCTCTCGCTATGCCGAAGCGCACAGGTTTCGGTTTTCTTTGGCCAAGAGCAAGGTGGTGCACTTCTGCCGCCATCCACGGCTTCACCCCGACCCAGATTTGTTTCTTAATGGGGTGCGCCTGGATGTGGTTGAGTCGCACCGTTTCCTTGGTCTTGTATTCGACCGACGCCTCACCTGGGAGGCTCATATTCGCAGCCTTAGGGTCTCTTGTACCCGCGCCATGGACATTCTCCGTTCCGTGACGTTCAGCGCTTGGGGCGCTGATAGGGCTACCGCCTTACTTTTTTATCGATCCTTTGTTCACTCGAAGCTCGACTACGGATGCGAGTTTTATGCATCCGCAGCCGAGCGTTTATTGCGGAAGGTGGATTCGATCCACCACACTGGCCTTCGCCTTGCGACCGGTGCCTTCCGCACTTCCCCCATTGAGAGCCTGTTGGTCGATGCTGGGGAGATGCCACTCGCTCTGCGCCGCGTGCAGTGCATCACTCGCCTGTACGCGCGAGCCCGGCGCCTCCCTCAGTCGCCAACAGCTCTCACTGCATCCGCAGCTGATCTCGATGGTGCCTATGCCGCCGAGAGACGCCAGTCATACCCTAAGCCCTTTGGGTTTAGGGCCAGGAAACTCCTTCGAGAGGTAGATATAGCTCTCGGGCCGGTGGCGCCCCTGGTTCTGCCCAGGACGCCACCCTGGAGGGTACCACATTTGGCTATTTGTCGCCACGCCTCTGCTCCCAAAGCTTGTACTGCGCCGGGAGTATTGCGTTCGACCTTTTTGGAGCACACATCGTGTCACGCTGCCCCGTAAGGGGCGCGGCGATTTGCCATCCTGGCCGCCGTGCTGACGGGATCCAGCGCCCCGTCCGGCCCCAGCTTAGCCTCTCTTCCTTCCTTCAGATAGCCTGTATTCCTATCCTACCTCGTCGCTTTTCATACAACCTCTCCCACAACTTTCTCTGGTCAGCCTCTAATTTCACAGGGTAGAAGCTGACCTTCTTCTCAGCCAATCGTCCCGGATCGGGGCTGAGGGGGGAGGGGACAATGTCCCCTAACCCCTGAGCTCCGGTCTGGGGTGGTTGGCTTTTAACAACCTGCTTCATCCCCACCCATACCTTCCTCACATCCCTTTTCCTCTCGTCTTCAAAATCTATCCGTTTTACGCCGTGTTCAAGGTGGAGCCGCCATGCCGAAGGACTGCCAGGCCACCAGGCGGGAGGGGGTGGTCCCAAATGGCGGCGCCTGGCTCTGCCGGGCCTGTAAGCACCTCTTGCAGTGCGGGCTACTGCAAGAGGTGGTGAGCGATTGCGTCCCGTAAAACAAAGAGGGTCACCATGCCCAATGATGAAAAAAAAAACCATCTCCCCTTAATTCCCCCTATAACAACAAAGGAGCCGCCCTCGTGCAGCTCCACAGAAAAGATGGAGGTCCCCCCCCCTGTGCTTGCGCAGGGGACCCTCCATAGCTCTTTAACCGGAGAGGAGGCTTACTCCTCTCCTACGCCTACGGGTGTAGGGGACTCCCCCTCACCCCCTTCTCTGGAGGTGCTTTCGGGCACCTCCCTATCTCCAGCGGCAGTCCCTCCTATGCTTTCTAAGGGGACTGCCAAGAAAGCCAGCAGGCCACCCTTAGCCAGCCGCTCCACATCAAAGCGGCTCGGTAGGGCAAACCCCCTTAGGGGGGAGAGGGAAGCCAGGCCCCTTCGGTCGCTTCCCTCAAAAGACCTGCTGGCAAAAATATTAAACCTTGCCGGGGTCAAGGCCTGTGCCTCCCCACTAAAGACTTATGACGCTGCCAAGGGGACCTGCGATGTCCTGGGAGGGGATGGCCAATTGGAGGCCCCTCCTGTGATAGACATGGTCCTTGAGGAAAACCAGCCTCAGAAGGTAGAGCCTTCCATGGGGGGGAATCCGGGCTTGGCGCCAAGCACCGAACCCGAATCCGCCCCTATGCAAGGTCCTCATCAAACGGCTGTGGATTCTCAGGCAGGACAAGGAGGGGAGGGATCTCCTCCGGATGAATCCCGTGCGCCCACCGGGACCTTCTCCATTTCAGAGAAGGACCTGGCTGAGGCCGGTCCATCTGGCCTGGGGGCTTCTACCGGCGGGGGTGAAAAGCGGGTTCATTCCCCGCCCTCCTCTCCTAAAAAGAAGAAAAAGACAAGAAAGACGAAAAAGACTCGGGGCTCCTCTCCATCCGCGGGGGCTGCGGGGACGGATGGGTCTGCTGCCACTTTGGTAGGCGACCAAGCCAAGATCGGCACATCCGGCCCCTCTACCCCCTCGTGTGCGGAGCCCATGACTACGACTAAGACCAAGAATGCACAGGGCGGAGCCTCGATGACATCTGGCCCCTGATTCAGAGGTTACCTGGCGTTTTCGAGCCCGCTGGCTTCAAACGCTTCCTCGTTATTCGCTCCACTGATGGCACCATGTTGTCCAAGGGCAACATGATCCATCAGAGGAGAGGATTAGCTAGTGCAATTGGTAGAGAGCCGAAGGTAACCCGTTTCTCGGACGGGAGCCTTCTGGCGAATGCGGCGAATCCCGCCGAGGCGGCCAAGATAAGTGCTCTTCGGACACTTCATGGCACCCCGGTGAGTGTGACGCCGCACTCTACCATGAACTTTGTAAAAGGAGTAGTTTATGCGAGGGAACTCGTTGACTACTCCATAGAAGACATCACCCTAGAGCTGGCCGACCATGGGGCGGTCAAGGTCGAGCGTAGCGAGAACATCTTCCGGCAGCACCGAGGTGATGCCGTTGATGCTCAGGGCAAAGAGTGTGACACTGAGGACACTTCCCTGCGGGACACCCTCTTCCTGCTCCTTTGGGCCGGAGAGGGCTCCCCCCACCCGTACGCGGAATCGACGATCTCGCAAAAATTCAGATATAAACATTGGGAGGCGTCCCCTCGCCCCCATCGTGTGGAGAGTCTCCACGATACCGTATCGTCATGCGGTATCATAGGCTTTCTCGAGATCAAAAAACACCGTGGCGTAGTGCTGTCTACGAAGGAAAGCCTCGCAGACGGCATTTTCCAGTCGGAGCAGAGCATCCGACGTGGAGTGGAACTTACGGAAGCCGCACTGTGCAGAAGACAGATGGCCTCCGCTGTCCAGGAAATAGGCTAATCTAACATTTACCAATTTCTCCATCAACTTGCACACGCAAGAGGTTAGAGAGATTGGGCGGAAACCGGTCGGAGTAGAGTGATCTCTCCCCGGCTTGCGAAAGGCGAGCACAGTAGCGATTCGCCAGGAGTCTGGGAGGAGACCTTCCACCCAGATCCTGTTGAACAAATCTAATAGAAAGGCCATGCCTCGCTCACCCAGGTGTCGAAGCATGGCGTACGGGACATCGTCCGGACCATGGGCGGTGTCCGCGCACGAAGCGAGAGCGGAACGCAACTCACTCACAGTAAACTTGTCGTTGAAGGGTTCTCCGCCTCTGGAGGTAAAGTCCAGCCGGCGGCCTTCCGCGACATCACGACGTGCATTGAATGCTGGCGGAGCAGCATCACGGCTAGAGAATGCGGAAAAAGCGGTCGCTAAGGATTCCGCCACGGACGCGGGGTCCGAGATTGCGGTCCCATTCTCCTGGAGAACGGGAGGGGGGTCCTGCGAGAACTTGCCCCGAATCCTTTTGACTCGCTTCCACACCTCAGCTAAAGGGGTCTTCCCGTTAAGTGAAGACACGTATGCCCGCCAAGAAGAGCGGCGGGCGTGCTTCGAAATATACCGGAACCTAGCCCTAGCCCGACGAAATTCAGCGACGGTGAAATCGTTCGGGCGGCGCTTATAGCGCATGTAGGCATAACGCTTCTGTTTGAGGGCCGTCTCACACTCGGCCGACCACCATGGGAGTGGTCGGCGTGCAAAACGGCCAGACGTCCTAGGAATAGTAGTCAGGCCCACGGCGATGAGGTTGCCGGAGAAGAACTCGACGGCCTCATCTACCGACCTAAACTCCTTGATTGAGATAGAGAATTCAGTCATTTCCTGAAATGCAGGCCACCGCGCCCGCGCCAAGCACCACCGAGGTGGTCTCTCAGGCGGCAGTTGCCCTGAAAATGATATTTGAATGGGAAAGTGATCACTACCATGGAGGTCATCGACCACCCCCCAATCAAAATCAGGCTGTGCATCCGAAGAGCACAAAGATAGGTCAAGGCAAGAAAATGAAGCGGTTCTCGGACAGTGATGCGTAAACTCATCCACGTTTAGGACACCCATCTCAAGCTCTTCGATCAGATCGGCAAGGACTTGTCCCCTGGGATTTATGGTGTAATCTCCCCAGAGAGGATGCCTGCCGTTCAGATCTCCAAGCAAGAGATAGGGCCTCGGCAACCGTGCCACGACGCGGCGGAAGTCCCCCGCGTCGAAGTGTCTGACGGTGGAATGTACGCAGAAATGATAGTATACCTCCTATCCAGGTGCAGCTGCACAGCCACTGCCTGAAAGGAGGTATCTAAAGAGAAAGGAAGAACGGAGACATCATGCCGGGTGTAAACCGCGCATCCCCCAGCCCGGCCATCCCGCGGTGGTGGGGTCGCAAGACCCTTATACCCCGGGAGGGCAGGCAGCGGGCACGCGCCTAGCATGGTCTCCTGCAAAAAAATAGCTAACGGGGAACGGGACGAGACGAGCCTCCGCAGCTCCTCCCAGTTGGCCCGAAGTCCACGGCAATTCCATTGAAGGAATATGCCCTCCAGGCCTAGCTCGGAGGAGACGCGGGGGCCCTCCTCGAATTGAAGACCCTCACGGGAATGGCCGTACGCTTCCCGGGGGCAGAACCCTGGGCGCTGTTGGCCGGACAAAGCGCTGAAGGCGCTGTCGCCTTCGAGGACTTATTGGGGGAGGTTGGGCTCGCCATGCGAGTCTTTTCCTCCCTCCGCCTCGAAACCTTAGGCGGGCGTTGCGGCTTGGGAGGCGGGGGGCCCTCTTTTCGAGGAACCACCGTCTCCGAGCCACTCGCTCCACCTCGGGGCGTGGGCGAAGGGGCCGAAGCTCCTTTGTTGCTGTCCTCCTTTCGGGGAACAGCTTTAGGAACCCCGGAAGATGGCCTAGCGACCATCTTCAGGGGTGTTGCCTCCTGTGAGTCTAACGACTCTGTGGAGGCGCGTGGCCGTTTCGCCTTACGGGAAACGGTCACGCTGGGGGAAGAGGGGGGAGCCCTGGTATTAGCCGGGGCTGGGTGTGAACCCTTTTTGCCGCCAGCTCTACCAGGGGAGCGCCCGGGTGTAGTAGAGCCCGCAGAAGGGCCCCGAATGGGCGCGGAAACAACCGTGCTCGTTGGCCTGGATGGGCCAGGAGCAGAGGGTGCTTTTCTAACTATTGAGGCATATGACGTCCCAGGCAGAGCCGGGCGCGCCAGGACCAAGTCCTTAGCCTCGCGGAATGAGAGTCGATCCTGGGCCTGAATGGCCAGGATTTCTTTCTCAAGGAGATATGCACCACATTGCTTCGAAGAAGCAGGGTGCTGCTCTCCGCAATTGACACACTTGGCCACACACGATTTGGACTTATCGTGTGCGACCTTGGAGCAATTTACACAGACTTCGGGTGACCCCGATTTTGCACGTCTACATGATCGATTCGTGTGGCCGAAGCGGTGACAGTAATAGCACCGCCGCGGCAGTGGCACGAATGCCTTTACGCGGTAGCGGTACCAACCGGCACGCACCGACTCAGGGAGCTTGTCACAGTCGAACGTGACGAAGAGTGTAGGGGTGGGTCTCGAGGCCCCTCCCTGTTTTCTCATCACACGTTCGACCTTGACCGCCCCATGGTCGGCCAGCTCTAGGGTGATGTCTTCTATGGAGTAGTCAACGAGTTCCCTCGCATAAACTACTCCTTTTACAAAGTTCATGGTAGAGTGCGGCGTCACGCTCACCGGGGTGCCATGAAGTGTCCGAAGAGCACTTATCTTGGCCGCCTCGGCGGGATTCGCCGCATTCGCCAGAAGGCTCCCGTCCGAGAAACGGGTTACCTTCGGCTCTCTACCAATTGCACTAGCTAATCCTCTCCGCTGATGGATCATGTTGCCCTTGGACAACATGGTGCCATCAGTGGAGCGAATAACGAGGAAGCGTTTGAAGCCAGCGGGCTCGAAAACGCCAGGTAACCTCTGAATGAGGGGCCCCGATGTCATCGAGGCTCCGCCCTGTGCACTCTTGGTCTTAGTCAGGGGCTCCGCACACGAGGGGGTAGAGGGGCCGGATGTGCCGATCTTGGCTTGGTCGCATACCAAAGTGGCAGCAGACCCATCCGTCCCCGCAGCCCCCGCGGATGGAGAGGAGCCCCGAGTCTTTTTCGTCTTTCTTGTCTTTTTCTTCTTTTTAGGAGAGGAGGGCGGGGAATGAACCCGCTTTTCACCCCCGCCGGTAGAAGCCCCCAGGCCAGATGGACCGGCCTCAGCCAGGTCCTTCTCTGAAATGGAGAAAGTCCCGGTGGGCGCAGGGGATTCATCCGGAGGAGATCCCTCCCCTCCTTGTCCTGCCTGAGAATCCACAGCCGTTTGATGAGGACCTTGCATAGGGGCGGATTCGGGTTCGGTGCTTGGCGCCAAGCCCGGATTCCCCCCCATGGAAGGCCCTACCTTCTGAGGCTGGTTTTCCTCAAGGACCATGTCTATCACAGGAGGGGCCTCCAGTTGGCCATCCCCTCCCAGGACATCGCAGGTCCCCTTGGCAGCGTCATAAGTCTTTAGTGGGGAGGCACAGGCCTTGACCCCGGCAAGGTTTAATATTTTTGCCAGCAGGTCTTTTGAGGGAAGCGACCGAAGGGGCCTGGCTTCCCTCTCCCCCCTAAGGGGGTTTGCCCTACCGAGCCGCTTGTACGAGGGGCGGTCGGCAATGGGCTGCCTGCTGGCTTTCTTGGCAGTCCCCTTAGAAAGCATAGGAGGGACTGCCGCTGGAGATAGGGAGGTGCCCGAAAGCACCTCCAGAGAAGGGGGTGAGGGGGAGTCCCCTACACCCGTAGGCGTAGGAGAGGAGTAAGCCTCCTCTCCGGTTAAAGAGGTATGGAGGGTCCCCTGCGCAAGCACAGGGGGGGGGACCTCCATCTTTTCTGTGGAGCTGCACGAGGGCGGCTCCGTTGTTGTTATAGGGGGAATTAAGGGGAGATGTTTTTTTTTTTCATCATTGGGCATGGTGACCCTCTTTGTTTTACGGGACGCAATCGCTCACCACCTCTTGCAGTAGCCCGCACTGCAAGAGGTGCTTACAGGCCCGGCAGAGCCAGGCGCCGCCATTTGGGACCACCCCTCCCGCCTGGTGGCCTGGCAGTCCTTCGGCATGGCGGCTCCACCTTGAACACGGCGTAAAACGGATAGATTTTGAAGACGAGAGGAAAAGGGATGTGAGGAAGGTATGGGTGGGGATGAAGCAGGTTGTTAAAAGCCAACCACCCCAGACCGGAGCTCAGGGGTTAGGGGACATTGTCCCCTCCCCCCTCAGCCCCGATCCGGGACGATTGGCTGAGAAGAAGGTCAGCTTCTACCCTGTGAAATTAGAGGCTGACCAGAGAAAGTTGTGGGAGAGGTTGTATGAAAAGCGACGAGGTAGGATAGGAATACAGGCTATCTGAAGGAAGGAAGAGAGGCTAAGCTGGGGCCGGACGGGGTGCTGAGTCCCGTCAGCACGGCGGCCAGAATGGCAAATCGTCGCGCCCCTTACGGGGTGTTGGCCGGACAAAGCGCTGTCGCCTTCGAGGACTTATTGGGGGAGGTTGGGCTCGCCATGCGAGTCTTTTCCTCCCTCCGCCTCGAAACCTTAGGCGGGCGTTGCGGCTTGGGAGGCGGGGGGCCCTCTTTTCGAGGAACCACCGTCTCCGAGCCACTCGCTCCACCTCGGGGCGTGGGCGAAGGGGCCGAAGCTCCTTTGTTGCTGTCCTCCTTTCGGGGAACAGCTTTAGGAACCCCGGAAGATGGCCTAGCGACCATCTTCAGCTGTGTTGCCTCCTGTGAGTCTAACGACTCTGTGGAGGCGCGTGGCCGTTTCGCCTTACGGGAAACGGTCACGCTGGGGGAAGAAGGGGGAGCCCTGGTATTAGCCGGGGCTGGGTGTGAACCCTTTTTGCCGCCAGCTCTACCAGGGGAGCGCCCGGGTGTAGTAGAACCCGCAGAAGGGCTCCGAATGGGCGCGGAAACAACCGTGCTCGTTGGCCTGGATGGGCCAGGAGCAGAGGGTGCTTTTCTAACTATTGAGGCATATGACGTCCCAGGCAGAGCCGGGCGCGCCAGGACCAAGTCCTTAGCCTCGCGGAATGAGAGTCAATCCTGGGCCTGAACGGCCAGGATTTCTTTCTCAAGGAGATATGCACCACATTGCTTCGAAGAAGCAGGGTGCGGCTCTCCGCAATTGACACACTTGGCCACACACGATTTGGACTTATCGTGTGCGACCTTGGAGCAATTTACACAGACTTCGGGTGACCCCGATTTTGCACGTCTACATGATCGATTCGTGTGGCCGAAGCGGTGACAGTAATAGCACCGCCGCGGCAGTGGCACGAATGCCTTCACGCGGTAGCGGTACCAACCGGCACGCACCGACTCAGGGAGCTTGTCACAGTCGAACGTGACGAAGAGTGTAGGGGTGGGTCTCGAGGCCCCTCCCTGTTTTCTCATCACACGTTCGACCTTGACCGCCCCATGGTCGGCCAGCTCTAGGGTGATGTCTTCTATGGAGTAGTCAACGAGTTCCCTCGCATAAACTACTCCTTTTACAAAGTTCATGGTAGAGTGCGGCGTCACACTCACCGGGGTGCCATGAAGTGTCCGAAGAGCACTTATCTTGGCCGCCTCGGCGGGATTCGCCGCATTCGCCAGAAGGCTCCCGTCCGAGAAACGGGTTACCTTCGGCTCTCTACCAATTGCACTAGCTAATCCTCTCCTCTGATGGATCATGTTGCCCTTGGACAACATGGTGCCATCAGTGGAGCGAATAACGAGGAAGCGTTTGAAGCCAGCGGGCTCGAAAACGCCAGGTAACCTCTGAATCAGGGGCCCCGATGTCATCGAGGCTCCGCCCTGTGCACTCTTGGTATTAGTCTTCTTTGTCAGGGGCTCCGCAACCGGGGGGGCAGAGGGGGCGGATGTGCCGATCTTGGCTTGGTCGCTTGCCAGAGTGGCAGCAGACCCATCCTTCCCCGCAGCCCCCGCGGATGGAGAGGAGCCCCGAGTCTTTTTTGTCTTTTTCTTTTTCGGAGAGGAGGGCGGGGAATGAACCCGCTTTTCACCTCCGCCGGCAGAAGTCCCCAGGCCAGATGGACCAGCCTCAGCCAGGTCCCTCTCCGAAATGGAGAAGGTCCTGGTTGTCGTAGGGGCACCTGTCGGAGGAGATCCCTCCCCTCCTTTTACTGCCTCGGAGCCCTCAGCCATTTGAGGAGGCCCTTGCATAGGGGCGGATTCGGGTTCGCTGCTTGGCGCCGAGCCCGAATTCCCCCCCATGGAAGGCCCTACCGTCTGAGGCTGGGTCTCCTCAAGGACCATGTCTATCACAGGAGGGGCCTCCAGTTGGCCATCCCCTCCCAGGACATCGCAGGTCCCCTTGGCAGTATTGTCACTAGTCAGGTGGTGTGGGGAGGCACAGGCCTTGACCCCAGCAAGGTTTAAAATTCTTGCCAGCAGGTCTTTTGAGGGAAGCGACCGAAGGGGCCTGGCTTCCCTCTCCCCCCTAAGGGGGTTTGCCCTACCGAGCCGCTTGCACGAGGGGCGGTCGGCATTTTTTTTTTTTTTTTTTTTTTTTTTTTTTTTTATAGAGCCCATCTGGCAACTACCCACTTGGGCATAAGTCGCCGAAAAACACGACAGCCTAGAATTAGGCTACTTTAAAGTTAAAATATGAAAACTTAACAATCAATATAAATTAGAAAAACTTAACAATCGAAGCAATCTCCGGCAGCGGGGGGAGGTCCCCCTCACCCCGGTGCAGGAGAGTGCAATCTAAAACAAAACAATAACAAAAAAAGGAACCTTAAATAAAGGGGAGAAGGCCGGCCTCCCCCCAAAAGTCAATAAGTCCACCAGTCATGGTGCACGCACTCGTCCCGAGTACAAGGGACAGGCGGTAGCGACCCCGCCCATCCCGGTACCGAGACAGGTATCGTGCGCGAAGATCCCCCAGACTGGGACATTCGACAAAAATATGCCGAACAGTCTGGGGGACGACGCAGTCGTTGCAATAGGGCACATGCGAGCGCTCCACCAAGTAACGATGCGTCACACGAGTGTGTCCGATTCGAAGACGACAGAAAGCAACCTGAAGCCGCCGCGGCATTGGGGGATAGGTCCATGGGAACAATCGCGGCGCAATGGCACGCAACTTTAAGTTCCCCTCGACCGTCTCCCATCTTCTTTGCCAAGCAGTCCGAAGAGCTGCCCGTATTCCTGCCATGTAGTCGGTGTGAGGAAGAGCGAAACGCTGGTCCGGTCGCAGAGTCCTCGCGGACTCTTTGGCGCCCTCATCGGCGCGCTCATTCCCCGCAATTCCTATATGTCCAGGAACCCAGCAGAAGATAATCTCGACATCTGCCCGGCTCGCCAAAACCGTGGCGTCACGGATTTCGCGAACCAGGGGATGCGGAGATTCCAATGCCCCGAGAGCACTCAGGGCGCTTTGTGAGTCGCTATAAATCACAATCCGGTCTCCGAACCGGGCACGTCGCGTAATCTCCCGTACCGAGTGGTGTATTGCCACCAGCTCGGCCGTGAAGACAGACGCAGCGCCTGGTAGAGCCCCGCTGACTTCAAACAGAGGGGATACGGCGTGGAAGCCGACCCCCTCTTGGGACTTGGAGCCATCCGTATACACTGGCACGGTACCAGCGTGACACGATGTGTGCTCCAAAAAGATCGAACGCAATACTCCCGGCGCAGTACAAGCTTTGGGAGCAGAGGCGTGGCGACAAATAGCCAAATGTGGTACCCTCCAGGGTGGCGTCCTGGGCAGAACCAGGGGCGCCACCGGCCCGAGAGCTATATCTACCTCTCGAAGGAGTTTCCTGGCCCTAAACCCAAAGGGCTTAGGGTATGACTGGCGTCTCTCGGCGGCATAGGCACCATCGAGATCAGCTGCGGATGCAGTGAGAGCTGTTGGCGACTGGGGGAGGCGCCGGGCTCGCGCGTACAGGCGAGTGATGCACTGCACGCGGCGCAGAGCGAGTGGCATCTCCCCAGCATCGACCAACAGGCTCTCAATGGGGAAAGTGCGGAAGGCACCGGTCGCAAGGCGAAGGCCGGTGTGGTGGATCGAATCCACCTTCCGCAATAAACGCTCGGCTGCGGATGCATAAAACTCGCATCCGTAGTCGAGCTTCGAGCGAACAAAGGATCGATAAAAAAGTAAGGCGGTAGCCCTATCAGCGCCCCAAGCGCTGAACGTCACGGAACGGAGAATGTCCATGGCGCGGGTACAAGAGACCCTAAGGCTGCGAATGTGAGCCTCCCAGGTGAGGCGTCGGTCGAATACAAGACCAAGGAAACGGTGCGACTCAACCACATCCAGGCGCACCCCATTAAGAAACAAATCTGGGTCGGGGTGAAGCCGTGGATGGCGGCAGAAGTGCACCACCTTAGTCTTGGCCAAAGAAAACCGAAACCTGTGCGCTTTGGCATAGCAAGAGACGCGGTTCAATGCCTGTTGGAGTCGGCGCTCCAGAGTTGGCATCTGGGCCGCGCCAAAAGAGATCGAAAGGTCGTCCACGTAGAGCGTAGCGAGAACATCTTCCGGCAGCACCGAGGTGATGCCGTTGATGCTCAGGGCAAAGATTTTTTTTTTTTTTTTTTTATAGAGCCCATCTGGCAACTACCCACTTGGGCATAAGTCGCCGAAAAACACGACAGCCTAGAATTAGGCTACTTTAAAGTTAAAATATGAAAACTTAACAATCAATATAAATTTGAAAAACTTAACAATCGAAGCAATCTCCGGCAGCGGGGGGAGGTCCCCCTCACCCCGGTGCAGGAGAGTGCAATCTAAAACAAAACAATAACAAAAAAAGGAACCTTAAATAAAGGGGAGAAGGCCGGCCTCACCCAAAAAGTCAATAAGTCCACCAGTCATGGTGCACGCACTCGTCCCGAGTACAAGGGACAGGCGGTAGCGACCCCGCCCATCCCGGTACCGAGACAGGTATCGTGCGCGAAGATCCCCCAGACTGGGACATTCGACAAGAATATGCCGAACAGTCTGGGGGACGACGCAGTCGTTGCAATAGGGCACATGCGAGCGCTCCACCAAGTAACGATGCGTCACACGAGTGTGTCCGATTCGAAGACGACAGAAAGCAACCTGAAGCCGCCGCGGCATTGGGGGATAGGTCCATGGGAACAGTCGCGGCGCAATGGCACGCAACTTTAAGTTCCCCTCGACCGTCTCCCATCTTCTTTGCCAAGCAGTCCGAAGAGCTGCCCGTATTCCTGCCATGTAGTCGGTGTGAGGAAGAGCGAAACGCTGGTCCGGTCGCAGAGTCCTCGCGGACTCTTTGGCGCCCTCATCGGCGCGCTCATTCCCCGCAATTCCTACATGTCCAGGAACCCAGCAGAAGATAATCTCGACATCTGCCCGGCTCGCCAAAACCGTGGCGTCACGGATTTCGCGAACCAGGGGATGCGGAGATTCCAATGCCCCGAGAGCACTCAGGGCGCTTTGTGAGTCGCTATAAATCACAATCCGGTCTCCGAACCGGGCACGTCGCGTAATCTCCCGTACCGAGTGGTGTATTGCCACCAGCTCGGCCGTGAAGACAGACGCAGCGCCTGGTAGAGCCCCGCTGACTTCAAACAGAGGGGATACGGCGTGGAAGCCGACCCCCTCTTGGGACTTGGAGCCATCCGTATACACTGGCACGGTACCAGCGTGACACGATGTGTGCTCCAAAAAGATCGAACGCAATACTCCCGGCGCAGTACAAGCTTTGGGAGCAGAGGCGTAGCGACAAATAGCCAAATGTGGTACCCTCCAGGGTGGCGTCCTGGGCAGAACCAGGGGCGCCACCGGCCCGAGAGCTATATCTACCTCTCGAAGGAGTTTCCTGGCCCTAAACCCAAAGGGCTTAGGGTATGACTGGCGTCTCTCGGCGGCATAGGCACCATCGAGATCAGCTGCGGATGCAGTGAGAGCTGTTGGCGACTGGGGGAGGCGCCGGGCTCGCGCGTACAGGCGAGTGATGCACTGCACGCGGCGCAGAGCGAGTGGCATCTCCCCAGCATCGACCAACAGGCTCTCAATGGGGGAAGTGCGGAAGGCACCGGTCGCAAGGCGAAGGCCGGTGTGGTGGATCGAATCCACCTTGCGCAATAAACGCTCGGCTGCGGATGCATAAAACTCGCAACCGTAGTCGAGCTTCGAGCGAACAAAGGATCGATAAAAAAGTAAGGCGGTAGCCCTATCAGCGCCCCAAGCGCTGAACGTCACGGAACGGAGAATGTCCATGGCGCGGGTACAAGAGACCCTAAGGCTGCGAATGTGAGCCTCCCAGGTGAGGCGTCGGTCGAATACAAGACCAAGGAAACGGTGCGACTCAACCACATCCAGGCGCACCCCATTAAGAAACAAATCTGGGTCGGGGTGAAGCCGTGGATGGCGGCAGAAGTGCACCACCTTAGTCTTGGCCAAAGAAAACCGAAACCTGTGCGCTTTGGCATAGCAAGAGACGCGGTTCAATGCCTGTTGGAGTCGGCGCTCCAGAGTTGGCATCTGGGCCGCGCCAAAAGAGATCGAAAGGTCGTCCACGTAGAGCGTAGCGAGAACATCTTCCGGCAGCACCGAGGTGATGCCGTTGATGCTCAGGGCAAAGATTTTTTTTTTTTTTTTTTATAGAGCCCATCTGGCAACTACCCACTTGGGCATAAGTCGCCGAAAAACACGACAGCCTAGAATTAGGCTACTTTAAAGTTAAAATATGAAAACTTAACAATCAATATAAATTTGAAAAACTTAACAATCGAAGCAATCTCCGGCAGCGGGGGGAGGTCCCCCTCACCCCGGTGCAGGAGAGTGCAATCTAAAACAAAACAATAACAAAAAAAGGAACCTTAAATAAAGGGGAGAAGGCCGGCCTCACCCAAAAAGTCAATAAGTCCACCAGTCATGGTGCACGCACTCGTCCCGAGTACAAGGGACAGGCGGTAGCGACCCCGCCCATCCCGGTACCGAGACAGGTATCGTGCGCGAAGATCCCCCAGACTGGGACATTCGACAAGAATATGCCGAACAGTCTGGGGGACGACGCAGTCGTTGCAATAGGGCACATGCGAGCGCTCCACCAAGTAACGATGCGTCACACGAGTGTGTCCGATTCGAAGACGACAGAAAGCAACCTGAAGCCGCCGCGGCATTGGGGGATAGGTCCATGGGAACAGTCGCGGCGCAATGGCACGCAACTTTAAGTTCCCCTCGACCGTCTCCCATCTTCTTTGCCAAGCAGTCCGAAGAGCTGCCCGTATTCCTGCCATGTAGTCGGTGTGAGGAAGAGCGAAACGCTGGTCCGGTCGCAGAGTCCTCGCGGACTCTTTGGCGCCCTCATCGGCGCGCTCATTCCCCGCAATTCCTACATGTCCAGGAACCCAGCAGAAGATAATCTCGACATCTGCCCGGCTCGCCAAAACCGTGGCGTCACGGATTTCGCGAACCAGGGGATGCGGAGATTCCAATGCCCCGAGAGCACTCAGGGCGCTTTGTGAGTCGCTATAAATCACAATCCGGTCTCCGAACCGGGCACGTCGCGTAATCTCCCGTACCGAGTGGTGTATTGCCACCAGCTCGGCCGTGAAGACAGACGCAGCGCCTGGTAGAGCCCCGCTGACTTCAAACAGAGGGGATACGGCGTGGAAGCCGACCCCCTCTTGGGACTTGGAGCCATCCGTATACACTGGCACGGTACCAGCGTGACACGATGTGTGCTCCAAAAAGATCGAACGCAATACTCCCGGCGCAGTACAAGCTTTGGGAGCAGAGGCGTAGCGACAAATAGCCAAATGTGGTACCCTCCAGGGTGGCGTCCTGGGCAGAACCAGGGGCGCCACCGGCCCGAGAGCTATATCTACCTCTCGAAGGAGTTTCCTGGCCCTAAACCCAAAGGGCTTAGGGTATGACTGGCGTCTCTCGGCGGCATAGGCACCATCGAGATCAGCTGCGGATGCAGTGAGAGCTGTTGGCGACTGGGGGAGGCGCCGGGCTCGCGCGTACAGGCGAGTGATGCACTGCACGCGGCGCAGAGCGAGTGGCATCTCCCCAGCATCGACCAACAGGCTCTCAATGGGGGAAGTGCGGAAGGCACCGGTCGCAAGGCGAAGGCCGGTGTGGTGGATCGAATCCACCTTGCGCAATAAACGCTCGGCTGCGGATGCATAAAACTCGCAACCGTAGTCGAGCTTCGAGCGAACAAAGGATCGATAAAAAAGTAAGGCGGTAGCCCTATCAGCGCCCCAAGCGCTGAACGTCACGGAACGGAGAATGTCCATGGCGCGGGTACAAGAGACCCTAAGGCTGCGAATATGAGCCTCCCAGGTGAGGCGTCGGTCGAATACAAGACCAAGGAAACGGTGCGACTCAACCACATCCAGGCGCACCCCATTAAGAAACAAATCTGGGTCGGGGTGAAGCCGTGGATGGCGGCAGAAGTGCACCACCTTAGTCTTGGCCAAACAAAACCGAAACCTGTGCGCTTCGGCATAGTGAGAGACGCGGTTCAATGCCTGTTGGAGTCGACGCTCCAGAGTTGGCATCTGGGCCGCGCCAAAAGAGATCGAAAGGTCGTCCACGTAGAGCGTAGCGAGAACATCTTCCGGCAGCACCGAGGTGATGCCGTTGATGCTCAGGGCAAAGAGTGTGACACTGAGGACACTTCCCTGCGGGACACCCTCTTCCTGCTCCTTTGGGCCGGAGAGGGCTCCCCCCACCCGTACGCGGAATCGACGATCTCGCAAAAATTCAGATATAAACATTGGGAGGCGTCCCCTCGCCCCCATCGTGTGGAGAGTCTCCATGATACCGTATCGCCATGCGGTATCATAGGCCTTCTCCAGATCAAAAAACACCGTGGCGTAGTGCTGTCTACGAAGGAAAGCCTCGCAGACGGCACTTTCCAGTCGGAGCAGAGCATCCGACGTGGAGTGGAACTTACGGAAGCCGCACTGTGCAGAAGACAGATGGCCTCCGCTGTCCAGGAAAAAGGCTAATCTAACATTTACCAATTTCTCCATCAACTTGCACACGCAAGAGGTTAGAGAGATTGGGCGGAAACCGGTCGGAGTAGAGTGATCTCTCCCCGGCTTGCGAAAGGCGAGCACAGTAGCGATTCGCCAGGAGTCTGGGAGAAGACCTTCCACCCAGATCCTGTTGAACAAATCTAACAGAAAGGCCATGCCTCGCTCACCCAGGTGTCGAAGCATGGCGTACGGGACATCGTCCGGACCATGGGCGGTGTCCGCGCACGAAGCGAGAGCGGAACGCAACTCACTCACAGTAAACTTGTCGTTGAAGGGTTCTCCGCCTCTGGAGGTAAAGTCCAGCCGGCGGCCTTCCGCGACATCACGACGTGCATTGAATGCTGGCGGAGCAGCATCACGGCTAGAGAATGCGGAAAAAGCGGTCGCTAAGGATTCCGCCACGGACGCGGGGTCCGAGATTGCGGTCCCATTCTCCTGGAGAACGGGAGGGGGGTCCTGCGAGAACTTGCCCCGAATCCTTTTGACTCGCTTCCACACCTCAGCTAAAGGGGTCTTCCCGTTAAGTGAAGACACGTATGCCCGCCAAGAAGAGCGGCGGGCGTGCTTCGAAATATACCGGAACCTAGCCCTAGCCCGACGAAATTCAGCGACACTGAAATCGTTCGGGCGGCGCTTATAGCGCATGTAGGCATAACGCTTCTGTTTGAGGGCCGTCTCACACTCGGCCGACCACCATGGGAGTGGTCGGCGTGCAAAACGGCCAGACGTCCTAGGAATAGTAGTCAGGCCTACGGCGATGAGGTTGCCGGAGAAGAACTCAACGGCCTCATCTACCGACCTAAACTCCTCGACTGAGATAGAGAATTCAGTCATTTCCTGAAATGCAGGCCACCGCGCCCGCGCCAAGCACCACCGAGGTGGTCTCTCAGGCGGCAGTTGCCCTGAAAATGATATTTGAATGGGAAAGTGATCACTACCATGGAGGTCATCGACCACCCCCCAATCAAAATCAGGCTGTGCATCTGAAGAGCACAAAGATAGGTCAAGGCAAGAAAATGAAGCGGTTCTCGGACAGTGATGCGTAAACTCATCCACGTTTAGGACACCCATCTCAAGCTCTTCGATCAGATCGGCAAGGACTTGTCCCCTGGGATTTATGGTGTAATCTCCCCAGAGAGGATGCCTGCCGTTCAGATCTCCAAGCAAGAGATAGGGCCTCGGCAACCGTGCCACGACGCGGCGAAAGTCCCCCGCGTCGAAGTCAGCTGACGGTGGAATGTACGCAGAAATGATAGTATACCTCCTATCCAGGTGCAGCTGCACAGCCACTGCCTGAAAGGAGGTATCTAAAGAGAAAGGAAGAACGGAGACATCATGCCGGGTGTAAACCGCGCATCCCCCAGCCCGGCCATCCCGCGGTGGTGGGGTCGCAAGACCCTTATACCCCGGGAGGGCAGGCAGCGGGCACGCGCCTAGCATGGTCTCCTGCAAAAAAATAGCTAACGGGGAACGGGACGAGACGAGCCTCCGCAGCTCCTCCCAGTTGGCCCGGAGTCCACGGCAATTCCATTGAAGGAATATGCCCTCCAGGCCTAGCTCGGAGGAGACGCGGGGGCCCTCCTCGAATTGAAGACCCTCACGGGAATGGCCGTACGCTTCCCGGGGGCAGAACCCCGGGCGCTGTTGGCCGGACAAAGCGCTGAAGGCGCTGTCGCCTTCGAGGACTTATTGGGGGAGGTTGGGCTCGCCATGCGAGTCTTTTCCTCCCTCCGCCTCGAAACCTTAGGCGGGCGTTGCGGCTTGGGAGGCGGGGGGCCCTCTTTTCGAGGAACCACCGTCTCCGAGCCACTCGCTCCACCTCGGGGCGTGGGCGAAGGGGCCGAAGCTCCTTTGTTGCTGTCCTCCTTTCAGGGAACAGCTTTAGGAACCCCGGAAGATGGCCTAGCGACCATCTTCAGGGGTGTTGCCTCCTGTGAGTCTAACGACTCTGTGGAGGCGCGTGGCCGTTTCGCCTTACGGGAAACGGTCACGCTGGGGGAAGAGGGGGGAGCCCTGGTATTAGCCGGGGCTGGGTGTGAACCCTTTTTGCCGCCAGCTCTACCAGGGGAGCGCCCGGGTGTAGTAGAGCCCGCAGAAGGGCTCCGAATGGGCGCGGAAACAACCGTGCTCGTTGGCCTGGATGGGCCAGGAGCAGAGGGTGCTTTTCTAACTATTGAGGCATATGACGTCCCAGGCAGAGCCGGGCGCGCCAGGACCAAGTCCTTAGCCTCGCGGAATGAGAGTCGATCCTGGGCCTGAATGGCCAGGATTTCTTTCTCAAGGAGATATGCACCACATTGCTTCGAAGAAGCAGGGTGCGGCTCTCCGCAATTGACACACTTGGCCACACACGATTTGGACTTATCGTGTGCGACCTTGGAGCAATTTACACAGACTTCGGGTGACCCCGATTTTGCACGTCTACATGATCGATTCGTGTGGCCGAAACGGTGACAGTAATAGCACCGCCGCGGCAGTGGCACGAATGCCTTTACACGGTAGCGGTACCAACCGGCACGCACCGACTCAGGGAGCTTGTCACAGTCGAACGTGACGAAGAGTGTAGGGGTGGGTCTCGAGGCCCATCCCTGTTTTCTCATCACACGTTCGACCTTGACCGCCCCATGGTCGGCCAGCTCTAGGGTGATGTCTTCTATGGAGTAGTCAACGAGTTCCCTCGCATAAACTACTCCTTTTACAAAGTTCATGGTAGAGTGCGGCGTCACACTCACCGGGGTGCCATGAAGTGTCCGAAGAGCACTTATCTTGGCCGCCTCGGCGGGATTCGCCGCATTCGCCAGAAGGCTCCCGTCCGAGAAACGGGTTACCTTCGGCTCTCTACCAATTGCACTAGCTAATCCTCTCCTCTGATGGATCATGTTGCCCTTGGACAACATGGTGCCATCAGTGGAGCGAATAACGAGGAAGCGTTTGAAGCCAGCGGGCTCGAAAACGCCAGGTAACCTCTGAATGAGGGGCCCCGATGTCATCGAGGCTCCGCCCTGTGCACTCTTGGTCTTAGTCAGGGGCTCCGCACACGAGGGGGTAGAGGGGCCGGATGTGCCGATCTTGGCTTGGTCGCCTACCAAAGTGGCAGCAGACCCATCCGTCCCCGCAGCCCCCGCGGATGGAGAGGAGCCCCGAGTCTTTTTCGTCTTTCTTGTCTTTTTCTTCTTTTTAGGAGAGGAGGGCGGGGAATGAACCCGCTTTTCACCCCCGCCGGTAGAAGCCCCCAGGCCAGATGG
This sequence comes from Ceratothoa steindachneri, assembly GCA_963969495.1. Lineage (NCBI taxonomy): Eukaryota > Metazoa > Arthropoda > Malacostraca > Isopoda > Cymothoidae > Ceratothoa > Ceratothoa steindachneri. Next base: position 128,228,294 of record OZ018322.1, on the reverse strand, counting down.
ACCGGCCTCAGCCAGGTCCTTCTCTGAAATGGAGAAGGTCCCGGTGGGCGCAGGGGATTCATCCGGAGGAGATCCCTCCCCTCCTTGTCCTGCCTGAGAATCCACAGCCGTTTGATGAGGACCTTGCATAGGGGCGGATTCGGGTTCGGTGCTTGGCGCCAAGCCCGGATTCCCCCCCATGGAAGGCCCTACCTTCTGAGGCTGGTTTTCCTCAAGGACCATGTCTATCACAGGAGGGGCCTCCAGTTGGCCATCCCCTCCCAGGACATCGCAGGTCCCCTTGGCAGCGTCATAAGTCTTTAGTGGGGAGGCACAGGCCTTGACCCCGGCAAGGTTTAATATTTTTGCCAGCAGGTCTTTGAGGGAAGCGACCGAAGGGGCCTGGCTTCCCTCTCCCCCCTAAGGGGGTTTGCCCTACCGAGCCGCTTGTACGAGGGGCGGTCGGCAATGGGCTGCCTGCTGGCTTTCTTGGCAGTCCCCTTAGAAAGCATAGGAGGGACTGCCGCTGGAGATAGGGAGGTGCCCGAAAGCACCTCCAGAGAAGGGGGTGAGGGGGAGTCCCCTACACCCGTAGGCGTAGGAGAGGAGTAAGCCTCCTCTCCGGTTAAAGAGGTATGGAGGGTCCCCTGCGCAAGCACAGGGGGGGGGACCTCCATCTTTTCTGTGGAGCTGCACGAGGGCGGCTCCGTTGTTGTTATAGGGGGAATTAAGGGGAGATGTTTTTTTTTTTCATCATTGGGCATGGTGACCCTCTTTGTTTTACGGGACGCAATCGCTCACCACCTCTTGCAGTAGCCCGCACTGCAAGAGGTGCTTACAGGCCCGGCAGAGCCAGGCGCCGCCATTTGGGACCACCCCTCCCGCCTGGTGGCCTGGCAGTCCTTCGGCATGGCGGCTCCACCTTGAACACGGCGTAAAACGGATAGATTTTGAAGACGAGAGGAAAAGGGATGTGAGGAAGGTATGGGTGGGGATGAAGCAGGTTGTTAAAAGCCAACCACCCCAGACCGGAGCTCAGGGGTCCCCGCGGATGGAGAGGAGCCCCGAGTCTTCTTCGTCTTTTTCTTTTTAGGAGAGGAGGGCGGGGAATGAACCCGCTTTTCACCTCCGCCGGCAGAAGTCCCCAGGCCAGATGGACCAGCCTCAGCCAGGTCCCTCTCCGAAATGGAGAAGGTCCTGGTTGTCGTAGGGGCACCTGTCGGAGGAGATCCCTCCCCTCCTTCTACTGCCTCGGAGCCCTCAGCCATTTGAGGAGGACCTTGCATAGGGGCGGATTCGGGTTCGGTGCTTGGCGCCGAGCCCGAATTCCCCCCCATGGAAGGCCCTACCGTCTGGGGCTGGGTCTCCTCAAGGACCATGTCTATCACAGGAGGGGCCTCCAGTTGGCCATCCCCCTCCCAGGACATCGCAGGTCCCCTTGGCAGTATTGTCACTAGTCAGGTGGTGTGGGGAGGCACAGGCCTTGACCCCAGCAAGGTTCAAAATTCTTGCCAGCAGGTCTTTTGAGGGAAGCGACCGAAGGGGCCTGGCTTCCCTCTCCCCCCTAAGGGGGTTTGCCCTACCGAGCCGCTTGCACGAGGGGCGGTCGGCAATGGGCTGCCTGCTGGCTTTCTTGGCAGTCCCCTTAGAAAGCAAAGGAGGGACTGCCGCTGGAGATAGGGAGGTGCCCGAAAGCACCTCCAGAGAAGGGGGTGAGGGGGAGTCCCCTACACCCGTAGGCGTAGGAGAGGAGTAAGCCTCCTCTCCGGTTAAAGAATTATGGAGGGTCCCTTGCGCAAGCACAAGGGGGGGGACCTCCATTTTCTCGGTGGAGCTGCCCGAGGGCGGCTCCGTAGATGTTTTTGGGGAAGTTGGGGGTTGGGGTTTTTGTTTTTTTTCATACATGGGCATGGTGACCCTCTTTTTTATACGGGACGCAATAGCTCATCACCTCTCGCAGTTGCCCGCACTGCGAGAGGTGCTTACAAGCCCGGCGCCGCCATTCGGGACCACCCCTCCCGCCTGGTGGCCTGGCAGTCCTTCGGCATGGCGGCTCCACCTTGGACACGGCGTAAAAAATATAGGTTGTGAAGAGGAGAGGAAAAGGGATGTGAGGAAGATGTGGGTGGGGATGAAGCAGGTTGTTAAAAAAACCCCATCCCGAACCGGAGCTGAGGGGTTAGGGAACAATGTCCCCTCCCCCCCTCAGCCCCGATCCGGGGTGGTTGGCTTGAGAAGAAGGTCAGCATTCTACCCTGTGAAATTAGAGGCTGACCAGAGAAAGTTGTGGGAGAGGTTGTATGAAAAGCGACGAGGTAGGGGAGAAATCGGGCTATCTGAAGGAAGGAAGAGAGGCTAAGCTGGGGCCGGACGGAGCGCTGGATCCCGTCAGCACGGCGGCCAGGATGGCAAATCGCCGCGCCCCTTACGGGGGGCCAGGATGGCAAATCGCCGCGCCCCTTACGGGGGCCAGGATGGCAAATCGCCGCGCCCCTTACAGGGGGCCAGGATGGCAAATCGCCGCGCCCCTCAAGGGGTCTTTATTTAATTAATTTCCTCCCATTTGTTCATGCTGCCATTTAGAATCCACATGGTTTGGATAGCTGTCCAATTTGTTTCATCCTTAAATCAGGAAATATATAGAGGACACAATAATATAAAAAAGGCTAAAGTAAGTAAACAATTTTTATTCATAAGCTACATAGTTAAATAAACACGTATTATTATAAGTTTGCTAAACTGCACTTATTTTATAAATTTTACGGATTTCCCATGATTTGCAACTAATCCAGAACATCAAAACTATTTAAAAAAAAGTACAAATCACCTATTTGGAAAAATTTCCCATGACATTCAGCAAACCACGCATGTATTATATAAATTTATCATATATAATAAAGGTGTATGTACGCAGGCCATAATATAAATATGGGATGCTTACAATGCACAAACATATAACTAAATGTATCAAAGTAAGAAAAGTTGTAGAAAATGCTTTCAATGTTTCTTTACCACAAAATGTCCACTCTCAACATTAAAAAAAATATTTTTTCTTTTATTATTATTTTATAAAACATAAAAATGATAAAAATGCAACAACGAAAAAATAGAAATTTTCAGTAGAAAAGGCATTTTCAGAGTTGGGTAAACTGTGATGTGAGACTACCATCCTATAAATCAGGTATACATACATATATATATATATATATATATATATGCCACCCTCTACCTACAGTTAAGACCCAAACTCTAAACTAAAGTTATATGCTCCTTTTCCTTAGAAAAAAAAACCCCTTATCTTCCATAGCAACACACACTTAAAAATAAAATCCCATTAGCTTATGAAATTGCCTTGTTATTAATGAATGAGAAAACTGAATATATTTGGATTACCATCGTCGCCATTTCCAAGTGGGGGGGTGGAACACATCCTCTCAAGCAATCAATCAATCCATAGGCCAATTAACCATCAGGAAAGGATGTTATCATCATAGCCATGAAAACGAACGACCTATTGTTAAGAACACTAAGCATCCACGTAATTAATTCAGGAGTTGGGATAGAACAGCGATGATTGAAGACTATGCAAAAGAGACCTAGTTTAAAAACACAGGCAAAACCTTGGCTGTTTTTTTCCACATTGACAACATGGCTGGAGGGATGAGTGAGGAAAGCTGTATGTAAAAAACTATACAGCGAATATAGCCTGTCAAAATAACAATCAAGAATTTATTGTAATTAAAAACTTCTTCAATTATAAAATATTGGATACTAAAAAACATACCCAATCGTGTATATATATAAGCGACAATATGTTTTTGTTTATTTTTTTTTTTATAACATTCAAAACGCTTTTGTCTTTCATCCAACTCAATCACAAGTTTTATGAAAATAGTTTTCAGTTAGGGAACATTCAAAACACAGCTTACAAAAAGAGGCCATGTATAAAATAATGTTTACTAAGCCTACCTAAAAATCTTAAGATTATCGCACAAAAAATAAATTTAAATAAAAAAACTTAACTTCTATTTCCTAGTATTAAACAACAATGCCTCTTTTTCTATATCCATACCATGGGCAATTCTAATCCAACACCAAAATGCCTTTAGGCGTACTAGTGGGGTATACCATAGTAGTAGGAGTTCCACAAAATCTAACCACACCATTAGGGAGGGGGGAAAAAAACAAACGCCAAACCAAAACTAGACTTCTTGCTCAACATCTACTACAATAGTACAAGCTACTAGGACGTCTGCAGCCAGTGTAATATTGTTATATATTTAGTGGATTCCATTCATGATATTAGTTCTTTATTTCAATATCTATATCCTTAGGAAACTTCAAGATCCACAAAACACCCAAAAAGAACCGATGATGGCCAAGGAAAACCATGAGACCAAACCATTGAATGAATTTGCCAAGAACTTCTTCCTTTAAACCGTCACTTATGTAGTATTAAAAAAATAAAAATTTATCTTAGAAAACGCAGCGTCTAGGGAATAGATATAATTTTATTCTATCATAATTCAGTACTAAGTAATAATAATGATAGTATATACACATTATTAATACATACATTAAAAAATCAGTCGGATGAACAAGATGCTTACAGTAGGCAGTTGATTACAAATTTCTAATTATATTACATAGAGCCACTAGGTGGCATCACTGGAGTTCGCTCTGTTGTTTGAACTTATTGCACAAGAATTGATCAGTATTTAAAAATGGGAGCGAAAACAAATATTATATTCATATATTTCTGCCGTTGTACTTGCAATGACTGAGCTACCATCAAGACAAGGGCTACCATACCGTATTTCTGACATCTATCCACCAGACTCCGCCCAACGCAATAACTCAAACTTGCTTCCCATTCAGTCCTGAGCCAAAACCCACCAAATATCCACATAAATTAACTAATCATGTGGGTATCCCTCCCTCATACACTTCAACAACACCTCTCCAAACACTGTTTGTTTAGTCCATAATTTTTCCTCCATTTTGAAATCACTTTGAGTCGAAATGTCTCGCTCTACTCAGACCTCTAATGCTGGTGGCAGCTCCTGTCTTTACAGTGCCATAAGATACATGAATAGTAATAATTTCCTACCCATAACCTCTCAGCCACCTTCGGTTGTCTCCGACAACATGCAAGTGAATATCTAAAGAGTTGTTCTCAATTTTAATGAATATCTAAAGATCTTTAAATGTCAATATATTTATTTTCAGCCCTATGACAATAGGAGCAATTTCCCGCAATTGAACCAATATTCAACAGATAACAAAGTCATTCTTGCACACGTAACCTATGAAACTTGTATATAATGAAAACACTAGGAATTGCTTCCTCGTCTCACTTCAACATTTTTCACAATACAAAAAATATTCTTTTTTTTCCCCGCTTATAAAAAAAATGTTTGGTCTTCAAATATATGATGGTATTTAGTAATAATATTCTGTAATTTTATTATATTCTGTCATAATTCTATTAACATGAATTTCCTTTCATCCTATGTTCAACATAAGTTAGGCTTTGAAGTGAAAAAAATACTCGCACCTATACAATTTTTTAGAAACTTATGAATGAATTTAACATGTGATTATATAAAAACTACAGAAATATCATTATTTGGATGTGGTTTGACTTGTATAAAAAAAACTACAAAAAAATGTACAAACAACAAATCTATAAAATCTACCTATTCATCAAATCTTAAAAATTGTAAAAACTTGGAAAAAAGATTTTCCTTTACATTTGTAAATTTACATGACCAGTAATTGCAACCTGAATTTTTTTTAAAGGATGATTAAGAATGTGTTAGGGAGATAATTCACAATAAAATGCCTATGAAGATAACTCTTGCAATTCCATTTCTTACAGTACCTAGGCGCTATATTAGTGACTACATTAAAGCCAATTAAACAATCACCAAAGTCTAATTCCTCTGTACACAATCACGAAAAATGTGTGTGTACGTATATATCACACAACGAACAAATGAATGTCAATTCTTTACTTACACACACACTGCACTTGTGAATGTATCTGCAAAGGGCAGCCAAATGTTTCAAATATGAAATTGAATTCTAAGTCAAAAGGATCGCACCTACACAAGCTTTGCATACAAACATAACTAGGGGAACAAACATTCACACATATGTACTCACCTAAGTGAAATTTCATCTAGTCATTTCTTTATAAAAGTAATAATATTTTAACATTATAGAAAGAGGTTCTTATGAAATAATAGGAATCCACCATCGTAAAACCACTTAGGAATACAAAGAATTTGGAATACCTACACAAATGCACACACATGCATACAGAATACAATAAATATATATATATATATATATATATATATATATATATATATATATATATATATATATATATATATTATAAACAAATGCTAGCAATACAAATATTGCTATTTTCATTGATGGTAAGTTGTTTATCAGATGGAGAAATCTAATTTTAATACAAAGATTTGTTTAGTTTTCAAAAATTGCCATTAAGAAACCGTGCAGAGGACATCACTATTGAATTTTATATATAAAAGGGATTTCAACCTGGGTTTAACACTCAAGAGTGTTAAGTGAAAATGCAAGCATGAGGAGTTGAATACATTTACCAGCAATCACAAAGGCTGTTGATGACAAGAGTAACATTATAAAAAGTGTATAAGTGGAATATAAACTGAGAAGGCTCCCATAATGAAGACATTGCAGAGTGACAAAGTAAAATGATAAAATACATCAAAACGCACAGTTTGTAACCTATATTATATATTGATTAAATGAAATCTTATAAAAATTTGCTTCTCATAGATATAAAAATGGATATACAAATGTTATATCAAAATTTGCAAAAGGAAACTGTTGGTTGATGATTAATATTTCCTTCCTACAATTATACCTCATTAAATTGTATTAAAAAAATCCATCCGGGGATAAAAGTGTAAAGAAATTGAATTATTAATATTTACGACTGAGGGTTAATCTAATTTCTTATATGTTCCTATATGCTTTTTTTCAGTTATTTACCAGTGCCTGGCAAGGGTACAGTAGGGAATTAGATGAATGAATTAGTTTTCTGTAAATCTACAGTGCTACTAAAGAACTTTCATATAAAATATGCGCACAGACTTCTTACTAGTATCCAGGTCACATGGACTGACATAATCACAGGGCTAATTAACTCTCATAAAAAAATACTTTGGCATAATAAACAAGTCTAGTCATAATTGGAAAAAAAGCAAACATAATAATCACCAAGTTAACCAGTTGAATAATCATACACTTAAACCCAGAACGAATAAAAACAACCCCCTCAAAAAATTAATAAAAATCAGAGGACAAATGATAGAAAATTGACATTGACAGAGTTCTAGGTGTAAGAAGCTTTAGTTTTTATTACTATTATTTATAAATTACATCTAACGTCAAAAACAGATGTGGGTGTTAGGTGAAGGTGGAGGCCGAGTTAAAAATGGGGTTTAATTAGGCATCTAAAAGGTTTTACATCAATGGATTTTGAAATCTACTGAGATCTACCCTATCTTGAAAGACTACATCTTCGCATAACCTACCAGGTCAGCCATGCCAAGGACTGAATTCAGCTATCATTACAAGGTTTATAGAGTAATGGTTAATTTATCAAGGGTATTAGTAGGGCATGCTTCGAGCCATATTTATGATACTGAAATCCACTACACAAAATAGTACTAGGTGAATTATATGAAACCACTCAATATATATACATACTAATACTATATTAGAAAATTTAACACTCAAAATCCATAGTTATAGAGATTTATGAAAGTCTATTAGTACCTCCTCTCTCTATCTTGACTTAGAAAAATGTGCTAAGAATATTCTTTAAATATTACTGAGATAAGATGGTATAGCTATATAACAGGCACCATGCTTTATTAGCTAACATCAGCTATGGTAATGAAATAGATTCTATATATAATTCAAGCGGGTATATTCGAACGTATGGCCTGATTATTACGATACCACTCAGCCAACTTCCTTTACAGCTACGCATCAAAGGCAAGATGAACCACACTATTGACTTAGGTACACGGTGAACTATGTGGTGTAAGGTACATAGCATTAGTAGATATAGAAAAGCAAATTCTACCTGGATGATTATGAAAAGGTAGCTCAAAATTCGTTCAGTAATAAAATGAAAGAAAAGGGAGTTTCTGATATCAGAAATCATTTGGGAGTGAATCCAGACTGACCACTTCTCATCAATTTCAATTAGGGGGGTGGGGGGGCTACTATTCTATACCATAAGTTACATAGAGTGATCCTGGCCCTCATGGATTTTGAAAACCAGAAGCATTGAAATTAGAACATTTGACCACTCAAATCTTCCGACCCTTTAGTTCAAAGTGCTTTTAATAATCTTAGTTGTTGTACCAATTACCGAGAGATTTTATTAGAAGATTTTGATCAAGCCTATGTTGTTTGTAGGTAGATTTGATCTTAATCCCAGCATGTTAAGATGTGGGCAATAAATATGCTGTAAGTATTTCTTTTTTTTAAGTCACCAAACTACAGGTTAGGTTCAAAGGCCAAGTGACCTACTTAAGATGGCTTATGTAACAGCTAAAAAAATGGGGTCAAAAATCACCCTATCACAATTAAGTATTTTTTTGGAAGTGACAAAAAAAGAGAAGTAAATCTGGGCAAGGTGTAGAACGTTGTGCCCCTACGGCATGAATAAGTGTAATTACCTTTGTTAAACAATGAAAGTGTTCCTTCATAAAGGTGGAAAATCCAATGGTACTACACTTGATACAGGAAATAAAGAAAGAGGAAGAATTTCAAAATCTAAACATATTATCATTTCCATAATCAAAGCCATATTTGATTGAAAAAAGTAAAAAAAAAAAATGAGATAATTTACTCTAGTAATAAGTTAAGAAAATCTTTAAATCTACTAATAAATTTTAATTGTTTGAAACTTTAGATAACATTTTTTACAATAGTTTTAGAAAAATACAGACTCTCTGCCTGAAGTCACAATTTAAAATCTTGGGATTGATAGCAATGATTTTTGAATACAGTTTGTGATTTTGTAAGCAATATAAATACAGCAACTAAGAGTTTAATTGACGATTGATAGAAGCACGAGTTCAACCATTCAACTAGAAGCATTTGAAGCCCAGAGTCAGGACTGAACTAGATTTTAACAATGAATTCAAAATTGAGTTTAACTCAGAACTTGCCATGTAAACAAACTAGAAAAACTTGACTCAAACTCAATTACGAATTAATATATATATATATGTGTGTGTATGAAAAAAAAACCTCACCAGCAAGCATAAATATGTTGTTTAACCCTTCCATTTAATAATCAGACACTTTGGAGTTTAACTCTCTCTTTCCAACAACTTCTGCTTAGCCAAGATAGAATCAACAAACTATTCTTTCAGTAACAGTCAAAAAGGCGTCAAAATGAAATCCACTTGAGAAGACATCATACACTACACTATCCGAGACAGAAAAGGACAGTGTACTGCATTATGTACTGTAGCATAAGCAAGCACTGCACACTACCCTGAATAAGTGGACTTCATTATGAGCTAAGTGTTATTTCCATTTAATTAACAATCAATAACACAGCACAGCATCTACTCATCTTTATAATTTAATATAAAATTAATAAAAAAATAAAAAATTGGTATCTATTAGTAATGCTAAGATCTTATTAGGCTTCTGCAGCAAAAAAGGGGCCTACAAATACTCTTATTTCATGGTAGGCTTCATGTACAGTAACTACATCCACATTAGTAATTTATATATATATATATATATATATATATATATATATATATATATATATATATATATATATATATATATATATATATATATATATATATATATATATATATATATATAAACCTTGCTCAATAGGCATATGACATTCTAAAAAAATGGGAAAAAAAAGAAGAAACTAACATTACTATAAAAAAAAGCCAAAGATAAAACCCAAAAAAGCGAATACAAAAAAACTTTTCAAAATAAAAACTTAAGATATATATATATATATGTATAAGATATATATAAATATATATCACATACCGTTCATATTAAAAAAATAAAAAGAAAATGTTTAACTTGTTATACTAGAAATTAGTAATTAATGATGATAATTAACAAAAAAAAAACAACATCCTGATAACTTGATGAATCGAGAAAAAAAACAAAAAAAACAAAAAAACGCCCAGTTAACTACATAATGACAATGAATGGCTAACATGCCCTGGGACTCCTTGAAAGGAGGCATGCAAGACCTCTTCGCCTTAATAATGACTTTATAAATTATAACGCTCAAATGACGCACAAAAAGGGGTTGTAATCAATTGTAACTAACTTTTCAAGGGACAATGTTCCCAAGATTTCCAGTTAGCAACAAAGTGAGTGAGGAAGGAAAGGATGGATGTAGGTGGTGCGGTAAAAGCACTTTCCCTCTCTCAACACCACCGAAAAGGTACTGTCCGTGGACGGTCAGCACCTTCTTTCACCAGTGGCTTGTGGAATTCACGTCCTGGGCGAGAATGGATTGCTTGCCAGCAATGCTCACAGTAATACTGCAAACATGTGACATTGGCGCAGAAGAAGGGGGCAAATTTACCACCGCAGCGTGCACCTTGACACTCATCGCACATTTGATCATCTAGCACATATGGCTTCACCTCTACCTGCGGATGTAACAATGACATGCTTGACTAAGTGGCAAGAAAACACTAATCGCAAAGCTCACTTTAATATAATAGCAAGTATATATTACTGAAAAAAAGTCTTTCATGGGTAAAGAAAATTTAGGATGAAAGATAAAGAGTAATAGGATGAAAGTGAGAATGCAGAATGGAAAAATTGAGATGAAAAGATAAAATAAGAGACCAAATGAAACTAAGAAGAAAGAAAGAACTGCAAATGAAAATGTCACAAACATTAAATGAAGGGGACATTTTGATGTCCAAGAACACAACCCTAATAAAAGTGGTAAACTCTTAAAGTAAAATATGAATGTGGGACTAAATGAACTCACCTTGAATGAAATGGGCAAATAGGTGGATAGGGGCTTGGCTTTAGTATAATAATCGCATGAAATTATAAGATCTCCCCCCGCAGTGCCTTAATGGATGTAGTCCTAGTGTGAGAAATGTGAGAGGTGGGTGTGAACAGTAAAAAGGTGCAAGACTCGCAATTGTTTTGAAAGGAAAGATTCAACGCCCTTACACTGCGATAAAGAGATATACAGTAGATTGAAACGAGTGGTGTTGGGTCAGAGTTAAGAAAGTACAGATCTGTTGGTGAGTGGGACGTAGTACTGTGTGATGAAAGGGATAAATTAGGGGTGGAAGACCTCCAAAACTCGATTGCTAGAGGGAAAGAATGGGAATTGATAGTTATAGAGGATATGAAGAAAGGGTCTGGGAGTGGTAATTTTGGTGAAGCTAGAGTGGATAAAGGGATGTAAAGTTTTGTTGTAAAACTAGCGTGTATGTGTGATGCAAAACACTTTTAGCACAAAGAGATACACTGCTGATTCCTACACTCCCTACCCGTACTCAAAGGTGCGACTCTTTCCTGAGACACGTGAGGGGAAGTCTTGTCCTAAAACCCCTTTAGTGGCCGCAGCATACACACGAACTTTTCGCCTCAATGGAAGTATCTGCAATCTCGCTAGTTTCCACATCTAATAAAATGTCTCTCCTCTCTTTGCCTCATAACATATAGCACAGACTTTCCTTCCATACACACACTCAATTAACACTTTGATGCATGAACTAAACAGGACCCACAACCAGCTCACCCACTCCCCTCCACACTCAACATCAGAGCCGACCACTCATTATTAGCCTTGGCACAACGAGACGCTCCTGGTCCCGCACCAACTCCCCCTTCCCTCTCATATAACGCCGCCTTCTGCTATCTATTGAATACATTCACAACTTGCACCCTCTTTCCCTCATCACATTCACCCCCACGATACGAATTTAACCAGATTAACTGGACTGGGCCCGCGGCCCCCTGTCAAGAATAGTAATAGATTAGTTTTTAATGTCGTTGTTAATTGCTCGCTCTCCAGGAGCAGATTGTATTCAACTAGCAATAATTTACTAAAAGAAAGGTAGGCTCTCTCCACAGTGCGGTCAGTGCACATCAATGCCAGTAAACAATACACAGACAATTGTCCTATTAAGCTCAAGGCCAACCATCAATTTTCCATACCATTCGTTCTTTATAGGATCAAGGTTGATCCCTGGACGCTCACTCACAGCTCGATCCGTATCCATTTATCATCCGCAATATCGACTGGTCTGTCTCTCGCTCATCTTCTCAATCAATCATCAACATAATCCACCTTTCACGCAGGCTTCCAACTCTTTACACACACTCACATTCTCTTTTCACGTGCCCAACTAAGGATTAAATAACATTCATGGTCTCGAGCAATGGCTGACGGAAGAGTAATACAGAGTGTGTGCAGATGGATGGGTTGTACCAATCCCTCGCCCCTCAAAGTAAAAAGGTAATCCGATGGATGAGGTGAATGAAGCAATTAATGGATCAATGGAGTGCTTAGAGCACCTGAAGGCTAGGGAATTAAGACCCTAGACTCGTCTCCTGCGCTTTGGTTGCCATGACAATGAAGCTCCTGCGCGAAGAAATGACCCGACGGTCTATGGGGTAGGACTCTGGTTTATGTGCTCTAATTTACACTTGTACGGCATTGATGGTAAAGATGATGATAGGCCAGAGTTAAAGAAGAACTAAAGGAAATACAGTTCCTTCAAAAATGCAACCCCCCCCCCCCCCTTAGAATTTAAGGCAAGAACCGACGAGGACATCTCAAGCACAAAGTTTGTGAAGAGAGATCTGTAAAGAAAGCGATGAAGTTAGAGGAAGTGGCAATGTGTGGGAGCATAATCCAATGAGGAAGTTGGAACCTAATCCTGAAGGACCGGGGCAACAGGACCCCCCCCCCCTACCCTTTAAATTAAAGGATCGAATATGAAACCCATTACTACCGAAAGTACGCGTCATATATCCTATTTGTAAGTTCTGGTTCCAGGAACCTTTTAAAAAAATGGTTCTTCGCGGTCCGTTCAAAGATTTTCGTCCGGGGATTCCCCCCCCCCCGACCCTCGTTAACCGCAATCCAAGAACTTACCCTTTTGTCGATGTCCCCGTGTTGCAGCTGCACGAAGCGGGCGCTGATGGCGGCGATGTAGCTCTGCTGATTGGAGAAGGCGACGCGTCCGGCGCCCTTCGGGTACTTGAGTTCCGGGTCGGTGTCGATCCCAGCGTAACAAACGCCCCCGTAGAGGCGGTCCATGATCATCGCAAGCTCCACTGAAATAAGAGCCAGGGACTAACTAGGGCTCACACCAAGAGGGTCTGCTCCCCGTAGTCAGAGGGAGAGTACGAAATAGTGTGGTGAGAGCTGCACGTCGTAGGCAACTAACTCTGACCACATCCATGCGCTAATAGGCGGAGAGACTGATTAGGGGCTAAGGTTTTATGTAGGCGTAAACGCACGCCTTACTTCCAACAGAGATACCACGCACACACTTCTACACGTTCTTAGCACCTGTCATAATGCTTCTCTATGTGCACGAAAATAAGCTTTCTCCAGATCAATGAACCCAGCACACACACTTAACACCTTCAATTTCAGTTACTCCCTCAGTGCGAATACTTTATCTACCCTCCCAATTTTCTCTCTTATAAACTGAATCACAACTTTTCAATACACCTCGCCTACACAGACGTATATCCCCGTAGTTCTTGCATTGGGCTTTCTCGATTTACAACGGCACTATCATTAATAACCTCCCGCGTCATTACCTCTTACATACCCCGATTTAAACCCACGAAACCAGTCATAACAGCGAGACGACCGACCGAAAGAGGACGATGATCCCCCCGACTATCATCACCACACCCCATCCCTTAGAAAAGGGAGGCAGCCACAGGCTGTAGTTGCCCAGGGTCTCCACCTCTCGCACCCTTTTCCCCCATCAGGCGTGTGCCGAACTGGCGACCATCCGTCCTACTTATCCTAGCCAGAGACATAAAACAGAACCCTTCCACCTACACATATGCCACCTGTGACCAACAAACACGCAGCTCCAAAACCTCCATCACTCGATGACTACACACCCGAGTGAACTTGCAACCCCCACACCCCCTACAACACACATCTCTCACTCAACTTCCTCCCATAAGACAACATGCACACCGTCCTGATACAGGAATCCCACCACTACGCAACAGTATGTTCATCCTAATACGCAAAGAACACTAACCAACACTACCAGACAAACAAAACCCAACTTCAAAATCACCACACCAAAAAAGTAAAAAGCAATAGCCATCAAAATCAACAAAACCACCCATAACATCATAAACACATTGCCGAACAGTTTCTTACCAAACCTCACCCCACTCACAACTCTTCTTAGGGGGCGAATTCAACTCGCACACAGTAACAAGAGCCACCCCCACCATCGAAAAGCTGCACTCACTGAATAACAGAAATCAGCCAACAAGCCCCCCCCCCCCCCACACACAACCTGAACCCCATCACCAGCCCTAACTTTCTGAGCCTCAAAACTCCATAACCAGAACTACCTGACAAAACTTCCACACACTACCCTCTGCCCATCCTCCCGATTCTCATCTCATTCCAACTAATCCAACCCATCTACAGCTCTAACAGAAAGATTGAATGAACCGAATTCACATCCCAAATAGAAAATGCACTTTCCAACTTCACGATCAAGCAATTCCCTTCCTTCTACCATGCCCTCTCACACTTTACCAACACAGTCCACCAAGCTAGCAAGAAACACATCACCACACTTCACACCAGAAATAGACAACCTCATAAAACTGAAACACAGTAAGACAAAACAGAGCACCCACGGACAAGCAACTCCACCAAATAAATCCACAACCTCAACAATCACCACTAAACAAGACAACTTGGAAACAACCCGTACAAAAAAATCAACCACAAAACAAAGTTCCAAACTCTGAAGTGCAATTAAAAAAATAAACCCAAGCTACCCCCGCCCACAAATCAGTACTCACCAAAGACAACAAAATACCCAGCCCCACAAACAAAAGCAACTTGCTCATGACTCACTACTCCAAAATCATCCAGCTACCAACAAACCACAACAACAGAAGAACAATCGAAAACTTCACACCAACCACCCTTCACTGTCCCAAGACACTGCACCCGCCATCAAACCCCTCAAAAACTCCGAAGCTGAAAGCCCAAACCACATCTCAAACATCCACCTAAAACACCTTGGCTCAACAGCCATATCCACACTCACAAACATCTTAAGCCACTTTTGGATGCACAACATTATTCCTTTCCACCCCACGGAAACATGCATACATCATCCTCAAACCAAAGAAGCCATCGAACCTCTCCACTTCATACAGACCCATCTCATTCCTCTCAACCATCTCAAAAAGTTAAAAAAAAAATATATATATCCTTAATAGAATCAAACCAATCACACCCCTCTCACACACTCAACAACCATATTCCTGAGCTTCCTAACAAATCACATCCTGAAAGGCTCAACCAGACTGCCCCCGCTACACACAGTGATGGCAGCAATTGACATCAGCAAAGCCTTTGACCCGGTACCCTGCCACATCCTCCAACAAAAATACTTGACATCGATACAACACAAAGGACAAGAAATGGACAGCCAACCTCCTGGGCACGGCTCACAATCCAGGACCCAAAGACTCACCAACGTCAGGGTGTTCCAGGGTGCCATCCTCTCCCCCTCCCTCTTCATCCACGATGTCACACTCTCCAAAACCCAATCAGTCCGCCTGAATATATACGCTGATGACCTAACCATCATATCCCAAGCTACCACCTCACACAGCCTCCAGACACCTAAACATATACCTCCAACTCCAAAACTGGCTAACACTAAACAGAATGTCCACCTCACCCCAAATTCAACAGTCACCCTCCACATGCAGGAATATACCAAACTCCCCCATATGACCCGCCCCCCAAGGCCAACTCAACTGGGCAGCACCCTGGATCCAGGCATGACTTTTGCAACACACACACAAACATCACTACCGAGGCCACAAAACAAAACTAAACGCCTTCGGGACACCCCAAAACACCAATTTCGGGGAAGAGAAAGAAACACTTAACATATTATACAAACAATTCATCTGCACCACCCTAAATTATGCATGCTCAGCATGGGGCTAGTATGGATAAAGGGATGACAGAGTGAGAGCGTAATAAAATCATCCCTAACAGGGGCTGAAAAGGTGGTGTGAAGTGAGCGCATTTGAATAACAATAGACTTCATGGTGCCATCCTAGTCTTAAAAAGAGCTTAGGCTAAAATTCATCCTACGCTCGTTTCTTTTACTCGAGACGAATCGAAGGGGTGACGTCGACAAAGCTTCGTCGTACTGAGCTGAGAGAATGGCGTCGCAACGATATTTTTGTAGAGCGTAACCATGACAAACAGTGGAGCCAGAGCGAGCCAATTCGTTGTCCCCAAACTTTACCTGCTTTTAGGGGCCTGGGGACCCCTCCTACGAAGACGGTCTTCCTCGGATCGAGAGGCAGAGTAGCATCGAGGACGAAATCGGCGTCGGAGAGCTTCCAAGGTCGGATCTGAACGGGCTTGTCTTTGATGGTAGGAGAAGACACGCACAGGTATAACTTGTCTTCGTCTTGAATGCAGGCGTCGATCAGCTGCTGCACCGAACTCTCGTCCTGGGATGGGGGGGGGGAGGGGAGGGGAGGGGAGGGGAGAAGGTTAGAAGAGGAAACCGGAAAACAGGACCACCTGCACTCCTCTAACGTGAAATCCAACTTAATTATATGCAAATATATCCCGGTGGGGTCAGCCATCAGGAGGGAGCTTGAACAATCGATCACCCCAAGGATACGCACAAATACTGCCGCAAGAACACCACTACCCAGGTATACTCGTGGGGCACCATGCCTAGTAACGAACCTGATGGGCCGGGGAGGGAGGGTTCTCTCGCCAATCAAGAATGAATAGGGAAAGAGGGGGGGGTACTTATCGAAAAGGGGTTGAGTGTTGTGTTTTATTATTCTAATAACCCCCCCCCCCCGAAAAACAGCGAAGGCATCTCCACCTAAATGTGTTTTTTTTTTAAATTAAAGTTTGTAAAGAAAGTAGTGAAATTTGCGGGAAATTAACGTGGCACGCAACTCTCCTGGAAGTTCGCTTGCGGGACCATCGAGTATGGAACACACAAATATACACAATTTTCAGCCTCCCTTCCAACAAGTATACCAGTGGGGTGTACACTAGTAACGCATTTGTTGCGCCTGGGTCGGGGGACTCACCTGGAATAGGAGGAAAGCGTACCCCTTTGGGGGGAAGTAAGACTTGCTCTCGGCCTTGTGGGGCCAGTCCACAACAAGGGGCCCGAAGCGACGGAAACTGGCCGTTATTTCCTCTGAAAAGAGCAATTATTATTATTATTAAAGTAATAAATAAATGACCACACTAAATGGAAGTGATAATAAGTAAATGGAATAAATAAATTAAATTAATAAATGGCCAAATTAAATGAAAGTGATAAATAAAACGAGTCAGGAGACTCGTGCATGTTTTTAATAGGTTGGCGGAGTGTATGTGTGTATGTGTGTGTGTGTGAGAGAGAGAGGGGAGGGGAGGTAACGAGGAAGAGGGGGGGGAGGTAACGAGGAAGAGGGAGAAGGGAGGTAAAGAGGAATAGGGTGTGGGGGTAAAAATGAAATAAGAGGGGGAGTGGAGGTGAAGAGGACGAGAGAGAGGGGTGAAGAAGACGATGGAGGGAGGGGGGGAGGTAAAGAGGAAGATAGAGGGGGAGTGGAGGTGAAGAGGACGATAGAGGGGGGAGTGGAGGTGAAGAGGACGATAGAGGGGGGAGTGGAGGTGAAGAGGACGATAGAGGGGGGAATGGAGGTAAAGAGGACGATAGAGGGGGAGCGGAGGTAAAGAGGACGATAGAGGGGGGAGGGGAGGTAAAGAGGATGATAGAGGGGGGAGGGAAGGTAAAGAGGACGATAGAGGAGGAGAGGTAAAAAGAGCGATAGAGGAGGAGGAGAGGTAAAGAGGGCGATAGAGGAGGAGGAGAGGTAAAGAGGGCGATAGAGGAGGAGGAGAGGTAAAGAGGGCGATAGAGGGGGAGGGGAGGTAAAGAGGACGAGATGGGGGAGGGGAGGGGAGGTAAAGAGGACGACAGAGTGGGGAGGGGAGGTAAAGAGGACGAGAGAGGGGAGGGGAGGTAAAGAGGACGAGAGAGGGGGAAGGGGAGTAAAGAGGACGAGAGAGGGGGGAGGGGAGGTAAAGAGGACGAGGGATGTCGTGGCATGCGTCTCACCTTCGTCGATATCCGGGGGAAGGCCACCCACGAACACTTTGCGGGAGAACCGCTCTCCGTTCTCGGACCCCTGCGACCGCGGGGAGGACCTCGAGGGGGACGGGAGCGGCAGCGGGGCCCCGAGGGCGTCCACCAGGTGGCTCTCGTCGAGTAGGACGCCGCTGTCTTCGAGACCGAGGAACCCGTGGCCCTTCCCTGGAACGACACCCGCACAAAGCGCATCAGACCAACGACAATAAAAACCTGAGCCACGCGACCCCCACCCTCGGGCCCCACTCCACCCACACGGGGGCGGCTACTGGGACCCGCGGGCACAGGGGTGATGAGATTAATCACTCTCCGCCCCACCAATGTATGGGGTAGGCGGGCATCAGCCCCCAAATTAAACTGGAATGAGTCCGTAAAATCCAACTCAATGGATTGTTCGCTTTTACCACGTTGCAGGTAACATCTGAGAGAATCGCGATTTCTCTCGACTCCAATGCATGTAGGAAAATCCCGCTGTAATATTTCCATCACTTTCTTTACACATTTTCCTGTACAAACTTTCTGCGGGCCATGTCTGTTAGTTTTCGATTTTAACCCCCCAAAATATATCGTCGAAAAATGGAATCAAACCCGAGGAACCATCGAGGGCACCTTCACTCAAGGGCACAAAAGAACAACGAATACATAGAAAGAGCAAGAGTGAAAACAACAAAGGATGATCAAGGCCCCAAGAGAGATCCCGCCAACCCAGAACAGGGCCAGGACGGTAGGAAGCTTCCTGGTACAACGTCGTAAATGGCGGCGGCGGCAGCACGGGCGCTCATAAGTACGAACAGATAAGGACTCGGGAGAGCATTCCAACGTACCCCCATCGCCTTAAACACCTTTGTTTGTTTGTTTTTTTAATCGTTGTCTCTCAAACACCGCAAAAATCCCGCACATATAAGGAACAGGCTCAGAAACGAAGGATAAGCTTGAGAAAAATATGAAAGTACACTGACGCACATGAAATACACAAGGGTAAAAGCATAGATTGTGTGAAACACACACGAGACGTGTGTGTGCGTAGCTGGAAGTGACACCACGCCTTGCATTAACCCGCCAATGGGTGACAGGTAGTGGGAGTAACTACAAGAAAAGGTCTCTACAAAACTTAGCAATAAACAGTATTCTCGCATTTCAGACCTGTCGGGGGGGAGGGGGGGCTAGAAATACGTCTCACCCGATTTTTTTAAATAGCACATATCAGACAACTGTCCCAAGGGCATAAATCGACGATAACAAAAAACAATAAAAAGGTTTAATTTTAATCTTTGGCTATTTAAAACTACTACCCTCCCCCAACACAAAGCAAACAACACTAGAAAGAAAGGCACGCTCCGGCGTCAGAGCATATACTCGACACCCCAAAAGGAGGCCAGCCTCCGTCAAAAAGTGGCAGTTCACAAGTTCCTGTAAATGAACACGTCTAGACTCCAAGGGACAAACGGTAGCGACCCCAGACTGAGACACACAACGGGAATGTACCGGGTAGTATGTGGGACCACGCAGTCAGGAACGCCTCAGTCAAATGGCTGCGCTTAGTGTACCCAATTCGAAGACGATAGAAACCAACATGACTGGTCGCCCAGTCATCGCGACCCTTTGGCGCCCTCATTCCTCACAACACCTACATGTGCGGGGGCAGAACAGAAGATAATCTCGACATCCACCAAGCTCGTGGAAACCATAGCGTCACGGATACCGACAGTCAGGGGATGCGAAGATTCCAATGCCCCGATAACAGTCAGGGCGCTTTGTGAGTCGTTAACATCACAATCGGCTCTCCGAACCGGGTACAACGGGTTATCTCAGTAAGGTGGTTTTATCCGCAGTCAAAGTGCTGCACGTCAAGAAACAAATAATGTAGATGGTGCGGGTACAAAAGACTAAGGTAGTGGATATGGGCATACCGTATATGAATAAGTCCGGGTCGGGGTGGAGCCGTGGGTGGCAACAGAAGTAAAGGAAAACCGAAACCTGTGTTTTTCGGCATAGCGAGAGATGCTGTTCAATGCCTATTGGAGTCGACGCTCCAGAGTTGGCATCTGGGTCGCACCAAATGAGATCGAAAGGTCGTCCACGTAGTGAGAACATCTTCCGGCAGCACTGGTGATGCCGTTGATGCTCATAGCAGAGGGTGAGATTGAGGACACTTCCATCCGTGACGCCCTCTTCCTACTCTATTGGGCAGGAGGAGGGCGATCTTGTTGAAATTCAGATATGGAAATTGGGACGCGTCCTCTCGATGCCATTGTGTGATCTCAGTGATACCGTATCGCCCTGCGGTATCATAGGCCCTCTCCAGATCGAAAAACACCGTGGCGTAGTGCTGTATAGGAAAGGCCTCGCATACGACATTTTATAGTCGTAGCAGAGCATACGACGTGGAGTGGAACGTGCAGAATACATGTGGCCTCCGCTGTGCATAAAAAGGCAAGTCAAACATTTACCAATTTCTCCATCAACTTGCACATGCAGGAGGTTAGAGAGATTGGGAGGAAACCGGCCGGGGTAGAGTGATCTCTCCCAGGTTTGCGAAAAGAGAACAGAGTAGCGATTTGCCAGGAATCTGGGAGGATAGCCTCGAGTTAACTCGTCTTTTCGGGCCTAAGAGGGACGAGGCTGCGCTAGGATGCGGCTTTCCTTTCCCCTAAGGTCCTCACTTCACTTATATTTGCCAGCCTCCCTACCTCTTCTATGGGGTGTGAGGCCCTTAGGAAGGCCATGAGGCGCCCTAGGAAGGTTCACAGATCCCTAAGACAAGACAGATGCGTAGTGCGTCCTTGTGTGAGGTTTGATGTTGCGTGGCTTTGGTTGTATCTGGTGTATGTTGGTGTCGGGGCGAGAATTATTCTGTTTGTATTGTTGTAGTAGAGTGGAGTGTCGTGGCCTGAGTTGAGTTGAAAAAGTATGTTCAATATAGTGATATATCTGATTGGTTTATTAAGGGAGGGGTCATTTTGGATGTTGTTTGGTGGTAGTGTGTGTTCAGCGATCTTTAGATGTGTTTGATTAAGTGGGGTTTGGTGGTGAGGGAGGAACGTTTTGTAGAGGTGTTGTAAGTAGTGTGCTCGGGCTTCTCTTTTATCTGGGTAGTGTGGGCTTTCTTGTCAGGTGGTGGTTGGGGTGGGGACGAACGAGGCAATGCTCTGCTGAAGTGTTGGGTTCTAATCATGTTTAGGTGTATTATATTGGGAGTATTTTTGTTTTAGTATGCAGGTGTGGGGTGGGTGTGCTGGGTGTAGATCCTGTGATTGTTGTGTGTGGTTTGGCTGTGGTTGGATGCCATACCAGTGCTGAATAGTTGAAAGTGGTGCGAATGAAGTTTGTATAGAGTGGTGAGGGACCTTCCTGTTGTCCAAATATAATGTTAGACAGTGCTTTGAGGGCGTTGGTGGGAAGGGGGTTGTTTAGCGGTAGGTGTTGTTCGTTTAGTCTGGTTTGGGGGTGTTTGTTCGATTCGTGGAAGTTGGGTGTGATAAACGGTAGTTGATTTGGGGGGCTGAGGTGGTCATGCGGTTTTGTGTGAGCCAGTGTTCAAGTGTGTATATATGTTGTTTGAGTGTCCTTTTGCTGTTGTGATTGAGGGGCGTTGTGCTGTGAGCGAGATGTGGTCTGCGCAGGGGTTGATTAGTGGGGGTTTGGGGATTCAAGTGTGAATAGTAGTGGTGAGAGTATGGGTTCTTGGGTCCTTGTTGGCCTTTCTGCCAAAGATTATGTTATGAGGGTGTTCAGGATTTTGTGTGCTAGGTCTGTGTAAAGGGCTCTTTTTATGTCTATTGTAGCAAGGAGTGTACGCGAGGCGGGTAAGGGCTGGTTGAAACCATCAATTATGCGTTGTGTGAGATTGGTGAGGAAGGTCATGGCTGTGTGCTTTCCTGAAACCGTGCTGTGTCTGAGACAGAGCTATATTTGGGCTGATTCTTGGGTCTATTAGTTTTTCGCGTGGTTTTTTTTATAGTGTGCACAGAAGTAAGATTGGGCGGTAGGAGTTGGCTTGTGATGGGGGCTGGTTTGTTAAGAGTATGGGTATGATGTGGGCTAGTTTCCAGAGTGAGTGGTTTGTGTTGATGAGGCAGGAGTGTTTGAAAATTTGTGTGATGGCTGTGCTGCCAAGGTGCTGAAGATTGATGTTTTGGATATGTTGTCTGGACCAGTGGCTTTAGAATTTTTGAGTGATATGATGGTTTGTTGGGCGTTTACTGTGGTAAAGGAAGGGGGGGGGGCCCTGGTCTTTGGAAATGTGTGTGCTCTTGATTTTTTTTGTCTGTGCGTTGGGAAGAAGCTAATGTTCGAGTAGTGGTTCATGAGAATGTTGCAGCGTTGTCCAGGTCTTTGACTTTGTTTTTTTTTTCTGGAAACGAATGGAATTGCAAGACAGAGAAGAGCGGGGCCACTGTCCCCGAACCGAGTTATTTGCTAGTGAACACCAGCCGGAACACTGAGGATGTTGGCAACCAGCGCAAGCGAATGTCTTCGCGGATAGGATAAATCACGATGTAAGGACAAACAAGGGGTATAATAATCCAAGAGGGGGATCCTTATCCTTTGAAAGAGTACTGGTACTGGCTTCCATCAGCATCAATTCGCGCAAAGAACAAGGAACGCTCTGAAATACAAACGAATCCATCAGCTAAGGCCAGACAGGCGATATTATCATCATCATCATCATCATCATCATCGGAGGAGGAGGAGGAGGGAAATGAAGAAGATTGCGCTCTCCTAAACGGTGATCTAACATGCATATGTACGTACAAAACCACACAGTACACATTAAATTTGGCACACACAGGTTAAGACAATTGTTGGCAATTAATAGCTTATTCCTATTTGGTTATTAGTGACTAGCACATTTAAATAGGCCATTTTAACTTAAAAGCGAATATTAGTATTGAGAATATCTATGGCCAAGGGTAGGAGAGTCCACGTGACCCCCTATGTCAGCCTCTTCCCTTTTCCCTATTATTCCTTCGCTAAACAAGATAACAAGTGACAAAAAAGGTTAGAAAATAAGGCTCGTAACAAGAAGCCCAGCACAGTTCCGCGATGAATGGAGGTTCCCTAGGGGTGGGGGTGGGGGGTATCTTCCTGCGGGGTGAATCAAAAGTGGCAATAGCAAACATTCCCGGATCTTGCCTAAACAGCCAAGCGATGCCCTCGTTGGATGCCGCCATGATCAGAGAATAAGATTTTGAAATTCAATAAAGAGCCGAGGAATGTTTAACTGTTCGGCCCACCGGTTAGTGTCCGGCTCTTACGTCGTATCTTCGAACCCCCCCCCCATCCAATTTAGAGCAGAGAGGGGCGTGGGAGGATGGGGGAAGATCAATAAGCAGCCCCTTTGCATTCAGGAACAACAACAAACCCAGCATGGGAGAAAAGAGAGAAAGATACAAGAGAAATATAAAAGAAAAAAAGGAAATTAAAAGGGAAAAATAAATAAGAGAGAGCGAGAGAGAGAGAGGAAAAAGAGAGAGAGAGAGGAAGAGAGAGAGAGAGGAAGAGAGAGCGCGAGAGGAAGAGAGAGCGCGAGAGGAAGAGAGAGAGCGAGAGCGCGCGCACGCCAGAGATGAGCGGCGCAACTGCAAGTTGGGTTGCAACCGTCACACTCCAAGGTCACCGGGAGCGGTAGAAGCGAATTCCGTAACAAGGCACCTGCACCCCCCCCCAACCGTCTTCAACTCAACGTGTGGGGTCGGGGGGGGGGGGGCACGCTGCCCTCTATCGGAATTGATGGGAAATTAAGCCGCCATTCCATTGACCACGATCGCACAACAGTCCGGGAGCATCGACTCCCTTCGGGTGTATACTGGCCAAGTAAGGCCCCGCAATCTCGTTCTTACGTAAAAGCAAATGAAGACCCCGGAGTACAAACGGACAGGCTGAGATGCATACTTACGAACAAACGAACACAGGGGGTACAAAAATACATACACACGAACACGCCCTGCGCCGCATCCCACTTCTGATGTCACGAACCGAGCAATCAATTGGGCGAAGCAAGGGCACCGCGGCCGGAAGGGCCACTCCGCCCTGCAGTGTCACTGCCAAGCACTACAATGTCCCCTCCCCCTACGGGGTGAGTAGGCCCAGAGAAAACCTGATCACGAAGCCTATCTGGGTAGGCTCGCGGTGGCATGTTTGGGGGGACTTGCGGGACACCTCGTCCCTTTCTTTTTTCTATTAATCCTTAGATGACAATGCTCGGTTTGGTTTCATTTTTTTATACAAAAAACGAGGTTTCAGGAGATTCAGTGATAAGTGGCGCAGAGAGAGACCAGCATGCGTTCACACATGCGAACATATTTACAACGAATTCGTTATTCGCTACTTTAAAAAAAAAGAAAAAAAAAAGAAGTTCAAACTAATGAGAGGAATCGCAACTAGAAAGCACGCGAGCGGTAAAAAGGTGGATGAAGTAGAAAAAGAAAAAAAGGTGGATGAAGTAGAAAAGAAAAAAAGGTGGATGAAGTAGAAAAGAAAAAAAGGTGGATGAAGTAGAAAAGAAAAAAAGGTGGATGAAGTAGAAAAGAAAAAAAGGTGGATGAAGTAGAAAAGAAAAAAAGGTGGATGAAGTAGAAAAGAAAAAAAGGTGGATGAAGTAGAAAAGAAAAAAAGGTGGATGAAGTAGAAAAGAAAAAAAGGTGGATGAAGTAGAAAAGAAAAAAAGGTGGATGAAGTAGAAAAGAAAAAGATAACCCATGTCAAACAAGACAAAAAGATATATTACAAAAGAAAACGCATCTTAAACCAAAAAAGAAAAATATAACCCATCTGAAACAGGAAAGTAAAAGACCACCCCCCTCCCCATCTTAAACAAAATAAAAAGATGACCAATCCATCTTAAAAAAAAAAGAAAAGAAAAGGTTAATCCATGTTAAAAAAGAAAAAGATAACCCAACTTAAAGGTTAAAAGATGCCCAACTTAAAGGAACAAAAGAAGATACCCATCTTAAACAAGAAAAGACATGACCCATATTAAACGAGGAAATAAAAAAAAAGATAACCCACCATAAATGAAAGAAAAGAAAGATAACGCATCGGAAACAAAGAAAAATATAATTCAAATTAAACAAGAAAAAAATAACCCATCTTAAACAAGAGAAAAAGATAACCCATCTTAAAAATAATAATATAAAAGAAAATAACCCATTTAAAACAAAAGAAAAACATTTTAAACAAAAACAAGAAGAGATAAAGATAATCCATCTCAAACAAGAAAAGAAATATAATATTAAACAAGAAAAATATACCATGTAAACTAAAGAAAAAGGCAGCCTATCTTAAACAATAAAAAAAATATAACCAATCTTAAAAGAAAATGTAACCCATCTTAAAGAAAAAAAGAAAGATAAACAAATGAAAAAGAAAACCTAGCTTAAACAAAGCGCAAAAAAGATAACCTATCTTAAAAAGAAAAAGATAACCTATCTTAAAAAGAAAAAGATAACCCATCTTAAACAAGAAAAGAAAAATATAACCGGTATTAAACAAAAAGGGAAAAGTAAATCCACCTTAAATAAAAAGACAAACAGGAAAAAAGAAAATTGATCTAAATATTGAACAAAAAATATAACCTATCTTAAAAAGAAAAAGATAACCTATCTTAAAAAGAAAAAGATAACCTATCTTAAAAAGAAAAGGATAACCTATCTTAAAAAGAAAAAGATAACCTATCTTAAAAAGAAAAAGATAACCCATCTTAAACAAGAAAAAGATAACCTATCTTAAAAAGAAAAAGATAACCTATCTTAAAAAGAAAAAGATAACCTATCTTAAAAAGAAAAAGATAACCTATCTTAAAAAGAAAAAGATAACCCATCTTAAACAAGAAAAAGATAACCCATCTTAAACAAGAAAAGAAAAATATAACCGGTATTAAACAAAAAGGGAAAAGTAAATCCACCTTAAATAAAAAGACAAACAGGAAAAAAGAAAATTGATCTTAATATTGAACAAAAAATATAACCTATCTTAAAAAGAAAAAGATAACCTATCTTAAAAAGAAAAAGATAACCTATCTTAAAAAGAAAAATATAACCTATCTTAAAAAGAAAAAGATAACCTATCTTAAAAAGAAAAAGATAACCTATCTTAAAAAGAAAAAGATAACCCATCTTAAACAAGAAAAGAAAAATATAACCGGTATTAAACAAAAAGGGAAAAGTAAATCCACCTTAAATAAAAAGACAAACAGGAAAAAAGAAAATTGATCTTAATATTGAACAAAAAATATAACCTATCTTAAAAAGAAAAAGATAACCTATCTTAAAAAGAAAAAGATAACCTATCTTAAAAAGAAAAAGATAACCTATCTTAAAAAGAAAAAGATAACCTATCTTAAAAAGAAAAAGATAACCTATCTTAAAAAGAAAAAGATAACCTATCTTAAAAAGAAAAAGATAACCTATCTTAAAAAGAAAAAGATAACCTATCTTAAAAAGAAAAAGATAACCCATCTTAAACAAGAAAAGAAAAATATAACCGGTATTAAACAAAAAGGGAAAGTAAATCCACCTTAAATAAAAAGACAAACAGGAAAAAAGAAAATTGATCTTAATATTGAACAAAAAATATAACCTATCTTAAAAAGAAAAAGATAACCTATCTTAAAAAGAAAAAGATAACCTATCTTAAAAAGAAAAAGATAACCTATCTTAAAAAGAAAAATATAACCTATCTTAAAAAGAAAAATATAACCTATCTTAAAAAGAAAAAGATAACCTATCTTAAAAAGAAAAAGATAACCTATCTTAAAAAGAAAAAGATAACCAATCTTAAACAAGAAAAAGATAACCAATCTTAAACAAGAAAAAGATAACCAATCTTAAACAAGAAAAGAAAAATATAACCGGTATTAAACAAAAAGGGAAAAGTAAATCCACCTTAAATAAAAAGACAAACAGGAAAAAAGAAAATTGATCTTAATATTGAACAAAAAATATAACCTATCTTAAAAAGAAAAAGATAACCAATCTTAAACAAGAAAAATATAACCTATCTTAAAAAGAAAAAGATAACCTATCTTAAAAAGAAAAAGATAACCCATCTTAAACAAGAAAAGAAAAATATAACCGGTATTAAACAAAAAGGGAAAAGTAAATCCACCTTAAATAAAAAGACAAACAGGAAAAAAGAAAATTGATCTTAATATTGAACAAAAAATATAACCTATCTTAAAAAGAAAAAGATAACCTATCTTAAAAAGAAAAAGATAACCTATCTTAAAAAGAAAAAGATAACCTATCTTAAAAAGAAAAATATAACCTATCTTAAAAAGAAAAATATAACCTATCTTAAAAAGAAAAAGATAACCTATCTTAAAAAGAAAAAGATAACCTATCTTAAAAAGAAAAAGATAACCCATCTTAAACAAGAAAAGAAAAATATAACCGGTATTAAACAAAAAGGGAAAAGTAAATCCACCTTAAATAAAAAGACAAACAGGAAAAAAGAAAATTGATCTTAATATTGAACAAAAAATATAACCTATCTTAAAAAGAAAAAGATAACCTATCTTAAAAAGAAAAAGATAACCTATCTTAAAAAGAAAAAGATAACCTATCTTAAAAAGAAAAATATAACCTATCTTAAAAAGAAAAAGATAACCTATCTTAAAAAGAAAAAGATAACCTATCTTAAAAAGAAAAAGATAACCTATCTTAAAAAGAAAAAGATAACCCATCTTAAACAAGAAAAAGATAACCAATCTTAAACAAGAAAAGAAAAATATAACCGGTATTAAACAAAAAGGGAAAAGTAAATCCACCTTAAATAAAAAGACAAACAGGAAAAAAGAAAATTGATCTTAATATTGAACAAAAAATATAACCTATCTTAAAAAGAAAAAGATAACCTATCTTAAAAAGAAAAAGATAACCTATCTTAAAAAGAAAAAGATAACCCATCTTAAACAAGAAAAGAAAAATATAACCGGTATTAAACAAAAAGGGAAAAGTAAATCCACCTTAAATAAAAAGACAAACAGGAAAAAAGAAAATTGATCTTAATATTGAACAAAAAATATAACCTATCTTAAAAAGAAAAAGATAACCTATCTTAAAAAGAAAAAGATAACCTATCTTAAAAAGAAAAAGATAACCTATCTTAAAAAGAAAAATATAACCTATCTTAAAAAGAAAAATATAACCTATCTTAAAAAGAAAAAGATAACCTATCTTAAAAAGAAAAAGATAACCTATCTTAAAAAGAAAAAGATAACCCATCTTAAACAAGAAAAGAAAAATATAACCGGTATTAAACAAAAAGGGAAAAGTAAATCCACCTTAAATAAAAAGACAAACAGGAAAAAAGAAAATTGATCTTAATATTGAACAAAAAATATAACCTATCTTAAAAAGAAAAAGATAACCTATCTTAAAAAGAAAAAGATAACCTATCTTAAAAAGAAAAAGATAACCTATCTTAAAAAGAAAAATATAACCTATCTTAAAAAGAAAAAGATAACCTATCTTAAAAAGAAAAAGATAACCTATCTTAAAAAGAAAAAGATAACCTATCTTAAAAAGAAAAAGATAACCCATCTTAAACAAGAAAAAGATAACCAATCTTAAACAAGAAAAGAAAAATATAACCGGTATTAAACAAAAAGGGAAAAGTAAATCCACCTTAAATAAAAAGACAAACAGGAAAAAAGAAAATTGATCTTAATATTGAACAAAAAATATAACCTATCTTAAAAAGAAAAAGATAACCTATCTTAAAAAGAAAAAGATAACCTATCTTAAAAAGAAAAATATAACCTATCTTAAAAAGAAAAAGATAACCTATCTTAAAAAGAAAAAGATAACCCATCTTAAACAAGAAAAGAAAAATATAACCGGTATTAAACAAAAAGGGAAAAGTAAATCCACCTTAAATAAAAAGACAAACAGGAAAAAAGAAAATTGATCTTAATATTGAACAAAAAATATAACCTATCTTAAAAAGAAAAAGATAACCTATCTTAAAAAGAAAAAGATAACCTATCTTAAAAAGAAAAAGATAACCTATCTTAAAAAGAAAAAGATAACCTATCTTAAAAAGAAAAAGATAACCAATCTTAAACAAGAAAAAGATAACCAATCTTAAACAAGAAAAGAGAACTAATCTTAAACAAGAAAAATTTACTCAATCTTGAAAAAAATAAAAGATAACCTATCTTAAAATTAAAAGAGTAATTCCTCACTATGTCAGCTGACGATGCTACGCCCCCCCCCCCCTGACACTATACTAAAAGAGGCAAAATGGAATCTTTCAGGGAAGAAAAAATCCCCCTTCTTCCAAAAGGGAGAGGGGGAGGGGGGGGCAAAATTGCCTCACCTATAAGAATGGGCGATGACGTATCTCCTAGAATAAACAACGAGAGTCTGCTGCGCACGAACTCAAATACAGCCCCCCCCCCCTTACAAGCTTGTGTTGGGGGGGGGGGTATGACAGGCTAAATCAGACTAGGAATCGAATGCACCATGGCCGACCGCATCCAACCGTTAACCAGAATAGAGGTTGTATGGGTAACGCAACCTTTGAAAACAAGGTATGCTGATGGTGACTAAAAGTCGCGTGCTCTCACTTAGTCTGATTTATGACCTTACGACCTTCAAACTTTCAATAATTCCCGAAGTAACCTTGGAAGGACCTTGTCAATTATATCATTCGAAATGGAATGTAAAACAACATAAGGGTTTGGAATTTCGTTAGAATCGGACAAATAGTAACAATGTTATTATCAAAACAAAACAAAAAAAGCAAAACGGACCCCGACCGAGCGACATAGCGAGATACAGAGTCGCCTGCGACTAGAAATTCCAACCTGACCCAACCCTTCTAATTAGTTTCAGGGGCTGGGTAGAGGGAGGTGGAGAAAATCCAAACTCTCTTTGAAGACAGCTTGGTCTTTGCAAAAAGGAAAAACCAACGGGACTAAATGAACTGAAAACTTACAAAAACGGAGTTCAAACAAGGTCTGCTAACCAAAAAGGCGCGTGCTCTCACTTGTTGATTTATGACCTTCAAAACTTTCAATAATTCCTGGACTAACCTTGGGAGGGCATTGGCGATTAAATCATTCGAAAGAGAATGTAAAACAACCTAAGGGTTAAAAATTTCGTTAGAATCTAGCATAAAATAGAATAGCCTGGCTGTACCGGGCCTAACCTAGCTACCCTAGCTTAGTAGACCTTAGTCTAACCTAAGATATTATAGTATAGCCTAACCTATTTTTTTAAATTTTAGGAGCCTATCTGGCGACGACCCACTTGGGCACAAGTCGCCGCACTGACGACAGCCTAGCACTAGGCTAATTTAAAATATGAATATGAAAAACAATAAAAAGGGAAAATGGCAACAAAGAGGAAGCAAGCTCCGGCGTCAGGCTGGGGGGAGGGGGAGGTCCCCCCGGCGCAGGAACGTGCGGCCTACAAAGAAAAAAACTCGATAAATAAAGGGGAGAAGTCCCCCCCCCTAGTATAATAAGTCCACCAGTCAATGAGCGCGAACTCATCCCGAATACAAGGGAGAGGCGGTAGCGCTGCGCCCATCCCGGTACCGGGAAAGGTAACGTGCGCGAAGATCGCACAGCCTGGGACATTCAACAAGAATGTGCCGAACAGTCTGGGGGACAACGCAGTCTTCACAGTAGGGCCCCGGCGAGCGCTCCATCAAATAACGGTGCGTCCTGCGAATGTGTCCAATTAGGAGACAACAGAAAGCAACCTGAAGCCTTCACGTAATTGAGGGGTAGGTCCATGGGAACAGCTGCGGCGCAATGGCACGCAACTAAGTTCCTTTCGACCGTCTACCATCTTCTTTGCCAAGCAGCCCGAAGAGCTGCCATGTAGTCGGTGCGAGGAAGAGCGAAACGCTGCTCCGGTCGCAGAGTACTCGTGGACTCTGTGGCGCCCTCATTCCCCGCAATTCTCACATGTCCAGGAAGCCAGCAGAAGATAATCTCGACATCCGCCCGGCTTGCCAAAACCGTGGCGACACGGATATCACGAACCGGGGGATGCGGAGATTCCAATGCCCCGAGAGCACTCAGGGCGCTTTATGAGTCGCTATAAATCACAATTCGGTCACCGTACCAAGTGGTGTATTGCACCAGCTCGGCCGTGAAGACAGACGCAGCGCCTGGCAGAGACACGCTGACTTCAAACAGAGGAGAATACAGCGTTGAAGCCAGCCGACCTCCTCTTCGGGCTTGGAGCCATCCGTATACACTGGCACGGTTCCAGCGTGACACGAGGTCTGCTCCAGAAAGGTCGAACGCAATACTCCCAGCGCTGTACAAGGTTTGGGAGCAGAGGCGTGGCGACAAATAGCCAAATGGGGTACCCTCCACGGTGCCGTCCTAGGCAGAAGCAGGGGCGCCACTGCCCAAGAGCTATACCTAGCTCTCGAAGGAGTTTCCTAGCCCTAAACCAAAAGGGCTTAGGGTATGACTGGTGTCTCTCGGCGGCATAAGCACCGTCGAGATCAGCTGCGAATGCAGTGAGAGCTGTTAGCAACTGAGGGAGGAGCCGGGCTCGCGCGTACAGGCGAATAATGCACTGTGCACGGCGTAGAGCGAGTGGCATCTCCCCAAAATCGAATAGTAGGTTCTCATTGGGGAAAGTGTGGAAGGAACCGGTCGCCAGGCGAAGGCCTGTGTGGTGGATCGAGTCTACCTTCCGCAATACACGCTCGGCTGCGATGCTTAAAACTCGCATCAGTAGTCGAGATTAGAACGAACAAAAGATCGATAAAAAAAGTAAGTACGGCAGCAGCCCTATCAGCGCCCCGAGCGCTTAACTTCATGGAACGGATAATATCCATGGTGCGTGTAAAAGAGATACTAAGGCTGCGAATATGAGCCTCCCAGGTGAGGGGATGGTCGAATACAAGACCAAGGAAACGGTCGATTCAACCACTTCCAAGCGTACCCCATTAAGAAACAAGTCTGGGTAACGTGGAGCCGTGGATGGCGGCAGAAGTAAACCACCTTAGTCTTGGCCAAAGAAAACCGAAACCTGTGCGCTTCGGCATAGCGATACGCGGTTCAATGCCTGTTGGAGTCGACGCTCCAGAGTTGGCATCTGGGCCAGGCCAAGAGATCAAAAGATCGTCCACGAAGAGCAAAGCGAAAACATCTTCCGGCAGCACCGAAGTGATGCCGTTGATGCTCAGGGTAGAGTGTGATATTGAGGACACTTCCCTACTGGACACCCTCTTCCTGTTCTATTGGGCTGGAGGGGGCTCGCCCCACCCGTACGCGGAATCGAGGATATCTCAAAAATTCAGATGTGAAAATTGGGAGGTGTCCCATCCCCCTATCGTGTGGAGGGTCTCCATGATACCGTATCGCCATGCGGTATCATAGGCCTTCTCCAGATCGAAAAACACCTTGGCGAAATGCTGTCTACGAAGGAAGGCCTCGCAGACGGCATTTTCCAGTCGGAGCAGAGCATCCGACGTGGAGTGGAACTTGCGGAAGCTGCCCTGTGCAGAAGACGGATGGCCACCGTGTCAAGAAAAAGGCAAATCTAACATTTACCAATTTCTGCATCAACTTGCACACGCAAGAGGTTAGAGATTGGGCGGAAACCGGTCAGGGTAGAGTGATCTCTTCCCGGTTTGCGAATGTAGAGCACAGTAGCGATTCGCCAGGAATCCGCGAGAAGAGCCTCCACCCAGATCCTGTTGAACAAATCTAACAGAAATGCCATGCGTCGCTCACCCAGGTGCCGAAGCATGGCGTATGGGACATCATCCGGAAGCAAGAGCGGAACGCCTCACTCACAGTAAACTGGTCGTTAAAGGAAAGTCAGCAGCCTTCCGCGACATCACGACGTGCATTGAATGCTGGTGGAGCAGCATCCCAGCCAGAGAATGCGGTTGCGAAGGATTCCGCCACGGAGGCGGGGTCAGAGATTGCGGTCCCATTCTCCTGGAAAACGGGAGGGGGATCCTGCGAGAACTTGCCCCGAATCCTTTTGACTCGCTTCCACACCTCTGCTAGAGGGGTCTTTCCCGTTACGTGAAGCCACGTATGCCCGCCAAGAAGAGCGGCGGGCGTGCTTCGAAATATACCGGAACCTAGCCATAGCTCGACGAAATTCAGCGACAGTAAAATCATTCGGGCGGCGCTTATACCGCATGTAGGCATATCGCTTCTGCTTGAGGGCCGTCACACACTCGGCTGACCAACACGGGAGTGGACGAAGTGCAAAACGGACAGAACTTCTAGGAATAGTAGCCAGGCGCGTAGCGATGAGGTTGCCGGAGAAGAATTCAACGGCCTCATCTACCGACCTAAATTCCTCGACTGAGATATAGAATTCAATCATTTCCGGAAATGCAGACCACCGCGTCCGCGCAAAGCACCACCGGGGCGGGCTCTCGGGCGGCAGCGGTCCAGAAAATGATATTTGAATGGGAAAGTGATCACTACCATGGAGGTCATCGACCACTCCCCAATCAAAATCGGGCTGTGCATCCGGAGAGCACAAAGATAGATCAAGGCAGGAAAATGAAGCGGTTCTCGGGCAGTGGTGCGTAAAGTCATCTAAATTGAGGACACCCATCTCAAGCTCATCGATTAGGTCGACATGGACTTGACCCCGGGGATTGAGAGTAGTCTCCCCAGAGGGGGTGTCTACCGTTTAGATCTCCGAGCAAGAAATGGGGCCTCGGTAACCGTGCCACGACGCGGCGGAGGTACCCCGCGTCGAAGTCAGCTGACAATGGAATGTACGCGGAAATAAAAGTATACCTCCTATTAAGGTGCAGATGCACAGCTAATGCCTGAAAGGAGGTATCTAAACCCAAGAGAAGAACGGAGAAATCATGCCGGGTGTAAATCGCACATCCTCCTGCCCGGCCCCCATCCAATGGTGGTGGGGTCGCAAACCCTTATACCCCAGGAGGGTGGGCAGGAGGCATGCGACCAGCATGGTCTCCTGTAAAAAGATAGCTAACGGGGAACGGGAAGAGACGAACATCCGCAGCTTCTCCCAGTTGACCCGGAGTCCATGGTAATTCCATTGAAGGAATATGGACTCCAGGCCTAGCTCGGAGGAGACGCGGGGGCCCTCTTCGAAGAGAAGACCCTGACGGGAATAGCCGTACGCTTCACGGAGCAGAACCCTGGGCGCTGTCGCCTTCGAGGACTTATTTAGGGAGGTTGGGCTCGCCATGAGAGTCTTTTCCTCCCTCCGCCTCGAAACCTTAGGCGGGAGTTGCGGCTTCGGAGGCAGAAGGACCTCTTTTCGAGGAGCCACCGTCACTGATCCACCCAGCAAAACCACTTTGCGTGGGCGAAGGAGCCGAAGGTTCTTTCTTGCTGTCCTACTTTCAGCGGACAGCTTTAGGAACCCCGGAAGATAGCCTGGTGACCAACTTCAGGGGTGTTGCCTCCTGTAAGTCTAACGATTCGGTGGAGGCGCGTGGCCATTTCGCCTTACGGGAAACGGTCACGCTGGGGAAGAGGGGGGGGGGAGAGCCCTGGTTTTAGCCGGGGCTGGGTGTTAACCCTTTGTGCCGCCAGTTTTATCAGGGGAGCGCCTGGGTTGAGTAGAACCCGCAGAAGAACTACGAATGGGCGGGGAGACAACCGTGCTCGTTGGCCTGGATGGGCCAGGGGCAGAGGGTGTCTTTCTTAGTATTGAGGGGTAATACGTCCCAGGCATAGCCTCCTTGATGATTTCGCTCTCAAGGAGATATGTACCATATTGCTTCGGAGAAGCCGGGTAGGGGTCTCCGCAATTGACACACTTGGCCACACACGATTTGGTTTCGGGTAACCCCGACTTTGCACGTCGACAGGAGCGATTCGTATGGCCGAAGCGATGGCAGTAATAGCACCGCCGCGGCAGTGGCACGAATGCCTTCACGCGGTAGCGATACCAACTGGCACGCACCAACTCAGGAAGCTTGTCACAGTCGAACGTGACGAAGAGTGTAGGTGTGGGTCTCGAGGCCCCTCCCTGTTTTCTCATCACACGCTCGACCTTGACGGCCCCGTGGTTGGCCAGCTCCAGAGTGATATCTTCTATGGAGTAGTCCACGAATTCCCTCGCATAAACTACTCCTTTCACAAAGTTCATGGTAGAGTGCCGCGTCACACTGAGGTGCCATCAAGTTTCCGAAGAGCACTTATCTTGGCCGCCTCGGAGGGATCCGCCTCATTCGCCAGAAGGCTCCTGTCCGAGAAACGAGGCACTTTCGCATCTCTAACAATCACACTAGCTCAAGCTCTCCTTGGATGGATCATGTTGCCCTTAACAAACATGGTGCCATCAGCGGAGCGAATAACGAGGAAGCGTTTGAAGCCAGTGGGCTCGAAAACGCCGGGTAATCTCTGAATGAAGGGCCCTGATGTAATCGCGGCTCCGCTCTGCGCACTATTACTTTTGGTCATAGTTAGGGGCTCTGCACCCGGGAGGGGGGGCAGAGGGGTCAGATGTGCCGATCTTGGCTTAGCTTAGTTGCTTACCGAAGTGGCAGCAGATTCATCCGTCCCCACAGCCCCCGCAGATTGAGAGCCCCAAGTGTTTTTAGTCTTTTTTTTTCTTTTTAGGAGAGGATGGCGGGAAATGAACCCTCTTCTCCCCTCCGCCGGCATGAGTACCCAGGCCGGATGGACCGGCCTCACCAATGTCCTTCCCCGAGATCGAGAAGGTCCTGGCAGTCGTACGGCCACCGGTCGGAGAAAGAGATCCCTCCCCTCCTTGTACTGCCTTGGAAACCCTAGCCGTTTGAGGACTTGGCATAGAAGCGGACCTGATTCGGTGCTTGGCGCCGAGCCCAGATTCGCTCCCATGGAAAGCCCCTACCGTCTGAGGCTGGGTTGCCTCAACGACCATGTCTACCTCCGGTGGGGCATGCAATTGGCTATCCCTCCCCCCAGGACATCACAGATCTTATTGGCACAGTGTCATGAGTCTTGTCTTAGGAGGCACAGGCCTTGACACCCGCTAGGTTTAATATTCTAGCCAGCAGGTCTTTTGAGGGAAGCGACCGATGGAGCCTGGCTTCCCTCTCCCACTAAGGGGGGTTTCCCCTACCGAGCCGCTTCAATGGGGAGCGGTCGGCTATGGGTTGCCTGTTAGCTTTCTTGGCAGTCCCCTTGGAAAGTAAAGGGGGGACTGCCGCTGGAAAGAGGGAGGTGGCCGAAGGCACCTCCAGAAAAGGGAGTGAGGGGGAGCCCCCTACATCCGTAGGCGAAGGAGACGAGTAAGCCTCCTCTCCAGTTATAGAGATTTGGAGGGGCCCCTACGAGAGCACAGGGGGGGGGGGGGACCCTATTTTTTTTCTGTGGAGCTGCTCGAAGGCGGCTCCGTTGATTGTGAGGGGGAAAGGGCGTGTGTGTTGTTTTTTTTGGCATCATCGGGTATGGGGACCCTAATTTTTCTACGGTATGCAGACGCTCATCACCCTTCCCAATAGCCCGCTCTGCAAGGGGTGCGTACGGGGCTGTCAGAGCCAGGTGCCGCCATTCAAGGTCACCCTTCCCACCTGGTGACCTGGAAGCCCTTCAGCATGGCAAGGCGTAAAATTGTTAGAGTGTGAAGGGAGAAGGAAAAGGGATGTGAAGAAGGTATGGGTGGGGATGAAGCAGGTTGTTAAGAAAAACACCATCCCGAACCGGAGCTAAGGGGTTAGGCAACATTGTCCCCTCCTCCCTCAGCCCCGATCCGGGATAGTGGCTGTGAAGAAGGTCAGCATTTACTCTGTGAAAATAGAAGCCGATCAGACAAAGTTGTGAGAGGTTGTAGGGGAAGTGAGGAAGCAGGGGAGAAATACAGGCTGTCTGAAAGAAGGAAAAGAGGCTAAGCTGGGGTCGGACGGGGCGCTGAGTCCCGTCAGCACGGCGGCCAGGAAGGCACATCGCCGCACCCCTTACGGGGTAGCCTAGCCTAACCCGATATGGCTTAGCATTGCATGCCAGAGCATAGCCTAGTATAGCCAAACTAGAATAGGCTACTATAGCCTAGCCAATATATCCTTGCATACGATAGCCTAGCCTAGCTTGTTATACCCTATCCTAGCACAACCACACCTAATATAATAGAGCCAAGCGTATCATATTATAGCCTAGCCTAGTATAGCATACCATACCTTAGACTAGAATAACCTTGCATAACTTAGCTTATTATAGCCTTGGTTAGCTAGCCTATCGTAGCCAACATAGTATTACTTAGCATATTAGAGCATAGCCCTCCCTAGCCTATTATACTTTAGCCTACACTAGCATAGCATAGTATAGGCCTGTCTAGCCTAGAATAGCATTAACTATCCTAGACAACTATAACCTATATTATCCTACTATACACTAGGCAAGCATAGCTTAGTATTGTCTAGCCTAAGATAATATATGCTATCCTAGCATAGCATTTTATAGCCTAGTACATTATATCTTAACATAGTATAGCCTATCCTGGGCTTGCCTAGCAGAGTATAGCATATTATAGCGTAGTCTTGTCTAGCAGAGTATCGGTCGAATAGTAATGATGTTATGGCCAAAACAAAATAACTCCAGGGCTAACCTTGGGAAGACTTTTGTAATTATATCATTCAAAAGAGAATGTAAAACAACATAAGGTTTTCAAATTTCATTAGAATCAGCAGAATAGTTATGATGTTATTACCAAAATAACAAAAAAGAAAAACGAGGACTGACCGACATAGTGAGATGTTGAGTCGCTCGCAACTAGACTCACAGGCGACTTAAAATGTGGCCAGATTAAGATTTTTTTTTTTTTAATTTAAGGGGCTATCTGGGGCCAGATTAAGAGAACTTTCAATTCCTCTGAGCCTGAAACCAGATTCTATGACAACGGGATCAGAGACACCAAAGACATTTATTATGTGGATCTACGAAACAAATCTACTTGGCCGGGAAATTATACATACATATACACACCTATCTAAATTAACGCTTGAGAGAAGGATGTACGGATAAGTAAATAGACAGCGGCAGTTTTATGATGACATGTTAGCATTCCCATTATTATTGCTAGTATTTGTTTCCAGCTTCCCCGAGTTTAATATTGTAATAATTATTATTAAAGATGCCGAGAGGATAAAATTCCAAGGAAATTTCGGATTTTCAAAGAGGGCGGATTGTTGTTGTTCAATCTGAGGGTGGACTGTCCCACAGAAAGAAATGCTAGGAGCCTTGGAATACCCCTTTCTTCCATTAACAGAATGATAGTTTTTTTTTTCAATTTGAAGAAAAGGGTAATAAAACAGCGGAGCACCCCGCCCCCCTGTCCTCCTGAAATATGCCTTCGAAGATCCATTGAGAACAACCACTCTCGGTTAAATGTTTCTGAAATGCCACAAATATCCCAAATCGGCCATAAAACACCAGCACTAAATTACCCGCACTCGCTTCAATATTATGGACGCTCGAAGCCTCTAATAATTATGAGCATAAATATTAAGACGAGACATGAGTGGGCGCAAGAAATAAGCGACAAGCCTTTGGAATTTGGGCACAGCCTTCCCCCCCCCCCCCCCGAACAATCGAGGTTTGATCAATTTCCAGACAGTGGACGGGTATGGGTTTACAAGTAGCGGTGAAACATGGTGGCGTTTTTGTTATGATTGGAGAACAAAAACAGTGATGTAAGGTTGAGTGAGTTGGCAATATCAACTCGAAAAAATACATTTCCACTCTTAGAGGGACTTCTACCTGTTACCAAGTGGTCAAATTAAAAAAGAAGTTCTCTATTGAAAGGAAAATGTCCTGCAGAAAATAATTGGAGCATCAAAGCGGCATCAAACGACTTCCTTGGCCGAGTCAGTCCTCTGGCATGAACACAATAGAACATGTGATGAGAATACTAGACATGACTACGGAAATAGTAAAATAAGGAAGAACGCGGTCAAAATTACTGAATGACAAACGCCAAACATGGTTGGAAATACCATACATATTACATTAGTTATAATCTCGGTAACTATAAATCGTATGCCTAGGTGAGTTGGAGCTCTAAAAGCGGCTAAATTGAAGTCCACAAAGTATTAATAATGTACCTTTATTATTCAAAGTGAATTTCACTCTTTAAATTTACAAAGAAAGGTATTTCAGTAATTAACTAGGCGTCTATTTACTCCTTGCTCTCTGTATATTTGGCACTGCCTCGATTATTAAGTTGCAACTTTAGCACAAAGCAGCCCCGCTTAACCGATTGCGTCAGGATACACAAATCTCTTTCCACCCGATTCCTAGGAGTGAAAACGCAAGGTTGGACCGGTTTTGTAAATTGAATTAAGAATGCGAGCCAACAAATTAATTTTCTTTCTAAGCCGACTTAGAATCTAATATGTTTTTTTTTAACGTAACTGGAACTCAATGTAATTTAGAAACCAAATCAACGGGTTGGGTGGGAAGTTGGTGGGGGGAGGGTCTTTTGAAATATCATTTGGAACCACCACCAACGAAAACTTATGTCGTTTCTTTTAAAAATTAACTCAAGAAACGGAGAGTTTTTTCCTTCCCTTTTCAACCTGCGGGAATCAAAGACAGGAAGGATGCCTTTTGTTTTTTAAGGTGTCATATAAGAATCCGAGTCCAAAGAGGTCTTTTTTTCGTGTAAGACTAATCAGGAGCCACATTAAACGCAGTTTGATGATATTTTAAAGATGACTGAGCAACGAGTTACTAGGTTTCCTTTTTCAATGACTTACCCCCAGCCCCCCCAAGCATTTGGAGATTCCAAACCATTTGTCTTTTTCTTTCGGTTTTCTTTTTTTTTAATCTAAGCTGTCAAATGTTTTTTTTTAGTTTCTCTTTAAAAATGCCGAAGAAAACAACGCATAATGGAAACGGGTGAGTTAGTTACCTTTTTTAAAGTATTGAAGGGGTCACTTTTTTTAAAAAGTTTCTCTTTTCATTTTAAATGCCACTTAGAAATAATACTTTTTTTGTATGGGAGACATTAATGCCACGGGATTTCAGAGTGTAGCTTGAGAAAAGAGGCGTGCGCACCTTCGAGGACCGTTTGAATCAGGGTCGGCAAATAAAACAAAAACCCAGCCCTAAAAAAACACGGGGTTTTTTTTTTTTGCTTTTTCAAGTGAAATTTGAAAAAAACCCGGTTTTTTTTCAAAATTACTAATTTTTTCAAGAAATAAATGCTACTTATCATTATTTTATTAAAAACTCATATTTATGTTTATAATTTCACCAAATATTTATCAAATTAAGGTTATTTCTCAGATACTGACTCATAATAATTCATCTCTCCTTCTACAGGTTATGGCTATCATGGGTACCCACAATTCTCGATCAGGGATCGAGAATTATCTTTTCTTACTATATAATTATTAAACTAAGTAATTATTATAAAAATAGAGATAGCTATTCCTTTTCTACGTTATTCTAATGCTTGTAGTGTTTGTTTTTAGAAAAAACCCAGAATAAAACCCGGGTTTTATTGGGCTTTTTCAAAATGTGTTTTTTGGGTTTGAAGGCAGCCTAGGGAGGGCAAAGAAAGCACCAAAGTAGGCAGATTATTCCACAGCCATGGAGCTAATCTCGAGAAAGCACAATTCCCCATGCAGAACAGCCATATTTTGCTTGCGCTTATCTTGCGACGGCCACTAACAGCATAAAGTCGATGTAAAAATCAATTGGAGTGTATTACAAGGCTGCATTAAAAACCAAACAAATAACAAGAACGAAATGCCAGCAAGAATAAAAAAGCACGATCATCCGGCGTCCGAGGAAGCTCCGGAGGGAGGGCGGGCCTCCCCCTCCCCCGTCTTGAGTATAAACGGACATCGGTAGTGAGTGACCCGCGTTTCACGTAACGTGGGCGAAGATGCCCCAGACTGGCAAAATAAGAATGTGCCGAACAGTGTGGGGGACAAGGCAGTGGTCACAGTTTATGGGGTAGGCAACTTTAAGTTCCAATCCACGTTGTCAGTCAACGAGGAAGAACTGACCTGATTCCAGCCATAGAGTCGGCGTGATGAAGAGAGAAACGGTCGCTCTGGTCGCACAGTCCGCTGGGCCTCTTAGGCATCCTCATTCCGCGGAATCCCTCCATGAACTCAACACAAGATAATCTCGATATCTACTACGCAAGTCGCCGTACTCGACCCAGCCTATTACTAGGCTATATTAAACAAACAAATGACAAAGGATAAAAGATTAAAAAAACAAAGCAAAAAGGAAAGAAGGAAGCGCGCTCCGGTGTCGGTGGTAGGCCCGCCTCCCCACGGCGCAAGAACATGCGACCCACAACAAACAGTCAAATAATGTGGAGGAGGCCAGACTCCTCCAAAAAGTCGTAAAGACCACAAGTCTGTGCACGAATCAGTCCCGAGTACAGGGAACAAGCGGTAGCGACCCCACTCATCCCGATACAGGGACAGGTAACGGGCGCGAAGATCACCCAGACTGAGATATTCAAGAAGAATGTGCCTAACAGTCTGTGGTGACAATAAGGCGCAGGCGAGCGTTACATCAAAAGGCGGTGCGTTCCACGAGTGTGTCCTATTCGGAGACGACAGAAAGCGACCTGAAGCCGTCGCCGTATTCAGGGGTAGGTCTATGGGAACAGTCGCGGCAACGCAATGACACGCAACTTTAAGTTCGCCTCAGCCGTTTTCCCATCTTCTAGGCCAAGTAGCGCGGTGGGGTGCCGAGATTCCTGCCATGTAGTTCCTGCCTCTGCAGTTCATCCCAGTTGGCCCGGAGTCCGCGGCAAAAATAAAATAAATAAAAATAGAAAAGATAATATAACATATACCAATTTCTAAACCACCTTGCACACGCAGGATGTTAGAGAGATTGGGCGGAAACCGGCTGGGGTAGATTGATCTCTTCCAGGGTTGTGAAAAGCGAGCACTGTAGGAATTCGCCGGGAGTTTGGGATTATACCCTCTACCCAGATCCTGTTGAACAAATCTAAGAGAAAAGCCATGCCTCGCTCATCCAGGTCTCAAGGCATGGCGTACGAGACATCGTCGGGAGCAAGGGTGGTGCCCGCGCACGAAACACGAGCGGAACGCAACTCAGTCAATGGGAACCTGTTGTTGAAGGGTTCTCCGCCTCTGGAGGTAAAGGTTAGTTAGAGGCCTTCCGCGACATCACGAGGACAAATGAATGCTGGCGGAGCAGCATCCCGGCTAGAGAATGAGGAGAAAGCGGTCACGAAGGACTCCGCCACGGACGCGGGGTCCGAGAATGCGGTCCCATTCAAATGGAGCACTTGAGGAGCGTCATGCGAGAAATTGCACTAAATCCTTTTGACTCGCTTACACGCCCCTGCTAGAGGGGTCTTCCGTTAAGTAAAGGCACATATGCCCGCCAAGAAGAGCGGCGGGCGTGCTTCGAAACAAACCGGAACCAAGCCATAGTTCAACGAAATTCACCCACAGTGAAGTCGTTCGGGCGGCGGTTATAGCGAAAGTAGGCATAGCGCTACTGTTTGAGGGCCTTCTCGCACTCGATTGACCAACACCGAAGCGGCCGGGGTGCAAAACGGCCAGACGTTATAAGAATAGTAGTTAGCCCCACGGCGATGAGGTTGCCCGAGAAGAACTTAACGGCTTCATCCACCGATCTAAACTC
This sequence comes from Ceratothoa steindachneri, assembly GCA_963969495.1. Classification (NCBI taxonomy): domain Eukaryota; kingdom Metazoa; phylum Arthropoda; class Malacostraca; order Isopoda; family Cymothoidae; genus Ceratothoa; species Ceratothoa steindachneri. Next base: position 128,185,280 of record OZ018322.1, on the reverse strand, counting down.
CTCGGCTGAGACAGAGATTAGTCATTTCCTGATGAAATGCGGACCAACGCGCCCGCGCCAATCACCACTTGGGCGGGGTCTCGGGCGGTAGCGGCCCAGAAAATATTTGAATGGGAAAGTGATCACTAGCATGAAGGTCATCGACCACCCCCTACCACGCTGTGAATCCGGATAACACAAAAATAGATCGCGACAAGAAAATGAAGCGGCTCTCGGGCAGGATGCGTAAACTCATCCACATTTAGGACACTCATCTCCAACTAATCGAACAGTTCGCTAAGACCATGACCCCCTGGGATTAATCGATTAGTCTCCCCAGAGGGGGTTTTACCGTTCAAATCCCCGATTAATAGAAAGGGTCTAGGCAACCGCGTTACGACATGGCGAAAGTCTCCAGCGTCGAAGTCGACTGATGGTGGAATGTACGCAGAAATAACACTATACCTCTTATTCAGGTGCACCTGCCATGCTACTGCTGAAAGGAGGTATTTAAAGCAGAGGGGAATGGAGACAGCACGCGGGGTTTAAATGGCGCATCATCCTACACGGCACCCTAATCCGTGGTGGTGGGATTGTAAAACCCTTATACCCCGGGAGGGAGGCAGGGGGCACGCGCTCAGCATGATGGTCTCCTGCAAAAAGATAGCTAAGGGAAAACGGGAGGAGACGAGTCTCCATAGCTCCTCCAAGTTGGCCTGGGGTTCGCCGCAATTCTAGGCGTAGCTCGGGAGATGTAGCAGCTATCTTCGAAGAGAAGAAGCTGACGGGAATGGCCGTACGCTACCCAGAGGCAAAGGTCCGGGCGCTGTTGGCCGAAGAATCCGCTGAAGGCCCTGTCGCCTTCGAGGACTCATCTGGGGAGGTTGGGGTCGCCTTGCTAATCTTTTCCTCCCTCGGCATCGAACCCTTCGGAGGATCCACCATCTTAAAGTCACCCATCATAGCACTGGGTGTGGGCAAAGGAGCTGTAGCTCCTCTGGCGATGTCCTACACTTTTCAAGTGGGAGCTTTATGAACCCCGGAAGATGGCCTCACGACCAACTTCAGGGGGTTTGCCTCCTGCAAGTCTAACGACTCGGTGGATGGGCGCGGCCGTTTCGTCTTACGGGAAACGGTCACGCGGGGAAAGGGGAAGGATCCCTGGTTTTAGCCAAGGCGCAGTGTGAACCCCTTGTGACGCCAGCTGTACCTGGAGAGCACCCGGGATGGGTAGAACCCGCAGAATGTTTCAGAATGGGCACGGAAACGACCGTGCTTGTAGACCCGGAAGGGCCGGAAGTAGAGCGTGTCTTTTTTGACATTGAGGCATAAGACGTTCCAGGCAGCGGCGGGCGCGCCAGTACCAAGTCATTAACCTCACGAAATGAGAGACGATCCGTAGATTGAACGGCGAGGGTTTCCTTCTCCAGGAGATACGCACTACATTGCTTGGACGAAGCGGGGTGCGGCTCTCCGCAATTGACACACTTGGGCATAAACGAATTAGATTTATTGTGTGCGGCCTTGGAGCAACTTACACATACTTCGGGTAACTCTGATTCGTATGGCCGAAGCAGAGGCATTAGTAGGACCTCCGCGGCAGTGGCACGAATTACTTCACGCAGTATCGATACCAACCCAGGGAGCCTATCATCGCAGGTTGACCTTGACCGTTCCATGGTCGGCCAGCTGTAAGGTGATGCAATATATGAAGTACTCCAAGAGTTCCCTCGCATAAACCACTCCTTTCACCAAGTTTAAAGTAGAGTGCGGCGTCACACTTTCCGGCGTGCCATCAAGTGTCCGAAGGACACAAATCATGGCCGCTTCGGTCACCGAAGTTCGGTGGGATCCCCGACGCATGCACCAGAATGCTCCCGTCTGAGAAATTGGTCACCTTCAGCTCTTTACAAATCAGGCTAGCTAGTGCTCTCCTATGATGGAGCATGTAACACTTGGCCCAAATTTAGGCCATCAATGGATTTTTTTAAAAATTTTATAGAGCCCATCTGGCAACTACCCACTTGGGCATAAGTCACCGAAAAACACGACAGCCTAGAACTAGGCTACTTTAAAATAAGAATATGTGGTACCCTCCAGGGTGGTGTCCTGGGCAGAACCAGGGGCACCACCGGCCCGAGAGCTATATCTACCTCTCGAAGGAGTTTCCTGGCCCTAAACCCAAAGGGCTTAGGGTATGACTGGCGTCTCTCGGCGGCATAGGCACCATCGAGATCAGCTGCGGATGCAGTGAGAGCTGTTAGCGACTGAGGGAGACGCCGGGCATGCGTGTACAGGCGAGCGATGCAATGCACGCGGAAGCTCCCCAGCATCGACCAACAGGCTCTCAATGGGGGAAGTGCGGAAGGCACCGGTCGCAAGGCGAAGGCCGGTGAGGTGGATCGAATCCACCTTCAGCAATAAACGCTCGGCTGCGGATGCATAAAACTCGCATCTGTAGTCGAGCTTCGAGCGAACAAAGGATCGATAAAAAAAGTAAGGCAGTAGCCCTATCAGCGCCCCAAGCGCTGAACGTCACGGAGCGGAGAATGTCCATGGCGCGGGTACAAGAGACCCTAAGGCTGCGAATATGAGCCTCCCAGGTGAGGCGTCGGTCGAATACAAGACCAAGGAAACGGTGCGACTCAACCACATCCAGGCGCACCCCATTAAGAAACAAATCTGGGTCGGGGTGAAGCCGTGGATGGCGGCACAAGTGCACCACCTTAGTCTTGGCCAAAGAAAACCGAAACCTGTGCGCTTCGGCATAGCGAGAGACGCGGTTCAATGCCTGTTGGAGTCGACGCTCCAGAGTTAGCATCTGGGCCGCGCCAAAAGAGATCGATAGTTCGTCCACGTAGAGCGTAGCGAGAACATCTTCCGGCAGCACCGAGGTGATGCCGTTGATCCGCAGGGCAAAGAGTTTGACACTGAGGATACTTCCCTGCGGGACACCCTCTTCCTGCTCCTTTGGGCCGGAGAGGGCTCCCCCCACCCGTACGCGGAATCGACGATCTCGCCAAAATTCAGATATAAACATTGGAAGGCGTCCCCTCGCCCCAATCGTGTGGAGTCTCCATGAAACCATATCATCATGCGGTATCCTTCTCCAGATCGAAAAAGACCGTGGCGTAGTGCTGTCCACGAAGGAAAGCCTCGCAGACGGCATTTTCCAGGCGGAGCAGAGAACCAACTTGGAGTGGAACTTGCGGAAGCCGCACTGTGCGGAAGACAGATGGCCTCCGCTGTCCAGGAAAAAGGCTAATCTAACATTTACCAATTTCTCCATCAACTTGCATGCGCAAGAGGTTAGAGATTGGGCGGAAACCGGTCAGGGTAGAGTGATCTCTTCCCGGTTTGCGAAAGGCGAGCACAGTAGCGATTCGCCAGGAGTCTGGGAGAAGACCTTCCACCCAGATCCTGTTGAACAAATCTAACAGAAAGGCCATGCCTCGCTCACCCAGGTGTCAAAGCATGGCGTACGGGACATCGTCCGGACCATGGGCGGTGTCCGCGCACGAAGAGAGAGCGGAACGCAACTCACTCACAGTAAACTTGTCGTTGAAGGGTTCTCCGCCTCTGGAGGTAAAGTCCAGCCAGCGGTCTTCCGCGACATCACGACGTGCATTGAATGCTGGCGGAGCAGCATCCCGGCTAGAGAATGCAGAAAAAGCGGTCGCTAAGGATTCCGCCACGGACGCGGGGTCCGAGATTGCAGTCCCATTCTCCTGGAGAACGGGAGGGGGGGCCTGCGAGAACTTGCCCCGAATCCTTTTGACTCGCTTCCACACCTCTGCTAAAGGGGTATTCCCGTTAAGTGAAGACACGTATGCCCGCCAAGAAGAGCGGCGGGCGTGCTTCGAAATATACCGGAACCTAGCGCTAGCCCGACGAAATTTAGCGACAGTGAAATCGTTCGGGCGGCGCTTATAGCGCATGTAGGCATAACGCTTCTGTTTGAGGGCCGTCTCACACTCGGCTGACCATCATGGGAGTGGTCGGCGTGCAAAACGGCCAGACGTCCTAGGAATAGTAGTCAGGCCCACGGCGATGAGGTTGCCGGAGAAGAACTCAACGGCCTCATCTACCGGCCTAAACTCCTCGACTGAGATAGAGAATTCAGTCATTTCCTGAAATGCAGGCCACCGCGCCCGCGCCAAGCACCACCGAGGTGGTCTCTCAGGCGGCAGTTGCCCTAAAAATGATATTTGAATGGGAAAGTGATCACTACCATGGAGGTCATCGACCACCCCCCAAAGAAAATCAGGCTGTGCATCCGAAGAGCACAAAGATAGGTCAAGGCAAGAAAATGAAGCGGTTCTCGGACAGTGATGCGTAAACTCATCCACGTTTAGGACACCCATCTCAAGCTCTTCAATCAGATCGGGAAGGACTTGTCCCCTGGGATTTATGGAGTAATCTCCCCAGAGAGGATGCCTGCCGTTCAGATCTCCAAGCAAGAGATAGGGCCTCGGCAATCGTGCCACGACGCGGCGGAAGTCCCCCGCGTCGAAGTCAGCTGACGGTGGAATGTACGCAGAAATGATAGTATACCTCCTATCCAGGTGCAGCTGCACAGCCACTGCCTGAAAGAAGGTATCTAAAGAGAAAGGAAGAACGGAGACATCATGCCGGGTGTAAACCGCACATCTCCCAGCCCGGCCATCCCGCGGTGGTGGGGTCGCAAGACCCTTATACCCCGGGAGGGCAGGCAGGGGGCACGCGCCTAGCATGGTCTCCTGCAAAAAAATAGCTAATGGAGAACGGGACGAGACGAGCCTCCGCAGCTCCTCCCAGTTGGCCCGGAGTCCACGGCAATTCCATTGAAGGAATATGCCCTCCAGGCCTAGCTCGGAGGAGACGCGGGGGCCTTCCTCGAATTGAAGACCCTCACGGGAACGGCTGTACGCTTCCCGGGGGCAGAACCCCGGGCGTTGTTGGCCGGACAAAGCGCTGGAGGCGCTGTCGCCTCCGATGACTTATCGGGGGAGGTTGGGCTCGCCATGCGAGTCTTTTCCTCCCTCCGCCTCGAAACCTTAGGCGGGCGTTGCGGCTTCGGAGGCGGGGGGCCCTCTTTTCGAGGAACCACCGTCTCCGAGCCACTCGCTCCACCTCGGGGCGTGGGCGAAGGGGCCGAAGCTCCTTTGTTGCTGTCCTCCTTTCGGGGAACAGCTTTAGGAACCCCGGAAGATGGCCTAGCGACCATCTTCAGGGGTGTTGCCTCCTGTGAGTCTAACGACTCGGTGGAGGCGCGTGGCCGTTTCGCCTTACGCGAAACGGTCACGCTGGAGGAAGAGGGGGGAGCCCTGGTTTTAGCCGGGGCTGGGTGTGAACCCTTTTTGCCGCCAGCTCTACCAGGGGAGCGCCCGGGTGTAGTAGAGCCCGCAGAAGGGCTCCGAATGGGCGCGGAAACAACCGTGCTCGTTGGCCTGGATGGGCCAGGAGCAGAGGGTGCTTTTCTAACTATTGAGGCATATGACGTCCCAGGCAGAGCCGGGCGCGCCAGGACCAAGTCCTTAGCCTCGCGGAATGAGAGTCGATCCTGGGCCTGAACGGCCAGGATTTCTTTCTCAAGGAGATATGCACCACATTGCTTCGAAGAAGCAGGGTGCGGCTCTCCGCAATTGACACACTTGGCCACACACGATTTGGACTTATCGTGTGCGACCTTGGAGCAATTTACACAGACTTCGGGTGACCCCGATTTTGCACGTCTACATGATCGATTCGTATGGCCGAAGCGGTGACAGTAATAGCACCGCAGCGGCAGTGGCACGAATGCCTTCACGCGGTAGCGGTACCAACCGGCACGCACCGATTCAGGGAGCTTGTCACAGTCGAACGTGACGAAGAGTGTAGGGGTGGGTCTCGAGGCCCCTCCCTGTTTTCTCATCACACGTTCGACCTTGACCGCCCCACGGTCGGCCAGCTCTAGGGTGATGTCCTCAATGGAGTAGTCAACGTGTTCCCTCGCATAAACTACTCCTTTCACAAAGTTCATGGTAGAGTGCGGCGTTCACTCACCGGGGTGCCATGAAGTGTCCGAAGAGCACTTATCTTGGCCGCCTCGGCGGGATTCGCCGCATTCGCCAGAAGGCTCGCGTCCGAGAAACGGGTCACCTTCGGCTCTCTACCAATTGCACTAGCTAATCCTCTCCTCTGATGGATCATGTTGCCCTTGGACAACATGGTGCCATCAGTGGAGCGAATAACGAGGAAGCGTTTGAAGCCAGCGGGCTCGAAAACGCCAGGTAACCTCTGAATGAGGGGCCCCGATGTCATCGAGGCTCCGCCCTATGCACTCTCCGTATTAGTCTTAGTCAGTGGCTCCACAACCGGAGGGGCAGAGGGGGCAGATGTGCCGATCTTGGCTTGGTCGCTTGCCAGAGTGGCAGCAGACCCATCCGTCCCCGCAGCCCCCGCGGATGGAGAGGAGCCTCGAGTCGTCTTCATCTTTTTCTTTTTTCGAGAGGAGGGCGGGGAATGAACCCACTTCTCACCTCCGCCGGAAGAAGCCCCCAGGCCAGATGGACCGGCCACAGCCAGGCCATTCTCTGAAATGCAGAAGGTCCTGGTAGTCATGGGGCCACCGGTCGGAGGAGATCCCTTCCCTCCTTGTACTGCTTCGGAAACCACAGCCGTTTGAGGAGGACCTTGCATCGGGGCGGATTCAGGTTCGGTGCTTGGCGCCGAGCCAGGATTCCCCCCCATGGAAGGCCCTACTGTCTGAGGCTGGGTTTCCTCAAGGACCATGTCTATCTCAGGGGGTGGGCTCCAGTTGGCCATCCCCCCCCCCAAGACATCGCAGGTCCCGTTGGCAGTATCGTCACTAGTCTTCTTTGGGAAGGCATAGGCCTTGACCCCGGCAAGGTTCAGTATTCTTGCCAGCAGGTCTTTTGAGGGAAGCGACCGAAGGGGCCTGGCTTCCCTCTCCCCCCCTAAGGGGGTTTGCCCTACCGAGCCGCTTCTATGTGGAGCGGCTGGCTAAGGGCTGCCTGCTGGCTTTCGTGGCATTCCCCTTGGAAAGAACAGAGGGGACTGCCGCTGGTAAAAGGGAGGCGCCCGAAAGCACCTCCAGAGAAGGGGGTGAGGGAGAGTCCCCTACACCCGTAAGCGAAGGAGAGGAGTGAGCCTCCTCTCCGGTTAGAGATATATGTAGGGTCCCCTGAGCAAGCACAGGGGGGAAGGACCTCCATTTTTTTGCTGGAGCTGCCCAAGGGCGGCTCCGTCGATGTTATAGGAGAAGTTGGGGGTTGGGTTTTTTTTTAAACTCATCATTGGACATGGTGACCCTCTTTTTGACCCGGGATGCAATCGCACATCACCTCTCGCAGTAGCCCGCACTGCGACAGGTGCTTACAAGCCCAGCAGAGCCAGGCGCCGCAATTCATGACCACCCCTCCCGCGTGGTGGCCTGGCAGTCCATCGGCATGGCGGCTCCACCTTGAACACGGCATGGGCCTTGACCCCGGCAAGGTTCAGTATTCTTGCCAGCAGGTCTTTTGAGGGAAGCGACCGAAGGGGCCTGGCTTCCCTCTCCCCCCTAAGGGGGTTTGCCCTACCGAGCCGCTTCGATGTGGAGCGGCTGGCTAAGGGCTGCCTGCTGGCTTTCTTGGCACTCCCCTTGGAAAGAACAGAGGGGACTGCCGCTGGTAAAAGGGAGGCGCCCGAAAGCACCTCCAGAGAAGGGGGTGAGGGGGAGTCCCCTACACCCGTAAGCGAAGGAGAGGAGTAAGCCTCCTCTCCGGTTAGAGATATATGGAGGGTCCCGTGAGCAAGCACAGGGGAAGGGAACCTCCATTTTTTTTGCTGGAGCTGCCCAAGGGCGGCTCCGTCGATGTTATAAGGGAAGTTGGGGGTTGGGTTTTTTTAACTCATCATTGGGCATGGTGACCCTCTTTTTGACACGGGATGCAATCGCGCATCACCTCTCGCAGTAGCCCGCACTGCGAGAGGTGCTTACAAGCCCGGCAGAGCCAGGCGCCGCCATTTAAGACCACCCCTCCCGCCTGGTGGCCTGGCAGTCCATCGGCATGGCGGCTCCACCTTGAACACGGCGTAAAAAATATATAGATTGTGAAGAGGAGAGGAAAAGGGATGTGAGGAAGGTATGGGTGGGGATAAAGCAGGTTGTTAAAAACCAACCACCCCAGACCGGAGCTCAGGGGTTAGGGAACATTGTCCCCTCCCCCCTCAGCCCCGATCCGGGACGGTTGACTTAAGAAGGAGGTCAGCATCTACCCTGTTAAATGAGAGGCTGACCATTGAAAGTTGTGAGAGAGGTTGTATGAAAAGCGAGGAAACAAGTGTTTTGAAGGAAGGAGAAGAGGCTAAGCTGGGGTCGGACGGGGTGCTGAGTCCCATCAGCAGGGCGGGCAGGATGGCAAATCGCTGCGCCCCTTACGGGGTGCCATCAATGGAGTGAATAACCAGAAAGTGTTTGAAGCCAGCGGGCTCGAAAACGCGAGGTGGTCTCTTGATGAAGGGCACCGACGTAATCGAGGCCCTCCTCGGCACACTTGCGAAATTGGCCTTCGCACCCGGTGGAGCATCGGGGCGGATGTGCTGATCTTGGCATGGTACTTGCCGAAACGGCAGCGGACTCGTCCATTCTCGGGGGAGGGGGAACCTTTAGTCCTCTTATTCTTTTTCATTTTGTTTTGGGGAGAGGAGGGTGGAGAATGAACCCGCTTCCCCCGACTGCTGGAAGGAGCTTTTAGGCCAGATGGACAGGCCTCAGCAAGATCACTCTCTGAAATTGAAATGGAGGTCTTGGCTGTTAAAGGGGCACCACCCGGGGGAGGACGTCCTTCCTCTCCTTGTGAGTTCTCTTGGGCCCGAGCAAACTGAGAAGCAGCTTGCAGAGGGGCGGATTCAGATTCAGTGCTTGCTTCAACCACACGGAAGATTTTACCACCTGGGGCTGAAACCTGAGAATACAGGCCTGCAAGACGTTAGGGGTCAGGGACCGACGGGTCCTACTATCTCTTGTGCCCCTAATGGGGTTGGCCCTATCGAGCGCTCCCATTCAATTTTGGGCAGCCTGCTTGCTCTCTTGGCAGTCCTCCTGTGAAAGTAAGACTCCTTCCCGGTAGATGTTTGGAGGGGTCCCTGGGAAAGGATGCAGGGGGGAGGGGGTGTTCCCCTTTTGATTTGTGGCTGACCCAGAGCGGCTCCGATCAAAATCTTCTTTTTCTTGGATTTCATTTTAAACGTGATTTTGGAATCGCCACCAACGCTCTTTTTATTTGCCTTTTACTCCTAAAGGCGACTAATAATCCAAACTTTTTTTAAAGGGTGGCTTAGAAACAATCTAGCATATTTTTTTTCTTCGGTTTCTTTTAAAACGACTTAGGACTTCAAGACGAGGGAAGATTTCTGGAGGTTATATTTAAAAGTGAATTAGATCTAAGCTAACGGACTTTTTTTTAAATTTAATTGCGAATCAAAACAATTTTTGTTTCCTTTATAAAGAAATCGCAGCCTGGTTGTGAGGGTTATCCTTTTAAAGGTGATTCAGGATTACAAGCCAATAGGGATTTCCTCTTTGTTAACACTTATGTTAAGATATAACAGGAATAAGGGGACTGAGATGACTTTCCTTATTTCTTTTTAAGCGAAACCCAAACAAATTAATATTTTCCATCGCATAATTAAGGGTTTTCTTCTTCGTTGGTGAGGAAATGGGACACAAGGAAAGATTCTTGTTTTCCTTTTATTAAACCTGGCTTGGGAATCCGAACCAATGAGTTCCATGCCAACACTTTTCGATGCATGAAATTCCGTCGATTCATTATCACTGGTCACAATTAAAATCCACGGCCTGATTATCGCCTGGAGAGAGTAGGGGGTAAAAGTCAGACATAATCTCTCTAACTCCCCCCCCACCCCCTGCATGAAACAGAAAAATTTCGCTGCAATATCGGAAACCGAAGTTCACCAATGACCAAGCACCGAAACCCCCTTTGAAATTGTTTATCATTGTCAATTAGTGTCGCTGGCAGACGGGAACCAACGAGGGCATATCGGGGGGGGGGGGGTACCTTTCCTGAGTGCACCCCATTCTGGGTTGTTCCCAGTTCCGTAACGCATGGTTGCTGCACACTTTAGAATCTCACCCCCCCCCCCAATCCAAAACAACAACAGTCGTAGTTAACGCTAAAAATCAATGGTAGGCGATGGGGTGAGAGAGGGGGGGGGGCGACGGGGAAGGGGTTAGGGGCGCTCATGATGAAGGAAGTAGGCCAATATAGAGGAAATCGCTGGGTGCTTACACAAATACTTGGGAGGGGGCGGGCCTTCCTTGAGTAAATAAATACCCATATAAAATAGGGTAATTCCTCCCAGTCCCCCACAATTTCCGTACCAATGCTTAAGCACTGCAGTCACGGTAGGGTTAAGGTTTCAGGGCTCCCAACTTTCCGAAAAAGGGGCCAGTGCGGGCATTATATTCCCTGGCGTCAAAAGGGGGGCTAGTGCGGGCCCATGTCCAAGCCCGGCGTCCTCTAGGCCACGAAAAGAGGGCCCCAGGGACAGGGAATAAAATGAGCATAAAGCGAGGGAACAAATTCACTCATTTCCCTCCGGCTCGGAATAAAGGGATAATTAAGTAGGCGAACGACGCCTCTAAATATAAAGCCGCATCGTCGGAGAAGACATCAGCGACTTTCTTGGCAGAGTACGAGCGAATGAAGTAGGGGAGAGGGAAGGGGAAGGGGGACTAGGGAGCAAACGCTTTCTCGTCAGTCTCGCTCCGGAAACAGAGAGAGCTGGATGTATTCTCGGTCCCTTCCTTCCTTCCTACCTTTATTATTCTACTCCTGCCACACAAATGCTTATAGGAAAAGAGGACATTTGGGTGTCTCTCTCGCACATACCCCCCGCCCCATTAGCAAAGATATATAACCATCACCGAAAAATACTACTTATCCCAACACCACAGCCCTTTTATTCACTGCGCTGGCATGCACACCACCCCCACCAATACAGGCTTCCCCTACAGCCCGCCACTTCATGCATTCCTCTACTTACCGTGAAGTTGGACGAGAGCCTGTAAAGTAGACGTACCGCAATTCATAAACCCTGTAAAAGAATACAGGGTTACCGAGAGAGAAAGGAGTTAGTACCCACATGCACTACGGTATATATATATATATATATATATATATATATATATATATATATATATATATATATATATATATATATATATATATAGATTTGGGGGGGGGGGAAATAGTTCAACTAAGAAGTGATATACACTACTACTACAACCATCAAATTTCTACTAAATACTATTAGACATGACCAAGTGGCAATACAAAGTCCTAAAAGCATTGGTTATTTCCACCAACGGGGGTTAATCAATGAAACGGCGGAGAGCAACAGAGAAAGAACGCAATCAGCAGCAGCGATTATTAGGAAAGCGACCAGCATAACACGAGTCGGAGGCGGAGGGGAGGCGCCAATTAACTAGTTTGTCAATGCTGATGCCAAGCACCCAGAGGCGACACTACAGTGCCACAAACAATCCTTTACAAGAGAAAGAAATGAATAAGCCGAAAATCCTATCGAAAAGATCGATGAGGCGCGGATCTCGATGCGTTGCGTCTCACGTTTTATTATGGGAAGCTCGTTTTATAAGGGGAGTCGGGTCGGTGGCTTGATTCGGGGGTGGGAGGGGTGCAAACTCATTGGGCAGGGTTCAGGTAAAATTATATAATCCGTTTAACATAGTTTGGTGCAGAAACCGATGTATATATATAGGCTTCCATTTACGTATTTATGTAACCTGCGCACATGCAATACAGTGCCGGAAGATTTAGCTAGAAATGGAGGAGATAAAGGCACATGTTACTAACCGTATTTTCAGGTTTTATAGAGGGATGTGAAACGAATTCACTACAATACGAGAATTGTAGGCCCATAAGTAGAGGTGATGCGAACGAATGAATTGTCCAGATTTGTAGAAAACTAAGTTTGCACATGTTCAAAGTTAGCAGACTTCTAGACAAAACATTGACCTAATCACATAAATGATAATAATGCTGTGAAAGGCAAATACATAATTTATAAATATCTTATAGGTGATAGACAGATGAATGATAAACTGTTTTAATGTTGCCAAACCGTGTGTCTGTCTGTATTCTGAAAGGTCAGTAGCGATTAAAAGATCCACGAACGCGGGTCCCACATCCCTGATCTAAGAAAACCAACTTGATGAAATAGAGTTTTACAAAGTAAAATCTAGACACTATATATATATATATATATATATATATATATATAGTGGATGCAATAAATATCCGATACATGGTCAAAAGTTTATTTACCATAGTTACACAACAGCAAAGTAATCGAAAAATTGAACATCTATGTATTTTGTAGGGTGAATACAAATTTGGTATTAGAATACACAAATAGTAAAGCATTGATATTATATCGACAAAAGTGTTAGATTATCGCCTTAAAAAGTAACCAACACACCCACAAAATTAGTTTTAAAGCGATAATAAATAGTTCTCGAACATTCCAAGAGTGGTTTACGTGAAACAGCGGACCTCAGTCAGTGTCTGAGAGCTGCATGAGAAGGAGGTCATCGTTCAACACTCTAATTCTAATATGGCGAAGACTAAAGAATTGGCAAAAAGGAGCAGATAACTAATTGCTCAGTTACATGAAAGTGGTTTGGGCTATAGAAAAATTTCATGATTCGCTGGTTCACCTCATATCAGTCCACTGCAAGTCTACCACGCTCAGGGCGTCCATCTAAAATTTCAAACCGTGCGGCTAAACATATAGTCGGTAAAGTAAAGAAGAATCCTCGAGTGTCTCGATCTGAACTTCAGAAAGATTTGGAAGCAGCTGGTACAAATGTATGCCAAAATACAATTAGAGCAGTTCTTAGGAACGAGGGATTCCAATCTCGCACACCAGGAAAGACACCTTTGTTGGAATCAATTCATGTCAGAAATCGTCTGAATTTTGCCAAGGAACATTTAGAGAAGCCTGCAAGTTTTGGGGACGCTGTACTATGGTCTGACAAGACGAAGATTGAGTTATTTGGGTGGAATAGTGTTGATCACGTTTGGAAGCAGAAAAACTCCGCGCATGATCATAAAAATACAATTCCAATAGTGAAGTTTGGAGGAGGCAGCATATGGTATGGGTCTGCTTCTTCTCTGAAAGTCCTGGAAGACTCCATATTATTGAAGGGAAAATGAATGCTCAGATGAATCGCAGGATTTTGGATGATAAACTCTTACAGTCTGCAGACGACTTGAAGTTGGCAAGAGGATGGACATTCCAGCAGGACAACGATCCAAAACATACAGCCAAGGTCACTGCAGCGTAGTTTCAGCATAAGAAAATAAAGGTTATGGGATGACAAGTCAGTCGGCAGACCTAAATCCTATCGAGAACCTGTGGCGAGAATTAAAACTAAAGATTCAGAAAAGGGACCCAAGAAATCTAACAGATTTAAGAAGAATAGGCCAAGATACCTACAAATATTTATAAGAACCTCATAAGTAAATATCCCAAACGGTTGGAAGCTGTACTAGCGACGAAAGGTCATATCACCAAATACTAACTGGTTTTCAAAGATGTATCTGATACTTTTTGAAACGTTCGTTTGATATTCTTGCCGTAATCATAGTAATGTTTTACTATTTTTGCAATATGATACCAATTTGTATTCAACGTACAAAATACATAAGATGTTCAATTTTCGATTACTTTGCTGTTGTGTAACTATGGTAAATTAACTTTTGACCATGCATCGGATATTTATTGCACCCACATTATATTATATATATATATATATATATATATATATATATATATATATATATATATATATATATATATATATATATATATATATATATATATATATATATATATATATATATATATATAGTTTGAGGATAAATAAGGCGGCCGCACTTAGGATTTACATCATAGTATTTTAATTCCTTGATACCGACGTTTCGGGTAGGAACCCCTTTTCAAGGACCTAAAATAGGAAATAAATATAGATAAGGAATTTTTAGAATTGTTATTAGGATGAAAGGAAATCATTTGGGGAATGTGAAGCAGGAGAGGAGGGCGTCTTCAAATGGAGTATAATGGAATCTGTCCCACTTTTAGAAACGATGAATATTTTTTCTTTCTGGCGCCCTCCCTTACCCCAACTCCCTCTTTCAGTTTTAATGAGAAACAAAGAAAATACTACTAACATTTTCGCATAAAAACTTTCTCATTTAACGGAAACATTTTTCACCAAATAGATGGCCTCGCAGTGGGAGGTCCTATTGCCGCCCCTCCCCAAAATCTCTTCATGGGTAACTTAAGAGAGGAAGCACTTGACAAATAAATGCCCCTTACAATTCCGTCCTATCTTCTACAGGAGATACGTAGACGACACGATCGCCCCTTTGCCGCTACAAAAGTTCATCTGATAAATTCGTAGAGTGCAGAAACCAAATATTAAATTCGCTCAACTCCATTCCTTTCCTAGACCCTCCATTTGACGGTTTCTCCACTTCCATTCACCGAAAACCTACACATACGGGCTCTGGACTACATTTTCTTAAGTCCTTATGCCACCAAAAATCAAACTAAACTTTATCAAAACCTTACTTTCTCGCGCTTACAACCTCGCCTCATCATACCTCAGTTTCCACAACGAGATCACTTTCCTCACTAACTATTTCCAACAAAACTGATATCCTTCAAACTTATTCGACCGAACTCTTCGAAATTTTAGCAAAATATTTAACCCGAAAGATCCCTCATACAACGTCCCTAAAAGGAAGGTTTTTGTACCTCTCCTATACACAGGATCCATCAATTCACTTCTTTGGAGCAAACTCTCACCCATTCTTAAAAATTCCTTTCCTGCCACACATTGTATACCCATTTTTCAAAACCCACGCGAAGTACGGCATCTTTTCAACATTAAAGACAAAGTGCCAACGCTGCTTCGATCCTCTATCATATATGAATTCACCTGCTCGAGATGAAATTCCGAGGTGTATTTGGGACCCACACCACACACTACATGCCCGTATTTGCGCACATCTAGGAATCAGCCACAGAACTGAATCTAGCTTTCGGGAATTCTACCCTATCCGATTACATTATTAAACCAGACATCCATACCATACCTTAAACAACTTTTCAATTAAAGACACAACCAACACCGAACACCAACTTCGAAAACTGGGATCCCTTTACATTAGATTTACAAACCCCACTTTGAACTCGGACACACGCTCCTTTCCACTATTACTACACCTATAAACACCCATGAACCACACACGCTCAAACCACTCCCACCAAAACGAACCCATATCGTTCCCGTTTTCATTCTTATCTCCCTTTTATACAGCGAAGAGGCACACAATAGGTCAGTCTCAAGATTTGTTTAAAAAATAAACACATATTTCCCATTCGCTCCCGTTAAAAACGTCTGCATTTTCAATATTTCAAATTCCCCAATGGTTCTTTTTATCCCATATTTTAAAAACATTATGGATTTGCAATTTGCTACTTAAAAAAAAACCTTGAGAACAGATTCCCTTATACTCAATTTGAATACTCCCACCTCTGCTGCTTCACATTTCCCAAATGATTTCCTTTTATTCTGATAAAAGTATTCTACAAATTTCTCATGTATGGATATTTTGAATTTTAGGGTCCTTGAAAAGGGGTTTCTACTCGAAAGGTCGGTATAAAGGAATTAAAATATTATTATGAAATCCGAAATGCGGCCTTCTTATTTATCCTCAAACTAACACACACACAATATATATATATATATATATATATATATATATATATATATATATATATATATATATATATATATATATATATATATTATATACACACATACACAGGAGAGGTCTTCATACAGTCTTGGTGCAAAATGAGAGAAATATTTATTAAAAATTAAAATAAGATATCGTCAGTAAAATTTCTCAACATAGTTTCCATTTAGGTCAAAACACTTCTCAAGACGATGTTTTCACCTGACACGCCCCTCTCTGAAGTGCTCATGTTTTTTGTGTTTTTAGAGCACATATGGCGACTGCATACTAGGGCAAAATACGCCGTAATCAGATGAGAGCCTACTACAAGGGCAGAGTAAAAATAAATAAATAACTGAAAAAAAGAAAAAAAAGGACTAAGCACAGGCTAAAGAAAATATATAAAAAAAAGAAAGCAAAAAGGAAGCGCGCACCGGCGTCGGGGGCAGGAACATGCAACTACAAAAAAAAACATTCAAGTGAATTGGAGGAGGCTGGCCTCTTGCCAAAATGTCGTATAGTCCAGAGGTTTGTGTGCACAAACCAATCCCGAGTACAAGGGACAAGCGGTAGCGACTCCGCTCGACCAGGTAACGTGCAGGAAGATCACCCAGGCTGAGGCATTCAGCAATAATGAGCCGCAGTCGTAACAATAAGGAACGGGCGAGCGCTCCATCAAATGCTGGTGCGTCCCGCGAATGTATCCAATTCGGAGACGACAGAAAGCAATATGAAGCCGTCGCGGCATTGGGGAGTAGGTCAAGGGAGACAGTCACGGCGCAATGGCACGTAACTTAAACCTTGGCATCACGGATATCACGAAACAGGGAATGCGGAGATCCCAATTTCCTGAGAGCAATTAGGGCGCTTGTGAGTCGCTATAAATCACTATCGGGTCTCCGAACCGGGCCGTCGCGTGGAAACCGAACCCCTCTTGGGACTTGGAGCCATCAGTATACAGTGGCACGGTTCCAGCGTGATAAGAGGTGTGCTCCAAAAAGGTCAAACGCAATACTCCCTGCGCTGTAGAAGCTTTGGGAGCAGAGGCGTGGCGACAAATGGTCAAAAGTAGTACCCTACAGGGTGACGTTCTGGGCACAACCAGGGGCGTCACCGGCCCGAGAACTATACTTACCTCTCGAAGGAGTTTCTAAGCCTAAACCCAAGTGTCGTATAATCCCCCTTTTGATCACTCCACACCTGACACCACTTTTGTCGTGATATACCTTGTGGAACGTGATGTACTTCTTTGACGAAGTAGGCTTTGATCTAAGAGTGCTAATTTTGTTTTAAGGAAGAGCCGCTTCAACAAGTAAGGATATAAGGAAACACACAGGAATTATCCCCAAAATAAACTTATATTTTAAATTTAACAATTTACTACACAAAAACAAAACGTGAACCACAGAAATACTACGAATTTTAAAATATACAAAAAGGACTTCAATAATTTCTCCGTAAGGCTTTCTAACTTGACATTATAGTGATGGTTGACCCACCACTCACTTCAATTTAAAAACAAAACAAAATGCTAATGTCCTTTACTGGCCGCAACTACCTTTGCGGATACCCCTTGGAACGGGTTTGCGTCTGACCTTGAACTCAATGAGCAGTTTACCTCGGGAATGTTATGGTCTCGAAGACGCGTGCCGACCGGTCAGATGGAGGTGGCGGACGAATAACTTGAAAGCCGCAAAGGACTTTGGCGAGTGTGGCAGCTGGGGTCCACACGTTTTCGGCAGGAAGGGATATCACCACGGGATAGTGAAAGAAGGTTCCTTTCTCCTCTTCGGATTACTCTGAGGAATAATTGGCACTGTCTAGCGATGCGCTAATGCTTGAATACCTTGACCCAGGGGAATGCTGGGTGGGGGGTCTTCTTCAAGGGCGAGGACTGTACTCGGGGGGGGGGGATCTTCTTCAAGGGGCGAGGATAGAGGAAGGGGGTTTCTCTGACGAGAATAAGTTGAACTTGAACAAGTTAACTTAAAGGTCGGTTTGGTAACCAGGAACTAGCTCGAGAAAGAGCTTCTTATCAGTTCCAGTCTTCCTCAAGGGCGAGGCCTATCTCGGTGTTTTGTGATACACCAAGATAGCAGGGGGGGGGGGTTCTCTAAAGAGAATGAAGTTGAACTTGGTTCCTCAACCAAGTTAACTTATGAGTTTGGTGTGGCCACCGGGTAACGGGTTCGAGGGGGAGCCTTTTTCCTTTTCTTTTCGTAATTCATCAAGGGCGAGGAATATCCCTGGGCTTTAAGATGCTTTAGGATATGAGGAGTCTCTCTGACGAGAATAAGTTGAACTTGAACAAGTTAACTTAACGTCCGGTTTGATAACCAGGGACTAGCTCGAGGATGAGCTGATTCTTAGCCCACTTGGTAGCCCTGCATCTCTTGCAGGGGACTTCGTAGCCTGGCGGGTCACGTATTCTACCTGTCCAGTCTTGGTAGCCTGGCCTCAATCCGGGGAATTCATAGCCTGGAGCCTCAAGTATTCTACCTGTCCAGTTTTGGTAGCCCGGCCTCTATCGCCGGGGACTTTGTAGCCTGGAGACTCACGTATTCTGCCTCGTTTTTCCCAAGTTTGTTATTTGTACCTCGTCACCCCACTGGGGTAGGGGTAGGAGGGGGAGGCTTGTAGACGGACCGCAGGAGGGTTCTTATTCCAACGGTTTTTCTCAGCAAGTCTTACCTCGGCTCCCACTGGCCTTTGAGCTGAGAGAAAAGCGTCTCCAATTTCTTACTTGAGGTGAAATTAAATATACTCTCGTAGGGGATATCTTGCAGTTTAAAACCGTTCGGCTTTTCATAAAGACGAGTGGCGAGGGGCTGTGGTTACGAGTTTGACCCACGGTGCAAGGCCCGGATGTATTTGCGGTCACCGTGCCGTGTCTTCACTGGGAGAGAACGGGAGAGTGACGATTCCCCTACACTAAGGGGCTTAGGTTATGACTGGTCTCTCACGGCGGTATAGGCACCATCGAAATCAGTTGCGGATGCAGTGAGAGCTATTGACGACTGAGGGAGGGGCCGGGCTCGCGCTTACAGGCGAGTGATGCACTGCACGCGGCGCAGAGCGAGTGGCATCCCCCCATCATCGAAAAGTAGGCTCTCGATGGAGAAAGTGCGGAAGGCAACGGTCGGCAGGCGAAGGACGGTGTGGTGGATTGACTCCACCTTCCACAATACACACTAGGCAGCAGATGAATAAAACTCATCTGTAGTCGAGCTTCGAACGAACAAAGGATCGATAAAAAAGTAAGGCAGTAGCCCTATCAGCGCCCCAGGCGCTGAACGTCACGGAACGAAGAATATCCATGGCGCGGGTACAAGAGACCCTAAGGCTGCGAATATGAGCCTCCCAGGTGAGGCGTCGGTCGAATACAAGATCGAGGAAACGGTGCGATTCTACCACATCCAGGCGCACCCCATTAAGAAACAAATATGGGTCGCGGTGAAGCCGTGGATGGCGGCAGAAGTGCACCACCTTAGTCTTGGCCAAAGAAAACCGAAACCTGTGCGCTTCGGCATAGCGAGAGACGCGGTTCAATGCCTGTTGGAATCGACGCTCCAGACTTGGCATCTGGCCGCGCCAAAGGAGATCGAAAGGTCGTCCACGTAGAGCGTAGCGATAACATCTTCTGGCCGCACAGAGGTAATGCCGTTGATGCTCAGGAAAAAGAGTGCGACACTGAAGAAACTTTCAAGCGGGACACCCTCTTACTGCTCCATTGGGCTGGAGAGCGCTCCCCCCCCCCCACCCATAAGCGGAATCGACGATCTCGCAAAAATTTAGACATGAAGGTTGGAAGGAGGCCCATCGCACACATCGTGGGGAAAGTCTTCATGGTAATGTATGGTCATGCGATCTCATAGACATTCTCCAGATCGAAAAACATCATGGCGTAGTGCTGTCTACGAAGGAAGGCCTCGCAGACGGCATTTTCCAGTCGGAGCAGAGTAACCGACGTGGTGTGGAATTTGAGGAAGCCGCACTGTGCAGAAGACAGATGGCCTCCGCTGTCCCCCCCAAAAGGCTAATCTAACATCTACCAATTTCTCCATCAACTTGCACACGCAGGAGGTTAGAGAGATTGGGCGGAAACCGGCCGGATTAGAGTAATCTCTCCCCGGTTTACGAAAACCGAGCACCGAGAGATGCGCCAGGAATCTGGGAGGATACCCACTACCCAGATCCTGTTGAACAAATCTAAGAGAAAGGCGATGCCTCGCTCAGCCAGGTGTCGAACATGGCGTACAAGACATCGTCTGGACCAAAGGCGGTGTCCTCCTACGAAGCGAGAGCGGAACGCAACTTACTCAAAGTATATCTATCGTTTAAGTGTTCTCCGCCTCTGTATGTAAAGTTCAGTCGGCGTCTTGCCCCGAAATCACGACGCCAATTGAATGCTACCAAAGCACAATCCCGGCTAAAGAATGCGGAAAAAGCAGTCGCAAAGGATTCCGCCCCGGACGCGGGGTCCGAGATTGCGGTCCCATTCTCCTGGGGAACTGGAGTGCGGTCCTGCGACAACTTACCCCGAATCCTTTTGACTCTCCTCCCCACGTCTACTCGAGAGGTCTTCACGTTAAGTGGAGACACGTACGCTCGCCAAGAGGATCGGCGAGCGTGCTTCAAAATATACCGGAACCTAGCACTATTCTGACGATATTCATCAACAGTGAAGTCTTTCGAGCGGCGCTTATAGCGCATGTAAGCATAACGCTTCTGTTTCAGGGACAATACACACACGGCTGACCATCACGGGAGTGGTCGGCTTGCAAAACGGTCGGAAGTTCCACGAGTCGTACTTAGGCCCGCGGTGATGAGGTTGGCGAAAAGAACTCAACGGCCTCATCAACCGATCTAAATCATCGACTGACATAGAGATACGAGTATCAGTCATTTCCTGAGGTACGGATCACCCCGCCCGCGCCAGGCAAAACCGGGTCGCGCGCGTTCTCAAGCGAGAGCGGCCCAGAAAATGAAAATTTGAATGGGAGAGTGATCACTACCATTGAGGTCATCGACTACCCCTATCTAAAACCAGGTTGTGAATCCGGAGATAACAAGGATAAATCAAGACCAGAAAATGAATCGGTTCTCGGACAGTGATACGTAAACTCATCTACATTTAGGACACCCATCTCCGGCTCGTGAATCAGGTAGGAAAGGACCTTAAGAGAAAACCCTCACAAGAATGGCTTACGCTTCCCGGAGGCAAAACTCTGGGCACTGTTAGCCGGACAATGCGCTGAAGGCGACGAAGGCGCTGTCGCCTTCAGTATCCCAGAAGATAGACAGTAGCCAAACCTTTCTCCTTCGGGGAAGGTTTGGCTCGTCATGCGAGTTTTTTTTCCTCCCTCCGCCCCGAAACCTTAGGCGAGCGAGGCGGCTTCGGAGGCGGGGTGCCCTCTTTTGGAGGATCCACCGTCACCGAGAGATCCAACCTACCACTGAGTGTGGGCGAAGTAGCCGAAGCTCCTTTAGTGCTGTCTCCTTTCTGGGAGCAGCTTTAAGAACACAGGAAGATGACCTCAGGACCATCTTCAGGGGTTGTTGTCTCCTGTGAGTTTAATGACTCGGTGGCGAGCGACCGTTTCGCCTTAGGGTCACGCTGGAGGAAGGAGGGGGGAAGGAGCCCTGGTTTAGCCAGGGCTAGGTGTGAACCCTTTGTGCCGCCAGCTTTACCAGGGGAGCGCCCATGGTGGTTAGAACTCGCAGAAGGGTTCCGAATGGGCGCAGAAACGACCGTGGTCGCAGGCCTGAAGACGCCAGAAGCAGAGGGTGTATTTCTTAACATTGAGGCATAGGACGTCCGATGCAGCGCCGGGCACGCGAGAACCAAGTCCTTAGCCTCGCGAAATGAGAAACGACCCTGGGCCTCAACGACCCAAAAGATACGTACCACATTGCTTCAAAGAAGCAGGGCGAGTCTCTCCGTAATTGACACACTTGGTCACACACGATTCTGAATTATTGCGTGTGTATTGGATAAACCTACATATACTTCGGGTAACCTCGAATTTGCGCGTCTACAAGGGCGATTAGTATGGCCGAAGCGGCACAGTAGTAGTACCTCTGCGGTAGGGATACCAACCAGCACGCACCGACTCAGGGAGCTTGTCACAGTCAAACATGAGGAAGAGTCTAGGGGTGGGTCTCGAGGCCCCTTCCTGTTTTTTCATTACACGTTCGACCTTGACTGCAACATGGTCGGCCAGCTCTAAAGTGATGTCATCTATGGAGTAGTCAACGAGTTCCCTCGAATAAACCATACCTTTCACGAAGTTCATGGTAGAGTGTGGCGTCACATTCACAGGCGTGCCATCAAGTGTCCGAAGGACACTAATCATGGCCGCCTCAGATGGATTTGACGCATTCGCTAAAAAGTTCCAGTCCGAGAAACGGGTCGCCTTCGGCCCTCTACCAATCACACTGATGGATCTTGTTACCCTTAGCCAACATGCTGCCATCAGTGGAGCGAATAACGAGGAAGCGTTTGAAGCCAGTGGGCACGAAAACGCCAGATAGCTTCTGAATGACGGGCCCCGACAAAATCGAGGCTCCGCTCTACGCAGTTCCGGTCTTCGTCTGGGACTCCCCACCTGTGAGAGAAATGGGTCCGGAAGTGGCGATCTTAGCTTGGTTGCTTACCAAAACAGCAACAGACCCGACCCGTACGTTCCAGCGGCGAGATAGGAGCCTTTAGTATTTTTATTTTTAGTAGAGGAGGGTGGGGAATGAACCCACTTCTCGTCTCCGCTGGTAGAACCACCTAGGCTAGATGGGGCGGCCTCGGCAAGATCATTCTCTGAAATGGAGAATGTCTTGCCCGCCAAAGAATCACCAGCCGGGGTAGGAGATCCGTCCTCTCCTTGTAAGACCACGGGGACTCGAGCAGTCTTAGGAGCTTGCATATGGGCGGATTCGGGTTCTGTGCTTGGTACCGATCCCGGGTTCGACCCCATGAAGATCCTATCGTCTTGGGCTGGGTCACCTAAGGGACTATGTCCATCACAAGGGGGACCTCGATGTGCCTCCCTCCCCAGACATCAGAAGTCCCATTCTAGATACCTTTGGTTGTCTTGTCTTTGGCCAGCGAACCGGCATCATTTGGGGGGTAAGAGAGCGGGGAACCTACGGGGACCCCCTCTAAGTTCATTTTACGGAGGAAAGTCCATGTCAGAAATACAATAAATTAAATAAGGTTAGTATGAAATGCCCAAACTCCACTCTCTCAAAATAGTTCGCGTTGTGCAGTAATCACCATGAAAGGTTTGTCCATGCCCTAAATATATTTCCCATTCCGATAAACTGAATCAAGCTAAAAGGTTGAAATAGTGTATTAATTGTTTACGAACGAATCATTATAAAAACGAGGGTAAATCTTAAGTCTGTCTGCCTGAGATGTCAAAAGAGGCACCATCCGAGTCTCCCTTTCCTCATACGAGAATGAGAACAAATAGATTGATATTTCTTCCAAAGATGAAAAAGAATCCAAAGTCAATACATCGTTTTTTAAATTGTTTCCCTGCTATAGGCCTACCATTAGCCGAAGTTACGGTGGCAGGAACCAAGGGATTTTTTTTTTTAAGAGCTCATCTGGCGACTGCCTACTTGGGCATTAGTCGCCGTATTAAAACTGGCCTAGTTCTAGGCTACTTTAAAATAAAATAAAAGAGACAAAAAAAAAACACCCGAACAAGGGGGAAAGGAAGCAAGCTGGTGCGCCGGGGGGAGGTCCCCCCAGCGCAGGAGCGTGCAACCTAAAGGGAAAAAAAAACCCAAAAAACAAAAACAAACCCTGCTTAAATAATAGGGAGAAGATCAGCCTCCCCCCAAAAGTCAACATTTTTTTTTTTTTAAAGGGGCTATTTGGCGACTGCCGACTTAGGCATAAGTCGCCGTAAAAAACAGCCTAGTTCTAGGCTACTTTAAAAAATTAAACAGAAAACAATAAAAAGAAATAACAATAACAATAACAAAGCAATAACAAAAACAATTACAAAAACAACAACAACAATTAAATCGGGTAAAATAAAATGGAGAAAGCCGGCCTCCCCCCAAAAGTAAATAAGTCCACCAGTCAAAGTACACGCACTCGTCCCGAGCACAAGGGACAGGCGGTAGCGATCCCGCCCATCCCGGTACCGGGACAGGTGTCGTGCGCGAAGATCACCCAGACTGGGACATTCGACAAGAATGTGCCGAACAGTCTGGGGGACGACGCAGTCGTTGCAATAGGGCGCAGGCGAGCGCTCCATCAGATAGCGATGCGTCACACGAGTGTGTCCGATTCGGAGACGACAGAAAGCAACCTGAAGCCGCCGCGGCATTGGGGGATAGGTCCATGGGAACAGTCGCATCGCAATGGCACGCAACTTTAAGTTCCCTTCGACCGTCTCCCATCTTCTTTGCCAAGCAGTCCGAAGAGCTGCCCGTATTCCTGCCATGTAGTCGGTGTGAGGAAGGGCGAAACGCTGGTCCGGTCGCAGAGTCCTCGCGGACTCTTTGGCGCCCTCATCGGCGTGCTCATTCCCCGCAATTCCTACATGTCCGGGAACCTAGCAGGAGATACTCTCGACATCTGCCCGTCTCGCCAAAACCGTGGCGTCACGGATATCGCGAACCAGGGGATGCGGAGATTCCAATGCCCCGAGAGCACTCAGGGCGCTTTGTGAGTCGCTATAGATCACAATCCGGTCTCCGAACCGGGCACGTCGCGTAATCTCCCGTACCGAGCGTTCTATTGCCACCAACTCGGCCGTGAAGACAGACGCAGCGCCTGGTAGAGCCCCGCTGACTTCAAACAGAGGGGATACGGCGTGGAAGCCGACCCCCTCTTTGGACTTGGAGCCATCCGTATACACTGGCACGGTACCAGCGTGACACGATGTGTGCTCCAAAAAGGTCGAACGCAATACTCCCGGCGCAGTACAAGCTTTGGGAGCAGAGGCGTGGCGACAAATAGCCAAATGTGGTACCCTCCAGGGTGGCGTCCTGGGCAGAACCAGGGGCGCCACCGGCCCGAGAGCTATATCTACCTCTCGAAGGAGTTTCCTGGCCCTAAACCCAAAGGGCTTAGGGTATGACTGGCGTCTCTCGGCGGCATAGGCACCATCGAGATCAGCTGCGGATGCAGTGAGAGCTGTTGGCGACTGAGGGAGGCGCCGGGCTCGCGCGTACAGGCGAGTGATGCACTGCACGCGGCGCAGAGCGAGTGGCATCTCCCCAGCATCGACCAACAGGCTCTCAATGGGGGAAGTGCGGAAGGCACCGGTCGCAAGGCGAAGGCCGGTGTGGTGGATTGAATCCACCTTCCGCAATAAACGCTCGGCTGCGGATGCATAAAACTCGCATCCGTAGTCGAGCTTCGAGCGAACAAAGGATCGATAAAAAAGTAAGGTGGTAGCCCTATCAGCGCCCCAAGCGCTGAACGTCACGGAACGGAGAATGTCCATGGCGCGGGTACAAGAGACCCTAAGGCTGCGAATATGAGCCTCCCAGGTGAGGCGTCGGTCGAATACAAGACCAAGGAAACGGTGCGACTCAACCACATCCAAGCGCACCCCATTAAGAAACAAATCTGGGTCGGGGTGAAGCCGTGGATGGCGGCAGAAGTGCACCACCTTAGTCTTGGCCAAAGAAAACCGAAACCTGTGCGCTTCGGCATAGCGAGAGACGCGGTTCAATGCCTGTTGGAGTCGACGCTCCAGAGTTGGCATCTGGGCCGCGCCAAAAGAGATCGAAAGGTCGTCCACGTAGAGCGTAGCGAGAACATCTTCTGGCAGAAACGAGGTAATGCCGTTGATGCTCAGGGCAAAGAGTGTGACACTGAAGACACTTCCCTGCGGGACACCCTCTTCCTGCTCATTTGGGGCAGAGAGGGCTCCCCCCACCCGTACGCGGAATCGACGATCTCGCAAAAATTCAGATATAAACATTGAGAGGCGTCCCCTCGCCCCCATCGTGTGGAGAGTCTCCATGATACCGTATCGCCATGCGGTATCATAGGCCTTCTCCAGATCAAAAAACACCGTGGCGTAGTGCTGTCTACGAAGGAAAGCCTCGCAGACGGCATTTTCCAGTCGGAGCAGAGCATCCGACGTGGAGTGAAACTTACGGAAGCCGCACTGTGCAGAAGACAGATGGCCTCCGCTGTCCAGGAAATAGGCTAATCTAACATTTACCAATTTCTCCATCAACTTGCACACGCAAGAGGTTAGAGAGATTGGGCGGAAACCGGTCGGAGTAGAGTGATCTCTCCCCGGCTTGCGAAAGGCGAGCACAGTAGCGATTCGCCAGGAGTCTGGGAGAAGACCTTCCACCCAGATCCTGTTGAACATATCTAACAGAAAGGCCATGCCTCGCTCACCCAGGTGTCGAAGCATGGCGTACGGGACATCGTCCGGACCATGGGCGGTGTCCGCGCACGAAGCGAGAGCGGAACGCAACTCACTCACAGTAAACTTGTCGTTGAAGGGTTCTCCGCCTCTGGAGCTAAAGACCAGCCGGCGGCCTTCCGCGACATCACGACGTGCATTGAATGCTGGCGGAGCAGCATCACGGCTAGAGAATGCGGAGAAAGCGGTCGCTAAGGATTCCGCCACGGACGCGGGGTCCGAGATTGCGGTCCCATTCTCCTGGAGAACGGGAGGGGGGTCCTGCGAAAACTTGCCCCGAATCCTTTTGACTCGCTTCCACACCTCAGTTAAAGGGGTCTTCCCGTTAAGTGAAGACACGTATGCCCGCCAAGAAGAGCGGCGGGCGTGCTTCGAAATATACCGGAACCTAGCCCTAGCCCGACGAAATTCAGCGACAGTGAAATCATTCGGGCGGCGCTTATAGCGCATGTAGGCATAACCCTTCTGTTTGAGGGCCGTCTCACACTTGGCCGACCACCATGGGAGTGGTCGGCGTGCAAAACGGCAAGACGTCCTAGGAATAGTAGTCAGACCCACGGCGATGAGGTTGCCGGAGAAGAACTCAACGGCCTCAGCTACCGACCTAAACTCCTCGACTGAGATAGAGAATTCAGTCATTTCCTGAAATGCAGGCCACCGCGCCCGCGCCAAGCACCACCGAGGTGGTCTCTCAGGCGGCAGTTGCCCTGAAAATGATATTTGAATGGGAAAGTGATCACTACCATGGAGGTCATCGACCACCCCCCAATCAAAATCAGGCTGTGCATCCGAAGAGCACAAAGATAGGTCAAGGCAAGAAAATGAAGCGGTTCTCAGACAGTGATGCGTAAACTCATCCACGTTTAGGACACCCATCTCAAGCTCTTCGATCAGATCGGCAAGGACTTGTCCCCTGGGATTTATGGAGTAATCTCCCCAGAGAGGATGCCTGCCGTTCAGATCTCCAAGCAAGAGATAGGGCCTCGGCAACCGTGCCACGACGCGGCGGAAGTCCCCCGCGTCGAAGTCAGCTGACGGTGGAATGTACGCAGAAATGATAGTATACCTCCTATCCAGGTGCAGCTGCACAGCCACTGCCTGAAAGGAGGTATCTAAAGAGAAAGGAAGAACGGAGACATCATGCCGGGTGTAAACCGCGCATCCCCCAGCCCGGCCATCCCGCGGTGGTGGGGTTGCAAGACCCTTATACCCCGGGAGGGCAGGCAGGGGGCCGCGCCTAGCATGGTCTCCTGCAAAAAAATAGCTAACGGGGAACGGGACGAGGCGAGCCTCCGCAGCTCCTCCCAGTTGGCCCGGAGTCCACGGCAATTCCATTGAAGGAATATGCCCTCCAAGCCTAGCTCGGAAGAGACGCGGGGGCCCTCCTCGAATTGAAGACCCTCACGGGAATGGCCGTACGCTTCCCGGGGGCAGAACCCCGGGCGCTGTTGGCCGGACAAAGCGCTGGAGGCGCTGTCGCCTTCGAGGACTTATTGGGGAAGGTTAGGCTCGCCATGCAAGTCTTTTCCTCCCTCCGCCTCGAAACCTTAGGCGGGCGCTGCGGCTTCGGAGGCGGGGGGGCCTCTTTTCGAGGAACCACCGTCTCCGAGCCACTCGCTCCACCTCGGGGCGTGGGCGAAGGAGCCGAAGCTCCTTTGTTGCTGTCCTCCTTTCGGGGGACAGCTTTAGGAACCCCTGAAGATGGCCTAGCGACCATCTTCAGGGGTGTTGCCTCCTGTGAGTCTAACGACTCGGTGGAGGCGCGTGGCCGTTTCGCCTTGCGGGAAACGGTCACGCTGGGGGAAGGGGGGGGAGCCCTGGTTTTAGCCGGGGCTGGGTATGAACCCTTTTTGCCGCCAGCTTTACCAGGGGAGCGCCCGGGTTGGGTAGAGCCCGCAGAAGGGCTCCGAATGGGCGCGGAAACAACCGTGCTCGTTTGCCTGGATGGGCCAGGAGCAGAGGGTGCCTTTCGAACTACTGAGGCATATGACGTCCCAGGCAGAGCTGGGCGCGCCAGGACCAAGTCCTTAGCCTCGCGGAATGAGAGTCTATCCTGGGCCTGAACGGCCATGATTTCTTTCTCCAGGAGATATGCACCACATTGCTTCGAAGAAGCAGGGTGCGGCTCTCCGCAATTGACACACTTAGCCACACACGATTTGGACTTATCGTGTGCGACCTTGGAGCAATTTACACAGACTTCGGGTGACCCCGACTTTGCACGTCTAAATGAGCGATTCGTATGGCCGAAGCGGTGACAGTAATAGCATCGCCGCGGCAGTGGCACGAATGCCTTCACGCGGTAGCGGTACCAACCGGCACGCACCGACTCAGGGAGCTTGTCACAGTCGAACGTGACGAAGAGTGTAGGGGTGGGTCTCGAAGCCCCTCCCTGTTTTCTCATCACACGTTCGACCTTGACCGCCCCATGGTCGGCCAGCTCTAGGGTGATGTCCTCAATGGAGTAGTCAACGAGTTCCCTCGCATAAACTACTCCTTTCACAAAGTTCATGGTAGAGTGCGGCGTCACACTCACCGGGGTGCCATGAAGTGTCCGAAGAGCACTTATCTTGGCCGCCTCGGCGGGATTCGCCGCATTCGCCAGAAGGCTCCCGTCC
This sequence comes from Ceratothoa steindachneri, assembly GCA_963969495.1. Taxonomy (NCBI): domain Eukaryota; kingdom Metazoa; phylum Arthropoda; class Malacostraca; order Isopoda; family Cymothoidae; genus Ceratothoa; species Ceratothoa steindachneri. Next base: position 128,156,462 of record OZ018322.1, on the reverse strand, counting down.
GAGAAACGGGTCACCTTCGGCTCTCTACCAATTGCACTAGCTAATCCTCTCCTCTGATGGATCATGTTGCCCTTGGACAACATGGTGCCATCAGTGGAGCGAATAACGAGGAAACGTTTGAAGCCAGCGGGCTCGAAAACGCCAGGTAACCTCTGAATGAGGGGCCCCGATGTCATCGAGGCTCCGCCCTGTGCACTTTTGGTGTTAGTCTTGGTCAGGGGCTCTGCACACGAGGGGGTAGAGGGGCCGGATGTGCCGATCTTGGCTTGGTCGCCTACCAAAGTGGTAGCAGACCCATCCGTCCCCGCAGCCCCCGCGGATGGAGAGGAGCCCCGAGTCTTTTTCTTTTTCGGAGAGGAGGGCGGGGAATGAACCCGCTTTTCACCTCCGCCGGCAGAAGCCCCCAGGCCAGATGGACCGGCCTCAGCCAGGTCCCTCTCCGAAATGGAGAAGGTCCTGGTTATCGTGGGGGAAACTGTCGGAGGATATCCCTCCCCTGCTTTTACTGCCTCGGAGCCCTCAGCCATTTGAGGAGGACCTTGTATAGGGGCGGATTCGGGTTCGGTGCTTAGCGCCGAGCCCGAATTCCCCCCCCATGGAAGGCCCTACCGTCTGAGGCTGGGTCTCCTCAAGGACCATGTCTATCACAGGAGGGGCCTCCAGTTGGCCATCCCCTCCCAGGACATCGCAGGTCCCCTTGGCAGTATTGTCACTAGTCAGGTGGTGTGGGGAGGCACAGGCCTTGACCCCAGCAAGGTTTAAAATTCTTGCCAGCAGGTCTTTTGAGGGAAGCGACCGAAGGGGCCTGGCTTCCCTCTCCCCCCTAAGGGGGTTTGCCCTACCGAGCCGCTTGCACGAGGGGCGGTCGGCAATGGGCTGCCTGCTGGCTTTCTTGGCAGTCCCCTTAGAAAGCAAAGGAGGGACTGCCGCTGGAGATAGGGAGGTGCCCGAAAGCACCTCCAGAGAAGGGGGTGAGGGGGAGTCCCCTACACCCGTAGGCGTAGGAGAGGAGTAAGCCTCCTCTCCGGTTAAAGAATTATGGAGGGTCCCTTGCGCAAGCACAAGGGGGGGGGACCTCCATTTTCTCAGTGGAGCTGCCCGAGGGCGGCTCCGTTGATTTTCTTGGGGAAGTTGGGGGTTGGGTTTTTTTTTTTTTTTGTCATACATGGGCATGGTGACCTTCTTTTTAATACGGGACGCAATAGCTCATCACCTCTCGCAGTTGCCCGCACTGCGAGAGGTGCTTACAAGCCCGGCAGAGCCAGGCGCCGCCATTCGGGACCACCCCTCCCGCCTGGTGGCCTGGAAGTCCATCGGCATGGCGGCTCCACCTTGGACACGGCGTAAAATTGATAGAATGTGAAGAGGAGAGGAAAGGGGATGTGAGGAAGGTATGGGTGGGGATGAAGCAGCTTGTTAAAAAAAACCCATCCCGAACCGGAGCTGAGGGGTTAGGGAACAATGTCCCCTCTCCCCCCAGCCCCGATCCGGGGTGGTTGGCTTGAGAAGAAGGTCAGCATCTACCTTGTGAAATTAGAGGCTGACCAGAGAAAGTTGTGGGAGAGGTTGTATGAAAAGCAACGAGGTAGGGGAGAAATCGGGCTATCTGAAGGAAAGAAGAGAGGCTAAGCTGGGGCCGGACGGAGCGCTGGATCCCGTCAGCACGGCGGCCAGGATGGCAAATCGCCGCGCCCCTTACGGGGCCAAAACTCAACAAGTCCACCAGTCAATGTGCACGCACTCGTCCCGAGTACAAGGGACAGGCGGTAGAGACCCCGCCCATCCCGGTACCGAGACAGCTAACGTGCGCGAAGATCACCCAGACTGGGACATTCGACAAGAATGTGCCGAACAGTCTGGGAGACGACGCAGTCGTCGCAATAGGGCGCAGGCGAGCGCTCCATCAGATAGCGATGCGTCACACGAGTGTGTCCGATTCGGAGACGACAGAAAGCGACCTGAAGCCGTCGCGGCATTGGGAGATAGGTCCATGGGAACATTCGCGGCGCAATGGCACGCAACTTTAAGTTCCCATCCACCGTCTCCCATCTTCTTTGCCAAGCAGTCCGAAGAGCTGCCCGTATTCCTGCCATGTAGTCGGTGTGAGGAAGAGCGAAACGCTGCTCCAGTCGCAGAGTCCTCGCGGACTCTTTGGCGCCCTCATCGGCGCGCTCATTCCCCGCAATTCCTACATGTCCAGGAACCCAGAAGAAGATAATCTCGACATCTGCATGGCTCGCCAAAACCGTGGCGTCACGGATATCGCGAACCAGGGGATGCGGAGATTCCAATGCCCCGAGAGCACTCAGGGCGCTTTGTGAGTCGCTATAGATCACAATCCGGTCTCCGAACCGGGCACGTCGCGTAATCTCCTGTACCGAGTGGTGTATAGCCACCAGCTCGGCCGTGAAGACAGACGCAGCACCTGGCAGAGCCCCGCTGACTTCAAACAGAGAGGATACGGCGTGGAAGCCGACCCCCTCTTGGGACTTGGAGCCATCCGTATACACTGGCACGGTTCCAGCGTGACACGATGTATGCTCCAAAAAGGTCGAACGCAATACTCCCGGCGCAGTACAAGCTTTGGGAGCAGAGGCGTGGCGACAAATAGCCAAATGTGGTACCCTCCAGGGTGGCATCCTGGGTCGAACATGGGGCGCCAACGGCCCGAGAGCTATATCTACCTCTCGAAGGAGTTTCCTGGCCCTAAACCCAAAGGGCTTAGGGTATGACTGGCGTCTCTCGGCGGCATAGGCACCATCGAGATCAGCTGCGGATGCAGTGAGAGCTGTTGGCGACTGAGGGAGGCGCCGGGCTCGCGCGTACAGGCGAGTGATGCACTGCACGCGGCGCAGAGCGATTTTTTTTTTTTTTAATTAAGGGGCTATCTGGCGACTGCCGACTTAGGCATTAGTCGCCGTAAACAAACAGCCTAGTTCTAGGCTACTTTAAAAATTAAACAGGAAACAATAAAAAGAAATAACAATAACAATAAAGAAGCAATAACAAAAACAATAACAACAACAACAAACCGGGTTAAATGAAAGGGAGAAGGCCAGCCTCCCCCCAAAAGTCAATAAGTCCACTAGTCATGGTGCACGCACTCGTCCCGAGTACAAGGGACAGGCGGTAGCGACCCCGCCCATCCCGGTACCGGGACAGGTATCGTGCGCGAAGATCACCCAGACTGGGACATTCGACAAGAATGTGCCGAACAGTCTGGGCGGCGCAGAGCGAGTGGCATCTCCAGGGCATCGACCAACAGGCTCTCAATGGGGAAACTGCGGAAGGCACCGGTCGCAAGGCGGAGGCCGGTGTGGTGGATCGAATCCACCTTCCGCAATAAACGCTCGGCTGCGGATGCATAAAACTCGCATCCGTAGTCGAGCTTCGAGCGAACAAAGGATCGATAAAAAAGTAAGGCGGTAACCCTATCAGCGCCCCAAGCGCTGAACGTCACGGAACGGAGAATGTCCATGGCGCGGGTACAAGAGACCCTAAGGCTGCGAATATGAGCCTCCCAGGTGAGGCGTCGGTCGAATACAAGACCAAGGAAACGGTGCGACTCAACCACATCCAGGCGCACCCCATTAAGAAACAAATCTGGGTCGGGGTGAAGCCGTGGATGGCGGCAGAAGTGCACCACCTTAGTCTTGGCCAAAGAAAACCGAAACCTGTGCGCTTCGGCATAGCGAGAGACGCGGTTCAATGCCTGTTGGAGTCGACGCTCCAGAGTTGGCATCTGGTCCGCGACAAAAGAGATTGAAAGGTCGTCCAGGAACCAAGGGAATAACCACTGACAGGGTTCCATTTCATCCGGGGCGGAGGGGGGTATCAAAAAACGTTTATTTTCAGAAATCTAGCCAATAAGTTGAGGTTACCAGGTTAAGATAGTATACATCGGCTTCCAACCGGATTAAACAGGTGTCTATTTTTTATGCAGGAAGGTATGATAAAATGCTATAGTCTCCTTTCCTATTCTGAACTTTCAAACAGCACGAAATGCCCAATACTTCTAGCGGGCGATCATGGCTTCCCTCACTGCTGTTGCTACGCCATTATACGCATGAACACCCGGGTACCCACCGTCTTCTGATGATAGCAAGGTCGAATTCCGAGGGGCAAGCAAGCGATTCGAAGAATCTGGGGCAAGTGCCTTAGTGGCCGTAAAAGCCGTCAAATATGAAGTACACTATCACAGACCCGCCTCCTTTACCCCCAAAAGGACGGGTTTCGGCGGCTCCACTTTTCTATACCAGCGCCACCACAGTTCAGAACGGTGGAAAGAATGAAAAGGTTTACATTTTGTCGTTCATGTGTGCCACCACTTTAGCTATTCACGTGGAAATTAGAGGCGATGGAGGGCTACAATCATTCCTAACCTCATTTCAAAGATTTACGGCCAGGTTTTCACTACTTCTCTTCAGTGTTTACTGAAGAGTGTGGTCCCATCCCCCAGCCCACGGGTTATTATTTGGGGCAAAAGCTGGAAGAAATGAACTTCACTCAAGGAGAAATAGAAAAAAAAGATCAATGATCTAAAGTGGAATAAGTCCCCTGGTCCGGAGGGGTTTCTACCTAAAGTGTTGAAAGAAGTGCGCGATTAAGTATCACGACATCTGAGCAGAATCTTCAACATGTCAATTCGGACCAGATGCGTTCATAGAGACTGGCGTGAAGCGGAGGTGACTTTCAAAAAGCCTTCGATAAGGTACCGCACCGCTGCCACATTCGGAAAGTGTGGGCGCTGGGCGTAGACGGAAATGTAGCAAGTTGGATAGAGAACTGGCTAAACGGCAGACGACAACGGGCAGTGTTGAATGGACAGGCTTCTGAGCGGGTGCCCGTTACTAGCGGTGTTCTTCAAGATTCTGTTCTGGGACCAATACTATTCATCATCTACGTCAACGACATGGACAGTAACATGGTTGCCAAGATTTCTAAATTTGCCGATGATACCAAGCTTGGTATGAACGTTGCAAAGGAAGGAAATACTGCCCGCCTTCAGGATGATCTTCGGAAGATTGGGGAGTGGTCGGACACGTGGCAAATGCCATTTAACGTGAACAAATGCAAAGTGATGCATATCGGCCACCGAAACCCCCAATCTCAGTATATCTTTAAGGGCACTGCTATTGAATCCACCGACACTGAGCAGGACTTGGGTGTAACCATCACTAGTGACCTCAAGTTCTCGAAACAGTGCATTGAGGCGGAGAAGAAAGCCCAAAGGATGCTAGGCTACATAAAGCGCCAGTTTGGATATCAGAACAAGGAGATAGTACTGTGTTTGTACAACTCACTTGTCCGACCGCACCTGGAGTATGCCGTGCAATTTTGGAGTCCTTCGTTTCGAAAGGATATTGCGAGATTGGAACGTGTGCAAGCCAGGGCAACCAAACCGATTCCCTCTATCGGACACAAAAGTTACGACGATATATTAAGGGAATTAGATCTGTTCTCGTTGGAAATCCAGAGACTGCGTGGTCAGCTTATCGAAGTGTTTAAAATACTCGAGACTTCGATAATGTAGACTACACGGATATTTTCCAACTTAGTGAGGGCAGAACGAGAAATCACGGCTACACACTTGAACTGAAGCGTTACAACCGTGATCTGTGGGGTAAATTTTCACATAGAGCATCTGCGGTAGCTGGAACGCACTTCTAGTGGAAATTGTCAACAGCAATTCTGTTGATCATTTCAAGTCAAGACTGGAAAAAGTCTTGAAAAGTGGCCGTTTGGGCACTTAAGTCGTTGTGCAGAACTGTGCCTGCGCAACTGTTAGCCCAAAGGTACCCTCTTTGAATGGACCGTAAGGTCTCCTATGGTACTACTTTTCCTTGTAGCTCCCTATAACGCGGCTACATTTCGAGCAGTATCAATATATTGAAGCGCTTTACATAGGACCTGCGAATTTACAGGAATCAGGATGATGAATTTTCAATCCTTCCGGGCTCTTTGGCATACAGGCCTCATAGGTCTTACAAAAAACTTTAAAAGCAGGAGGTGAAAATAAAATAGTTTCGCAGGATAAACTCTGACCTTGGTTCCCGAGCTAGAGAACTTCCTGATTATCGCGGCTTGACTTGTATCAGAGGAGCTTCACGATCTAGAACCCCTAACTCCTTATGATTTACTCTTAGGTTATGGGAAACTGCCTCTATAGGAGAATCGAGTATGGGGGATCCTGAATTCGGCTGCCCGTATGCTCTGAATAGAAGGCAATGCTAGATCGAACAACTACGTCCTCAGGACAAGGCACGTTGGCAGAACGAGTACCAAGTGGCGTTTAAGGAAAAAAAACATGCGGAACTATCGGTGCAGGACTTGTCTCCTCACGTCGGCGATTTGTTTCTGGTTAAGGACGACTATCCTCGGCTACGGGGAAAGATGGGGTTTATAGAGGAGTTTCATAAGGGACGAGATGGGGAATCGCGTCACCACCAAGATCTTCCTTTTGGAGATTACGCATCTACGTGCGGGTCCCTCAACCGCAGGCTCGTCTTTAAATCCACCGACGGATACTCCTGCCGCAGGTACGTCGATAAATCCACTTGCGGATACTAGAACCGCAGATTCTATATACAAGGTCTCCAAATACAATAGTATGTCTTTACTGCGAATCAAGGTACAGACGATTCCTCTGACCCAACTGTAGGTTCTCGACGTCCCCTCACTCGTCGTTCGAGATTCGGAAGTTAATCAGAACTATTATTTGCGGTCAAGATGGAGACTCGAAATTCTAATATATTTATTTGATTTTAGAATTTAATTTGTATGTATATATACCGGTTTGTAATTCCCATCTCGTCCCCTATTTGCACCCCTAGGGTGTTGCAAGTTTAACTATCCTGGGTTTACTCAGGACGAACCAACCGCCACACTTTTCTGGTGTTAAAAGGGACACTGGTGGATCTTCTGCTCTATCACATGGAAGGTAAAGAACGCGTCACTGAGCTAGTGCATATGTGTCTGGTACCTCCAGCATTGAATGTGAATGCGATGAGTCAGTGCTGCTCCTGTTACCATGGACAATTCTAGCCAGACGCCGCTGGCTACAATCAAGTTGCAATTTCCAAATTACTTCCAAGGTGTAATTTTGAAATTCTTTTCTTGTAAATAGAAATGTAAGTCCTAATTTCTAAATCTTTTTTTAGAAGGAAATTTAAGTCTCTTTCAAATATGTGTGAATAAGACATTAAGTAATCAATGCGACCCAGCCTCAAGTTCAAGAGAAAGAGAGAAGGAAGGCGTCCGTCCTTCGAAGGGGATCTGCTAGGCAAATCCCATGCCAATAAATCCAGGCCTTGTGACGCGTCCTTTCGAGGGATGGGAATGCGAAAGGTCGCGAGTGTCACGAATGTCGATTTTGTCAAGAAATTTCAGCCATACCACTCAGTTAACGAAAGGGACTATTAACTTTAAAACCACCTTTCAAAAGGAAACTTAATTACCACTGCATTCCTGAAAATATATTGAAGTAACACTGCAATTCCCGATAGATTTTGATTCCCACTAAAATCTTGAATAAAAAACTGAATTACCATGTCAATTTTTAATCCATTTTTTACGACAAAAAAAGAAATTTCAAGTACCACTAGAAATCTCAAAAGAAATTCAAAATACTAAAAAACAAAGAAATTAGAATTATCTGTCTTAGGAAATTTGACTGACCAGTAAAATACTTAATTACCAATGAAAGTATCATATTAATTTGAATATCATCTCAAATATTAGATGTTAAATAACTATTTGCGGAATTTAAATAATTGTAGATGTTGAGTGATTTTGAATTACCACAAAATTCTTAAATGGAATTGGACTGTGCCAAATGTCCCACTGGCCAGGATTTCTACTCTGAACAGGAGGAGGAGGAGAGGACCTCGAAATTTAAAGCGAAAATCAACGAAGGTATCTCTCACAGAATGTTTGTAAACAGAAATGTATAAAGAAAGCGATGAAGAAAGAGGAAGTGAAAATATGTGGAAAATAAACTGTAACGCAAAAAAAAACCCAACACAAACAAACAAAAGACCACAATCTCCATTTCCTTGAAAGTACTCGGTTACATTTCCCTGAAAATTGCACAGAATATCCTTTGAAATTTGCCTCTGAACCGTATCAGTTCCTTTCGTAGACAAGCGGTTAAAAAATGTTGAGGAAAGATCCGATATTGGGAGAGATCATCAAATTTTCCTGACGCGGATTTTTGTATGCTACAAGGCTTATTTACCTTTCAGGAGTCAACGGATGAGGGGAAAACCACCCACAATATAACGCCGCCCCTCACAAATCGAACTGTTTTTTTTTCGTGCACAAGGGATTCCATCTTTCTCCTGTAGGACGCCTTACAAGTTGCTTCCCATTGGGATCCGTACAAATTAAATTTGGTTTTCAGCAATCCACAAGATGTGCTCAGTAGAGAAGTTCAAACTAGGCGCTTTAGTTTATTTTTTAAACTTAGGAGTGGTTTCTTAGCTGGAGGGCGCGATAAGGGCTCCCCCAATCCCTCTCAGCCGACGTGAGGCAGTCTGGCGAGACAAGTTCATGTTCTCAGCAACCTGTGAAATACCAGGTGTGTAAAATTGGTCCTTTTTCCACATCCACTGTTGTGTACCAGACCGCTATACATTCCTTCACTCTTACTTACAACCTACTTTCTGAAGGATTTTTCCACCTTAATTCGTCTCGCCATCATTATCAATGAATAATACCATCAATAGCTACCATGCACGTGGGACAGTGGGACAATGTTACCATACATACGAGGGGCGGTCAATAAGTTTTGCAATTCGGATATATAAGGAAAGGAGATGTGAGGAAAAGTGTTTTATTATTTTTCAATATAACTACTCTCGAATTCAATGCACTTGCGTCACTTGTCCCTGAGGCTTCGAATTCCCGACAACCAGAAATCTCTCGACTGCTGTTCAACCCACTCCTGGACGGCGAGCTGGACATCTCCATCGTCCCCAAACCGGCGTCCACGCAGTGCAGCCTTAAGCTGGCGGAATAAAAAGTAGTTGCTAGGGGCCAGATCTGGGCTGTAGGAAGGATGGTTGAGCTCCTCGAATCCGCACTGGCGCAGGGCAGCTTGTGCAACTCTGGCCTTGTGGACTTTGACGACGTTGAAGTCGATCATGGGGCATGAGGTTTCTAGGGACCCAACGGGCAGATTTTTTTTTTTTTTTTTTTTAATTAAGGAGCTATCTGGCGACTGCCGACTTAGGCATTAGTCGCCGTAAACAAACAGCCTAGTTCTAGGCTACTTTAAAAATTAAACAGGAAACAATAAAAAGAAATAACAATAACAATAAAGAAACAATAACAAAAACAATAACAACAACAACGACAACAAACCGGGTTAAATGAAAGGGAGAAGGCCAGCCTCCCCCCAAAAGTCAATAAGTCCACTAGTCATGGTGCACGCACTCGTCCCGAGTACAAGGGACAGGCGGTAGCGACCCCGCCCATCCCGGTACCGGGACAGGTATCGTGCGCGAAGATCACCCAGAATGGGACATTCGACAAGAATGTGCCGAACAGTCTGGGGGATAACGCAGTCGTTGCAATAGGGCGCAGGCGAGCGCTCCATCAAGTAGCGGATTCGAAGACGACAGAAAGCAACCTGAAGCCGCCGCAGCATTGGGGGATAGGTCCATGGGAACAGTCGCGGCGCAATGGCACGCAACTTTAAGTTCCCCTCGACCGTCTCCCATCTTCTTTGCCAAGCAGTCCGAAGAGCTGCCCGTACCCAACGGGCAGAGACCTTGGTCATGGCCAAATTGTCGTGGGTGATGTTGATAACACTTCCATGTGATATTCCAAGTCCTCGCTCGATTTTTTCGACCTTAACCCGTCGATTTTCGAGGATGAACCTCTCCACACGGGCCACATTGTCCTCGTTGGTCACGTCAGACGGGCATCCTAGACGGGGAGTCATCTTCAAGGGACTCACGACCATGGCGGAACTCCTATTCCAGCGACCAATGGTTGCATAGGAAGGGGCGGTGTCGGTGTACACTGCAACCATGCGTTCATGGATCTCTTTTGCATTCTTGCCTTCCTTGGTCAAAAATTTGATCCCTGCGCGGTGCTCAACCTTCTCCATTGTTGAAAAATTTGTGACTGACGATCTGCGATCAGCTACTGCAACTTAAATAGAGGAGGCAGGAGCGTGCGGCTGCAGGTCTTGAATTGTCATAACTTGTCCTAACACCCCCACAAACAGCCATCCCCCTTCCTCTGTTTTGCCCTACCGATTCGCAAAACTTATTGACCGCCCCTCGTTCTTACGTTACGATTTTTTACATCTAAAGTGAGTTATAAATTACTGTTCTCTTACTTTGGACGCATCGTTTCTTCAAATTCACATTACCTTGCTTAGCACATTTTTTTTTCTTGTCCGCTGTTCTATGAAAGGAAACTTGATAGGGTTCAGCGGCGAAATTTCAAACAATATTCTGTACTCTTCGTGGAAATCAAACGGACAATTTCAAGAACATAGAGAGAGTAACTTTTTGTTCTCTACTTTGGTACGGTGCTACATAACCGCAGATCGTCCTGCAGGCATTGCAGTTGCAGGAGGGTTAAACACGCTACCTATGACACCACTGTGCGGGAAGGGATTCTGAAATGACCCCGTCCCCCCCCGTTCGACCTTGGGCGTCTCTCCGGGCGAACTAAGTTTCTTTTTAAAGAAACCAACGAGGGCATCATCCGTTTCCTTGGGGAATACACTCGTGGCCTAAGCGGCGAAATGAGGATGGGATGACACTACTTGGCGCACGAGGGGCAAGGGAATGGGTGAGGGGGATCGAGTATCACCTACCCACCAAACAAGATTAGGGGCAAAGCGAGACTAGTTACCTGTACGAGTCACTCAGGTCCGAGAGAGGGGGTGATACCCCCCCCCCCTTTCCCCGAGGTTCGGACTCCACCTTAAACTCTAGGTCCCTCAGTGAGATGAGCATCGGACGGGGTGAATCCTCCTGCTAAGGGGGTTTAGCTTTCCTTTTCGAGTCTACCCGTCTCCACCTCAGAACAGGACCTAAGGGAAATCCAGTCGGCCACACACACCGATTTCGACTTCATCCTCTAAGGAAATACCCCTTGGATTACCTCCAAGTCTAATTCACGATTACCCCCACCCCCCCACCTCCGCCCTTTTCTTGGAGCGGGGGGGGGGGAATAACACGCTGAATAGTTATTATTGATGTTGGGGAAGTGGGAGGTTGAGGAAGGTATATAACGCATGGAAACTACTTACTGATCTCTGGAACGACAACTTCGTGGTGTGTGTGTGTGTGTGTGGGAGGATGGGGGGCTGGATTCCAGATAAAAGGAACCAAAAATGAGAAGAAAACCAGCTATAACAAGAAAAAAACTCCCCCATTCGTGCGCAATATCACTGAGGTTGGGACATTCGGCAAGAATGTGCCGAACAGTCTGGTCATGCTTCGCTCACCTAGGTGTCTAAGTATGGAATACGTGACATCTTCCAGACTAAGAGCGGTGTTCGAACATGAAGCGAGAGCGGAACGCAACTCAACGTAAACCTCATGTTGAAGGGTTCTCCAGTCAGCGGCCCTCAGCGATATCACGACGTACATTAAATGCTGCGGATCAGCACCTCAGCTAGAGAATGCGGAGTAAACGCTTGAGAAAGACTCGGCTACGAGATTCCGGCCCAGTTCTCCTGCAGGAGAACTGGAGAAGGGTCATGCGAGAACTCGCCCGCAAAACTTTTGATTCGCTTACCGGGTCTTCCCGTTAAGTAAAGGCACATATACCCACTAGGAATAGCGGCGGACGTGCTTCGAAACGTACCGAAACCTAGCCCTAGCTCGACGAAATTCACCGACAGTGAAATCGTTCAGGCGGCGCTTATAGCGCCTCCACCAAAAAGGCAACAAGTCCACAAATCAATGTGCACGAACTCGTCCAGAGTACAAGGGACAGGCGGTAGCGACCCCGCCCATCCCGGTACCAGAACAGGTATCGTGCGCGAAGATCACCCAGAATGGGACATTCGACAAGAATGTGCCGAACAGTCTGGGGAACGACGCAGTCGTCGCAATAGAGCGCTGGTGAACGCTCCATCAGATAGCGATGCGTCACACGAGTGTGTCCGATTCGGAGACGACAGAAAGCGACCTGAAGCCGCCGCGGCATTGGGGGATAGGTCCATGGGAACAGTCGCGGCGCAATGGCACGCAACTTTAAGTTCCCTTCGACCGTTTCCCATCTTCTTTGCCAAGCAGTCCGAAGAGCTGCCCGTATTCCTGCCATGTAGTCGGTGTGAGGATCCAAGCCCGATCCAAGCACCATCGGGGGAGGACTTTCAAGGAGCAGTCTCCCCAATAAGTGGGAACGAGATCGGATGGGTTGGTAGCTGCCAATATTCCGCTGTGATTAGTGGGGGAAGGGAGCAAACCAGGGCAGTCCCAAAGAATCATGCCTCCCCGCTACTAATTACGAGCCACGGTCCGAACCCTGAAGGATCAGCTCTAACTAGTCGAACCAAATGTTTAAAGGGAGAAGAGGCTAAGCTGGGCCCGGACGGGGCGCGGAGTCCCTTCAGCACAGCGCCAGGTAAAAACATCGCCGTGCACCTTACGGGTTGCTGAAGCAAGAGTGTTACGCCCTTTTCACGAGTTGTAAATGCACTGGAGTTCTCCAGGAACCCATTTTATCGGGTGTGATTGTGACTGAAGAAGGTTGTTGTGTGATTGTGTGTTTGCATCTAAAGTGGCTGGTTGTTGTGCGGGTGTGAGAACGCTCTAATGACGGAGGGAGCGAAATCCACTTAAAACCAATGTGCTGCCCTCCAAAGAGTGATGGATGGTTGTAGGACCTAGTGGTAAACGCGTCCTTGTCATGGTTATCACTGTTACCCCTCCGCTCCCACACCTCATACAACGTGCCGAATATCGGGGATCCTTTCAAAATTTAGTGCCCCTCCCTCACCCCCATTAAGAATTCACGAGAACCGGTTCTCATAGCGAGTACCACTTAGCCAGGCCCCATGCGGAGCTGCCCGTCGATCTTGGCACTGGCTGCGACTTTAGGTGGCACTGTAGGTGTGCCAGGAAAGCGTTGCGCGAGAACGGAGGTGGTGGGTTCTATTTTTAGCCCCCCCCCCGGTCAATGATCACGTGTTCTGAAAGGTGCACTCGTGACGTCATGGCGCTTTCGAGGTTTACATGCATTTTTCCTCGTGATGTAAGAAGGGAAAACTAACCGGGGCATTTTTAATAATTATGTGTGGGAGAAGAGGGAGGGGGGGTTGAAGAAAGTTAGGTTAGGGAAGAAAATTGTTTAAAAATAAATATAATGGTGGTTTAGGAGAAATGCGCTGGGTCCGTGATTGGTTTTCGTGTTAGTCGGGCAGGGCAGAGGCGTCAGCGTTCGGGGAACTAGTTTCAGGAGGGAGGGGGGGGGGGGGGGGTAATAGGTCCTATCGCCCCTGCAAATATGGATTAATGGGGTTTGCTATGGGGGAGGGTCTTTGTTTTCATTATTCTGGGTTTGTGTTTATTTACCCTTTTCTTTATATTTTCATTCTCCGATGAATGGAAATTCCCTTAAAGGATAATTTTCCCACTTGTCTGTCCCACCCCCGACTCTCTATCTCACTCCGGCCTCTCGATTGTGGTCGCACACGAATTTAGTTCCTCTCGATCTCAGCTTTGGCCGCGCAGAGAAGCGATATGGGTGAGGGTGGGGGTAATTGAGTGGTTTAGAGACAATACGAAACTCCTCTTTCGGGGGATAGGCTATGGTATTGAGCCCCCAACCTTCCCATACATGGTCGTACTCCTGGAATCTGTGTTCACCTTGGGAACAAAGGCATCTATACGTACCACTTACCCCCCCCCCCCCCGATTCCCCACCTGCGACATCAGTGTGCATTATCGGGTGCGGCAAATCCCGTCCCCCCCACCTTATTAAAGACTCACCCCTCACGGGGGCACCCGGTGAAGAGATCTAACCTGTCGAGGCACCTCTTCCCATCTAGTGGCTCCAGTGCCCGCAGTTGTGTACAAACGCCCCCTCCCCCCTCCGTCCTGCTGTTTACAGGCCACGCCAATTTGTATTCTCTAGTAACTTGTCGGCATCCACCGAATTTCTTTCAGACTTATCCTTACCGATTTCTGACCCGTAGAAAAGGGTACCCTGTGGAGCGCTACACCTAGGACCTGCACGAGTGGCTAATCCTCCAGGCCCGATTTACTTTTCAGCTCCCATTTGGCGACAGCCTACAAAGCACAAATCGTCCTAATCTCATGGCATAATGCTCGGTTAGATTAAAAAACAAAACACGAACAAAACGAAGGAAAAGAAGAAGAGGGAAGCGCATTCTAGCGTCAGGGCCAGCCTCTCCCCAGGAAAATATGGAGGTCATCGACTACCCCAAACCCCAAATTAGGCAGTGCATCCGAAAAGCACAGGGATAGATCAAGGGAGGTAAATAGAGCGGTTCTCGGGCAGTGAGTGATGCGTAAACATCTCCAGCTCGTCGATCAGGTCGGCCAGGACCTGACCCATGGGATTGACCGAGTAATCTACCCAGAGGGGGTGTCTAACGTTTAAATACCCGAGCAGTAGAAAAGGCCCTCGGCAACCGTGCCAGGACGCGGCGGAAGTTCCCCGCGTCGAAGTCGATCAGGAGAGAATGTACACGGAAATAACCGTATACCTCCTATCCAGGTGCAGGTATACAGATACTGCCTGAAAGGAGATATTTAAAGCAAAGAGAAAAACGGAGACCCAACTTTGCACGTTTACAGGAGTGATTCGTATTGCAGAAGCGGTGGTGGTAGTAGCACCTCCCCGGTAGTGGCACGAAAGCCTTCAAGCGTTAGCAAAACAACCGGCATACACCGACTATGGGAGCCTGTCACGGTCGAACGTGAGGGGGAGTTGAGGGGTGGGTCTCGAGGCCCCTGCTTGTTTCCTCATCACACGTTCTACCTTGACCGCTCGAGATCGGCCAGCTCTAAGGTGATGTCATCTATGAAGTAGTCAACGAGTTCCCTTGCATAGACCACTCCTCGAACGAAGTTCATGGTAGAGTGTGGCGTCACACTCACCCGCAAGCCATTAAGAGTCCGAAGGGCACAAATCATGGCCGATTCGTAGGAATCCGACGCATTCACCGAGAAACGCGAGACCGGCGGCTCTCTACCAGTCAAGATAGCTAACGCTTCCCACTGGGGATCATGTTGCCCTTGGCCAACATGGTGCCATCAGTGGAGCGAATAACGAAAAGGCGTTTGAAGCTCAAAATGCCAGGTAATCTCTCAATGAGGGGCCCGACGTAATCGAGGCTCCACTCAGCGAACTTGCGGATTTTGTCCTGGTTTAGAACCCAACAACCCGAGGGCTTCTCGGGACCGGATGTGCCGATCTTGGCCTGGTCGATTGCCGAAGCAGCAGCGGAAACTTCTGTAGCCGAAGGAGAGGAACCTTTAGTCTTGTTACATTTCTTTTGGGTAGAGGAGGGTGGGGAATGAATCCGCTTCGCTCGACAGCCGGAAGGAGCCCTATGAATGGAACGGCGTCAGCAAGAAATTTCCGCGAGATGGGGAAGGCTTTGGCTGTCAAACGGGCAACAGCAGGGAAAGTACATCTAATCCTTGCTTTGTTTCTCAATATATTTAGAGGCCGATCTGGCGAATGCCTTCTTGGGCACAAGTCGCCGTACTCAACACCACACCCTAGTACTAAGCTACTTTAAAATAAGAACAAAAATAAAAAGGAAAAAGCAACAAGAGGAAGCAGGTTCGAGCGTCGGGGGAGGTCCGATTCTCCCCGGCGCAGAGACGTGCGACCTACAGAGAAGACAACAAGAAAAACCCAACTAGTTAAATAAACGGGAGAAGGCCGGCCTCCTCCCACCAGTCAATGTGCACGAACTCGTTCCGAGTACAAGGGACAGGCGGAAGCGACCCCACCAATTTCGGTACCGGGACAGGTAACGTGCGGGCAGATCGCCCAGACTGGGACATTCAACAAGAATGTGCCGAACAGTCTGGGGAATCAACGCAGTCAGGAAAGTAGGGCGCTGGCGAGCGCTCCATCAAATGGAGGTGCGTCCTGAGTGTTTTCAATTCGGAGACGACAGAAAGCAACCTGAAGCCCAGGCGGTATTTGAGGGGAGGTCCATGGGAACAGTTGCGGCGCAAGGGCACGCAACTTTAAGTTTCCTTCGACCGTCTCCCATCTTCTTTGCCAGGCAGCTCTTCGTATTCCTGCCATGTAGTCGGTGTGAGGAAGAGCGAAACACTGGTCCGGTCACCAAGTCCTCGCGGACTCTTTGGCGCGCTCAATCCACGCAATTCCTTCAGGTCCAGGAACCCAGCAAAAGATAATCTCGTCAAAACCACGGCGTCAAGGATATCGCGAACCAGGGGATGCGGAGAATCAAATGCCCCGAGAGCACTCAGGGCGCTTTGTGAGTCGCTATAGATCACAATCCGGTCTCCCAACTGGTCACGTCGCGTAATCTCCCATGCCGAGTGATGTATTGCCAGCAGCTAGGCCGTGGAGACAGAAGCAGCGCCTGGCAGAGCCCCGCTGACTTAAAACAGAGGGAATACGGCGTGGAAGCCGACCCACTCTTGGGACTTAGATCCATCCGTATACACTGGCACGGTTCCAGAGTCACGCGAGAGGGGGTCCCAAAAGGTCGAACGCAATATTCTCAGCGCTGTACAAGCTATGGGAGCAGAGGCGTGGCAACAAATAGCCAAAGGTGGTACCCTCCAGGGTGGCGTCCTGGGCGGAACCAGGGGCGAAACCGGCCCGAGACCTATACCTAGCTCTCGAAGGAGTTTCCTAGCCCTAAAACCAAAGAGCTTAGGGTATGACTGGCGTCTCTCGGCGGCAGACGCACCATCGAAATCAGCAGGGGATGCAGTGAGAGCTGTTGGCGACTGAAGGAGGCGCCGGGCTCGCGCGTACAGGCGAATAATGCACTGTGCACGGCGTAGAGTGAGTGGCATCTCCCTGCATCGAATAGTAGGGTCTTAATGGGTAAAGTACGGAAGGCACAGGTGGTCAGGCAAAGGCCTGTGTAAGGATTGAGACAATTTCCACAATACACACTGAACGGCGGATGCATATAACTCGCATCCGTAGTCGAGCTTCGAACGAACACAGGATCGATACAAAAGTAAGGCAGTAGCCCCCTATCAGCATACCAAGCGCTGAACCTCACGGAACAGAGAATATCCATGGCGCGGGTACAAGAGACCCTAAGGATGCGAATATGAGCCTCCCAGGTGAGGCGTCGGTGAAATACAAGACCACGGAAACGGAGCGATTCAACCACTTCCAGGCGCACCCCATTAAGAAACAAGTCTGGGTCAGGGTGGAGCCGTGGATGGCGGCAGAAGAGCAGCACCTGAGTAGGGTCGAAGCTCGAAAGGTGGCATCTGGGCCGCGCCAAAAGATAGAAAGATCGTCCACGCAGAGCGTAGCGAGAACATCAACGGCAGCACCGAGGTGATACCGTTGATGCTCAGGGCAAGGAGTGTGACACTGAAGACTCTTCTCTACGGGACACCCTCTTCCTGCTCCATTGGGGCGGAGAGAGCTCCCACCACCCGTACGAGGAATTAACGATCTCAGAAAAATTCAGATATAAACATTGGGAGGCGTCCTCTCGCCCCCATCGTGTGGAGAGTCTCCATGATACCGTATCGCCATGCGGTATCATAGGCCTTCTCCAGATCGAAAAACACCGTGGCGTAGTGCTGTCTACGAAGGGAAGCCTCGCAGATGGCATTTTCCAGTCGGAACAGGGCATCGGACGTGGAGAGGAACTTGCGGAAGCCGCACTGTGCAGAAGAAGTATGGCGGAGGGACATCGTATGGAGCATGGGCGGTGTCCACCGACGAAGCAAGAGCGGAACGCAACTCATTCATAATAAACCTGTCGCTGAAGGGTTCTCCGCCTCTGTAAGTAAAGTCCAGCCGGCGGCCTTCCGTGACATCACGACGTTCATTGAATGCTGGCGGAGCAGTATCCCGGCTAGAGAATGCAGAAAAAGCGGTCACGAAGGATTTCGCCACGGACGCGGGGTCCGAGATTGCGGTCCCATTCTCCTGGAGAACGGGAAGGGGGTCCTGAGAGAACTTGCCCCGAATCCTTTTAACTCGCCTCCACACCTCTGCTAAAGGGGTCTTCCCGTTAAGTGAAGACACGTATGCCCGCCAAGAAGAGAGACGGGCGTGCTTCGAAATATACCGGAACCTAGCGCTAGCCCGACGAAATTCAGCGACAGTGAAATCGTTCGGGCGGCGCTTATAACGCATGTAGGCATAGCGTTTCTGCTTGAGGGCCGTCTCACACTCGGCTGACCACCACGGGAGTTGTCGGTGTGCAAAACGGCCAGAGCTTCTAGGAATAGTAGTTAGGCCCACGGCGATGAAGTTGCATGAGAAGTCAATGGCCAAATCTACCAACCTAAACTCCGCAACTGAGATAAAGAATTCAGTCATTTCCTGAAGTGCAGATCACCGTGCCCCCGCTAATCACCATCGGGGCGGGCTCTCAGGCGGCAGCGGCCCAAAAAGTGATCACTACCATGGAGGTCATCGACCACCAGCCATTCAAAATCCGGCTGTGCATCCGGAGAGAACAAAAATAGATCGAGGCAGGAGAATGAAGCGGTTCTCTGGCAGCAATGCGTAAACTTATCCACGTTTAGGACACCCATCTCAAGATCGTCGATCAGGTGGGCAAGGACTTGACCTCGGGGATTGTCTACCATTTAGATCTCCGAGCAAGCGAAAGGGCCTGGCAACCGTGCCACGATATGGGAAAGTTCCCCGCGTCCAAGTCAGCTAACAGTGTAATTTACGCGGAAACAACAGTATACCTCCTATCAGGTGCAGCTGGACAGCTATTGCCTGAGAGGAGGTATCAAACGTAAGAGAAAAACGGAGACATCATGAGGGTGAAAATCGTACATCCTCCCGCCCAGCCCCCATCCCGTGATGGTGGGATTGCAAAACCCTCATTTCCCGAGAGGGTGGACAGAGGGCATGCGCGCACAGCATGGTCTCCTGTAAAAAGATGGCTAACTGGGAAGGGTAGGAGACGAGGCTCGGCAGCTACTCCCAATTGGCCCGGAGAACGCGGAAATTCTATTGAAAAAATATTCCCTCCAGGCCTAGGTCGGAGGAGACGCGGAGGCCCTCTTCTAAGACAAGACCCTCACGGGAATTTCCGTAGGCTTCTCGAAGGCAGAACCCCGGGCGCTGTTGGCCGGACAATGCGCTGAAGGCGCTGTCACCTTCGAGGACTTATTGGGGGAAGTTGGACTCACCATGAGAGTCTTTTCCTCCCTCCGCCTCGAAACCTTAAGCGGGCGGGGGCCCCTCTCTTCGAGGATCCACTGTCTCCGAGCCACGCAGCACACCACTGGGCGTGGGCGAAGGAGCCGAAGCTCCTTTCTTCGTTTCCTCTTTTCAGAGAGCGGCTTTAAGAACCCCGGAAGATGGCTGGCGACAAACTTCTGGAGCATTGCCTCCTGTGAGCCTAACGACTCATTTGAGGCGAGTGGCCGTTTCGCCTTACGGGAAACTGTCACGCTGAGGGAAAGGGGGGTGGGCTGGTTTTAGCCGGGGATGGGTGTGGACCCTTTGTGCCGCCAGCTTTACCAGCGGAGCGCCCGGCGTTGGTAGAACCCGCGGAAGGGTGCCGAATAGGCGCAGAAACGACCGTACTCGTAGGCCTGGAAGGGCCAGGAGCAGACGGTGTCTTTTTCAACATTGAGGCATATGACGTAGCGCGCAGGACCAAGTCTTAAGCCTCGCGAAATGAGAGACGAGCCTGAGTCTGAACGGCCAGGATTTCGGTCTCAAGGAGATACGCCCAACATTGCTTCGAAGAAGCGGGGTGCGGCTCTCAGCAATTGACACACTAGGCCACACACGATTTGGACCTATCGTGTGCGGCCTTGGAGCAACTTACACAGGGTTCGGGTAGCCCCGACTTAGCACGTAGACAAGAGCGATTAGTATGGACGAAGCAGTGTCATTAATAGCACCTACACGGCAGTGGCACGAAAGACTTCACGCGGTAGCGATACCAACCGGTACGCAGCGACTCAGAGCGCTTATCACAGTCTAACGTGACGAAGAGTGTAGGGGTGGGTCTCGAGGCCCCTCCCTGTTTTCTCCTCACACGTTCGACCTTGACCTCCCCATGGTGGGCCAGCTCTAAGGTGATGTCCTCTATGGAGTAGTCCACGAGTTCCCTCGCATAAACTACTCCTTTCATGAAATTTACTGTAGAGTGCGGCGTCACCCTCACAGGCGTGGCACCTAGTGTCCGAAGGGGTCTAATGATGGCAGCCAGGAGGGATTCGACGCATTCGCCAAAAGGCTCCCGTCCAAGAAACGGGTCACCTTCGGCTCTCTATCAATCACACTAGCTAAAGCTCTCCTCTTATGGATCATGTTGCTTTTAATGCAACATGGTGCATTAAGGGCGAGCGAATAACGAGGAAGCCTTTGAAGCCAGCGAGCTCGAAAACCCCGGGTAGTATATGAATGAGGGGCCCCAATGTAATCGAGTGTCCGCTCTGCGCATTAGCACCTTTGGTCTTATTTAGGGGATTCGCAGCCAGGGGAGGGCAGAGGGGCCGGATTTGCCGATCTTGGCTTGGTCGCTTACCGAAGTGGCAGCAGACTCATCCGTCCCTGCAGCCCCCGCGGATTGAGAGGAGCCCTGAGTCTTTTTAGTCTATTTCTTCATTTTGGGAGAGGAGGGCAGCGAATGAACCCGCTTCTCCCCTACTCTGGCAGGAGCCCCCAGGCCGAATGGACCGGCTTCAGCAAGGTCCTTCTCCGAGATGGAGAAGGTCCTGGCATTCGCAGGGGCACCAGCCGGAGGAGATCTCTCCCCTTCTTGTACTGCCTTGGAGATCCGAGCCGTTTGAGAAAGACCTTGCATAGGGGCAGACTAGAGTTCGGTGCTTGGCACCGAACCCGGACATGCCCCCATGGAAGGTCCTATTGCCTGAGGCTGGATTGCCTCAACGACCATGTATGTCTCGGGGGGAGTGGGGCACTAGTTGGCCATCCCCTCCCCCCAGGACATCACAGGTCCTATTGGCAATCTGGCGAGGCACAGACCTTCACCTGTCCTAGGTTAAATATTCTAGCCAGCAGGTCTTTTGAGGGAAGCGACCGATGGAGCCTGGCTTCCCTCTCTCCCCTAAGGGGGTTTGCCCTACCGAGCCGCTTAGATACGGAGCGGTCGGCTATGGGCTGCCTGCTGGCTTTCTTGGCAGTCCCCTTGGAAAGTAAAGGAGAGACTGACGCTGGAAAGAGGGAAGTGCCCGAAGGCATCTCCAGACAAGGGGGTGAGGGGGAGTCCCTACACTAGTAGGCGAAGAAGAAGAGTATGCCCCCCTCTCCGCTTAGAGAGATTTGGAGGGTCCCTTGCGAGAGCACAGGGAGGGGGGACCTCCATTTTTACTGTGGAGCTGCCCGAAGGCGGCTCCGTTGATCGTGAGGAGAAAGGGGAGGATTTTTTGTTGTTGGGTTTTCATCATCGGGCATGGGGACCCAAATCTTTCTACGGGATGCAGACGCTAATCACCGCACGGAGTAGCCCGCCCTGTAAAGGGTGCATACGGGGCTGGTAGAGCCAGGTGGCGGTATTTAACGCCACCCCTCCGCCTGGTGACCTGGCAGTCCTTCGGCATGTCGGCTCAACCTTAGGAACGGCGTCAAAAAATTAGTGAAAAGAGAAAGAAAAGGGATATGAGGAAGGTATGGGTGGGGATGAATCAGGTTGTTAAAAACCCACCATCCCAAACCAGAGCTCAGGGGTTAGGAAACACCTCCCCCACCCTCAGCCTCGATCCGGAATAGTTGGCTGAGAAGGTCAGGATCTACTCTGTGAAAATAAAGGCCGACCAGAGATTTTTTTTTTAATTTTAAGAGCTCATCTGGCGACTGCCTACTTGGGCATTAGTCGCTGTATTAAAAACTGCCTAGTACTCGGCTACTTTAAAATAAGATTAAAAAAAAAACAAACACTAAAAATAAAAAAAAGGAAAAAGGCAATGAGTAGTAAGCAAGCTCCGACGTCGGGGGAGGTCCGCGCCGATGAGGGCTCCAAAGAGCCCGCGTGGACTCTGTGACCGAACCAGCGTTTCACTCTTCCTCACACCGACTAAATGGCAGGAATACGGACTGCTTGGCAAAGAAGATGGTAAACGGTCAAAGGGAACTTAAAGTTGCGTGCCAAAACCATGACGTCACGGATATCGCGAACCAGGGGATGCGAAGATTCCAATGCTCGAGAGCACTCAGGGCGCTTTGTGAGTCACTATAGATCACAATACGGTCTCCGAACCGGGCACGTCGCGTAACTTCCCGGACAGAGTGGTGCATTGCCATCACGGCCGGGCGGCCGTGAAGACTGACGCAGCGCTTGGCAGAGTCCTGCTGACTTCAAACAGAAGGGATACAGCGTGGAAGCCGACCCCATCTAGGGACTTGGAGCCGTCCTTATACACTAGCACGGTTCCGGCGTGACACGAGGTGTGCTCCAGAAAGGTCGAAGGCAATAATCCCAGCGCTGTACAAGCTTTGGGAGCAGAGGCGTGGCGACAAATAGCCAAATATGGTACCCTCCAGGGTGGCGTCCTGGGCAGAATCAGGGGTGCCACCGGCCCGAGAGGTATACCTAGCTCTCGAAGGAATTTCCTAGCCTTAAAGCCAAAGAGCTTAGGGTATGAGTGGCGTCTCTCGGCGTTTTAGGTACCGTCCAGATCAGCTGCGGGTGCAGCGAGATCTGTTGGCGACTGAGGGAGGCGCCGGGCTCAGGCGTACAAGCGAATAATGCACTGTGTACGGCGTAGAGCAAGTGGCATCTCCCCAGCCTCGAATAGTGGATTTCAATGGAGGGAAGTGCGGAAAGCACAGGTCGCTAGGCGCAGGCCGCTGTGGTGGATTCAGTCCACCTTCCGTAATACACGGTCGGCTGCGTATGTATAAAACTCGGAACCGTAGTCGAGCTTCGAACGAACAAATGATCGATAATAAGGTAAGGCAGTAGCCCCCTATCAGCATACCAAGCGCTGAACGTCACGGAACGGAGAATATCCATGGCGCGGACACAACAAACCCTAAGGCTGCGAATATGAGCCTCCCAAGTGAGGCGTCGGTCAAATACAAGACCAAGGAAACGGTGCGATTCAGCCACTTCCAGGCCTACCCCATTAAGAAACAAGTCTGGGTCAGGGTAGAACCGTGGATGGCGGCAGAAGTGCACCGCCTTAGTCTTGGCCAAGGAAAACCGAACCCTGTGCTCTTTGGCATAGCGAGAGACGCGATTCACTGCCTGTTGGAGTCGGAGCTCCAGAGTTGGCATCTGGGCCGCGCCAAGAGAGTTCGAAAGCTCGTCCACGTAGAGCGTAGCGAGAACATCTTCCGGCAGCACCGAGGTGATGCCGTTGATGCTCAGGGCAAAGAGTGTGACACTGAGGACACTTCACTGCGGGACACCCTCTTCCTGCTCCTTTGGGCCGGAGAGGGCTCTCCCCACCCGTACGCGGAATCGATGATCTCGCAAAAATTCAGATATAAAGATTGGTAGGCGTCCCCTCGTCCCCATCGTGTGCCGACCAGAGAAAGTTGTGGGAGAGGTTGTAGTGGAAATGAGGAAATAGGGGAGAAATACAGGCTGTCTGAAAGGAGAAGAGGCTAAGCTGGGCCCTACCGGGGCGCTGAGTCCCGTCAGCACGGCGGCCAGGAAGCCAAATCTCCGCGCCCCTTACGGTTACGGGATGTGAAGCTCGCAAAAGGTTCAGGGTTTAGCACCGAACCCGGGTTCAATCCCAAGGATGATCCTGCCGTCTGGGGCTAGGTCACCTCCGGAACCGTGATACTTTCTCTCAAGAGAAATTGTACTGGAACTTTGGCCATAAAGGATGGTTCCGGCATAGCCAAGTTATATGTGTACTGGAGGGAGGTGAACAAAGTCGACGGCCGAACACCACTCGTACCTAATAATTACCCTAAATTTTTGGTAAGGTTCAAAGGATTTTTATTTACGTATTTCCTAATAAATAACCAGTATTATAAAGTATTTAAATAGACAATTTTTGAAATGCTTTAAATTACTGCCTTTCAAACCACTTTTTTCAACCCCCTTTCATAAGGATTTTTAGCTTTGTTTACCCCCCTTGATCTCATAAAAAGAAAATACATAAATACACTAAAAATGGAATAATAATAATAATAATAATAGATCTCTCGACGGTCTACACACAGCTCACGCTCCCCCGAATACCCAAACCAGGAGATAATTTTTTTAAATTCAGTTCTAAAAATATAGTTAAGGATGAAAATTAATAAAATAATAATAATAAGAACAATAATCACAATAACAATAATAATGCTAATAATCTATAATAATAATACCCGTCGTGTATTTATTTCTATTTTTTTTTCGTCGTAACACTTTAATCTACTTCTTTTGAATATATTTGGTCATTTATATTTCAACGACTCGGTATTATCTATAATAATAATACACGTCGTGTATTTATTTCTAATTTTGGGGCTCAGTAACGCTCGAATCTACTTATTTGAATTTTGGGGGGGTAATTTATATATATAATTAGGTAAGAGGCCATGTTTTATACATGCACTGTTGTAGTCCACAGCAGTGGAAGCGTTATTGATTTTAACTTGTATTCTCTTTATTTTTCTTACAAGTTTTTCGTCTGGGTTTTGTAGGCGGGAAAAAACATTCGCAAAAGAGATATTTTATTCCGAGACGTCTTTCGACCGTGGTCGGTCATCTTCAGGGAATGAACAGAAATGGAATGACTTACAGAATGCTACAAGTTATGAATAGTTTCCTACTTAATCATAAGGCATACAAAATTGACCAATCACAGTTTAGGAATTTTTTAAGGACAAACTAGCATTCAAAACATTGGCACTGCGAGGGAAGAGCGCACCCACAACTTTCCCAGGCTCCATCAGAGTTCAAGTCAACCCAGTGACAGAGCCTCCATAATTTGCACTGAGGCCGGGAGGACGTGCAGCTCACCCTGGATACCAAGTGTAACGGGCTACCCAGGGTAGCCCCCTGCGGGGCGAAGATCCAGTCGCAACGCGATGACGCGCAACATTAAATTCCCCTCGGCCGTCTCCCATCTTCTTGCCATGTAGTCGGTGTGAGAAAGAACGAAATGTGCTGGTCTAGTCGCCCAGTCCTCGCGGGTTCTTGGTCCCCCTCATTCTCCAAATGTTCAGGAACCCAGGACAAGATAATCTCGACCTCCACCCAGCAACAGTGGCGTCACAGATACCTTTACCGTCCACAATAGAGCATTATCGTGTACGGTCTTCGCTCACACAGAGATCGGGTACACCGACTTTGCAAGTCTACACGAGCGATTCGTATGACCGAAGCAGTGGCAGGAGTAGCACCTCGGCGGTAGTGGCACGAGTGCCTTCACGCGGTAGCGATACCAACCGGCACGCACCGACTCAGGGAGAGAGCGTCACGATCGAACGTGGCGCAGAGTGTAGGTAGTGGTCGTTCTCGCGCCCTGCTACATACACACTGGCGTGTAAGAGCAAAGGCGACGTGAGCCGAGCGTGGGGACGCATACAGGGAGGGAGGGGGCATCGGCATTGGTGCGGCGCCGAACTCACCTTTGATGGAATCGTGGTGCTCGGACCGCATGATGTCGTTGATGCAACTCTCAAGGCCGCGCATATTATCGAGGGCACTGGTTCCATTACCGACGCCGTTCGTCCGACAGTCCTGCAAGCGACGAAACAAACATTTTTAGTCAGTGGTCATATCATTTGCCGCAGATTTAAGGCCACATACCAACAAGGGCATCTCCGCTAAAAAATGTGTAAGGAGAGATCTGAAAAAGTGAAGATGGAAGGATAGCCGCAGACACATTGGGGAGGGAGGGGAGGGGGCAATTCTTTAGTTGTCAGAAGACGCCCCCTTGAAAAGGAACATAAAAGTGGAGCGTGGGAAAAGTGGGTGGGGCAGTAGGAGAAAAGGGTGGGGAAATGCATAGAGAGAATAGTGACCCTGCCCCACACACACTTCCCCGACCAGCTATGCTCTCCCGGGCCAGTGGCATGCCCCCCATCAGCAGTCTCGAACTAGATCGAAACTACCCGAGCTTTACCCCATTTTCTTTCTTTACCAGCCTCATCGCACCCCCCAAATATTCCTTAGCCAGTTGATAATTGTGCGGGCTAGTAACCGACCAGCTTTCGTCCATGCCTCCCTGATTGGGATAGGAAGGGTGTGGGGAGTGGTATTTCATCCCTCCCTCTTAGCTCATGTTGGGGGCAGGGTCGGCAAATCAAAAAACCCACCCCTAAAAAAACCCGGGTTTGGGTTGTTCTTTTTTCAAGAAATGGACGCTACTTATCGTTAATTTTATTCAAAATTCATATTATGTTTATAATTTAAACAAATATGTATCAAATTAAGGTTATTTCTCTGATTCTGACTCATAATTCATCTCTCCTTCTACAGGTTATGGCTATCATGAGTACCTACAATTCTCGATCAGTGATCTGTTCTTACCTTAATATAATTATTAAACTAATTAATTATTTTTATAAAAATAGAGATAGACATTTTTTTCTATGTTATTCTAATGTTTGTAGCGTTTGTTTTTTTGAAAAAACTCGAGATTTGAAAAACCCAGAATAAAACCCCGGTTTTATTGGGTTTTTCAATTATTTTTTTTGCCAACCCTGGTTGGGGGCGGAGGGTAAGGCCTGCATTCTTCCCTCCCTTCTCTCCTACTACATATCCCTTATTTTTTTCTTATTTATCATCCTTTTACGCACGGGGCGCGAGGCGACAATGAACGGCATTTTTGTTTTGTTTCGTCCACTTTGGTCGAATTGAGCATCACGCAGCAATGTCGCGTAAAGCAGAGCGAATTTCTCTGAACCCCAATAAAACTAAACTAAAATTTTTGTTCTGCCTGGCGCAGTTATTTACAAATAAATACAAATACTTAATACTTTCCCAATTGCAATTATTTCTAATCCAGTGATAAATGCAAGTTCACGTCTCCCCTTTTGGCAATTACTTCATGTCATACGTACACAGAAGTGTTGTTGTTAATGTTGGAAATACTCAGATTGGAGGTCCATAACTTACGTTTATATCAATCAGGCTATACCGGAACATAGGAGTTAGCAGTGTTTGTTGCAAGTGTAAATATATTGCTTGCACACAAGGGAAGGTCATTTGATTTGAATGAGTTTATACACTTTTAGCTTCGCTTAGTAGAATTCTTCAACTTTTCGTCACGTGCATTTCCAATATCACTTTAAATTTGCTATAGGCGGTGGAGCTACTCGTATCATCAGACTTTGTAGTGAAAAGTCAACATTCTCCTGTAATAATCAATGCTTATAATCTTTTCTTCAAGATAATTACTAAGTACCCAAGTATTATAGCCACTCTACAAACCCATCATCACTGAGCTGAAGATAAGAATACTCTACTAGAGTAACATTTCAGTATTTATTTACTCTTTCATGGTCTCACTTCATTAATTCTGATCATTTGTATATTTTTCCTCTTAAATTATTCAAGAAGACCTAGTTCACTTTGTTTTCTTACAGCTTTCCGTAGGCGTTTTTCTGTGAGACCTTTAATATTAGGAAAAGCTTTTCTACAGATATGAGGCCCCACACCTTCAGACGTTATTTCTGTATTCTTAAAACTAATATTTCTTCGCCTTAGATATCTTGTTTGGGCCATCTTTGTTAAACACCACCCCTCGAAACAAATCGCTGTATGTAGCCATTTTGTTCATCGAAAACAATCTACCAAAATCCATCAAATATTTTGAAACTTTGCAAATTTCCAAATTTAACGAAACACAAAACTTCGCTAGTACAGGGTGGTCCTATAACAAGTTTACTCACAACTTTGTTCGTATAACAGCTTTTCTACACCTGTCCAGTCTTTCAACCAACCAAATAGAGGGGTAATTTTCAATGAAACTTCACAGACCAAACAAACTATAGATGATGAGGTGGCTATTCGTCTCTGCACCACATGAACTCCTCGATGAACGTATCTCGTTCTTTCATCACTAAAATTTCAACGTAAAAGAGTGCAGACGAACATCTATTTTTTTATTATTAATTTTCTTACATACGTAAAACAAAGGTTTCAAAGGAGAATCACCGGACAAAACCACTTTACCCCGAAGTTTGTGGCGTTGGCCACATCTTCACCGAACGTGTCATATATTTTCCACACATTTCCACTACCTCTATCTTCACCTCACTCAAAGTTTCAGCGTGGTACGGCTTCGTTGCTATTGCGCTTCCAATCTGAGAGAAAAATCAACCGGAGGTAATACCTGCTTTAAGGAGGGAGATGGTTTTAGGGTTTGAAGGGAAGGGGAAGGGAGCATAAGCGCAAACTTCATGTTTTGGAATGCTCGTTGATCTACAAATTCTACACAATCTACAAAACATCACGATCACAAATTAAATCGAAAATAATTATATATTTATCATAATCAGAATAATTATAGAATGAGTCATTTCAATATTATTTGGGGCTCTAACTTTTGATTTAATATTGGGGAAGGGGCATGTGTGGCGAAAAGGCGATACGGGCGACAAAAACAAATCGCTGATAGAGCGATGGGGGGAAGGTAATTAAAGAGCGAAATGAATGTTCTCATTAGAAGTCCAGATTAAATTTCGAAGACTCCAATTAAACCGATGCCACGCCATAAATACACTAACAACACAGACATACGAGCTATACACGCTAATGGAAAGTAAAAAAAAAACAAAACGTCAAAGGACACGGGATAACGAGGGAGCCGCCCCTCTTCCCCGAATCCCCAACCAACAGACCCTCTAAATTACAGAGTACCATCGTGGGTACTTAGGGAAAGGTTGCCATTCCCCTCGTGCCGAACCTACTTAATGAGAAAAGAGGACGCGCGCGCGCCAACTCCCTCCTCCATCATCCTCACGCTTAGAGAGAGAGAGAGAGACGAGCCCTAAAACAAAGATAGGCAGTTTGCCACAATTTCACTAGGCTCAATTTCCTATTAATTGATCAGAGATGGAGTGTTTAGGGTAGGTTTAGTTATAAATAAAATTAATTAGATTTAGTGATTATTTTAGGTTATTGCGGTAATCCAAGCATCACTTGTAAAAACATTTAACAATTTGTTTTAAGGGCTATTTGGGGACTTCTGCTTGGGGCACAGGTCGGCGTAATCAACCAAGGTTATTATTAATTAGGTTATGTTTAAAAAAAAAATAGGAAAAAAACGAAAGTAAACAAAAGAAGTAGAAGTTAAGTTTCAGTGTAGGAAGGAGGCCCGCGTCTCCCCGGGGCCCGAACACGCCAACACAAAGACAGGTTAAATAAAATGGAGGATGCCAGCCTCTTCCAAGCCTACTTAATCGAATAGGCCACAGTCCAATGTGCACGAATTCGTCCCGAGCACAGTCTATTAACGTCCATCTGGCGCCGTAATTAACCTATAACAATGTTGGGCCACATTAAAAAAAACAACAACAAAAAAACCCACACTCAAAACCGAAAAAGAAAAAACAAGAAGCAAAATGCAAGAAGGAAGCACGCTCCGACGCCGGCAGGCCCGACGCCGGCAGGCCCGACTTACCTTGGAGCGGGTCAAATAAAATGGACCCAAGGGTAAGATAATCTCGTCATCCGCCTGGACTGCCGGGTTTTTTTTTTTTAGAGCCCATCTGGCGACTGCCCACTTGGGCATAAGTCGCCGGAAACAGGACAGCCAAGAACTAGGCTACTTTAAAATAAGAATATGAAAACATAACAATGATAAAAATTGGAAAAACTTAACAATTAGGAAGCAATCTCCGGCGTCGAGGGGAGGTCCCTCTCACCCCGATGAGAATGCAACCTACAAAGAAAAAAATAGAAACTACTTAAATAAAGGCGAGAAGCCCGGCCTCCCCCCAAAAGTCAACAAGTGCACAAGTCAATGAGCACGAACTCGTCCCGAGTACAAGGGATAGGCGGTAGCGATCCCGCCCATCCCGGTACCGGGATAGGTATCGTGCGCGAAGATCACCCAGACTGGGACATTCGACAAGAATGTGGCGAACAGTCTGGGGGACGACGCAGTCGTCGCAATAGGGCGATGGTGAGCGCTCCATCAGATAGCGATTCGGAGACAACATAAAGCGACCTGAATCCGTCGCGGCATTGGGGGACAGGTCCATGGGAACAGTCGCGGCGCAATGGCACGCAACTTTAAGTTCCCTTCGACCGTCTCCCATCTTCTTTGCCAAGCAGTCCGAAGAGCTGCCCGTATTCCTGCCATGTAGTCGGTGTGAGGAAGAGCGAAACGCTGGTCCGGTCGCAGAGTCCTCGCGGACTCTTTGGCGCCCTCATCCGCGCGCTCATTTCCCGCAATTCCTACATGTCCAGGAACTCACCAGAAGATAATCTCGACATCCGCCCGGCTCGCCAAAACCGTGGCGTCATGGATATCGCGAACCAGGGAAGGCGGAGATTTCAATGCCCGAGAGCACTCAGGGCGCTTTGTGAGTCACTAAAGATCGCAATCCGGTCTCCAAACCGGGCACGATGCGTTATCTTCCGTACCGAGCGTTCTATTGCAACCAACTCGGCAGTGAAGACACGCAGCGACTAGTCGAGCCCCTGGGACATGAAGCCATCCGTGTACACTGGCACGGATCTATCATGCCATAAAGTGTGCTCCAAAGTAGTCAAACGAAATGCTCCCGACATTGTAGAAGCTTTCGGAGCAGAGGTGGGGAGTCGGAGTCGGGAGTCAATCCTTTTGTAAAGGAGTCGGAGTCAGGAGTCGGTAAAAAAAAACAGAGTCCCGACTCTTTTCTAAAAAAAAATAAGTAAATTTATAGCATTGTCACTAGTGGATGCACACCAAAAACAAACTTCCAATGACAAAGGAGTGTTCAGGGCTAGAGAAGAGTTACAAGGCACTCATATTTTGTAGAAATAGCATACATATTTCATAGCAATAGAAGACAATTGAATTTATATATATTTTTACTTTATATTTATTTAAATAATAAAATATTATATAATAATAATATTATTATATAATTTATATATATAATAAATTATATTTTTTTATTTATATGTATTTTTATATATATTTAGAATTTTGTCACTATCTCATGGCATAATTTTACTATTTTTATATTTCAGAAAGCATTTAAAAAGTTCTAAATGTAAATTTAATTAATCCTTTTCTAATATAAATAAAGGACCCCCAAAATCAGTTTGTTTTTTTTTTACTATTTCAAGTTCAATGACGAAAAAACTTATTATGTATATGTAAAATTGAAACAAGAAGACAAACTATGCAATCAGTGTTTACAGTGGAAAAGCTGCTTGTGTTCCAACCAGAGCATTCAACTTAAAAAGGCATTTGAAAAATAAGCACCCAAATACTTACAAGTCTATGATAGAAAAAGAGGAAAACAAAATAAACTTCGAAAACCCCATTTCTTCTACAAAGAAAGACAATTACAATTTCAATGACAACCGAAAAAAATTAAATTTAAAGAAGGGTTGATCAAAATGGAGTACCATTAACATTATTCTCTTCTTTAAGTTTTAAAGAATCGAATGGAGAGATTGCCACAAAGCTTGGAATGTCATTAGAGAAACATGATATCAGATGATATCAGAAATATGATCTTGAAGTTGAAAACAAGAAAATATCACTCAAAAATAAACTTACGAGAAAAATTTATCTTCTTAAAATTGGATGGTTGTATTCATCAAGGAATTCATTATATAGGAGTAAATGCTCAATTTGTAGATGATGAGGGAAATTTAGCTATATGTACTCTAGCAGTGAGAGATACAGAAGCTCAGAATTCTAGTGAAAGTATTCGAAAGCTAATTGAAAAGATTTTGAAGGAATTTGAGATTAGAAAAGATCAAATTGTAGCAATTGTTACCGACAATGCAAGTAATATGATCAGTACAGTAGATAAACTTAATGAGAGTGAAGTAGATGAAGGTATTTTTGACATTACCATTAGTAAAGAAGATTGTTCTAATGCAGATGAACTCACAGAGATTGCCATAGATGATTTCATTGGATTTAATGAAATACCCCACATGCGATGTGCAATCCATACATTGCAACTTGCAATACGTGATTGCCTAAAGCAAAGGAACATTGCTAATGTTATATCCAAATTACGTAGCATAGCTTTGGCTGCAAAAACCCCAAAGGTTAATGCAATTTTAAAACGACGTTCAGAAAAAGGTGCATTAATAGATCAAGAAACACGTTGGGGAAGTACATATGTTATGATTCAGCGTCTTGTAGAATTAAAGCCATTCCTTAAAGATAAACTTGAGGCAGTACTCAAGCATTTATATATACTTGTAGCTACAAAGGAACTTCAATCAGCAGACGACACCTGGTAAATTTAGCAGAGAATGGAAAGGAACAATTTTCAAATTATCTCAAAACTAGTGGAATTCTGGCAGATGACATCAGAAACTCTATGATAAAAAGAGAAGAAGCTTTATATGCCAACATGGTATTGTTAGCTGCAATATAAGCTCACCGAACATAAAAATAGACACTTGCAACCATAGTAAGGGCCTCTTGCACGCCACTTTGCTCCATATGTTCATGCCATGGAATTCCCTGTGTAATGTTTCTTTCTGAAATGGGTGGTGAAAGACCAGCATTGACGTTTTGTAGCAATTTCTGCCTGGAAGCAAATCGATTTGCAATTACAAGCCTGGAGATTCTACGACGGTCCCTATCTATCAACCCCTTCTTCCGTCCGCAATTCTGGCGAGAGTTTTTCGCATTTTGGGAGTTCTGCCATTGATTGTAAATCCGGATGACCGTACTCGTTGAAACACTGCCAAATTCCGCCACCTCCTCCATATGATGACCTTTGGCACGGCCAAATGCAATCACACCTTTTTGACATTCCATGACGTCGCTTTTCCGGCCCATTTTAAGTAGAGCTTATTTGCTATCTACAGATCTTGACGCCGTCCGAAAGACAAATAAAGCTGAACTAACGTTTCGACGTAAACTAAGCTACGCCTCTCGGCTGCCTAAGGTTCCTACACGCTTCAGATGTTAAATTATGTTTTTTCTCCCTAGATCACTAAAGTTTTTGTCCGGTGAGCATATGTGGACCCAAAAGACAGAATAACTTTGAATGAATAACAGAATTTGAAAGGTAAGCTTGCACTTTGTGACCTTGCGGTTCGCATAGAAATGAATAAGATTAAAATAGATTCAGAATATATAACTGTTCAAACATCAATTGACCCATGTCCTGGTGCTCATGAATGTTCAGAAAACTCAGACGAAGAAGTGGATTTTGAAAGATATCTTGATAATGAAGAAAAAGCTAAGAAACGCCAAAAGGTTTCTAATAAAAATGAAACAGAAAAAGCTCATTTTGAGGAATTTAGGTCAAATCTTAAGAAAGCCTTAGAAAGAATTGAGAATATTGACCAGACACTAAAACTGAATGTTAAAGAAGTAATTAAATTGTATAATACAAAAATACAACCAATAGCAATCACAGTAACTGCTTTACCATCAACCCAACTAAGTGTTGAGAGGCTTTTCTCACCACTGAAGTTTATAAAAAGCCATCTTAGATGAAGAATAAAAGATCTAATAGAGGCTATTTATTTTTAAGAATAAATAACATTTAATATATTACAACTATAACATCTTCGTGATTTATTGTCAATTCTTTTGGTTTGTTAAAAGCTATTTTATTAATACAATGGTACCTATTAATTTAGTTGTAGCATTTTTATAGAATATATATATATATATATATATATATATATATATATATATATATATATATATATATATATATATATATATATGTATATATATATATATATATTGTTAGTAAAGAATCTTTTTAAGTTAGAGCAAATAATGCAGAATTTACAATTCTTTTGTATGTCTTAAGCTATTTTATGATACTTTAGTACCTATTATTTAGTAGTGTCATTTTTAAAAGCTATATATTTTTTTAAGCAAATTTCCTAGTACATAGATATTTTCAAATGAGTTAAAATATTACACCTTTATATAATTTCAGTTTTTTTTTTAACTTAAGCCTTTATTTTTATTAGTCTGAACTCCGAACCAACTACCCAGACAGTAAGCATACGTTGGACCAATGTCAATTTATTGTCTGGGTAGTCTTAAAGTTTTGAGCAAAGAAATTTGGGGCCCAACAAAAAAATATTTTTATATAGGTATCTATAATCTCATTTCTTATCATTTTGCCATATTTTACCAGTCTTAGTTTTACTTCGATTTAATTATATCCCAATAAATATACTCCCATTTTGTAATTACTTACTGAAGTATGCATTTTTGTATTAAATATGTTGTATATAAACTCTGAGACATTGGTAGAAAACTAATCTTAGAATAAAGGAACTTTGCTGTGATGTATTAGTATATTTTTGGGGGGGAACCTGCGTCTGTATTGCTTACAAGGTATCAATTTTCTTTTGAAAAGGAAACGTAGGGTAAAGAATTTTATTTTAGTATTTGATGCAGCAAGGATTACTCCTTGTAAAGAAATACTTCAATACAAAAACTATATATGTGAATATAGGAATCCAATAAAAGTCATTGAATTCTCTTTGCAATTTTTTTCTAAATCCACTAATAAATACTAATTTTAAGATAAGGTGAGATAAAATAAATAATTTGCATCTCTCTTGAATAGAGATTTAGAGCAAAAATAAACAAAGATGAATAAAAATAAGCAAAATAAAGGTGTAATGTAGCATGTTCTTCCTGCTATTAGTATTATGGTAAATCATCGGGAGTCAGTATAAAATAAAGAGTCAGGAGTCGAAATTTTTTTTAGCGACTCCCCACCTCTGGGCATGGCGATAGTCAATGTTGACTTCCTAGGCAAAACCAGAGGCGCCCTAAACCCATAGAGCTTATGGTATGGCTAGCATCTCTCGGTGGCATAGACACCGTCGAGATCGGTCGCGGATCGAGTGAGAGCCGTTGTCGACTGAGGGAAACTAAGCACGCGCGTTCAGGCGCAAAAATAATGCACAAGTTCGGCGCAAAGTATTTGGCATCTTCCCAGGGTTAGAAAAACACACACAAACATTGGCCCAAGTGACAAAAATACTTTATAAGCCCTAGTTCATTAATTGCATAAAACTGCGTGTAAATAAATATTGCTGCAGTCACACGAATGTTTAAAATTGATACTTCTTGATAATTTTAATGCAGGGACTTTAGCTCTTCGAGAAAAGTGTGGATTAATGCCTCAAATTCCCAACGAGACATGGTCGAACTCTGGGTTAGATTGTTTGGAAATGTATGAGAAAAACCACCAACTCTACCTGCGAGATAAGGGAGGAGCTGGAGCACGATGGTGCAGATATGGCTGATATTGACAGCAAACATACACAAAATAATTGACAATGCGGGCATCCTGAAGGAGGCCAAACACCTGCATTTGCAGGGTTCTGGCCAGTGACTAGGTAACCGCTTAGTTTGAATTATAGACTGATACTCGAATTAAACATTAATTTATCAGTCACTAAAGGCAATTTTTTTTTAAGAGCTCATCTGGAGTCTGCTACTTGGGCATTAGTCCCGTATTCAACATTGCCTAATATTAGGCATCTTTAAAAGAGGATGCAAAAAAAACATTAAAAAAAACAATAAAAATAAAACAAAGAAAAAAACAAATAAGCAGGAAGCAAGCTCCGGCGTCGGGGGTAGGACCGATAAAGAGGAGAAGGCCGCCTCCCCCCAAAAGTCTATAAGTCCACCACTCAATGTGCACGAACTCGTCCCAAGTACAAAGGACAGGCGGTAGCGACCCCGCCCATCCCGGTACCGGGACAGGTAAGGCCCAGGAATAAAATTCCCCCCCTCCCTGCACTCTTTCACTGTGGGGGTTGTGTGGTTTAATGTTTATATAATCATAGGCGATCGACTGTGATGTTTTTTGCGCGTCTGGGCCCTAAGTTTTGGGGGTTTGTTATTTCGGTTTTTTGAAAGCAATATTTTTGTCCTTCTTCCCGTATCGAATTCTCCTCTCTGTCCATTCTATCACCCTCGCCGAAAAAAAATTCTCCCACTGGTTCAATGTTTTCCTTAAAAATATTTCTTCTTTTAAACTTTATACAAAAAAGGGACTTTCTTGAAGCGAATGTTGGGGGTGAGGGGTTAGGGTGTTTTAAGAATTTAGGATACGCTACTAAACGATCACGACGTCCTTCCCCTACGCGTAATATTCCTCCTTTGGGTTTCCAAAAATGGGTTGAATAGAATTTTGAGTTTCGTTCCCCCGGTGCTGGAAGACCCAGAGCGGGACGGTGTAAGGAGAAAAAGAGTGGTTGAAAGAGAAAGACGTCCGAGTGGTAACAAGATTCACCATTCATAATTATGCGTCGCTGATAACTCACCTCTATGAAGCTTGACAAACTCTTCAACTCGAAGCTGAAAAGATCTCTAGCATTTAGCTCGAGAGGAGAAATTCTCGAAAGAGTGGACAAACGTGTACCAGGGGGCTTCAAAAGGTTCGTGGAAAAGGTACATGTGAAAATCATATAAAAGGATTTTGATGTCAATGCAACTGAACGTTCTTGTACCAATGTATTCTAACATGAACCCTTAAATGCATGTGGCAAAGCGGCGCCGCCAGTTGGAAGTCAGCACCCGTTCAAGCAACATGGCCTTTCAAAATCGAGGCCAGGACAAGCATCAAATTCATGGTGAAGCTCGGGTGGGAGAACGGCCAAATCATTGACTCTCTGGAAGAAGTTTATGGTGACTCTGCTCCAAAGAAATTATCAACCTACAACTGGATAAGCCGTTTCAGAAGTTGAAGAAATGAGATTGAAGATGATCCCCGCAGTGGCTGGCCATCCACGTCAGTTTGTGTGGAAAGCTTTGATGCTGTTCGCGACCTGATTGAAAAGGATAGACGAATAACCACTGAATTAGTAGCAGACACACTCAACATCTCCGTGCGTTCTGCACACGCAATTCTGGTGGAGAGTTTGGGGCTAAGGAAGCTTTCCGCTTGATGAGTTCCTAGGCTGCTGCGCCCAGATCAGCAGCAAACGAGGGCAGATCTTTCAATGGAAATTTTGAACAAGTGGGATACGGACCCTGGGGTATTTATGCAGAGAAATGAATTGTGACCGGGGATGAAACGTGGTTCTACCAATACGATCATAAGGACAAAATTCAATCGAAGCAGTGGCTGCCCAGGGGTGGAAGTGGGCCAGTCAAGGCAAAATCTGAGCGTTTAAGAGAAAGGTGTCTTCTGGGATGGACGGGGGATTTTGCTGGTTGACCTCCTCGAGAACAAGGAAACAATTCCAGCTGCTTATTATAAAGGCATTTTGAGAAAGCTATACAAGAAAAACGCCCTGGGAAGCTGCATCGGCGCGTCCTCTTCCTCCACGACAATGCACCCGCCCACGGCGTTCGGCAGACAAAGAGCTGTGCTAAGCGAATTTCGATGGAAAATCATCCGACATCCACCTTACAGCCCTGATCTAGCTCCATCCGACCTCCTTTTGTTTCCAAACTAGAAAGAAATCATTGAAAGGTACCCATTTTCCATCAGTTGAAGATGTAAAAAGAGCTGCTTTGACATGATTCGAATCGCATGACCCTCAGTTTTACACAGATGTAATTAAAGGCGGCTGATATCGACGTTTGCATAAGTGTATTGACCTAAATCGAGCATATGTTGAAAAATAAGCATCATAATATTAGGTCATACCCTAAGTAATGCGGCAATTTTTTTATAATAATCATTATTTTATGGATAGAAATTACCCAATTTTCAAGATATTTAATTTAAAAAGTAATATAATTTCTGACACACTGAGATATAGAGTTGCACGCGACTAAAAACGTTCTTAGGTTGTTGCGACCTTTTCTATTGTTGACATTTGCATGCTCTTCACGTGATTCGTTAAACTTCTAATCTGATGGGGCTAAGCCGGTTGAGTATGGAAGATGACTAATTAGTGCTCAATCCAAATTGTTAAGCTTTTGTATGGTATATCTTGGTATGTGAGGTCGCGCTTTGTCTTACTGAAGGAGCCCTCTTCTATTGAATAGTGTTGGCCTTTTTTTCACCGTCTGTTGCATGTAAATGGTCCAAATGAACACAGTAAACCTCTTTGCGATAGTCTGATTTGGGTCAAGCAGTTCAAAATGGATTATGCCATTCATATCCCCTAAACGCACAAGGGAATCTTCCGTGGATGAAGTCTCTGTCTCGGCTGGGGCATCGGTTTCCCTCTGGGACTAATCCTATGTCTAGGACGTTTAATATTATCGTACATAACTCAGTTTTCATATCTTGTAACAATACTACCAAAATTAACTCACTTTTTAAGCGAAAAGGAGAGATGGAAAAATATTAATTCCTTATTTCGAGTGTACCTCTGACGAGTCTTGAGGAATGGATTAATCATGAAACCTTGCCTATCTTCTTTAAATGACGATGCACAGTGGAATGAGTTGAATGCAGATTTTCAGCCAATTGTTCAACGGGTAAAATCATATTTTCTTGATCAAATCCCACTGCTAATCCTGAACGGGGTTCAACTTTGAGACTAACGTTTCCCGAGGAAAATTCTAAAATCATCCTTGGAATTGTCTCTCACTATTTGTTCCTTCACACTATACTTAAGAAAAACTTTCTGCTGTCAACTTAGCATTGTTGCCTTTTCTAAATTTACAAAGCGAATGTGCTCTTTTGAAACTTCCGTAATATTTTTCATTTAATTTAACGATGAGGCAGATTAAATTAACAATAATACAAAATTAATAGCCCAGAGAATGACGACATACAGGTAGCTAGGCTTCGAGCTTAGTAGACTAGGCTAGTATAAAAACAAACCCGTTTTCGATTATTTCTATCCATAAAATAAGGATAAACATGGATAAAAGGCCCCATTACTTAAATGATGGCCCAATACTTCCAAACATCATTTCAAGTTTTAATGGAATGAACCAGACATCGAAATAAAACCAATATTTATATAATAAGAGAAGTAAAACCACCAACATCAACACGGGAAAATTAAACGAACCATAACATTAAGATGCGGGAACGGAAGGGCGAAAGCAGGTCAAACCAAAGAGCGATAAACTAATTTGAGGAAACACAGCCCTAAAGGGCAGATTTTATTTTTTGCATTACTTAAATAGTCGCGTTTTGGTTATAAAAAGTTGTATTTGATTCGCCAATGCAAAAAGTGTTTGTAACTCCTTTAACAGGTTCATTACCCGAAAATTGGCACCCTATGGTACAAGAAAAAATAATAAATAAAGGAGGGCATTATTAATTTTATCTGATCCGTCCGAGGGCATTGCCACAGGTGGCTTCAAACATACTGTTATGAACATTACGAACATGAGGGCGGGTCCTGCTCTGTACCGATAAAGTCTGCGGGGAAATAAACCAGCGTTTCATTACGGTCTCCATCGGCCCCTTGCAAGGACGCTGCGTCAGACAGAAGCGCAACCACCTCGCGATTCAGCCATCACGTCGTAAACAAGTGTTCCCCCTATAATCTAAAGGGAAATAGCAGAGGGCGCATCGCGGGGAAAATTCGGGGGGGAGAGATCTGTAAAGAACGAGTGAAATTCTGTGGAAGATATATCCCGAGAACGTCCTACAGGCATTATGGGGGGGGGGGGGGGGGTACATATTCTTCCAAATGACAGTAGTAGCAATGTGGTCCATGTTATACATGATACCACCTTGCGGGTTAGTTAATAAGAGGAAATTAGAACTCGGAATAAAATGCCATAAAATACCCGGAATTAGTGGGTACATCCGCCCCCTTGGGAATACTTATCCGGGAGATGCTAGCCGGTTGCCCTCCAGTCTATCAACTAAAGCAGAATATGGAATCATTCATATATTTTTAATTAAACATTTGTAGCAAATGAATGCAGTATATATTATGATATTTATTTTTAATTATTTTAATACTTAGTCGGCTTCCCTTTTGCTTTATTACAACCATAATACTTCAGGTCAGATTTTCACAAAAAAATTCTCTCGAAATCTTTGCCCATTCATCTTGTAATTTTTCGTACAGTTCAGTTTGACTGGTACTTGTGGTACTTCTTATTGATTTTCCAAACACTCCGCACAATTTCTATTAGATTTAAAGTCTGAGCTCCGTGGTGGCCACTTTATAGAGGTGATCCATATTTTTGCAAACCAATTCTTGGCGTGATTGGGGCTATGGCATGGGAATTGTCCTGCTGAAATGTATCCAGAAATTGAATCCGGCAGCGCCAAGAAATGAAGTTCTTCATTTCTTGGTGAAATGAAGTTCTTCATTTCTCGGTGCTGTCGGATTCAATTTCTTGATAGATGGCTCTATAAAATTGTGACAACATGGTGGGATAAGTCTCGAACTTCATTCTTCCCTGGCATAAAAAAAAAAAAATCTGCCCTGTCCGTGATGAAAGAATGCAGCCCGATACAATGATGAAACCACCACCAATGAAGATCTACAAAATTGTTCCAAATAGTAATCCTTTTAATCATTTTCCTCCAATATACATTTAAATTGAATTACATAAATAACATGTAAAACAAGAATAC
The DNA here is from genome assembly GCA_963969495.1 of Ceratothoa steindachneri. Classification (NCBI taxonomy): domain Eukaryota; kingdom Metazoa; phylum Arthropoda; class Malacostraca; order Isopoda; family Cymothoidae; genus Ceratothoa; species Ceratothoa steindachneri. The sequence continues at coordinate 128,115,743 of OZ018322.1, read as the reverse complement.
AATATCTTTGTTACATACGTGATAATTAATTTTAACTAAACCTATAACTTTAGACCTTTGGTCGTGTGTCTATTTTTATCTTTGTCCCACTGAAGACGAGTTGTTTTTTTTTCTGTGGCCCTCAGATATCCATGGCTTCCTTTACTCCAATGCATCCTTTTAGCCCTTGATATTTAAGTCTACTTCTAACTGTCCCGGCTGGTACTTTTTTTAACTTGAAGCTTCATTGAACTCGCCAGTAAGTTTGAAATGTTTTCTGCGATTCTGTAGTGAATTCCGAATGATAGATGCTTTCTCTCGGGGTTGTAAGACCTTTTCTTTCACTTCTCTTCCTTCATACAAACCTCTTACTCTCTTCTTATCGTTTTATAGCGTTTTTCACAGCATATCTTGATTATTTTTCTTTACTATTTTCTACTTAACTATGGAGAAGTTGGATTTGTGGTGGCTCTGCTTCTCTTAATTTCTTTTAGTTTTAGTCACTTTAATTATTTAGAAAGATATTAAATACACGATATTATAAATTTATGTTGGAACATATTTGGCTAATTTTGATTTTAGAAAACACAATATTTAGTAAAATAGTAAGTAATTAAGATATTAACAAAATATTCAAACATAGTAGTAGCAAAATACACATTATTTACATACATACCTATTTATGAATAATATGATCAAGTGTAAAAGTTTGGTCAAATATATAAATGTGTGAGGGGTGCTTTATACTGTTAGTCAAAGGTGCATTTCGCACAAGCTCTGCTATGGCACTCAATTCCACCCTTTCTCCCCATTAAAAAATACCACAACCCCCCTCTACGTAAACACTAACTCTGCCACCCATAATCAACACAGTATCATTCACTCAAGTCCATTAAACGGACACCAAATATGAAACGAACGAATGAAAACTAATCGCAACGACGCGACTTAAGAATGATCCCTAGGGCTCCTACACGAGTCATTTGCCCCTTGGTGAGGGATCATTGGTTCGTTTGTGCGCGAGTCATTGGTTCCTTGGTGCGCGAGTCATTAGTACCTTGGTGCGCGAGTCATTGGTTCCTTGGTGCGCGAGTCATTGGTTCCTTGTTGCATGTGTCATTTATTCCTAGCTGCGCGAGTCAATGGTTCCTTGGTGCGCGAGTCAATGGTTCCTTAGTGCGCGAGTCAATGGTTCCTTAGTGCGCGAGTCAAAAGGTTCCTTGGTGCGCGAGACATTGGTTCCTTGCTTAGTGAGTCATTGATTCCTTGTTGCATGAGTCATTTATTCCTAGCTGCGCGAGTCAATGGTTCCTTGGAGCGCGAGTAAATGGTTCCTTGGTGCGCGAGTCAATGGTTCCTTGGTGCGCGAATCAATGGTTCCTTAGTGCGCGAGTCAAAAGGTTCCATAGTACGCGAGTCAAAAGGTTCCTTGGTGCGCGAGTCAAAAGGTTCCTTAGTGCGCAGGTCAATGGTTCCTTAGGGCGCGAGTCAATGGTTCCTTAGTGCGCGAGTCAAAAGGTTCCTTGGGGCGTGAGTCAAAAGGTTCCTTGGGACGCGAGTCATTGGTTCCTTGGGGCGCGAGTCATTGGCTGTCCCACAGAGCACCAAATCATTAGAAGCAAAACCACTCGCTACCTCCGCGAATCTCGATGCTGAAATGAATAATGAAGTTGAAAACTAAAAAATAAATGAGTAAAATCAAAAGGTGCCAAGACACAGTAGTATGAGTGGGGCTGGGGGTGGTATAACTAAAACTTGTCAATCTCAAACGGAGAGGAATCAAAGTAGACGTAAATAAAAACGTTATAAGAAGCACAGTCTAATTAATTCCCGGGGTCGCCGCCGCTAGTTTGAACCCCGAGAACAAATTCGTACCGGAGCGCAACCATACAAAGTAAGAACACGGGTGTCCTAGAAAGGTATATAGTGGAGGAGGGATGGGGGGTTAAAGGACCACCAAAGGACACCTTCCACCTCCAAAGTGAGAGTGAAAATGCGTCTTGGGTACATAGCTCGACAAGATGGAGCGCAACGGAGGGGCACGCAACTGTCCTGAACGCCCAGCATTCCAACCTCTTCTTTCCACCTTCCATTCTAATCAAAACCCCAAGCATCACACAAATCTTTCAAACTAGGGAACTCTTTGGAAGGAGCTCCGGAGAAAAATAATAATAATAATGCTGAGGAGGAAGTCAGGATTTCTCATCTAAATCTTTAAAAAAGTGAAAACCAACGATGAAGAAAAGTGTCTGCCAGAAATGCCAAATGAATGTTTTCCTTGACTCCTTCTCGTCTGGATGGTTCGGTTGTGTTAATCGCTACGCGGTGGTTTTATCGGATCGTCATAATTTTCGAGAAGTGAATTGTTGTTTTTCGCGTTAACCTGAGTGTCGGGGAAGGTCAAAAGCAGCTTGCCTTCGAAGGCGGCTTTCGTCGCGCCCTAAGGTAAAGTGGTGAAAATTCTATGGGTGTTTTTGGACATCGTGCACTAATTTTCATCCTTCTTCTCCTTTTCTGAAACAGCTCCCTACACATAAATACACAAACACTAACACCCCCTCCCCCCACCAAAAAAATAGGTCCTCCTTCGTCTCTACCGAATTCTGCCCCCAGGGGAAATGAAGGAGCCACGGCGAATCGTCTTAAGGACCTTGTCTGACCGGCCTAAGGTTTTGGAACAAATATATGGTGAACTAAGTATTGCGCTGGTAGTAAGGCTTATAGACATACCAAATGGCTACTCGGCTATGTGTGCGAGGCAAGAGGACACTGAAGCCCTCACCTCCCCGCGTGCCGCAGATACCTTGAAAAACAAAACAAAAAACAACCTACGCCCTCAGACACCACAAATTAGATCGCACAAGAGTATTATCTGCCGCCCTCTCGACTCCTGGGTTGGAGGACACTCGCCCGAGGAGATCCATCAGAACAACCCTTAGGCTAAAGAGGCCGATATTATTAAATTTAAAGGCTACACGCACGTATTCAAGGTGGTTTTCGTGGAAACCTCGATGGCGATAAAAGCAAGCAAATTGGCCTACTCTTCTTCCGTCTCCGTGTCTGCCCTGAGCAGATCGAGCGGGAAGAATTCATTGGCATGCAGATGTGATTAAAGTGCTACAAGTATAACGAACACACTACCGCGACGACTCTGCATTGTTATGTGTGAGGCGAACACGGTCACGCCTGGCGTGACTGTAAAAGTGATGTACAGAAGTGCCTCAACTGTGGTGGCCCACACAGGACAATGTCCATGAGCTGTGCAGTAAAGGATCAAATTAAAATTATAAAAGAAAAGGGCAAAAAAGAAGAGGAAAGAAAGGCCAACGCCACTAACGCAAAGGTTGCGAAGGCGGCAGTCGCCGAGAATAGTGTGGCCGCAAGGCCCACTTTTCTCCAAATAGAGAATGAAAAACCAACGAAAATGCGTTGCATATATTATGCACACATTGCAAACCTGACATGATCTGGCACCTTAGCAAAGGAAATGAACATGCTAGTGAAAAACGGAATAGAAGAAATATGGTTTCCCGAAAACCCTCCGTCGGACGAAATCCTTCGGGTAAACCTCCAGCCAATGAACGAGTAAAGCTGCCAAAAAGCCCCGGCCCCGAGCAATGCCCTCTCACGCGATCCTCGGATCCAGGCTATGGGAGCGAGGCAAGAAGATAATTCAAAAGAAACTATCGTTACAACCACAAAAAACATCCACGAGGAAGGGATGGCTGCCCCAGCTGTGAAGCCTATAAAGGTAGATCATTCGCCCCCCCCCCCCTAAAAGGCCTCCCAGTCACGCCGTCGTATATGTAGTACTCGAAAATGATCAACCTCCGAGTGTACGCTGCCGAAAGCGACCAGTTTCGAGAGGATGAAGGCCCAGAAGAAATTGTCGAAGGTCTAAAAGCACGATAATTCAAATGGGACTACTCTGGTGACACCCCAAAAAAAACTGGTGGAAGAGGCCATCCTCAGTGGATATGTGACAATTTTGTTTTTCTTACGGACTCTAAGCTCCGTAAGAAAAGATCCAGCAAGGGAAGGACTCACCGTCCACCCCCCACCCCACCCCCTCTAAGGATCATAGGTAGAGCGAGGACAAACTTATTCAGACACAAACAACTACGCTACACTGCGAGAGTAGTGTCAAAGGTTTTCCCAAGGTATGAAATAAACCTTACTAAGATAAAGTAAACTTCCAAATATGACCCCCCCCCCCCCCCCGAATTTGACAAACAAATATACGAATTTAATCATGCTTGAATGCCACTACTCGATATCACCACAAATATAGACTCCAACTAAACTATATACCATGCCAGAGATAGCCTTCCACCAGGGACCTTTCTATGTTCTTTCCCCAGGGATCAAAAACTTCTCGAACTCTGACTAAACTATTTCTTTTCTATCTTATCAAAATTTTCACCACTGTTTCCTCTCCCACTATTTGTTCTACTACTCTATCCGAATGGGGGTTAGTGAGGTTAGGGGAGGGGAAAATATGAGGAAAGCGCACAACCCGATTAGTCAAAAGATGAGACTACTAGCGGGAGCCGAGGTAGAGAGGGAGCGCAACTCTCATGACCCCCCCCCCCACACCGGCAAGAGATTCAAGCTTCACTCGCGCTATCTTTTCAAATAAGAAAATCCCGAAAATATCGGCTTCCAATGGTACCTCTCCTTCAAACGACGTGGGTGTGGGAGTATTAAGGGACCTCCCCCTCACTTTCGCCCACAACACAACAATAAGAAGTGCGCCCTCCATCACGGTTGGCCTCAAATGCCACTCGAACCTCATAGTTGGGAAAGGGGAAGGGCGGGGTAAGGGGTTAGAGCGTCGTTGCCTCTCCATCCAAAAATGCAAATATTTACCAAGTAAAAGTGGCGCTTATAAACAGATCTCGCTTATCGTACTAACGACATTGTGACGTCAACAATAACCAGCCATGATTAAAACATCCATTATAGAATAAGGATAAATTTCCCGATTAAATTAAGTCAAGAGCCTGATATATTTTTGCTATGGCTTCATGCATAAAGAACATCGTAAAAAGGTTGCTAATCCCTAATTGATATATATACAGTGCCCCGCAAAAGTTTACTTTTATTACTGACACGATGTGTATTCAAACAATAAATTAAAATCGGGACCATACAAAAACATCAATATAGTTTTTTGTCGAAGAAATACAATTAATTAGTAACGCGCCAGGGAAGGGGTTAACGGGGCACTACTTTCATCCCATTCATCGTGCCCCAACGCCTAGGAAACCTCTAGTCCTAGTCTCTCGCAACCAGTGAGCGTCGATTGGCGTCGTTTATAGAGGTTTCAAAGCCTCTCTTCTGACGCATGAGGTAGCTGCTAGGTCCTTATATGTAGAGAGAGGCAAAAAAGGGGCGAGTGACATGATGGTAGTAGGGTTGTTTTTTTTTGTATATGTGTAGGAGATAGGATAAAAATGAAAAAGGAGAATGATAGAGTAGAAAAGGGGAGGACGCCTTAGTCTGGAACCTCGTTTCCGACCAAATCGACAAGGCAAGCCTTACCAGGGGTACCCAGAACAGAGGTACTCCCGCCGACATAGCTCGAAAAGTCAAAGGTGCACACAAGCTCTCTTCCCGCGACAAGGAGGCGTCACCTCTCCCTCTACTTTCTCGCAAAGTTTTGATATATATATATATATATATATATATATATATATATATATATATATATATATATATATATATAGAGAGAGAGAGAGAGAGAGAGAGAGAGAGAGAGAAAGATTGAGAGGGGGGAGGAGAAAATATATATATCATCGAGATTAGAATTAAAACTTAGTTGTTCATCAATTCGGTCTTTTTGCAAGCTTTTTTTTTGGGGGGGGGGGGGGGGGGGAATTACTCTTCGTAGTCTAATGTAAGGGATACTTAGGTCTCTCTGGATCGGGTACGAAGCAAACACGCACGCCTATCCACCAGTGACGGACAACAGATTGGGCAGGGGCCTAGGGACCCGATAACCCCGCCCCATCCATCCCTGGAGGAAACCAACCAACCACACCATCTTTTCCACCCAGGTCATGCATTGAACGAGCGCCAACATCCCTGCACGCGCGGGATCGAATAGGGCCGATTTCCGGCAGTGGCCAAGTCGTCGGGGCCCATATCGGCGCGACACTCGCTCTCGAGCCGGTCACGAACATGCCCTCGGCCCACCCCCAGGGGGTTTATCACCTCGACTCATTCCCCCTTCCCCTCTAGGTCGTCATTCACAAATAGTGATAATAACAATCATTTTTTACATCAATGTCGAAAGCCAACGAGGGAATCATCATCCGGATGTAAGTTTATGAAAAGCAGGGAACACCACTCGACTAACCCACCCAACCCCTAGGTCAGGCCCCTGGTGGAAATCGGTTGGGATACACAACTCTCCCGTCTGATGATACTGGAATTTAATTCCACAATCCAGGCAACACGCTTTGAACAGCTTCCAGCAAATCCCCTGCTCCCCCATGCACTTCGGGACCCCATTTGGAAAGGGAAGGGGGGGGGGAGTCTAATATTCTCGTCTCCAGGAAATTACAAACTAAATCCTCAGAGATGGTAAAGATGGTTAGGAATACACAATTATAAATCCCTCTTGAGGTTGGATTCGCGTTACTATGGTAACGAAACCCGAACGGCGAGTTAGACCTTTAACGCGAAAATTAGTCATGAATTATTATTATTATGCATCCCTTTACCATGAGAATAGAGCCAGAACGACGCGTTGTTATTACTTTTACCATAACAACGAGGCTGAGGGCCTGGGCCTTCCATGATATCCAGCAGCAATGTGTTCTCGACGAACTGTTTTGGTTGATATTAGGTTGGCCATAAGTTGGCTAATTCTGCAGTCACTCTAGTGGTTCCGTGATTTGTCGACACAATGCGTTTTAATGCTATGTCGTCCTTGTCTCTGAGTTTCGCCTTCTGTCCTGAGTTACGCTGCACATAGCTACGTGGCTTTCTTTTATTTTTGATAGGCCAATGTGACTTAGGACAAGGTTTGGTTCCTCTCGAAACGTTAAACAACTCGGCTGTTTTTGCTACCGAAGCCCCAGCCACTCTAGGATGGGAAAATTATCTCGTTTCATTATAAAATTATACAAAAAAATAAGGAAGAGGAATGGACACCGAACTAGAGGTGGATATAAGAACAAAAAAAGAGAATGGGCGTCCGAAATGTAGGACAGATGTGCACAAAGAGACACGTATTGATTATACACCAAGTGCAGAATGTGTGAACTGCATACATGATTATATAAGATTGGGATTTCTTATTCATTTGGTTAAAATAGAGGGTTTGAAATATCGCCGCCAGTTTCCATTATTGTGTCCAGCCGCTGTATAGCCTCAGATCAAAGTCGGTGGGGCCTGGAAGGCACGCAACTACTCGCGTTGGGGGACATGGAAGGATTCATTTGCTTCCATTTAAAAGAACTAAAGTAAAAACCAACGAGGGTATTTTCAGAAGAACTGTAGGAAAATAAGCCTAATATATATATATATATATATATATATATATATATATATATATATATATATATATATATATATATATATATATATATATATATATATCCTTGGTCATTCAACAAGGACGCTCGAGCTTTGTCAGGTGATAGTGGCCATGTTGTTAAAGCGACATCTGGCAACCTCACTATGAACTGTTCAGTAGTACTTGGCAAATCACGATGGAAGGTTATAGCCTTGAACAGAGTGTGCAAATCATCAAATGTTATTATCAAAATTAGTGCTCAACGACCAGATCGGCGGTCTTCCATTTTGCCCTTTCTCCGGTTTCACTCTCAAGACCGCGCGACCAAGGAGCGACTATTCTTTAAGATCAATGTTCTAAGACAGTCGACCCTTCAAGCAATGGCATGGTCCCATATATTTGTGATGCTGGGGAAATTAGAGAACCACTAGTAAATAGTAGGTCAAATTCTAGGATCTCGTAAATTAAACCTCCAAAGCTTGATTTTTTTTTCCGCTAGTTGCTTTGTGATAATATTGTAATCCAAACTAAGTATATCGTTAACTAATTCACCAAAGCTCCAACTTATATCGCTCCATTCGTAGGCGGCTCTACATATAGATAGATGGCCTTTGCTCTTACCAGAAGGTACTAATTCTTTATACAGATCGAGAAAATCGTATTATTGGAACGATTTAACGGTAAAATAACATCAGGGAAACCTTGAGGGTACCCTTTTTATTAAATAAGGGGAAGGAGGTACATTTACTAAATTTGCTTCAGGATTCTCACGCCGGACTATCGAGATGTTTCCGAAGAGGAAACACGATCCTCCTCTAATCGGGAAACGACGAGGGCATCAATTGAAAGCAACAGCTCCCGAAACATGCGCCAGTTTAAAGTTAATACTATTTTAATTCTTTATCTTAAGTTTTATATTAATTATAAGATTATATGTAATTAATATTATATTAATTTAGATCGTCATTCTTCTTTTCTTCGTCAGTTCTTTCCACCATATCAAACCAATTTATTATGTTTTCTCGGAAGATATTTGTCCCCAATCGATTTGCTAGGAAGATGGTGAGGGGGGGCATGGATACCCTTTTTCCCTTGCAACCGTTTGGCTGGCTCTGGCTCTTCTCAAGATCAGCTGCGGCAAAGTTCAGATTGTTTGAGACGCGTGTACACGCGCACAACTGTGCGTGCACAAAAATGTCATATGGATGTCAGTTGTACATACAAACTGGTCCGTTGTCAAATGCCACAACGCTATTCGAAGGAAGGCCACGCATTTTTGCATTGCCTCGCCATACCAACTTGGGACAGATGTTAACGACCCAGTTTCCATGTGGATTCACTCATGGGTAACACGAGAAAAAATATATATATATATATATTTTTTTTCTCTCGTGTTATCAGAGTTAAATCCGATTTATGCATTGGAAGGGCGAGGGAAAAAGTCCCCCACCGACCTTCGGCTTTTTACAAATATCTGGGACATACCCGACTTATGAGTCGGAAGAGTCGATGAGATTGCACTCCCATTCTCCTGGAGAACGGCAGGGTGGTCATGCGAGAACTTGCCCTGAATCCTTTTGACTCGGTTTCACATCTCTGCTAGAGGGGTCTTCCCGTTAAGTGAAGACACGTATACCTGCCAAGAAGAGCGGCAGGCATGCTTCGAAACACCGGAACCTAGCCCTAGCTGGACGAAATTCACAGACAGTGAAATCGTTCAGGCGGCGCTAATAGCACATGTAGGCATAACGCTTGTGTTTAAGGCCCGCTTGGCACTCGGCTGACCACCACGGGAGCGGTCTGCGTGCAAAACGGCCAGACGTTCTAGTAATAGTAGTCAGGCCCACGGCGATGAGGTTGCCGGGAAGAACTCAACGGCCTCATCAACCGACCTAAACTCCTCGAATGGGAAAGAGAAATCAGTCATTTCCTGAAATGCGAACCACCGTGTCCGCGCCAAGCAGCCCAGAAAGTGATATTTGAATAGGATAGTGATCACTACCATGGAGATCATCGACCACCCCCAACCCCAAATCAGGCTGTGCATCCAGAGAGGACAAAGATAGATCGAGGCAGGAAAATTAAGCGGTTCTAGGGCAGTGATGCGTAAACTCATCCACATTTAGGACACCCATCTACACCTCGTCGATCAGGTCGGCAAGGACTTGACCCCAGGGATTAATAGAATAGTCTCCCCAGAGGAGATTGTCGACCGTTCAGATCTCCAAGCAAGAGAAAGGACCACGGCAAACGTGCAACGGCGCGGTACAAGTCCCCCGCTTCGAAGTTGGCTGAGGTGGAATATACGCGGAAATAACCGTATACCTCCTATCCAGGTTCAGCTGCACAGCTACTGGCTAAAAGGAGGTATCTAAAGCAAAGAGAAAAATGGAGACATTATGCCGGGTGTAAATCGCGCATCCCCCTGCCCGGCCCACACACCGTGGTGGCAAAACCCTTATACCCCGGGAGAGTGGGCAGGGGGTACGCACTCAGCATGGTCTCCTGCAAAAGATAACTAACGGAGAACGGGACGAGCCTCCGCAGCTCCTCCCAGTTGGCCAGGAGTCCGCGGCAATTCCATTGAAGGAATATGCCCTCCAGGCCTAGCTCGGAGATGCGGGGGCCCTCTTCGAAGCGAAAACCCTCGCGGGAATGGCCGTACGCCTCCTGGAGACAGAACTCCGGGCGCTGTTGGCGGCTCCTTTAGTGCTGTCCTCCTTTCGGGGGGCAGCTTTTTGAAGGGAAGAGGGGGCTTGGGGAAGGGAGAGATTTAAGATTTAAGATAAGTTACCGGTGGGTTGCTGCCCAATCCAAGTGGATTCTACATATATGGCCGCTAGGGTGAAACGAGAAATATCATCTATAAAAGGTGGAGGAGACCACTTTGTGACAAAAATTTAAAAAACGACGGGTTAAAAGATTCCTCCGCCAATATGAATCGAAGACGGGTGTGTTGAGGAATAGTTAAAAGGGTCGGGAAACAGGACAACCGGAGAATGGTAAAATGGCTACAATCCAATAAAAGGTGGGCAACCGATTGGTCCCCACCACAAAAACGACAGCGAGGGCTGATATGGGCATCGCCCGAAACAAGATGGCCGTGAGTAAGTCTCGTGTGGCCAATGCGAACTCGGCAAAGGGCCACCTCCAACGACCGCATTCTATGACGACTCGAGGGCCAAGAGCGGATAGAATTTTTTATTTTGCATAGTTTGGATGATGAACAGTCATCCCATTCATTCTGCCACAGTTGAAAAATATACTTTCTTATTGAAGGAAAGTAGTCCCTAAAAGGCAGAGCAGAGTTCTCAGGGGACACAGAATGTGCTGAGCGGGCCAGCCGATCAGCCTTCTCGTTGCCCAGGACCCCCACATGCCCAGGAACCCAGCAAAAAATAATTCTATATCGGGATGCATTTTGGATCAGCCAGTTGCAAATTTGTGACCACGGGATGGGACGCATTAAAAGATCTAATTGATTGTAAGACACTCCTTGAGTCGGAAAAAATGACAAAATCACTAAAAGGTAAGATTTGGATGAGTCTAAATGCTAAAAGGATTGCTGAAAGTTCAGCGGTAAAAATGGATGCTGCTGGCGGCAAAGATAAAGTTAAGAATTCTCCTCCAGGGTAGATGGCTGCGGCGCCCACGCCACCGTCCGACTTAGAGCCATCCGTGTAGAGTGGGCAGCATTGTTTGTGGGAGATCGAATGCTCTAAGAACAGGCTTTTAATGATGCGAGGGTCCATGGAGGACTTCTCCAGGGTCCACATTTTGGTACATACTGTGGGGAGAGGAGCACGCCACCTAGGGTTCAGTAAGGATGGAAGGGTAAGGACCCTTGGAGCACCCAGGTTAGAGAGATGATCTCCTATGCGAAGGTTCAAAGGGCGGGGTAAAGATGGCAACTTCATATGCCGCCGTTGATTCGGCAGCATACAGGCATCTGTAGACCTCTGATACAGGGGCTTGCTGTACTCGGCAGAGGTATCGCATGCAGATTTGAAGTCTATGGTAGGGCAAAGGGAGTACCCCACTCTCGCAGTAAAGGCTGTTGACAGGAGAAGTACGGAAAGCTCCACTAGAAAGGCGAACTCCAAGGTTTTGAATGGGGTTCACCATTTTAAGGGCTGAAGGGGAAGCCGATGAGTAAATTTGACAGCCATAATCCAATTTGGATTGAACGAGGGCTGTGTATAATGTCCACAATGTTTGTCGGTCACTGCCCCACGAAGTGTGTGAGAGGACTTTCAAAATGTCTAGAGCCCGCAGACAGCCTGTTCGAAGTCGGCGTAGGTGTGGTAACCAGGATAACTTTGGATCGAGAGTTACGCCAAGGAACCGAAACTCGGAGACGAACTCTATTTCTTCGCCTTGTAGGGATATAGATGGCGGAACAAGAACCCCTCTGCCTCGGTGAAAATACATTGCTTTGGTTTTGGTCGTGGAAAAGCGGAATCCCTTAAGTTGTGCTCTTTTGGATACAGCATCGACCGCCAGTTGTAGCCGACGCGCTGCTGATGAAAGGCGAGGTGAGGAACAGTATAGTGCTAAATCATCGACAAACAGAGTTGCCGATACACCTTCTGGGAGAGACGAAATAATATCATTGATGGCAATTATAAAACATAAGACACTTAAAACACTGCCCTGAGGAACTCCCTCCTCTTGGGGTTGCAGGTCAGAGTATGCGTCTCCAACACGTACCTTGAAGGATCGAGATGCTAAAAAACTTTGAATAAATGAAGGTAAAAGGCCTCTCATCCCCCAAACGTATAACTGCTTCAAGATGCCGTATCTCCATGTTGTGTCGTAGGCTTTCTCAATATCGAAAAATATGGCCAGGACTCGGTGCTTTAATGAGAAAGCTTTCCGGACCGATCCCTCGAAACGTACTAGTAGGTCAAGGGTACTATGACCTTTGCGGAAGCCACATTGAAATGGAGAGAGAAGGTGATTGGCTTCTAGGAACCAGTTTAGGCGCTCCAATATCATTTTTTCCAGCAACTTACTCAAACAGCTGGTGAGAGCTATAGGGCGATAGTGATCTGCATTCAACCCGTCCCTGCCCGGTTTGACAAAGGGAAGGATGATCCCAATGCGCCATGATGACGGGTAAAAACCCTTCACCCATATAAGGTTGTACAAATCAAGCAGGAAGAGAGTAGAGTATGGATGTAGGTGCCGAATCATGTCGAAATGGATCTCATCAAGGCCAGGGGAAGTAGATCTGCAAAGGGACAAAGTGCTTTGCAGCTCATAGATGCTGAATAGAGCGTTATACGGAAGGTTAGATTTTGTTGTGAAGTTGAGAGAATGAGATTCTTCCTTTGATTTGTAGGATTGAAAAGCCTTATCGTAACGGCTGACACTGCTGACGGCGCGAAAATAGTCAGCAAAAGCATTGCTGACCGCCAGGCCGTCATTCTCCAAGGAACCGTCTAAGTTGTGTGGGGGTATGATGATTAGCATAACGGCCCCTGATCTTATTAATCCTCTTCCAGATCTTAGCAGTAGGTGTCATAGAGGAGATCGATGAAACGTATCTGCGCCATGAATTTCGGCGAGCTTGACGAAGGGTTCTTTGGCGAAGCGCACGAGCTCGGTTTCGGTCGACCTTGTTGCACAAAGTTGGGTTCTTTCGGTATCGGGCGTGGGCTAACTTGTAATTTTTGATAGCTGTTGCACACGTCGAAGTCCACCAGGGCACGGTTGAGCGGCCCGTGACAGGTCGCCTCCGTGGGATGGTTTGTGTTGCTGCATTGTAGATAGTAGATGTTAAGTATTTTACTGCCGCGTCCACTCCATTGAAGGTCCCCAAAGATGCATTTGTGAAGGACGCCTCTTGGAAACCTTCCCAATCTGCATGACCTAAGTCCCACTTAAGGGGCATGGTTGTATGAGGGCTAACTTGAAGGGCCGACAAGACAATAGGGAAGTGGTCACTTCCATGGAGATCGTCAAGAATTGACCATCGAAATTCCGTGAAGCAATCAGGGGAACAAACAGAAAGGTCAACACAGCTAAAAGAGTCCGTCTGGACATGATAAGAGGTAAAATCGCCAGTATTTAAAACACAAAGAAGGTCAGATAATAAAAGAGACTCTAAAACACTGCCTTTGGCATTTCGAGTGATGTCACCCCAGTATGGGTGACGGGCGTTAAAATCTCCTAGTAATAAGAATGGGGAGGGTAACTGGTCTATAAGTTCTAAAAGGTCGGATCTTGACAATGATAAACAAGGGGGTAGGTAAATAGAGCAAACGGTAAAAAGCTTAGTAAGAAAAACCCTCACAGCAACAGCTTGGAGGGTAGTATGTAGGGAGATGAGAGAAACATGGTAGGATGAAGATACCATGATTGACACCCCTCCATGAGAGGGGCTTCCAGCAGGAGCAATAGAGTTGAAAGTGAGAAAACCGGGTACCGGCGGAAAGGGCCGTATACCCAGTTTATTCTCCTGGAGACAAATAACAGCGGGGTGGATAGTCGTCAAAAGAATTTTGAGTTCTTCCCACATTGGAAGAACTCCTTGACAATTCCATTGTAAAATGGAAGATATTATGTGTGACGATTAGATACCACTGTTGATATCTTTTTCTCTTTTGAGGCCGATAATGTATTTGAGGTTCTTCCCAAAAAGCTTGGGAGACGGAGAGCTGATTTTGAGGATCCTGCTTTTGCAGGGGGAGAAATCCTAGATGGAGTAGTAACTGAGGTTTTTTTCGTGGGTTTTGGAGAACCGACCGAGGCCCTTGATTGTAATTCGGGCTCGCAACCTGGCGGAAAAGGAAGATCAAGAAGGGATTTTCGGCCGGTAGATCCGGATTCATGGGTCGAGGGTATTTTAGGTGTCTGAGGAGTTGGTCCAACCGCCGCAGTTGGTGATGTTGGAGTATCAACTGCTTCAATCGGATCTTGGTTTGAAGGGTGAGCGGGGCGAACAGGTGATCTGAGCGAGGTGTGTGGAGCTGGGTGTATTTCTGCCATCGTTTGGATCAGGATGGGGCCTACGTCCTGTGAAGGGCGAGACGGACTTAAGGGCAGAGAATGTTCAACCATAGGGGAGGAGTCCATTGGAGATTCTCGGGGTTCGGCCGAGTCGGCTCCAGAGGCTGCCCGCTTATTGGTGGTCGATGACCCAGGTGAGGAATCCTTTCTCTTACCACTGGGCTTTGAGTCTCGTGGCCGGGTGGATGATCCTTCACTGGTCGATGTTGAGGATTCTTTCAAATAGCGCCTGATGTCTTCAAGCGTCTCACCCTGAGCGTCTTTCCCAGCTAGAGCTGCTGGAGAGAGGGGGGCTACATTAATTATCTCGGTATGAGAGCGATGCTTCGACTGCATATTCTGAATATTTTCGACGCCGCGAGTAGATCTAGGGTGAAGTGCTTCAGGCCGGTCGGAACTCGCGCGTGATGGTCGGTTTCGTCCAGCATCACGTAAAACGTCAGAGAAGAGCCGGCCGAGTGGCGAGGTTTGTGCTCGGGCACGCTGGCGGGCCTCTCTTATATCTAGACGTAGGGAGTCGCGCAAAGCGAGAACTTCCTTTTCATATAAAAATATAGAGCAGAGTTTCGACGCGGCACTGTGGGTACCTCCGCAGTTGGCACAGTGGGGCGTTTTGGTGCATTCGGGGCCATGGTAGTCAGAGCTACAATTCACGCAGGAGCGAGAGTGCCGACAAGCTCGGCCAACATGTCCAAATTGATTGCAATTGAAGCAGCGTCTGGGTAGTTCGATGTAGGGACTTACCGGGACACGAAGGTACCCAGCTTTAATATACTGCGGCAGTTCTTGTCGTTCAAATGTTAAAATTAGTGTGGCGGTTGGAACTTTAGTGGAGCCTAATGTTTTAGTTACCCTGTGTACGTGTGTCACACGTTGGGTACTGAGCTTACTCTGAAGGCGGGTGGGGTCGTAGTCCTTTAGTTCGTTTGAACGGACGACACCTTTGACGAAATTCAGACGCGGATGGGGCGAGACAGTTATTGGAATTTCAGCTATCGAAGATAGATTTCGCACAAGGTTGTGTTGAGAGTGGGATGACACCTCGACTACGACATCACCACTTCCTCTTGACCACATCCGGCGGGATTCACCACAGCGGGACTCAAAAGATTCATTGACGTCAAACACATCGACTTTTGCAAGTGGGATGTCAGATGATGAATTCATGACAAGAAAGCGAGGATAATCAAGATCTGGGTCTACTTCGTTGGAATAGGGGTCCAACGAGCGAGGAAAGGCTGAAAGGGAAGCTAAGGAACGTTTGGCACGAGAACCCTTACGAGAAGGGGAGGTTTTTGGTTTATGGCTAGCCATTGCAAAAAGAAAAAAACTTCGCATTCTCCCTCGGGGCTCCCCACCATGGAGGCCTACAAGGGCCCGGCACTACTGCAACTATGCAATCAGTTACGTCCGGTATGTCCTCTTGGAGAATGGATACGGATCCACCACACCATCTTTGTAACCCTAAGAGGCTGCCCGAGTTCTCCTACGCACGGAGAAAAGGGGCCAACGATGGGTTTCTCCTTGGGCATTCGGTAGACGAAGGCGGTGGAGATGCCCAGCCTCTTTCACCTTCATGAAAGAACAATTCAGAATCAATCCATTAAACGAGCAGAGGTCGGGTATTGATAAGGACCACTAGATAGGTGAAGGAAGAGGGGGAAATAAAGGGCAGTGGAAGATCGTAATATAGGAGGAAAGAAAGAGGGGTATGTTAAAAGTCTTGTTGGCAGCACCATGGGTCCCCTAGGGGGCCCAGGGCTGACCCCCCTCGCCACGAGAAGGCCAGAGCCTCTCTGGGAACAACCCCTGAAGAAAAGATCCCAGAGAGGTGGGGAAGGGAGAGTTAGGAATGGTAGCGAATGGAGGAATGCTGAAGTGGAAGAGCTAGTGAAAGAGAAGCGTGAACTGTTCAACAGGTATAGACAGAACAAAAGCGCAGAAAACAAGGGAAAAGTATAGGAGGAAGCGATAGGAAGTGAAAAATCGAGTGGCGCAGCTGAAGAGAGAAGTGAATGACATGTGGGGTGAGAGAGTGTCTGAGTGCTTTATAAATAATAAAAAGCAATTTTGGAAGGAAGTAAATTGTGTGAGAAAGAAGAAAGTTACATATATAAACATGACACACCTTGTGGTCCATACTAGGTGACCTTAGATAAAGATTATGGGGAAGACAGATAGTACACCTTGCAACTTCTGTGAACCTGTTACCTGAAGGCTATGGAGTTAATTATTTACTAGGAAACGCTGTTAGTCGGGCTTAAATTCAAAGTATTTATCTATACGACGTTTGAAGGTATCTTCGGTGTTGGAGTCTCTTACTTTACAAGGAAGCCCATTACATAAGTTGACGATTCGGTTAAAAAAGAAATTCTTAGATTCGTGCCAGTTAAAATGTTTCCCTATAATTTTGCAACCGTTTACTCTCGTGTAATTTGACTGGTCGATATTGAAATATTTATTTTGCAATCCATATTGTTTGTGTCTGATCATTTTTAAGAACTGAATTAGGCCCTCTCTTAATCTACGGTGAGTTAATGGAACTAGTTTAGTTATCTAAGTCGCTCTTCGTATATTTTGTTCTTTAAACTTTGTATCACTTTAGTAAGCCTTCGTTGGACTCGTTCTAATTTCGCTCTATCATTCTGGTAGTAGAGGCACCAGGCTTGAACGCACCAAGGAATTATAGAGAGTAAGGATTGCATTTTGCGACATATGCGAACGCTCTACCAATGAATCCAATTATTTCATTTGCTTTCTTAAGGCGATAAAAATGAGAGTGAAGGATGGAAGGGGCAAAGTAATCAGTACAGATGAAGAAATAAGGAAGAGATGGGGAGAATATTTTGAGTATTGCTAAATGTGGACGATAATATAGAGAAGTATAGCTGTTATGTCTTGGAATAGGTGGGATGATATCAGAGAGAATTAGAGAGAATCAAAGAATTAGCAAAAAAGAAGTGGAAGAGGCAGTGAAAAGGACAAAAAGTGGAAAGTTAGCGAGTATTTATGGGATAACAAGTGAGATGCTGAAAGCGGGGGATAGTGTGTAGTAAATTGGTTGGTGAGGTTGTTTAATGTATGTATGGACCAGGAGTGTGTGACAGAAGATTGGAGGAATGCATGTATTGTTCCTATTTACAAGGGAAAGAGTGAAAGATCCGAGTGTGGTAATTATAGGGGTATAAGTCTGTTAAGTGTACCTGGACAGGTATATGGACGAGTCCTGCGTGAAAGAGCTAAGAGGTGCACGGAAAGTCTGATTCTGATTGGAGAGGAACAAGGGCGGTTTAGGAAGGGGAGAGGGTGTGTGGATCAGATTTTTAATTTGAAGAATATAAGTGAGAAGTATCTGGAAAAGAATAAAAGAGTCCACATAGCATATATGGATCTGGAGAAAACGTAAAGCAGAGTGGACCAAAAGGGGGTGTTGAATGTGTTGAGAATGCTTGGGATTGAATGCACACTAATAAGAGCTAACAAAAGCTTTTATGTGTGAGGGTTGGGAGAAAGGAGGGTAACTGGTTCAGTGTAAAAACTGGACTCAGAAAAGGATGCGTGATGTCACCCTGGCTGTTCAATCTGTATATGAATGGTGTGGTGAGGGAGGTAGGTGAAAGAAAGAGTGGGAGGTAGGGGTGCAACATTAGTGAGTGAAAATGGAGAGATGTATGAGCTAGATAGAACAATTGTTGCTTGCAGATGATTCAGTGTTGGTGGCTGACTCAAAAGAGAAACTACAGGCACTGGGCGATGCATTTGGGGTTGTGTGTGACAGAAGGAAGCTTAGTGTGAATGAAGGCAAAAGCAAGGTAATGTGGTGCAATCGGTAGGGAATGAGTGGGCTACAAGTGAGTTTAAATGGGAGGAGGCTGGAAGAAGTGGTGTTTAAAGTATCTGGGTGTGGATCTGGAAGCTGATTGAAGGGGTGAAAATGAAATAGTGCAGCGAATGGAAAAGGGAGTGCAAGCATATGGTGCGATAAGGAGTCTCAAACTAAAGGAAAAGGAATGAGCAGACAGGCGCAAATGAGATTGTATGGGAGAGTGGTGGTTCCCACTGCTCTTTATGGTTGTGAAACATGAGCGCTGAATTTGAAAGAAAGGAGGATGGTTGAAGTTATGGAAATGAAAGGTCTAATAAGTATTTGTGGTGTGAGGTTGATTGACAACGTGAGAAACGAGAGAGTACGAGAGAGATGTGGAAGTAAAGTGAGTTTACTTGAAAGAGCTGATAGAGGTGCGATGAGATGATATGGTCACCTAGAGAGAATGAAGGATGAAAGGTTGGTAGAGAGAGTGCATGGATCTCGAGTGATAGAAAGGAGACAGCGTGGGCGTCCGAGAGGGGGGTGATGAAGTGTACGAGAATATGGTGGAACGAATGTGAGTGTGAGTGAAGGGCCATTCTCCCACCCTTTTTCACACTACCCTCTCCCTCCCTCTGTAAGAATGTGTGTGTGAATGGGAATGTTTTTTTTTTATATAACATAAATTGATTTTCATATTTTGTATAAAATGTCTTTTCTCTTCCTCAGCTAAATGTTAAATAGTTTTTCGAAAGACCACTCCAGTAAACTTAATCGCCACCATTTGTAAGGAGTGGCAGAGACTGTAGGGTTGAGATAACCAAACAAAGATTGTAAGTCCCGCCAGGACAGAGAGGGCTTTGATAGCTTCAAGACGTGACCAGATTACAATATTGTATGAGCTCGGAGGAGCCAGTTTTTGTTTGTAAAACGCTTAAGACGCCAATACCCACCTGGGTAACACGTGAGCCCTTTCTTCTTTTTTTTTTGGTTCTCTTGTCTGCTTTGGGCCGCTTGTTTGCTTTAGGCCTCCTGTTATTGACTTCTTGTCTACTGTGTTATCGGTTGGTTGATATTGCCCTGGCAGATATTTTTTTGTTGTTTGACTTAGCGTATTTTCTTTTGTATATATAGTCTAATTAAATGGGTTTTTTATAAATTTTGATTGGTATTCGTCAGATAATATTAATTGTGTATATAGGAAAAATTAGCTATCTATATTTTTGTGTGCATATTTAACCCATATTTTTCTTGTAAGTAAAGGACCGTACATACAATCCGTTTCATTTCCCCCTCGATTTCTCACGTCCGAATAAGTGTAGGAAGCGGGATGGATCGATTGGGGTTAGAGTCTAGATTTTCGGCCCGCTACAAGATGTCATTGCTGGACGGGGCCTGAGGATCCAGGAAGCAGAAAGGCGTGCTGTATTGTATTGTGGGAAGGTGGTGAGTAAGTGAGTCTAAGAGATAGTGGTGTACAAGAAGAGTGGGGTTTGGGAATACTGGTGAAAATAAGGAAGTGTTAGGGTTGCAAGAATTGCAAAGGTGACTGGAGATCAGGCTAATATCTTTCTTTGTTTATTTTGTTTGTTTTATTAATGTTGTTTTGTGTGTGTGTGTGTGTATATATATATATATATATATATATATATATATATATATATATATATATATATATATATATATATATATATTTGATAAATGAACAATAACGTTCTAGTAAATGCAGTTAGGTACGGGTAATAATGTTTCTTAATCCTCTAGAGAAGTCTCCTAGAGTTCCTCTGCCCTCTTCAGGAGCGTTACTTATACAAGGCAACTAGTTGCCTTGTTCGTATAAGTAACGCAAAGAGAGAGAAGCAAAGCAGAAACCAGAAACTCTAGCATCCAAAAAACGACCTAACAAAAGCATAAAACAAAAAACAACAGAACAAGCAAAAGCTGGACCATCCTGGGTTCATGAAAGTGAGAGTGAGGGAGATTCAACTGTCTGTTTGTATTGCAATGAGACAGTTGGTAATTCTCTGAGAGGTGGAGGGTGGGTTTGTTGTGCCATTTGCAAGAGATGAGCACATGAACAATGTGCAGGAATGCAAGATGATGAAGAGGTTTTTGTGTGTGAACTATGCAGGTAATGATGTTTCTTTATGTTATGGTATAACGGTATGAAGGACCCATACAGGAGTAAAATGGGCAATGTACAGGGGTACAGGATGATTAGGAAAATGGTTTTCTACGTCATTTATGCCAGTAAAGTTATGTTTCTTTGTTTTAGAGTTGAAGATTATGACAAACATTTAGACGGGTAAGATGGACCCCAGTGGTCCATCTTACCCCGTCATATCTTATTTTAGGGGCATTAAAATAGGGGTTTTTTAACATTCCGTGTTTCAATCTTTTCCTCCAAAAACCATGACCAGGGTGCGGATTGTAATCATAACACACCAAAGAACCACCACAACCCCTAAAATCTCACAAAATTATATAAATGTTGTTTCTAAGTAGTCCGTCTTACCCCACCTTCCCTTACCTACACTTGTTTTGTATCCTCTGCATCTCCCTCTTTTGCTGTTTCTGAGACGCGCCAGATACAGTCTCCTTTTCTTCCTTTGGCTGAGGTTTTTGAAAGTATAGAGGGTTCTGACTGCCAATTTTGATTTCTGGATCCGTTCTGTGACGTGCTTCCTGTACCCGGTAGAAGTGACCTTCATCCCGAGTACATTGCACTCGTTTGTGTAGGGATAACGCGTATCCCCACTCTCACATCTGCTGTTTTCCTTCTTCCCTATAGGACGATCTTAAATTTGTCGCCATTAGTTCGGATTTTCCATTTTGATTCATATTCGTTGACTTTTCTTATTTACACGGAAGTCATTCGAGCTTGCAAAGGCACCTTTCTATATCCACTATCTATGAGTTGACTTATGTCATCGGCGAACTGGATGTTCAGGCTAGTGGGGTATCTTGGCTCTGGGATGTCGGCTGTATATATCGAGTATAAGGTTGGACTGAGGCACCCGCCTAAGGCAATCTGCCTGGAGATTAAAGGTGGGACCGTCCATGCGCCCTATACTGATGTAGGCCGAACTCTCAATGACATAATCACAGAGGATTATTCCAAGCTTTGCGCTCAAACCCAGCTGGAGGATCCTGTATTGCATCCTCCTTAGCCATACTTTATCGAATGCTTTTGACACGTCCCTGCATACTATGTCTATATAGCTCCTGTTTTACTTCGCTTGAGCAATCTTTTCCTCTAAGTGCTCGACGAGGCTTCTGTTCAGGATTTTCTTGAAGAGTTTACCCCCAATTTCCAGAAGGGATATTGGGCGATAACTCCCCTTCCTCGCCGGAGGATTTCCAATAAAGAACATTTTTGCTGTTTGGTATGCGTCGGGAAAGTAGCCTACATTTAGGAAGGCCTTAGAGATATTGAGTAAACCGTCCCTCACGCATCTCGGTGCTTTGATGAAGTTTAACTTAGTCTGTTCCCAGTGTTACCTGAGAATTTCCTCTATTTCATTCTCAGATTTAATTTCACCTCGGTCATCTTCTAATTCCATCTTTTTCTCCTAGGGCATTCCTCTCATCTTCTTGATCTTCGCCCAGAATTCTTTCGTTGATGCTTCGCTATCTAGTTCTTCGATAGCTTCATTCCATTTCTCTTCTTGTTGTTCGTAAATTAAAATTTTTAGTTCTTCGTTTATTTCTCTCATACAGTACATGGTCTCATACGATCGGTCCGTTCGTATACAGAGATCTTTATATATGCAGTTTTGGGAATTGACTCTCTGTCAGCCTCGATCATCTGGGCTTCTAGCCGCTCCATTTCTTCGTCATTTCCTCGAGCGTCGCTTCGTCGAGGTTCGCTGGGGTGTAATTTCTTAGCAATTACTCGTAGTTATCACAATTCGCCCTGCTGTAATTCTTCCTTATGTGTGATGGTACCAATATAGGGTTACGCCCTATATGGTCGCTACAAAGTATCACTCCATTTTAATATATTTTTTTAATTTTAGGAGCCTATCTGGCGATTGCCCACTTGGGCATAAGTCGCCGGAATCACGACAGCCTAGCACTAGGCTACTTTAAAATAAGAATATGAAAACACAACAACGATAAAAAGGGAAGATGGCAACAATTGGGAAGCAAGCTCCGGCATCGGAGGGAGGTCTCCCTCCCCCCGGAGAGGAGCGTAAGACCTACAAAGAAAACAACAATACCTAATTAAATAAAGGGGAGAAGGCGGTCCTCCCCCCAAAAGTCTATAAGTCCACCAGTCAATGTGCACGAACTCGTCCCGAGTACAAGGGACAGGCGGTAGCGACCCCGGCCATCCCGGTACCGGGACAGGTAACGTGCGCGGAGATCGCCCGGACTGGGACATTCAACAAGAATGTGCCGAACACTCTGGGGGACAACGCAGTCTTCACAGTAGGGCGCTGGCGAGCGCTCCATCAAATGTTGGTGCGTCCCGCGAGTGTGTCCAATTCGGAGATGACAGAAAGCAACCTGAAGCCGCCGCGGCATTGAGGGGTAGGTCCATGGGAACAGTCGCGGCGCAATGGCACGCAACTTTAAGTTCCCTTCGACCGTCTCCCATCTTCTTTCCAAGCAGCCCGAAGAGCTGCCCGTATTCCTTCCATGTAGTCGGTGTGAGGAAGAGCGAAACGCTGGTCCGGTCGCAGAGCCCTCGCGGACTCTTTGGCGCGCTCATTCCACACAATTCCCACATGTCCAGAAACACAGCACAAGATAATCTCGACATCCGCCTGGCTTGCGAAAACAGTAGAATCACGGATATCGCGAAACAGGGGATGTGGAGATTTCAATGCCCCGAGAGCACGCAGGGCGCTTTGTGAGTCGAAATAGATCACAATCCGGTCTCCGAACCGGGCACGTCAAGTAATCTCCCGTACCGAGTGGTGTATTGCCACCAGCTCGGCCGTGAAGACAGACGCAGCGCCTGGCAGAGCCCCGCTGACTTCAAACAGAGGGGATACGGCGTGGAAGCCGACCCCCCTCTTGGGACTTGGAGCCATCCGTATACACTAGCACAGTTCCAGCGTGACACGAGGTGTGCTCCAAAAAGGTCGAACGCAATACTCCCGGCGCTGTACAAGCTTTGGGAGCAGAGGCGTGACGACAAATAGCCAAATGTGGTACCCTCCAGGGTGGCGTCCTAAGAGGAACCAGGGGCGCCACCGGCCCGAGAGCTATACCTAGCTCTCGAAGGAGTTTCTTGGCCCTAAACCCAAAGGGCTTAGGGTATGACTGGCGTCTCTCGGCGGCATAGGCACCGTCGAAATCAGCTGCGGATGCAGTGAGAGCTGTTGGCGAGTGAGGGAGGCGCCGGGATCGCGCGTAAAGGCGAATAATGCACTGTGCACGGCGTAGAGCGAGTGGCATCTCCCCAGCATTGACTAGTAGGCTCTCAATGGGAAAAGTGCGGAAGGCACCGGTCGCCAGGCGAAGGCCGGTGTGGTGGATCGAGTCCACCTTCCGCAATACACGCTCGGCTGCGGATGCATAAAACTCGCATCCGTAATCGAGCTTCGAACGAACAAAGGATCGATAAAGGTATCACTTCAGGGCTCATGTGATAATTAAAGGGTAAGAGGAAGTTAGCCAAGCAGATGTCCGACTCGGTGGCGCTCCTTTCCGTGATGAAGGTCGCAAAGTCGGGGCTCGGGCTCTGGACGATGTTCCTATCCAGGAGAGTATTCAAGCATCTGCCTATACCGTTGGTTCGAGAATACCTGGACTCGGCACATCGTGCGTTCACGTCCCCCATTGTTATCGTCTGGACACTTCAACCGAGTATATTCGGGATGCTGTGGTTGGGCAAATAGTCGCGTCTCGGGGTTGATATCCCGTGGCAACGACAATATTCCCCAGGCTCATTTCTACCTCTATGGCGAGGTAGATTCCTCCAAGTTCCTTGAATTTTATTCGCTTCTTAATTGCAATGGGTGCTCTGTCGTATCGTTCTTGGAAATGGTTCACTGTCAGCATATCACAGTTCCATATCTTGATTATGTCACTATCCGTGCTAACTCCCGTGTTCCGAAATGACTATTATATCAGCATCGATTTTTCGGAAAATGTTGCCGTATTGCACTCTTTTCGTGGTCTATCCGTGGGTGTTGATACTCAAGATTCTTAAGCTGTCTCTCTGCATTATGAGGACTACTCTACCGCTTCTTCAGTCTGGGTTCCCTGTTGGGGACCTTTTTGGGAGCAGGAGATAGATTTTTTTTCAGCAGTTTCTTCCTGGATTACTTCCATCCCCTTGTTCCTCTTTGATAATTGTTTTCTGGTGGGGGGGAGGGGGGCTCTTCGATTTACTCTTGGAGGCCCTCTGGGATCTTGTTCTTGGTTCTGTCTCTTTTTCTTCTTCGGATTGCGAGTCGCTTGGAGACACTTCTTGGGTATCATCTGGATCTTTCTCAGATGTTTTCTGCTTCACTTCTTTTTGTGGTTTGGGTAAGGCTGTACTCATATTGAGTATTTTTAATTACTTTGGAGATTTGGGTACTTTAATTGTAGGTAGGTTGTTTGCTTGTAGTAGTGAATTGAGTTCACTCTCATAACTTCCCGGGCTTCCCATATTGGCGATGTGGGCGTGAATGATGTATGTGAGGATCTTCGAGCTCACTTCGGAGTTGAGTTGCATCGTAGGTTGGTTTATGGTTGAGGTTTGGTTGGGTCGTGATGCTGCAGCCGGGTAGCTCTGGGCACTACGGGCTCGAGCTTCTTCTTCTTTCTTACCTCTTTTCTTCTGGGGCAATTTAGTGCCAAAATTCGGTGGTGACCGTTGCAATGTAAGCACTTTTTGGTCGTTGAGGCAGTCTTTAAACCTATTACCCTCCTCCCCGCATTCAGAACATAACTTGTCCTTGTTGGGGAAGGAGTGGCTCGTATGATTTTCCAGTTTGTGACAGGAAAAAAACATTTGTATATTGTAGTAATTTTCCTGTTCGATGTTCTTGGATGGGATCCTCATGTTGAAAGCTAGGAGCCGATCTCTTTTCGTTTGCTGTGCCATTTCGGTGGTCTGGTGCGTGATTTTAAACACATGGGTGTGGATATTATATTTGATTAATTGCCTTATCTTCGCCCATGGGTTTTGTTCTTCAATCTCTCTCTTGATTTCCTCTGTTGTTCTTTCTCCTATCCAGTTTTTTTCGATCTTACGACAGACGACGCTCCTATTGGCCGCCACCTGGGGGGAGGGGGGATTCTTGCCTCAAACCCGATCTTCTTTAGGGCTTCTGTTCCTCGGGTGGACAGTATTTCGTCCATGTCTTTGGTTTCTGAGCAAAGGGCTATGTACCCGTTGCTCACGTCAATCAGTCAGTCGGATCAGAGCAACCTTAAGTTCTTCGAACAGAACTAGGCACACCTGAGCTTTGGCCGGAACTGCATAGGCGGGGAGCCCCCTGAGGGAGACTCTCTTCGTCGTATCCATCTCCCTGAAGGGGGGTGGGGATCCCTGTTCCAAGTTGGTTCTCTTCTTTCTTGAATTGTGTTTTGTGAATGAAAGTTTAATGTGAGTGATGTGTTACGTGCTTAGGTGAGTGAGATGAAAATTCAGAAAAGGGGGTGTCCTCCCGCTGTAGTACGGTCCCGTGCTCTCGCGAACCAGTACTGCAATTGATGGAGTTTTGATGATGAAGGGATAGACCCGGGAAGGGATCCTCCCAAGGGGTGAATTATGGCGGACTTGATGATGGATAAAGGCCGAATCAACATCCTTCACCCGGGGAAGCCACCCTCTTCGGGGTTTTAAATTCGAGACTGCATCCTCCATAGCATAGAGACGGTTGCTTGCCCCTCTATGATCCTGGGCGGTAAACCCCCATGGATAAAGCTAAAGGCTAAATCAACGGAGTTCGCAGTCCGTCCCTTATCCTGGGGAGCCTCTGAAATTGATTTCTGCTGTGGGCTACTCCTCAAACCAGGTTCCGTCAATTCCCCTAATTATGCCATATCACAGTCGACTGGCAGAGTTGGAACGAGGGTTATGAGCAGTCGAGGTCCACGATTGCACGGTGCCCACCGGCCGGGAACGATGTAGGGAGCTTGAGCGTTCAAGTCAGTTTTACGTGACCGATGATGAAAAGGTGGTATTTTCTCTTTCCAAAGACAACCGTAGGGCTGTTTTAAAATAAGCTGGCTCGACTCGGGTGTCCTTGCTTCGAACGTAATAATGCAGAAAAGCACGAATATTATTCGGTAAGAAAACTTTACGTCTGCACGTCAAGTCTTAACAGCGAATAACCTTCCGTCTATATATTAAGGCGTGCTGTGGATAGGAATGAACGGAGACGAAGGGTTAGGGAAGGACGAGCTGCGTAGGGTGACACACAAACGCAGGTAATGAAGCTTTCAGGGGAAACCGGATAGCCGGACTCTGATGATGGATGGGAAACTGTAGTAGGTGGGTCACCTTGGTTAAGCAGCGGATAATGTGTGCGAATGGTGGAGTGGACGTGTTTCTGTCTGGTCATGCGCCATCCCGTCGCGGGAGATATGCGCGGGTTATTGAAAAAAACATATATATTTATGTATTAACCTCATCGCTGGATTTATCGACCAATGTGTGCATACCTTTATCTGGGACACGGTCTGTATCGTAAGAAAAATAAAGATAAAGAGAAAACTAGTGTAGCCAATATTACCCCTAACAGAAGGACACACACACACACACACACCTCGTAGACATCCTCTCGAAGCGCTCTAATTAGTTTCCCCTTTTGGCGAGTCGGCCCTAAAGCCAATAATATACCCCCCCCCCCTCACCCTATCAACTCTGTGACTCGGAGCTAGACAACTATCTGCTTTTAAGCCGTAAAAGGACACGTAAGTTGCTCTGCGATAGCTATTCCTCTCAATAAAGATACACAAGAAATTTTGTGTTTACCGACGAAAAAGAATTCACTTTGGAAGTGCCAACGAATAGTCAAAATAACAATGGCTCAAAGAAAAAGGACATCCATCCATCCCGCCTTTATCATGAATCTTCAAAATTTAGCCCCAAAAGACAACTGATTTCTGCGGGAGTGTCATGGATTGGTAAAACGAGGATCCATTTAATCGATACACAAAAATCCAGTGTTAATTTAGAAAATTACATCGAACGACTATCTATCGCCTTGCTTCCTGATCGCCATCAGCTCTATCCTAAAGGAGACTTCATTTTCCAGCAAGATGGTGCGCCCTCCCATACTACCAAAACAACACAAAATATTTACAAGAAAATTGTCCTCATTTTATCAAAAAGGATGAATGGCCTCCTCAATCGCTTGATTGCAACCCCTATGAACTATTCCATATGGAATTTACTTCAAGAAAAGATTTAAAGAAATAGAAAAAAAAACCATTTAGTGAATCTGAACTTAAAAAAAAATTCGTCTTGCAGGAGATAACAACGCTATGTGATATAAGAAAATGGATTTCTTCCTTTAAAACGCGATTAAGGGCTGTATTTGACCAAGAAGATGAACATATTGGTCATTTACGTCAATAAAGGCACATTGATTAAGATTTTTTTAGACATTATCCTTTGTCGGGAGCAATCGGCAAGCCAATTTTAGAGTGACTTAAGTTATTTTTTTATTGTAACAACACTATTAAAAGAATATTATTGAAATTTTTAAAGATAATATAAATACATATTATAAATTGTTGTATACGAATTTTCATCATTATCCAATTACATTTGACTGATTTATTGAAGTTTGCATTTAGTGGAGTTTTTGCTGGGGCAACGCCTTTCACTGATTTTCGGGACAAATACGATTTGCGCGATGAGGTGGTGTGCGCGACACACGATCGGAGATCAAGATACAGGCGCAAGCACAGAAGATGAATTGATACGACCTGCGCAGGGGGCATCCTAGTTAATCATACCAAGGTGTCTGTCATAACGTGCTTTGAATGTGGCTATTGTTGGGGCAGTTATCACACTCTGGGAGTGCATTCCAGGAGTTAATTACTCTAATGGAAAACTAGTTTCCTCTTAAGGTTGTCCTCTAATCTGGTTTTGCTAGCTTCACGGAGTGGCATCTCAAGTTGTTGGTGTTCAGTTAGAAAAACTTGGTGTAGGGGATGAACTCGAACCCTTGGATCAGCTTGAGGGTCTCTATCATGTCCCCTCTCATTATCCTGTTTTCCAATGTCTGTAGTCCAAGATGTTTGCACCTCTCCTCATAGGGCAGATATGATAGTTCCAGGACTAACTTGGATCCTCTTATCTGGACTCTCGCCAGTGACCTGATGTCCTGAAACAAATAGGGAGACCAGGTTTGAGCTCCATAGTCCAGAATCGGGCGTACCAGGGAGGGGTAAAGAAGCATCAGGATGTCCCCGCTGAGCACAGTAAAGTTCCTCTTTGCTTTGGCGGCTACTTTGGAGACATGCATTGAGGACTTGGAAGTTTGTCGAAACTATGATACTCCGACCTCGCTTTTGCGTGTTCTTCTGCAGCTGACTCTGGTTCAGTTGGTAGTCTGCCTGCTGGTTATGGTGTTTATGTGCATTGTTTTTCACTTCTTCCATCTTGTTTGCCAAGCCCCCCGGAGAGCTACCCTCATTCTTCTGTAGTCGGTGTGAGGAAGAAAGAAACGCTGGTCTGGTCGCCCAGTCCTCGCGGACTCTTTGGCGCTCTCATCGGCGTGCTCATTCTCCGCAATTCATACATGTCCAGGAACCCAGCAGAAGATAAACTCGACATCAGCCCGGCTCGCCAAATCCGTGGCGTCACGGATATCGCGAACGAGAGGATGCGGAGATTCCAATGCCCCCAGACACTCAGGGCGCTTTGTGAGTCGCTATAGATCACAATGCGATTTCCGAACGGGGCACGACGTGTTATCTTCCGTACCGAGCGGTGTAGTGCAACCACGTGGGCCGAGAAAACAGACGCAGCGGCTGTTAGAGCACAGCTGAATTCAAAAAGAGGTGTTACGTTGTGGAAACCGACCATCTCCTGAGACTTGGACCCGCTAGTATACACTAGCACGGATCCAGCGTGACAAAAAGCGTGCTATAAAAAGGGCCATGGCAAAACTCCGGGCGGTGTAGAAGCTTTGGGAACAGAAGCGTAGCGACAAATGGTCAAAGGAGGGACCATCTAGGGTGGCGCCCTGGGCAGAATCAGGGGCGCCACCCGAGAACTACACCGAGCTGGCCACGATTGTAAAAGCGAGGATCGAGTGACATTTCCCAAGGACTGGCAACTAGACTCTCAATGGAACACGTGCGGAAGACACTCAATGGAACACGTGCGAAAGACACGTGTCGCCAGGCGGAGACCAGTATAGTGGATCGAGACCACATTCCGAAATACACACTCGGCTGCGGATGAATAAAACTGGCATCAGTATTCAAGCTTCGAACGAACAAAGCATCGATAGTAAGACAAGGCAGTAGCCCTATCAAAACTCAGGGGGATGAACGTCACGATCGAAGAATATCCATGGCACGAGTACAAGAGACCCCAAGGCGGCGAATATGAGCTTCCCAGGTGAGGCGTCGGTCGAAAACAAGACCAAGGAAAATTGTACGAATCCACTACATCCAGGAGAACCCCGTTTAGGAAGAAATCCGGGTCGGGGTGGAGCCATCGTTGGCGGCAGAAGTGCACCACCTTAGTCTTAGCAAAGGAAAACCGAAACCTGTGCGCTTCAGCATAGCGAGAGGCGCGGTTCAATGCTTATTGGAGTCGACGCTCCAGAGTTGGAATATGGGTGGCACTAAAAGAGAACGAAAGGGCGCCCACGTAGAGAATAGCGAGAACATCTTCCGACAGCACAGAAGTGATAACATTTATGTTAGGGTACAGAGTGTGACACCGAGGGCAGTTACCTGCGCGCACCCTCTTCCTGCTCAATCGGGCCAGATAGGTCAACCCCCACCATTATGCGGAATCAACGATCTCGCAAAAACTCTGAGCTAAAGAATGGGAGTCACTTATCGCCTCATTGTGTGGAGAGTCCCCGTGATACGGGATCGCCATTCGGTAGCATAAGCCTTTTAATGATCCAAAAACACCGTGGCGTAGTGCAGGCTGCGAATGAAAGCATCGCAGACGGTATTTTCCAGTCGGAGGAAATATTCCGTCGAGGAGTGGAAAGTCCGGAAGAAAGGTGGCTTCCGCTATTATTATTATGAAAACCACTTAAGCCCTAAACAGGGTGGTCACACATGGCAACCACACAAAATACCCAGAGGCACTGTAGAGGAGCATTGTAGCAATTTCATCAACTTGCACACGCAGGACGTTAGAGAGATCGGGATCACTACTCTCCGGTTTGCGAAAATCGAACATAATAGATAGCGATTCACCAGGAGTCTGGGAGGATAGCCTCTACCCAGATCCTGGGGGGAGGGGGTCAAATCTAGGGTTTTTTCAAAAAACAACACTACAAACATTAAAATAACGTAGAAAAGGAATAGCTATCAATATTTTTATAATAATTAGTTTAATAATTATATTAAGATAAGAACAGATCATGATCGTGAATTGTGGGAGAGATGAATTGAGTCAGTATCAGAGAAATAACCCCAATTTAATATATATTTGTTGAAATTAGACACATAAATATACATTTTGAATAAAATAATGATAAATGGCGTTCATTTCTTGAAAAAAAATATAAACGGAGTTTTTTTATTTGCCAACCCCCTGTGCCTTCAGCGATATCACCACGCGCATTGAATGCTGGCGGAGCAGCATCCCGGCTGGAGAAAGCGGTCGCGAAGGATCCCGGCACGAACGCGGGGTCCGAGATTGCGGTCCCATTTTCATGGAGAACGGGAGGGAGGTCCTGCGATAACTTGCCCCGAATCCTTTTGACTCGTTTCCACACCTCTGCTAGAAAGGTCTTCCAGTTAAGTGAAAACACGTATGCCCGGCCAAGAAGAGCGGCGGGCGTGCTTCGAAACAGCGGAACCGAGCTCTAGCTCGACTAAATTCAGCGACAGTGAAATCGTGCAGGCGGCGCATGTAGGCATAACGCTTCTGTTTGAGGCCCGTCTCACACTCGACTGACTATTACGGAAGCAGTCGGCGTGCAAAACTGCCAGACGTTCTACTAGGAATAGTAGTTAGGCCCACGGCGATGAGGTTACAGAAAACTCAACAGCATCATCCACCGACCTAAAATTCTGAAATGCAGACCAGCGCGACCGCGGCAAGCACCACCGCCTCCTGTCCTTTACTTTAGTCCAAAAAATCAACTAAACGAAATTCTTTTTTATCTGGCATTTAAAAACTAAGATTCAACAAACAGTCCAGTAATGTTTGGTACCATCTGCTAAAGTTCCATTGTTCCCTTTCTGGTATTCATAAAGTATCATCTGTCTGGCTTATGTGTGTGTGTGTGTGTCACTAGTCACTGCCACTAATGAAGGGATCTAACAAAATGAAGCTCAAAGATCTTAGATGATATCAGTACGAGTTAAAAGGAATTAGTACAGTTATCTTTTAAAAAAGGCCGAGGCATCATTAGAACAATTATATGTAAACTTCTCGCAGTAAATTTGTAACAACTTAAAAACTCGAAACATTTTTTTTTAAATTGAATTCTTGACAAATTAATCTAAAGCCCATCGGCATCGGCACGTTCTCGGACGGAAGAGTTAAGCGTCGTGTATGCGAAGATGGGGGGGGGGGGAGAGTGAGACAATGTACCAATGGATTTCTCTACGAATGCCGAAATCTTTTGTTGTGCCTCTCGCCGGGAATCGAACCGAGTATCCCCCCCATCCAACCGGTGAGCGGGGTGGGAAGGTGGGTCCCATAAACACAGAACGGAATCCATCCAATCAACAACAACCAGGACTGCCGAACACCAGGGCCACCAGTGAGTGGCCCTTAAAAGCCCCCACCCACCCCAAGCCGCCTTCCAATCTGGGCACCAATGCACCCTCCCAACACGCACCTGTGTGATGAGTGCTTGTATTAAAAAAAAAATAAATGCTCGCCGTCTCACTCCCGTTCATCCCAGACAACCCACACGAACTTACGCACACGTACACACACAGACAGACTCAGGTTTCTCAGTCGAAAATTCGTCTCTGCGCCGTCGCCAAAACCCACCACGCGACACAACGTGTTTAACCGGAACTCAAAATGAACGCGTCAACGCACCAACATTGGCGCAGACAATGTTTCATACAACAAGCACAAGTGGGCGCAGACCATCTAGAACGTGGATGAGTGTCTGCACTGATATCCATTACATAAACCTAATTATAAAGCTTTTTAGCAACTTTTTCAGCAATTTGGGTCGCCCTAAATTTTCTATTTAATCAGTATTTACCTATTAATAAGTGTAGGGAGCAATGAACATTTTGTTCAATTTTTACCTTCTTTCAACCCTCCCGCCATTCGAGAAGTGGGAAAACTATTGCCAGTTTGCAGTTTTACATTGGAGCTAACCCTGAAACTATTAATTAATAATAGGTCATCCGGAAAGTTCGAGCCCCTTTGGAAAAAAAATTTAAATATTTTCAATCAGCTTTAATCCCTTATTGAACTCTAATCTATTTAACATGTCAAATATCTTCGTCGCACTTCAAGAAGCCTGAAGAATTCGAGATCATAATTCTATTATGTACTTTCGTGAACAAGAGAAAAGTTTCTTGCCGCGAAGGAATGTATAAAGTAGTATCATGATGGGAAATGGTTGAAAAACTAAATGATAATAATATAATTGATTAAATTTAATTAAAAATATATCGTATTTTTCCAAAGATGAAGACACTTTCGGGATGGCGATATATATATATATGAATGGCAAAATGTTTCTATGAAAAATATCGTTTTAGGGGTAAATTTGCAGACGGGTCAGTTATCATTAGTAATGTATAACAAGGTGCTCATTGACAAGTGGCAGATATTTTATTAAAATATAACATCTAAAATAACTCTAATTCATAGCTAGAATATAAGAATGTCCGTTCTCTTCCAGCAAAAATAACACTTTATATTTTGCATTTAAAAACAATTTTAGTCAATTTCCATAATTACATGACATTATAACCTCTTTCACCTGAGATATATAAGTAGTTCACGTATGTGTGACTGAGAAAATTTATCTTTATTGTGGAAAAATTCTAACCAGATGTAAATTTGTAGGATTCAATATTATTAACGACGCGAAACTAGGAAACAAAACGAAATAGCAACTAGGCCAAACCGTTGGTGACAAGGAAAGTAAAAATATGAGCAATGTATATACAGCGAAAGGCCTACCCCCCTAGCCAGTCACTCCGCCCGATAAAGACAAATGCGTTGTTCACGTAGATGACAAATGCGCCGTTCACGCCCGATAAAGACTGCGTTGTTCACGTAGATGACAAATGCACCGTTCACGCCCGATAAGAACAAATGCGCCGTTCACGCCCGATAAAGACAAATGCGTCGTTCACGTAGATGACAAATGCGCCGTTCACGCCCGATAAAGACAAATGCGTTGTTCACGTAGATGACAAATGCGCCATTCACGCCCGATAAAGACAAATCCGTCGTTCACGTAGATGACAAATGCGCCGTTCACGCCCGATAGACAAATGCGTTGTTCACGTAGATGAAAAATGCTTCGTTCACTCCCGATAAAGACAAATGCGCCGTTCACGTAGATGACAAATGCGCCGTTCACGCCCGAAAAAGACAAATGCGCCGTTCACGCCCGATAAAGACAAATGCGCCGTTCACGCCCGATAAAGACAAATGCGTCGTTCACGCCCGATAAAGACAAATGCGCCGTTCACGCCCGATAAAGACAAATGCGCCGTTCACGACCGATAAAGACAAATGCGTCGTTCACGCCCGATAAAGACAAATGCGTTGTTCACGTAGATGACAAATGCGTTGTTCACGTAGATGACAAATGCGCCGTTCACGCCCGAAAAAGACAAATGCGCCGTTCACTCCCGATAAAGACAAATGCGTTGTTCACGTAGATGACAAATGCGCCGTTCACGCCCGAAAAAGACAAATGCGCCGTTCACGCCCGATAAAGACAAATGCGTCGTTCACGCCCGATAAAGACAAATGCGTCGTTCACGCCCGATAAAGACAAATGCGCCGTTCACGACCGATAAAGACAAATGCGTCGTTCACGCCCGATAAAACAAATGCGTTGTTCACGCCCGATAAAGACAAATGCGTCGTTCACGCCAGATAAAGACAAATGCGTTGTTCATGTAGATGACAAATGCGCCGTTCGCGCCCGATAAAGACAAATGCGTCGTCCACGCCCGATAAAGACAAATGCACCGTTCACGCCCGATAAAGACAAATGCGTTATTCACGTAGATGACAAATGCGCCGTTCACGCCCGATAAAGACAAATGCGTCGTTCACGCCCGATAAATACAAATGCGTTGTTCACGTAGATGACAAATGCGCCATTCACGCCCGATAAAGACAAATGCGTCGTTCACGCCCGATAAAGACAAATGCGTCGTTCACGCCCGATAAAGACAAATGCGCCGTTCACGCCCGATAAAGACAAATGCGCCGTTCACGCCCGATAAAGACAAATGCGTTGTTCACGTAGATGACAAATGCGCCGTTCACGCCCGAAAAAGACAAATGCGCCGTTCACTCCCAATAAAGACAAATGCGTTGTTCACGTAGATGACAAATGCGCCGTTCACGCCCGAAAAAGACAAATGCGCCGTTCACGCCCGATAAAGACAAATGCGTCGTTCACGCCCGATAAAGACAAATGCGCCGTTCACGCCCGATAAAGACAAATGCGCCGTTCACGACCGATAAAGACAAATGCGTCGTTCACGCCCGATAAAGACAAATGCGCCGTTCACGCCCGATAAAGACAAATGCGCCGTTCACGCCCGATAGAGACAAATGCGTTGTTCACGTAGATGAAAAATGCACCGTTCACGCCCGATAAAGACAAATGCGTCGTTCACGCCCGATAAAGACAAATGCGCCGTTCACGTCCGATAAAGACAAATGCGCCGTTCACGCCCGATAAAGACAAATGCGTTGTTCACGCACGATAAAGACAAATGCGTCGTTCACGCCCGATAAAACAAATGCGCCGTTCACGCCCGATAAAGACAAATGCGTTGTTCACGCCCGATAGACAAATGCGTCGTTCACGCCCGATAAAGACAAATTCGTTGTTCACGTAGATGACAAATGCGCCGTTCACGCCCGATAAAGACAAATGCGTCGTTCACGCCCGATAAAGACAAATGCGCCGTTCACGCCCGATAAAGACAAATGCGTCGTTCACGCCCGATAAAACAAATGCGTTGTTCACGCCCGATAAAGACAAATGCGTCGTTCACGCCAGATAAAGACAAATGCGTTGTTCATGTAGTTGACAAATGCGTCGTTCCAGCCTGACATGAGGTATTTAAAGCAAAGAAGAATGGAGGGATATGCTGGGTGTAAATAGCGCAACCTCCTCCTCCCGGGCCCCCATCCCGTGGTAGTGGGGTCGCAAAACCCTTATACCTCGGAAGGGTAGGCAAGGGGCACGCGCCAAACATACTCTCCTGCCAAAAATATCCTTCCAGTTTGCCCCGAGTCCGCACAAATTCCATTAAAGGCCTTTTCGTTTTTTTAAATTTTGAGACCCTCTGGAAAGTGCCTACTAGGGCAAATGGCGCCGTAGTAACACCCCAGCCTAATGTTAGGTTAGATTGAAAAAAAACCCAAAACAAATATCTAAATAACAGATAAAAAAGCACAAAGAATAAGACACAGGCTAAAAAAAAAGGAAAGGAGAAAGCAAAAAGGCAACAACAGGAGTGTTACAGAAAATTTAGCCAAAAAAGGGGAAAAAAGTGACAAAATATTTTGAAAAAGTGATAAAAGTGACCATTCACAAATGCAATAAAATCATCGCATTTTTTTAGCATAAATATAAATTAAGAGCATCCATCAGGACCCCACCCTCTAATCAACTCGGTACTTATTGAAAAAGGAAGCAAAATAGCTAGTTATTACAAATTTAGAATGCTAGTTACTACATATAAGTAAAAGTACTGAGTTCCAGCTACATATGCTTTCAATTTAGATAAGTATGCGTTTATTTATTCAAAAAGTATAAAATAAGAAACAAAGTAAATAACATTTTTTAAGTGTACAAAATAACCAACAAAAAGAAATAACATTTTGTATCATATGTGAACAAAGGTAACAGTACAAAAAGCATACATTAGGTAGGTAGTGTACATTAGGTTTTCTTAAAAAAGTCGGATATTAAAGAACTTTGCTTTTTTTTCAATTTTCTCTTCAATTGAAGAAACTTTCAAAGACTTTTTCTTTTCTTCCTGTTTTTTCTTAGATGTGGCATCAAGTAAAGACTGAGCTAAAGCTATTTCAGCATTATTACCTTTTGCTAAGCCTCTTCTTAGCTTTGTGGCAGCTTCTTCGAAAAAATTATCTGTTGTTCTAAGGTGAATATCTTCTTTTCTTGCTTCTTTTAATTTTGATTTTAACCCATCCAATTTTTGCTTTTTTTAACTTTAATTGCTTCAAATCCTTTGATTTCCGTTCTTCATTTTCTCTTGCTCTTTTTTATTTTCTTCTTCTATCTTTTTTTGCTCATTTAAGTAATTTTCATAGCTTTGTTTTGCTGATTTTCCCAAAGCAAAGAGCTTTTTTCCCATGGCGACCAATTTTATGTTATTTTTATAAATTTTCATAGCATACTTTATATTCAATCTGGCATTGAGCATTCTATCACTCATGGATGTTCTATGGTCACTTAATATATTTTTTTACATTGAAAATCCCATTTCAATAGCAGCTTGCCCATATGGCAAAGACAAGCAGCACTTTACAATTTTAAAGATATTAGGAAATTCTATTCCATCTGCAGTATTTTTTGTTTCAAATATTCCTCCCCCAAACTGATCAATTCTGGCATGAGCAGAAGCACTGGGTAGTTCTTCAACTTGCAACAATCTCCACTCATCAAATAATATATTTGAAGGGCATTCAAATGGCAGAGAACTAGCTATTTTTAATATAGCATTTGTCCTGTTAGATGATATTTTAATTGGTGCGAAATATCCAACATATTTTAAAATACTATCAGAAGAAAGAGCAGATGTGGAGAGCAAATGTATATACATCTTTTTAATACTTTGAACATCACTATCTGTTAAATCCTCCAAAATTGATGATTGCAGACCAAGATGGATATTTTTCATTGACATTAAGTTATTCACGTTAGATAGGCCTTCTGATAAAAGTGAGATTTTTTTTTTTTTTACATCAGACATGAAACTAGATGTGCATATTCTATTAGAAATCTCCATGACTAGTGCTTTTAATTCATTATATACCATATGAACTAACGGATTGGCAAACTGAAGGTTTTCTAAGAATTTCATATCATTTGAAAGGAGAGCTTTTGCCTTAAGCGGAACAAAGTTATTAAAGTATCTAATTAAGGCAGGCCGCTGCTCCAAAACCCTCTCAACAGCAAGCTCTAAAGTCAGCCATCTTAAAGAAACATGATCAATAAATGCATGTTTTGGTAAATTCTAAATCCTCCTGAATTGACATTCCTTTCTGGAATGCATTATGTAAAATGTGTATAAATTATAAGTACCTATATTGAGTAAGGACTTTCCAGTAATTTCTTTAGCCTCCTCATTGAAAAGTTTAAAAACTTTTTATTGACATTTGGTCCATCAGTACCAAATGCCAAACTTTTCACTCTCTGAAGTGATGCATTATCGATTGCTTTATCAATGCACCTTTTTAAATCTTCTGCCTTAGAATGACCGATCAAAAATGATTCCAGATGACTGGTTTTGATTTCTTTTAAATTTTCTGACCAGTATTGGACCATTACTTGCATTTCTGTTCTATTTTTGACGCATTGGTAGTTTCATCATACATTAAGGAAAAGAATCAATCTCCAAGACTTTCGAACATTTTTTCTCTAAAATATGGTCCTAATGCTTCAAGTTACCATGTATGAAAACTTGCATCTACAAAGTTTAAATTCAGAAGAATTTTTTTGAATCGGGGAAAAAAGGTCTGCAAATGTATTTCCAGCATCTTCGCAATCCTTGGCCGGA
This sequence comes from Ceratothoa steindachneri, assembly GCA_963969495.1. Lineage (NCBI taxonomy): Eukaryota > Metazoa > Arthropoda > Malacostraca > Isopoda > Cymothoidae > Ceratothoa > Ceratothoa steindachneri. The sequence goes on along the minus strand of OZ018322.1, from coordinate 128,077,329 downwards.
TTATCTCTCATAACCTCACAAATGCACAATTTAAGTTCAGCTTAAATCAAGTTTTTTCATTACTTGAATCTTGAATCTTAGAAATACTTAAATTCTGTTAGTTGTGAGTTCATTTACTATTTTTTATATGTTTGCTATTATTGTTGTGGTCCAATAAAGCTCGCTTTCCTTCATTACTAAAGGAAAGTTTCTAGTTACATATAATGCACAAAGCACTACCTGCTGCACTATCACTAACTTAGCACCACTCACTAAAGCACTGTCCTTCCTTGTTCTTGCAATCGAGCCATTCTTCTCTAAATTAAAATATTTTTTTGGCACATTTTCTGGTTCACTAAATGTAGTGTAATTGTCAATTGAAACAGATTAAGTAAAATATATGCAGATATCTGAAAAATGAAATATTATGAATTAATTATTGTATTTATAATTGGAGGGCTAATATAAGGACTGTATGGAATTGTGTACCTACTAATATCAGTTTTAAGATTGTAGTCTTTTAAAAATGGGAGCTAATAGCTATTGACAAAAAGTTATAAACAAAAAAAATTTGCACAAATCCTAACAGAATCAAATGTAAATGTTAACACAAAGAAACCTGTTCAGTGTTCAAATGAACAAAAGCTTGGGCACCTAGGGATTGCCAACCCCTTAGAATGTTGATCTTTATTATTCCACCTGAGGTAGTGAATACAGATTATTGTTTTTAATATATATTAATAAATATTTTGAAAATTAAAACACAGAAATACAAAAAAATATTTTTTTAAATGTCCAGAGTGAAAAAAGTGACAAAAAACCTACAAGGTGCAATAAAAAGTGAAAAAGTGACACTGTAACACCCCTGAGTAAGGAAGCGCGCGCTTGTGTCAGGGGTAGGCCCACCAATCCCCGGCGCAGGAACATGAGACCTACAACAAAGAGTCCAATGAAGTGGAGGAGGCCAGCGTGCCCCCCAAAGTCACATACTTCGCAGGGCTGTATGCACGAAGCAGTCGTGAGTAGAGGGGACAAGCGGTAACGCCCAGCTCATCCGGTACCTGCACAGGTAACGTGCGCGAAGGTAACCCAAATGGTTAATTCAACAAGAATGTGCTGAACAGTGGGGGGACAGCGCAGGCGAGCGCTCCATCAAATCGCGGTGCGTCCCGCGAGTACAGAAAGAAACCTGAAGCCGTCACGGAATAGCAGAGGAGAGGGGGGCGGGGGAATGCGAACAGTTGCAGCAAAATGGCACGCAACTTTAGGTTCCCCTCGACTGTCTCCCATCTTCTTTGCCAAGCAGCCCGGAGAGCTACCCGTATTCTTGCTGGTCTAGTAGCACAGTCCTCGCGGACTCTTTGGCGCCCTCATCGGCGCGCTCATTCCCCGCAATTCCTACATGTCCAGGAACCCAGCAGAAGATAATCTCGACATCCGCCCGGCTCGCCGAAACGTGACGTCACGGATATTGCGAACCAGGGGATACGGAGATTCAAATGCCCCGAGCACCCTGAGGGCAGTTTCTGTTTTGTTCTGTTTTTATAGAGCCCATCTGGCAACTGGCCACATGGGAATAAGTCGCCGGAAACAGGAAAGCCTAGAACTAGGCTACTTTAAAATAAAAATATGAAAACATAACAATGATAAAAATGTGAAAAACTTAACAATTAGGAAGCAATCTCCGGCGTCGGGGGGAGGTCCCCCTCACCCCGGTGCAGGAGCGTGCAACCTACAAAGAAAACAATAACAAACAAACAAAATAGAACCTTCTTAAATAAAGGGGAGAAGCCCGGCCTCCCCCCAAAAGTCAACAAGTTAATGTGCACGAACTCGTCCCGAGTAAAAGGGACAGGCGGTAGCGACCCCCCCCCCATCCCGGTACCGGGAGAGGTATCGTGCGCGAAGATCACCCAGACTGGGACATTCGACAAGAATGTGCCGAACAGTCTGGGGGACGACGATGTCGTCGCAATTGGGCGCTGGCTAGCGCTCCATCAGATAGCGATGCGTCACACGAGTGGTACCGATTCGGAGAAAACAGAAAGCGACCAGAAGCCGTCGCGGCATTGGGGGATATGTCCATGGGATGAGTCGCGGCGCAATGGCACGCAACTTTAAGTTCCCTTCGACCGTCTCCCATCTTCTTTGCCAAGCAGTCCGAAGAGCTGCCCGTATTCCTGTCATGTAGTCGGTGTGAGGAAGAGCGAAACGCTGGTCCGGACGCAGAGTCACTCTTTGGCGCCCTCATTCCCCGCAATTCCTACATGTCCAGGAACCCAGCAGAAGATAATCTCGATATCCACCCGGCTCGCAGAAACTGGCGTCACGGATATCGCGAACCAGGAAATGAGGAGATTCCAATGCCCCGAGAGGACTCAGGGCGCTTTGTGAGTTGCTATAGATCACAATCCGGTCTCCGAACCGCGCAAGTCGCGAAATCTCCCGTACCGAGTGGTGTATTACCACCAGCTCGGCCGTGAAGACAGACGCAGCGCCTGGCAGAGCCCCGCTGAGTTCAAACAGAGGGGATACGGCGTGGAAGCCGACCCCCTCTTGGGACTTGGAGCCATCCGAATACACTAACACGGTTCCAGCGTGACACGAGGTGTGCTCCAAAAAGGTCGAACGCAATACTCCCGGCGCTGTACAAGCTTTGGGAGCAGAGGCATAGCGACAAATAGCCAAATGCGGTACCCTCCAGGGTGGCGTCCTGGGCAGAACCAGGGGTGCCAAAAACCGAGAACTATATTTAGCTCTCGAAGGAGTTTCCTGGCCCTAAACCCAAAGGGCTTAGGGTATGACTGGCGTATCTCGGTGGCATAGGCATCGTCGAGATCACCTGCGAATGCAGTGAAAGCTGTTGGCGACTGAGAGAGGCGCAAGGCTCGCACGTACAGGCGAGTGATGCACTGCAAGCGGCGCAGAGCGAGTGGCATCTCCCCAGCATCGAACAACAGGCTCTCAATGGGGAAAGTGCGAATGGCACCGGTCGCAAAGCAAAGGCCGGTGTGGTGGATCGAATCCACCTTCCGCAATAAACGCTCGGCTGCGGATGCGTAAAACTCGCAGCATAGTCGAGCTTCGAACGAACAAAGGATCGATAAAAAAGTAGGGCAGTAGCCCTAACAGCGCCCCATGCGCTGAACGTCACGGAACGGAGAATATCCATGGCGCGGACACAACATACCCTAAGGCGGCGAATATGAAGCTCCCAGGTGAGGCGTCGGTCGAATACAAGACCAAGGAAACGGTGCGATTCAACCACATCCAGGTGCACCCCCATTAAGAAATAAATCTGGGTCGGGGGGGGACCCGTGGATGGCGGCAGAAGTGCACCACCTTAGTCTTGGCCAAAGAAAACGGAAACCTGTGCGCTTCGGCATAGCGAGAGACGCGGTTCAATGCCTGTTGGAGACGACGCTCCAGAGTTGGCATCTGGGCCGCGCCAAAAGAGATCGAAAGGTCGTCCACGTAGAGCGTAGCGAGAACATATTCCGGCAGCACCGAGGTGATACCATTGATGCTCAGGGCAAAGAGTGTGACACTGAGGACACTTCCCTGCGGGACACCCTCTTCCTGCTCGTATGGGCCGGAGAGGGCTCCCCCCCCCCACCCGTACGCGGAATGGACGATCACGCAAAAATTCAGATATAAAGATTGGGAAGCGTCCCGTCGCCCCCATCGTGTGGAGAGTCTCCATGATACCGTATCGCCATGCGGTATCATAGTCCTTCTCCAGATCAAAAAACACCGCGGCGTAGTGCTGTGTACGAAGGAAGGCCTCGCAGACGGCATTTTCCAGTCGGAGCAGAGCCTCCGACGTGGAGTGGAACTTGCGGAAGCCGCACTGTGCAGAAGACAGATGGCCTTCGCTATCCAGGAAAAAGGCTAATTTAACATTTACCAATTATTCCATCAACTTGCACACGCAAGAGGTTAGAGAGATTGGGAGGAAACCGGTCGGAGTAGAGTGATCTTTCCCGGTTTGCGAAAGGCGAGCAGAGTAGCGATTCGCCAGGAATCTGGGAGAAGATCCACCGCCCAGATCCTGTTGAACAAATCTAACAGAAAGGCCATGCCTGGCTGATCCAGGTGTCGAAGCATGGCGCAAGGGACATCGTACGGACCATGGGCGGTGTCCGCGCATGAAGCAAGAGCTGATCGATCCTCACTCACAGTAAACCTGTCGTTGAAGGGTTCTCCGCCTCTGGAGGTAAAGTCCAGCCGGCGGCCTTCCGCGACATCACGACTTGCATTGAATGCTGGCGGAGCAGCATCCCGGCTAGAGAATGCGGAAAAAGCGGTCGCGAAGGATTCCGCCACGGACGCGGGGTCAGAGATTGCGGTCCCATTCTCCAGGAGAACGGGAGAGGGGTCCTGTGAGAACATGTCCCGAATCCTTTAAACTCGCTTCCACACCTCTGCTGAAGGGGTCTTCCCGTTAAATGAAGACACGTATGCCGGCCAAGAAGAGCGGCGGGCGTGCTTCGAAATATACCGGAACCTACCCCTAGCCCGACGAAATTCAGCGACAGTGAAATCGTTCGGGCGGCGTTTATAGCGCATGTAGGCATAACGCTTCTGTTTGAGAGCCGTCTCACACTCAACCACCATGGGAGTGGAGCAATTTACACAGACTTCAGGTGACAGCGACTTTGCACGTCTACATGAACGATTTGTATGGCCGAAGCGGTGACAGTAACAGCACCGCCGCGGCAGTGGCACGAATGCCTTCATGCGGTAGCGGTACCAACCGGCACGCACCGACTCAGGGAGCTTGTCACAGTCGAACGTGACGAAGAGTGTAGGGAAGGTTCTCGAGGCCCCTCCCTGTTTTCTCATAACACGTTTGTCCGTGACCGCCCTATGGTCGGCCAGCTCTGAGGTGATGTTCTCTATGGAGTAGTCAACGAGTTCCCTCGCATAAACTACTACTTTCACAAAGTTCATATTAGAGTGCGGCGTCACACTCACTGCGGTGCCATTAAGTGTCCGAAGAGCACTTATCTTGGCCGCCTCGGAGGGATCCGCCGCATTTGCAAGAAGACTCCCGTCGGAGAAGCGGGTCACCTTCGGCTCTCTACCAATTACACTAACTAATGCTCTCTTCTGATGGATCATGTTGTCCTTGGCCAACATGGTGCCATCAGTGGAGCGAATAACGAGGAAGCGATGTTATCGAGGCTCCGCCGGCGCTCTTTTCGTCTTAGTTATAGGCAGGGGCTCTGCACCCGGGGAGGGGGGCAGAGGGGTCGGATGTGCCGATCTTGGCTTGGTCACTTACCAAAGTGGCAGCAGACCCATCCGTCCCCCCCCCCAGCCCCCGCGTATGGAGAGGAGCCCCGAGTCTTCTTAGTCTTTTTCTTATTTTTTTTTTATTTTTAGGATAGGAGGGCCGGGAGTGAACCCGCTTCTCCCCTTCGCCGGCAGGAGCTCCCAGGCCAGATGTACCAGCCTCATCCAGGTCCTTGTTCGAGATGGAGGTCCTGGTAGTCGCAGGGGCACCGGTCGGAGATCCCTCACCTACTTGTACTGCCTCGGAAACCCGGGCCGTTTGAGGAGGATCTTGCATAGGGGCGGATTCGGGTTCGGTGCTTGGCGCCGAGCCCGGATTCGCCCCCATGGAAGGCCCTACCGTCTGAGGCTGGGTTCCCTCTAGGACCATGTCTATCTCAGGGGGGGCCTCCTGCAGTTGCCCCCCCCCCCAGGACATCGCAGGTTCCCTTGGCAGCATTGTCACTAGTCACGTGTGGGGAGGCACAGGCCTTGACCCCGGCAAGGTTCAATATTCTTGCCAGCAGGTCTTTTGAGGGAAGCGACCGAAGGGGCCTGGCTTCCCTCTCCCCCCTAAGGAAGTGGTCCATACCGAGCCGTTTCACTGGGAAGCGGTCGGCTATAGGCTGACTGCTGGCTTTCTTGGCAGTCCCCTGGGAAAGAAACGGGAGGGACTGCGGCTGGAAAAAGAGAGGTGCCCGAAAGCACCTCCAGAGAAGGGGGTGAGGGGGAGTCCCCTACACCCGTAGGCGAAGGAGAGGACTAAGCCTCCTCTCCGGTTAGGGAAATTTGGATGGTCTCCTGCGCAAGCAAAGGGGGGAGGACCTCCATGTTTTCAATAGAGCTGCCCGAGGGCGGGCCCGTTGATGAACAAGGGGAAATGGCGCGAGATTTTGGATTTATTACATTTTCATTCATCGGCATGGTGACCCTATTTGTTCGACGGGAAGCAATCACCCATCACAGTAGCCCTCACTGCAAGGAGTGCGTACAGGACCTGCCAGAGCCAGGTGCCGCCATTTCGGACCACCCTCCCGCCTGGTGGCCTAGCAGTCCCTCAGAATGGCGGCTCCACCTTGGACATGGCGTAAAAAAATAATGGATTGTGAAGTGAGAAAGAAAGGGGATATGAGGAAGGTATGGTGGGGATGAAGCAGGTTGTTAAAAACCCACCATCCCGAACCGGAGCTCAGGGGTTAGGGAACATTGTCCCCTCCCCCGTTCAGCCCCGATTAGGGACGGTTGGCTCAGAAGAATGTCAGCATCTACCCTGTGAAATTAGAGGATGACCAGAGAAAGTTGTGGGAGAGGTTGTATGAAAAGCGACGAAGTAAGGGAGAAATAAAGGCAGAAGAGGCTAAGCTGGGGTCGGACGGGGTGCTGAGTCCTGTCAGCACGGCAGGGGGGATGGCATATCGCCGCACCCCTTACGGGGTCTAAAGCGCAGAGAAGAACGGAGACATCATGCCGAGTGTAAATCGCACATCCTCTTGCCCGGCCCCCATCCTGTCAAGGTCGGGCCGTAAAACCCTAAAAGCCCGGGAGGGTGGGCATGGGACACGCGCCCAGCATGGTCCCCTGCAAACATATGGCGAACGGGGAGCGGGAGGAGGAGAGCTCCGCAGCTCATCCCAGTTGGCCGGGAGTCCGAGGCCATTCCATTGAAGGAATATGGCCTCTAGGCCTAGCTTGTAGATATGGGGGGAGGGGGCCTCTTCGAAGAGAAGGCCCTCACGGGAATAGCCGTACACTTCCCGGAGGCAGAACTCTGGGCGCTTTTGGCCGGACGATGCGATGTCGCCTTCGAGGACTTATCGGGTGAGGTTGTCCGAGACTTATGCCCAAATAGGAGGGGACCAAATGGCTCCTAAAATTTATATATATATATATATATATATATATATATATATATATATATATATATATATATATATATATAAAAAATCAGGCGAGGTTGGGCACGCCATGCTAGTCTTTTCCTTGAAACCTTAGGTGAGCGGGGGAGCTCGGATGCGGGAGTCCCGCTGTTGTAGGATCCACCGTCTCCGAGGCACACAGCTTACCACTTGGTGCGGGCGAAGGGTCGGAAACTCTGTTAGTGCTATCCTCATTTCGGGTGGCAGATTTAAGAAACTCGTAAGATGGCCTCACGACTAACTTCGGGGGTGTTGCCTCCTGTGAGTCTAACGACTCGGTGGAGGCGCGCGGCCGTTTCGCATTACGGGAAACGGTCACGCTGGGGGAAGGGGTGGGAGCCTAGGTATTAGCCAGGGATGGGTGTGAACCCTTTGTGCCGCAAGCTTTACCAGGGGAGCGCCCGGGATGTGTAGAACCTGCAGAAGGGTTCCGAATGGGCGCGGAAACGACCGTGCTCGTAGGGCTGGAAGGGCCAGGAGCAGAGGCTGTTTTTCTTAGCATTGAGGCATAACACGTCCCAAGCAGAGCCGGGCGCGCCTGGACCAAGTCCTGAGCATAGCGAAATGAGAGACGATCCTAGGCCTGAACAGCCAGAATTTCCTTCTCAAGGAGATACGCATCACATTGCTTCGAAGAAGCAGGATGCACCTCTCCACAATTGATAACGCTGGTCACACATGATTTGGACTTATCGTGTGCGGCCTTGGACTAACTTACACAGACTTCGGGTAACCCAGACTTTGCACGTCGACAAGAGCGATTAGTATGGCCGAAGCACCTCCGCGGCAGTGACACGAATAACTTCACGCGATAGCGATGCCAACCGCCACGGACCGATTCAGTCGAACGTGACCAAGAGTGTAGGGGTGGGCCTCGAGGCCCCTCCCCATTTTCTCACCCCATGATCGGCCAGCTCTAAGGTGATGTCCTTTATGGAGCAGTCCACGAGTTCCGTCGCATAAATTACTTTCACAAATTTCATGGTAGATGGTATAATGGGTGGCAGACTCACCGGCAGGCCATCAAGTGTCCAAAGGGCACTGATCCTGGCCGCCTCGGACGGATTCGACAGAAGACTACAGTCCGAGAAACGGGTCACCTTCGGCTCTCTACCAATCACACTAGCTAGAGCTCTCCTCTGATGGATCATGTTGCCATTAACCAACATACTGCATCAGTGGAGGCCAGGTGGCACGGCCTCGGCAAGATCCTTCTCCGAAATGGAGAAGGTTCTGCCTGTTACAGGAGCACCAGACGGGAGAGGTAATCCCTCCTCTCCTCGTAAGGCTTCGGGGACCTGTGCCGTCTGAGGAGGAGCCTGCAAAGGGGCGTACACGAGTTCTATGCTTGGCACCGAGCCCGGGTTCAACCCCATGGAGGATTCTACCGTCTGGGGCTGGGTCACCTCAGGGACCATGTATATCTCAAGGGGGCCTCCATGTGCCCCCTCCCCACGAGACATCACAGGTTCAATTCGAGGTACCTTTTGTCATCTTATCTTTGGCCAGCGAACCGGCATCCTTTAGGGAAGAAAGGGGGGCACGTACGGTGGCCCCCTGTAAGCTCTTTATTCGCCCCGCAGATCTTTGAGGGCATGCATCGACGGGCCCTGCTTTCCCTCGCGTGCTTAAGAGGGTTGGCCCTATCGTGCAGCTCCCACCGGGAGCGATTAATAATGATCCGCCTGCCTGCATTCTTGGCAGTCCCTTTGGAAAGCAAAGGGGGGAGTGCAACTGTGAAGAGGAAGTCGCCCAAAAGCGACTCCAGAGAAGGGGGTGAGGGGAGTCCCCTGCACCCGTAGACATATGAGAGGAGTAAGCCTCCTCTCCGGTAGAAATAGTATGGAGGGTGCCATGCGAAAGTACAGGGGATGGGGCCTCCACCTTTTCCTTGGAGATGCCCGAAGGCGGAGTAAAGGGAAAGATTGATTTTTTTTTCATTCATGGGCATGGTGACCCTGGTCTTTTTCGCAGAACGCAAACACTAATTACCCCACGCAGTAGCCCTCTCTGCGAGGGGTGAATACGCGGCCGGCAAAACCAACTGCCGCTATTTGAAGCCACTCATCCCGCCGAGTGGTCTGGCAGCCCATCAGCATGGCGGCTCCGACTTCGGTTCGGGGTAAATTCGATAGAGATTGACAGGAGAAAGAAAGGTGATGTGAGGGAGGTGTGGGAGCGGATGAAGCAGGTTGTTAAAAACAAACCAACCCAAATCGGAGCTCAGGGGTGAAGGGACGTTGTCCCCTCCCGTCTCCGCCCCGTTTCGGGATGGTTGGCTGAGTAGAAGCTGGTCGGCGTCTACCCTGTGATATTAGAGGCCGACCAAAGAAAATTATTAGAGATTGTATGGCAGGTGTGGAAGAAGGATGAGAAGACAGGGTATCAGAAAAACGGAGAAGAGTCTAAGCTGGGGCCGGACAGGGCGCCGAGTCCCGTCAGCACGGTAGCCAGAAAAGCAAATCTCGTGCCGCCGCTTACGGGGTCCATTGAAGGGATATACCCTCCAGAACTATCTCGGAAGATATGCAGAGCCCTAATTCGATGTGAAGACGCTCACGGGAATGTCCGTACGCTTCCCGGAGAATGCGCTGAAGGTGCTGTCGCCTTCGAGGACTTATCGGTGGAGGTTAGGTTCGCGTTGCCTGTCCTCCATCCGGCTACAAACGTTTGAAGGGGAGGGGGGTCGCTTCAGGGGCGGGCATCCCTGATTTTGGAGGTTCCACCTTCTCAGAGCTACCCAGTCCAGCATTGTTGGGTGCGTAGTAACCGAGGCTCCTCTGGTGCTATCCTCCTTTCGTGGGGCAGCTTTAGGAACTCTGGAAGTTGACCTCACGACTACCTTTCAGAGGTGTTGCCTCCGGTGAGTCTAATGACTAGATGGAGGCATTCAGCTATTTTGCCTATCGGTAAACGCTGACGCTGGGGGAGGGGGGGGGAGCCCTGGTTTTAGCCGAGGCTGAATGTGAACCTTTTGTTCGACCAGCTATAGCTGGGGAGCGCTCGGGGTGAGTATAACTCAAGAAAATCATGCCCATAGGCCTGGAGGGGCCAGGAGCAGAGGGTCATTTTTTAAATTGAGACACAAGACGTTCTAGGCAAGGCCGGGCGCACAAGGACCAAGTCCTTAGCCTTGCGAAATGACAGACGAGCCGTAGCTTGAAAGGCCAGGATTTCCTACTTTAGGATATACTACCCTCTACATTGATCGAAGAAGCAGGGATGCTTGCTCTCCACAATTGATATACACGATAGGGATTTATCGTGCAAGGCCTTGGAGAAACTTAGACAGACTTCAGCTAAACCCAACTTTGCACGTTTAAAGGAACGCTTCGAGTCTGGGAAAGTTGTTGGTGCGTTTCCCCTCGCTCCCTCTCAGCCCTATTTTTATTTTTTAGTTTATTGTCCTACTCTTATCGCCTCAATCAATGGTATACCTACACTTGGTACCAGGAACTGTTTTCACTTGAAAAGATTGCAAATTAGGAACGCCCAGCCAGCGGGTTGAATAGATCTCTTTCATGGGGCCTGGGTAATTAGTACGCTTCCTTCTCGCTCCCTCTCAGCATTCCTTTTTCTCTAAGAATTTACCCTCTGTCTAGGCTTAAGGACTTGACCAGCTACTTCGTATCGTGTCAGAAGAGAGGCTTTTGAACCTCTATAAACGCCATTTAACCTATGCAGGTTCCAAGAGACCGGGCCTTGAGGAAACCTGGACGTTGGGACGCAAATAATGGGAATATCGGCTTTGCCCCCAATAACCACTTCCTTGCATTTAAGACACGTTGTTACTTGTTTCTTAGTCTAGCCTAATATTAGGCAGTAGCGTGAGTACGGCAACTTTTGCCCTAGTAGGCAGTCGCCAGATGGGCTCTTAAAACGTAAAAAAAAAACAACTAAACTTGCATGCAGGGGGCTGACCACCTCCCTGCGGGTGTTCTCGGGTACATAAAGCTGTACTGCTTGTTGTGAAGGGCGGGCTTTACTCCCTTGTTTGCTGTCAGGCCAACTAATAGGCTCGAGTCCCGTCTATGGGTCAGCCGCAACTAGTCTTCAGGTTCAAGCCGTCATGTCAAGCACTAGTTGTAGCACCTTCGCGACAATGGAATGAATGCGTTCACGTGGTATCGCTACCAAACGGTACGGAACGATTCAGGAAGTCTGTGACGGTTTAACGTAACGAAGTGTATAGGGGTGGGTCTCGAGGCCTCTCCCTGTTTTCTCATCACACGTTCGACCTTGACGGCTCCAAGGGCAGCCAGCTCTAAGGTGATGTCATCTATGGAGGAGTCTACGAGTTGCCTCGCATAAACTGCTCCTTTCATGATGTTTATGGTGGAGTGCGACGTCGCATTCACCGGAGGGAAATTAATCACGACCGTTTCGGAGGGATCTGGCTCATTCGCCAGAAGGCTCCAATCGGGGAAACGGGACACCTTCGGCTCTCTACCAATCAAGCAGGCTAGCGCTCTCCTCTGATGGATCATGTTGCCCTTGGCCAACATGCTACCATCAGTGGAGCGAATAATCAGAAAGCGTTTGAAGCCAGCGGACTCGAAAACGTCAGGTGGTCTCTCTGAGGGCCTCAAAGTAATTGAAGCTCTGCTCAACGCACTTGCATCTTTCGTCTTAGTCTGGGCGGGACACACCCACCCGAAAGGCACATCGGAGCCGGACGCGCCGATTTTGGTCTGGTCGCTTGCCGAAACGTCAGCGGACCCGACCGGCCCTGGAGTCCCTGCGGGCAGAGAAACCATTAGTCCTCTTTGTCTTCTTACTTCATTTATTTTGGGGAAAGTAGAGTGGGGATTGAACCCGCTTCTCTCCACCTCTGGGGGAAGCCCCTAGGTCGGACGGAACGACCTCAACAAGATCCTTCTCTGAAATGGAGAAGGGTCTTGGCTGTCAAAGTGGCACCTGCCGAGGAAAGTCCTACCTCACCTTGTGTGTTATCGGGGGCCCTGAGGGGTCTGAGGAGAAGCTTGCACAGGGGCGGACTAGGTTCGGTGTTTGGCGCCGAGCTTGGGTGAGACACCATGGAAGATCCTGCCGTCTGGATCGGGGTCACCTCCCGGACAATGTCCATCTAAGGGGAGGGGAGGGGAGGCTCCATGTGGCCCATCTCCTACCACCCAAGGCATCACGGATCCCATTTGTCTCGTCTCTGGCGAGCAGCCACAGCCTGTTTATATGAAAGGGGAAGACAGGCATGTAATAAGGAGAAGTAGAGATAGGCGGATCCACTAACGAGTAGGGTGGTGCTACGTGATCTCATGATGGCAGGAAGTTCACCAAGTCACCATGGCTACCGGACCAAACTCTGTCCAGGGGAGAACAGCTCCTCCTGGTACCAGGTGCAGGTAGACAAAAGAGGTCAAGGAGATATTCGTAAAAAGTATCACTGATAGGAAGTGAGGGGACAGCCCACCAACAACTTTGTACTTAGGCCGGGAGTACGTGCAGCTCGTCCGAGTACCAAATGTAACAGACTACACAGGGTATCCCCCTGCGAGATCCCGATGAGGAGACTATTAGGAGCGATTTTTTTTATTTATTTAAGGGGCTATCTGGCGACTATTAGGAGCGAGACTGAGAGGCAAGCGCGCGCGTAAATATAACGACTCATCCCCAGAGGCCGCATACGATGTTTTTTTTCGTTATTTCAATAAAAACAAACGAACCCTTTGAACTTCGGGTAGTTGGGGGTATGGCTACTTGAGTACGCGCAACTCTCCCGGCCCAACGGAGGATCATTCCAGCATCGGGGGCAAATTGGCTGGTACATTACCCTATAAGAGACCCTTCACCCCACCCTTAAAATAAGGGAGAGGGGGCACATCCCCGCCCCATTCGCGTATGTAGGCTTTCGAGTAGTGCTGTGCACGAAGGTGTATGCTCGGGGAGAGGGGAGAGGGGCTGGCACGCCCTCCACACACTCCCCATCCAAATCAATACAGTGGCTATTAGGGCCCTTGGACTGCGCCTCCCACCATGAGGGGGTAACGGGGTAAACCTCATCATCATAACCCAACCCGCCACCCCCGCCCTTAAAATTAGAACCCCAAAAGTCAAAACCAACGAGACATCTCCGCGAGAAAAGTGTGAAGTAAACATATGCGGACGGTACCTATATGCACCTCCCACCCCCCCGCTGAGAATGCAGGTAGCAGGCAAACTTCGGTCAGCTGTTCTATTTCTCCAAGCGCAATTTTCAGTAGACTGACCGCTAGCTACATATCCCCCTCTATGCATCCCCCAATTTAATTACTAAGGAGGTTGATAAGGTCCCTCCCAATGATTGCAACCCCCGCGCCCCATCCCCTAACACCTCATGTGATCTTATGCAACACCCCCCCCCCCAATCTAGCGGGAGGGGAGATCCATTCCTCCTTCAAGCGTGTTACCAAGTCGACTGGTAGTGAAAAGGGCAAAGTCCCCCCCCCCCCACTCAAATGTAACCGGTTGCCCTTTACAAAAAAATGCGCTCCACCCATTTGCATTTTTTCATCTGCATTTTTGAGACTTTGGTCCGGTTACTTTTTGGCAAAAAAAAAGTACAACAGTTTCTTTATTTCATAACTTTCTCATTTTAGCAATTGCCTTTAAACGTTTTCCTTTTATTAGATACATTTGAAAAACTTTCTCCCTTTAGCATTTGTCTTTTCAAAAAGGGGTTATTTATGAGGACATTCTTCTTTTAGCAGTTGCCTTTAGCAGGTATATCAAACGTTGGTTTTAATTGGCTTTCAAAGCCTTCTCCTTTGGCATTTGACTTTTCAACAACTCTTCCCTAAGCAGTTGCCTTTTCAGAATGTAATTTTTTCACAACTTTTTTTATTTTAGCAATAATTTCATTTTTACAAAAAAAAATACAGCTGATTCACTCAACCTATGCCTTTTTTGATTGGTTTTTAACTGGTTTTAAAACTGGTTTATAAGCCTAAAAAATGAACATTCATTTTTCAACTTTCCCCTTTAATAATGATCGTAATAATAATAATAATAATAATACAGCAATGTAATAAGTAATGATAATAATGAATCTTAGGGACCCACTAACTTACGATTGTACCTTTAAATACATAGGAAATCGTCTTTAAGGCGTGCCGGAAACACCTGTGGCCCTTTTCCGCCCACGAGGATTACAATTGAGGGGATCAGCAATCGTAGGCAAGCGTTTCTAGCCCATTATTTTCCCCACCACAGTTCCCACGCCAGAATAGCCTCCATCACTAGTGAAAAGGGGAGCTTAACTTCTCAAATAAATACACACAACCAATAGAGGGAATTGGAAGGCGTGTTTGTTAATATATATTTATTTAAAAAAAAAAAAAGTGGTTAAAAGAAAGGGAGAAGGCCGGCTTCCCCAAAAGGTCTAGAAGTCCACCAGTAAAGGTACACGCACTCATCCTGAGTACAAGGGACAGGCGGTAGCGACCCAACCCATCCCGGTACCAGGACAGGTAACGTGCGCGAAGATCAACCAGACTATGACATTCGACAAGAATGTGCTGAACAATCGGGGAACGACGCAGTCGTCACAATGGGGCGCGGGCGAGCGCTCCATCAAATGGCGATGCGGCACACGAGTGCGGCCGATTCGGAGAAGACAGAAAGCGACCTGAAGCCGTCGCGGCATTGGGGGATATGTCCATCGGAATAGTCGCGGCGCAATGGCTCGCAACTTTAAGTTCTCCTGGACCGTCTCCCCATTTTCTTTGCCAAGCAGTCCGAAGAGCTGCCATGTAGTTGATGTGAGGAAGAGCGAAACGCTGGTCCCGTCGCAGAGTCCTCGCGGACTCTTTGGCGCGCTCATTCCCCGCAATTCCTACATGTCCAGGAACCCACCAGAAGATAATCTCGACATCCACCCGGCCCGCCAAAACGGGGCGTCACGGATATCGCGACCCAGGGGATGCGGAGATTCCAATGCCCCGAGAGCACTTAGGGTGCTTTGTGAGTCGCTATAGATCACAATCCAGGCACCGAACCGAGCACGTCGCGTAATCTCCCGTACCAAGTGATGTATTGCCACCAGCTCGGCCGTGAAGACAGACGCAGCGCCTGGGAGAGCCCCGCTGAGTTCAAACGGGAGCCATCTGTATACAATGGCACGGTTCAAGCGTGACACGAGGTGTGCTCCAAAAAGGTCGAACGCAATACTCCCGGCGCTGTACAAGCTTTGGGAGCAGAGTCATGGCGACTAATCAAAGGTGGTACCCTCCAGGCAGGCGTCCTGGGAAGAACCAGGGGCGCCACCGGCCTGAGAGCTATACCTAGCTCTCGAAGGAGTTTCCTGGACCTAAACCCAAAGAGCTTAGGGTATGACTGGCGTCTCTCGGCGGCATAGGCACAGTCGAAATCAGCTGCGGATGCAGTGAGAGCTGTTGGCGACTGAGGGAGGCGCCGTGCTCGCGCGTACAGGCGAGTGATGCACTGTACGCGGGGTAGAGCGAGTGGCATCTCCCCAGCATCGACATGGCACCGGTCGCAAAGCGAAGGCCGGTGTGGTGGATCGAATCCACCTTCCGCAATAAACGCTCGGCTGCGGATGCATAAAACTCGCATTCGTAGACGAGCTTCGAACGAACAAAGGATCGATAAAAAAGTAAGGCATTAGCACTATCAGCGCCCCAAGCGCTGAATATCAGGGAGAGGAGAATATCCACAGCGCGGATATAAGATACCCTAGGCTGCGAATATGAGCTTCCCAGGTGAGGCGTCGGTCAAATACAAGCCTAAGGAAACGGTGCGATTTAACCACTTCTAGGTGAACCCCATTAAGAAACAAATCTGGGTCGGGGTGAAGCCGTGGATGGCGGAAGAAATACACCACCTTAGTCTTGGCAAAGGAAAACCGAAACCTGTGCGATTCGGCATAGCGAGAGACGCGGTTCAATGTCTGTTGGAGTCGACGCTCCAGAGTTGGCATCTGGGCCGCGCCAAAGGAGATCGAAAGGTGGTCCACGAAGAGCGTAGCGAGAACATCTTCCGGCAGCGCCGAAGTGATGACGTTGATGATCAGGGTAAAGAGTGTGACACTGAGGACACTTCCCTGCGCGACACCTTCTTCCTGCTCTATTGGGCCGGAGGGGGCTCCCCCACCCGTACGCGGAATCGACGATCTCGCAAAAATTTAGATATAAAGATTGGGAGGCGTCCCCTCGCCCCAATCGTGTGCAGTCTCCATGATACCGTATCGCATTGCGGTATCATAGGGCTTCTCCAGATCGAAAAACACCGTGGCGTAGTGCTGTGTACGAAGGAAGGCCTCGCACACGGCATTTTCCAGTCGGAGAGAGCATCCGACGTGAGGTGGACCTTGCGGAGGTCGCACTGTGCAGAAGACAGATGTCCTCCGTTGTCCAGGAAAAAGGCTAATCTAACATTTACCAATTTCCCCATCAACTTGCACACGCAAGAGGTTAGAGAGATTGGGCGGAAACCGGCCGGAGTAGAATGATCTCTCCCCGGTTTGCGAAAGGCGAGCACAGTAGCGATTCGCCAGGAATCTGGGAAGAGACCATCCACCCAGACCCTGTTGAACAAAGCATGGCATACGGGACATCGTCCGGACCATGGGCGGTGTCCGCACACGAGACAAGAGCGGAACGAAACTCACTAATAGTAAACCTGTCGTTGAAGGGTTCTCAGCCTCTGGAGGTAAAGTCCAGTCTGCGGCCTTCAGCATCCCGGCTAGAGAATGAGGAGAAAGCGGTCGCGAGGTTCGTGATTGCGGTCCTATTCTCCTGGAGAACGGGAGGGGGCTCCTGCGAGAACTTCCCCGAATCCTTTTGACTTGCTTTCACACCTCTGCTAGAGGGGTCTTCCCGTTAAGTATGCCCGCCAAGAAGAGCGGCAGGCGTGATTCGAAATATACCGGAACCTAGCCCTAGCCCTAGCCCGACGAAATTCAGCGACAGTGAAATCGTTCAGGCGGCGCTTATAGCGCATGTAGGTATAACGCTTCTGTTTGAGGGCTGTCTCACACTCGGCCGACCACTACGGGAGTGGTCGGTGTGCAAAACGGCCAGACGTTCTGGGAATAGTAGTCGGGCCCGCGGCGATTAGGTTACCCGAGAAGAACTCAACGGCCTCATCTACCGACCTAAACTCCTCGATTGAGATAGAGAATTCAGTCATTTCCTGAAATGCAGGCCACCGCGCCAAGCTCCACCGAGGTGGGCTCTCAGGCGGCAGTTGCCCTGAAAATGATATTTGAATGGCAAAGTCATCACTACCATGGAGGTCATCGACCACCCCCCCAATCAAAATCAGGCTCTGCATCCGAAGAGCACAAAGATAGATCAAAGCAAAAAAATGAAGCGGTTCTCGGGCAATGATGCGTAAACTCATTCACATTTAGGACACCCATCTCAAGCTCTTCGATCAGATCGGCAAGGAATTGTCCCCTGGGAGGATGCCTGCCGTTCAGATCTCCAAGCAAGAGAAAGGGCCTCGGCAACCGTGCCACGACGCGGCGGAAGTCCCCCGCGTCGAAGTCAGCTGACGGTGGAATGTACGTATAAATGATAGTATACCTCCTATACAGGTGAAACTGCACAGCCACTGCCTGAAAGGAGGTATCTAAAGTGAAAGGAAGAACGGAGACATCATGCCGGGTGTAAACCGCGCATCCCCCAGCCCGGCAATATCGGGGTGGTGGGGTCGCGGGGGCCCTCTTCAAACAAAAGACCCTCACGGGAATAACCGTACGCTTCCCGGAAGCTGTTGGCCGGACAAAGCGCTTAAGGCGCTGTCGCCTTCGAGGACTTATTGGGGGAGGTTGGGCTCGTCAGGCGAGTCTTTTCCTCCATCCGCCTCGAAACCTTAGGCGGGCGTTGTGGCTTCAGAGGAAGGGGGCCCTCTTTTCGAGGATCCACCGTCTCCGAGACACTTAGCCCACGACTAGGCGTGGGCGAAGGAGCCGAAGCTCCTTTGTTGCTGTCCTCCTTTCGGGGAACAGCTTTAGGATTCCCGGAAGATGGCCTGACGACCAATTGCAGAGGTGTTGCATCCTGTGAGCCTAACGACTGGGTGGAGGTGCGTGGCTGTTTCGCCTTACGGGAAACGGTTCCGATGGGGGAAGAGGAGGGAGCCCTGGTTTTAGCCGGGGATAGGTGTGAACCCTTTGTGCCACCAGCTTTACCAGGGAAGCGCCCGGTTGAGTAAAACCCACATAAGTGCTCCGAATGGGCGCAGAAACAACCTTGTTCGTTGGCCTGGATGGGCCAGGAGCAGAGGGTCTCTTTCTAACCATTGAAGCATAAGAAGGTCCCAGGCAGAGCCGGGCGCGCCAGGACCAAGTCCTTAGCCTCGCGGAATGAGAGTCGATCCTGGGCCTGAACGGCCAGGATTTGTTTCTCAATGAGATATGCACCACATTGCTTCGAAGTGGGGTGCGGCTCTCCGCAATTGACACACTTGGCCATACACGATTTGGACTTATCGTGTGCAGCCTTGGAGCAATTTAAACATACTTTGGGAGACCCCGACTTTGCACGTCTACATGAATGATTCGTATGGCCGAAGCGGTGACAGTAATAGCACTGCGGCGGCAGTGGCACCAATGCCTTCACGCGCTAGCGTTACCAACCGGCACGCACGGACTCATGGAGCTTGTCACAGTCGAACTTGACAAAGAGTGCAGGGGTGGGCCTCGAGGCCCCTCCCTGTTTTCTCATCACACGCTCGACCTTCACCGCCCCGTGGTCGGCCAGCTCTAGAGTGATATCTTCTATGGAGTAGTCCACGAGTTTCCTCGCATAAACTACTCCTTTCACAAAGTTCATGGTAGAGTGCGGCGTCACACTCACCGGGGTGCCGTGAAGTGCCCGAAGAGCACTTATCTTGGCCGCCTCTGCGGGATCCGCCGCATTTGACAGAAGGCTCCCGTTCGAGAAATGGGTCACCTTCGGCTCTCTACCAATTATACTAGCTAAAGCTCTCCTCTGATGGATCATGTTGCCCTTGGCCAACATGGTGCCATCAGTGGAGCGGATAACGAGGAAGCGTTTAAAGCCAGAGGGCTAGAAAACGCCGGGTAACCTCTGAATCAGGCGCCCCGATGTCATCGAGGCTCCACCCTGCGCCCTTTTGGTCTTATTCAGGGGCTCCGAACCCGGCAGAGGGGCCGGATGTGCTGTTTTTGGCTTGGTCGCTTACCAAAGCAACAGACCCATCCGTCCCCGCATGCCCCGCGGATGGAGAAGAGCCCCGAGTGTTTTTAGTCTTTTTTTTTAGGAGAGTGCGGGAAATGAACCCGCTTCTCCCCTCCACCGGCACGAGCCCCCAGGCCAGATGTACCGGCCTCAGCTAGGTCCTTCTCCGAGATGGAGAAGGTCGTGGCAGTTGCAGGGGCACCGGTCAGAGGAGATCCCTCCCCTCCTTGTACTGTCTTGGAAACCCGGGCCGTTTGAGGAGGACCTTGCATAGGGGCGGATTCGGGTTCGGTGCTTGGCGCCGAGCCCGGATTCGCTCCCATAGAAGGCCCTAGCTTCTGAGGCTGGGTTGCCTCAAGGACCATGTTTATCTCAGGGGGGGCCTCCAGTTAGCCCCCCCCCCGGACATCACAGGTCCCGTTGGCAGCGTTGTCACAGGTCACGTGTGGGAAGGCACAGGCCTCTACCCCGGCAAGGTTCAATATTCTTGCCAGCAGGTCTTTTGAGGGAAGCGACCGAAGGGGCCTGACTTCCCTCTCCCCCCCTAAGGGGGTTTGCCCTAACGAGCCGCTTCAATGTGGACCGGTTGGCTATGGGCTGCCTTTCTTGGCAGTCCCCTTGGAAAGAAAAGAGGGGACTGCTGCTGGAAAGAGGGAGGTGCCCGAGAGCACCTCCAGACAAGGGGGTGAGGGGGAGTCCCCTACACCCGTAGGCGAAGGAGAGGAGTAAGCCTCCTCTCTGGTTAGAGAAATTTGGAGGGTCCCTTGCGCAAACACAGGGGAGGGACCTCCATTTTTTCGGTGGAGATATCCGAGGGCGGCTCCGACGGTGGATGCGGGGAAATTAAGGGGGATTTTTTATTAGACTCATCATTGGGCATGGTGACCCTCTTTTTCTTACGGGATGCAATAGCTCATCACCCCTCGCAGTAGCCCGCTATGCAAGGGGTGCGTACGGGCCTGGCAGAGCCAGGTGCCGCCATTTAAGGCCACCCCTCCCGCCTGGTGACCTGGCAGCCCTTCAGCATGACGGCTCCACCTTGGGCACGGCGTAAAATTGATAGTGTGTGAAGAGAAAAGGAAAGGGGATATGAAGAAGGTATGGGTGGGGATGAAGCAGGTTGTTAAAAAAAAAACATCTCGAACCGGAGCTCAGGGGTTAGGGAACGTTGTCCCCTTCCCCCTCAGCCCCGATCCGGGACGGTTGGCTGAGAAGAAGGTCAGCATCTACCCTGTGAAATTAGATGCTGACCAGAGAAAGTTGTGGGAGAGGTATGAAAAGCGAGGAAACCGGGGGAAAACAAGTGTTTTGAAGGAAGGAGAAGTGGCTAAGCTGGGGTCGGAGGGGGTTCTGAATCCCGTCAGCACGGCGGCCAGGATAGCAAATCACCGTGCCCCTTACGGGGGTTTGTTAATATAACCTCACGCAAAGCACACCCCTCATATTGCCCTCTGCCCCTGGCGCTTCTGCCTCATCATGGCACCCTCATCCAGACAAAGATGCACTGAGCTGCAACGGATGTCACTAAAAGAGCGCCACATGCCTGCTGGTTACTTCGTAAACAAACATACATTGCCATCCTCCTTTTCCTCTGGTACATTTTTAATAGATTCAATTTAAAGAGAAGGAAATACCTGCTACAATACGCAAGACAAAACCAACGCGACATTGATCCGGGCGATTATAACAGGTAGATCGCAAACCTCGCCACTCAAACCACCTACATGAATCTATCCCTCCCTCGGCGCCTTTGAAGCCAAGGTCGTCATTGAGTGGCATCCCGTTTCGCAAAAGAAGCCACAAGAAATTCGCCAGTGGTAGAGCACTCCAGTGCCACTCTATACACGGCAAATGACCCCACCACCCCGGAGTGTCAAGGTGCCAACCAGCCTGCTCCCCTTTTTATCGGACACTTGGCGGCATCAGCTCATAAATCAGCATTCGGCACTCATCTAAGTATGCCGCTGTCGACACAACGCCAAATGCGCGAGGCAAGTGTAAGGCTTTTAAAACATGTGCGCCGACGGGAGTTTGGTGCAAGGGCGTTTGCACACCAAACACTTCTCTTAGCCTCGTCGTCGCGAATTTCCAGAGGAACCGTGGCGCCCAAGGAGGCCACCACCCATTTAGGGACAGGGGATAGGATGGGGTCTCAAGCAGTCAAATCAGACCCCCCCCCCTCCCCCGGTGTAATTTCTCTACAAATATTCATAATTACACACTGCTACTACTACCAACACACACAAACAACAACATGTGTCACCATACAGACGAAGAAGAGGCTCTGGGTGGGGTATCGAGGAGGAGGTTTTGGGTGACAACACGCGCACGCACACACACACACACTGCTACCGCAAAGACCCTCCCTCATCGGTCCATGAAGCGCGCGCACATTGGCAATTCACGGAGGACAGTCCACTGCAGTAATGACTGCAGATCCCCCTTCACCATGACCTTCAAATTTGGCACTGCACGGGCTAAAGATAGAATGGAGCGGGGGATAAGCAGGGGACTGAAAAGCTACGCCAAACCTCAGCTATCTGCCGGTGGTGCACACCAGTAGACATAATTCCCCACTTCTTGCCCCATACGCGCGCACGCGTGCATGTAAGTATATGTGCGCGCGCGCACGTGCGTAATGAAATTTGGCACAGAACTTCCCCGCCCCACTATGAACTTAAATGCATGACGACGCACGGCCACTGGCTCCTCCTCCTCTTTCGGACAACAAGAAGCAATTCGTCCGCAACACACTCAACTGCACCTCCATAGTGCGGCATCAAACACTAGGTAGCCATTTCCTGTCAAACAAACTACACACAAAACAAAGCCCCCCTCCGTGCAATCACCCCTTACAAACGCAAACTTAACTCCCCATCACCAATTTATGCATTAGGAGACCCCCAACATACCTATGCCACGAACTCAGCCCCCTCCCCCTCACACTTCCGTCAATTATCTCCTATCTTATCCCAACAATGAGACACCACAAACAAACACAATGTCGCACATGTTCAAAATTTCCCCCAAACAACTCAGTACTACCGGTACACCCACTGGACATAGCCAAAACGAGGAAGTGCGCCCCAGATACACAATTCACCTTTATCCAGGCGCGCAGTTATGGCCGTCACCACCCATCCCTACATTACTACAAACACCTAACACAACTTGTCCAAGATGCAGCCAAAACAGTAAAAACAGCACTGCCCAAACCTTGAACCACTACGAAGAACACCACACACGGAGAGTGAGTGAGTGTTAGTGCCGCAATGGCTAGGATGTTAAATAAGTATTTTCTGTCAGTATTTACACTCGAGGATATTCTAACTGTACCCAAAAGGACCTTGATCTTTGGGGGTAATAAGGAGAAATTAGAGGATATTTTAATTACAAAGGAGGTAGTCTCAAAAGAAATAAAATTAAATCTAGTAAAGCCCCAGGGCCTAACAAGATTTTCCTCTGACTTTGAAAGAATGTAGAGATGTGTTAAGTGAGCCTCTAGAATTGGTATTTACAAAAAATCGTTAGAAACTGGCGTTGTACCAAGGGCGAAGAAGAAAGCTAATGTGATACATATCTTTAAGAAAGGGAATAAAACTATATATCTAATTACCGGCCAGAGAGTTTGATATATTCCAATGGTCGGAGAAATGGCAAATAGAATTTAACATAAGTAACTGTAGTGAACTTAGTATAGGTAAGTGTAATCCGCTGAATAATTATAAATTGAAGGGCCGAGTTTTATGAAGGCCAGAATGCGAAAGAGAAACTTACAGTATCTATACACTTAAATTTCAATATATCTGAAAATATTCGTGCTTTCGTCTGTTTATAAAACTAACGGGTAATTCGGTAAACATATATTTAACAGAGGGCATACACAAGACATTCTCTTTGTATATAACAACAATTCCTAATAAACAAAATTTAGCAAGTAACAAAAGTATTCAACCACTCTAATAATATGCGAGAATATTGCTATTAAACAAAAGAAATCTTATAAATTCGATGAAAAGGGTAATGTCGAAGATTCAAGAAATTTCTAGAAACGAAACTGATCTAAACTGCCGAAAATTAGCACCGTCATTAAATGATAAGAATCAATGGAAGGACGTTTTCTTTGATCAATGCCGAAGGTCAAAGAAGTTTACAAGCTATTCGACAGCAAATAATTGAACTTCATTCAGATGGTTCAGATGGATTATACTATATGAGTATTTCAGAGCGAGTTTAATTGCCTTATGTAACTGCAGGTTCTATAATAAGAAAGCGTTGGGAGTATGGACTCACCTGCAACTTGCAAAGAGCCGGTACTCGTCGCAAGATTATCTATCAGTCTCGACGTTACTTGCTTCGAAAGCTAAAGAATAATCAAATGATGATGAAAATTCTACATAGCAATCTGGAATTGTCACAGATAAAATTAAGTAAAAGAACTATTGATGGAGAGCTCCATCGTAATGATCCGCATTCTTTCACTCGATAAACTCCACTTCTTTATAAAAAGGATTTAACGAAACGTTTAAAGTTTGCCAGAGAGCATCTTGAAAGAAGAAGTGAATTTAGGAACAATGTTATATGGTTAGATGAGACTAAAATAGAACCTTTCGACCAAAATGATGGTCGGTACGTTTAGAAGGAAGAAGGAACTGACTATGATCCTAAGCACACCATCCCACCCGTGAAACCCGGAGGAGGTAGTCTCATTGTTTAGTACTATTTAACTGCACAGGTCACAGGAACAATCAAAGTCATTAATGGGAAATCGGATACTGCAACGTATTGAAAGGTACTGGAGGAAAAGTTGCGCCCAATTACGGCTAAATTAATTCAAGAATAGTTTTAAGAAGGGAAAAATAAACTTCCTCCCATGGCCGAATCACCCGGCAGCCATCAATCCTACTGAGTATTTGTGTCGAAGAGTGAAGGCTGCAATCCGAAAGAGAAAGCCACAGAACCTTGGCTCTTTGACGGAGATTTGCGTAGAGTGGAACAAAATATCAAGAAATGATTGCGAAAAGCTAATAATATCAACCTATGAGAATCGTTTTTTTCGTGCTGTTATTGCAAACAAAGGTTTTGCCACTAACTAATGAAAAAATGAAATTATTATTGGTTAAATAATTTTGTCACCTGGTAATTTTTATTAGCAACTGTTATATACAAAGAAAATCTGTATTTCTTCTGTTAAATATATGTTTATTGAGTTTCCGATTAGTTTTATAACCAGACGAAAGCACGAACTATTTCATAAAATTGAACATTTAAGTGCAAATACTTGTGTCACCTCATTGCAGCTGCCCTGCTAAGTTCAGACCTCCGGATTAGAAAGCGGTGTATCAGTGCTAGGAATAGAGTTCATATGCTATTCGAGTTTATAGAGAGGAGAGCGAGAAACAAGAGTGCTGTTGATGCCATTCTAAAACTGTACCAGGCATTAGATAGGAGGCATTGTGACTATGAGGTGCAATATAGGTCACCTTCTTAGAGGCTGGATATTGCTATGTCCGAGTGGGGGAATAAGAGGTGTTCAGCCGCCGCTCTGTTTCATGCCTTTGTCACTAATAATGAAGGCCTACTAGCGACGTCACAAGAGGACGAAAGGCCATCATTTGGGCGAGCAGAGAGGAGAAAGTCGCCATTAAGGAAATCTGTCGTATTAAGCGAGCCAAGTCGACTGTAATGGAACTTTTGGCCGCTCCTGGTCGACTCTTTGCAACGGAGGTAGCACCAATCAAAGCCACCTGCAAGGGGCAGGATGGTACTTGGGGCATAAGTCGCTATACTCACCACAGCATACCACTGGGCTATATTGAAAAACGAATAATATATAAATAACAACGATAAAAAGGACATGGGCCCCAAAAAAGAGCAACCAGGAAGCGGGCTCCAGCGTCGGCGATAGGCACGCTTTTCCGGACGCAGGAACATGAGACCTACAACAAAGTCAAAAAAGTGGAGGAGGTCAGACTCCTCCAAATGGGGCGTGTAGTCCGCAAGTCGGTGTGCACGAACCAGTCCCGAGTACAAGAGACAAACGGTAGCGAGACCGCGCATCCAGGTACCGTAGGCCAAGATCACTCAGACCTGGACATTCAACGAAAATGGACCGAACAGTCTGGGGGACAACGCAGTCGACGTAATAAGGCGCAGGCGAGCGCTCCATCAAATGAGGGTGCGTCCCGCGAGTGTGTCCAATTTAGAGACGACAGAAAGAAACCTGAAGCCGTCGCGGCATTGGGGAAGAGGTTCATGAGAACAGTTGCGGCGCACTGGCACGTAACATTAAGCTCCATTCGGACGTTTCCCATCTTCTTTGCCAAGCCGCACGGAGGGCAACCCGTATTCCTGATATGTAATCGGTGTAAGGAGGAGCGAAACGCTGGTCTAGTAGCCCAGTCCTCGGGGACTCTTTGGAGCCCTCATTCCCGGCAATTCCTACATGTCCAGGAAACCAGCAGAAGATAATCTGGACATCTTCCCGGCTCGCCAAAACCGTGGCATCAAGGATATCGCGAACCAGGGGAGGCGGAGATTCCAATGCCCACAAGAGCACTCAGGGCGCTTTGAAGTCGCTATAGATCACGAACCGGCATAAGATCTGGTCTCCGAACCGGCCACGTCATGTTATCTCCCGTACCGAGAGGTGTATTGCAACCAGCTCAGCCGTGAAGACAGACGCAGGGCATGGCAGAGCATCGCTGACTGCAAACAGAGGGGATACAACGTGGAAAACAGACCCCCTCTTGGAAGTAGGAGCCATCCGTATACACTGGCACGGTTCCAGCGTGACAAAAAGTGTGCTCCCAAAAGGCAGAACGCAATACTCACGGCGCTGTTGAATTTTGGGAGCAGGAGCGTGGCCACAAATATTCATAGGTGGTACCCTTCAGGGTGGCGTCCTGGACAGAACCAAGAGCGCAACCGGCCCGAGAGCTATACGAAGATCTCAAAGAAGTTTCCTAGCAAATAAACCCTAAGTGCTTTGGGTATGACTGGCGTCTCACAGCGGAATAGGCACCGCCGAGATCAGCTGGGGATGCAGAAAAAGCTGTTGGAGAAGGGAAGGATGCGCCGGGCTCGCGGATACAGGCATATAACGCACTGTGCACCGCGCAGAGCGAGTGGCATCTCCCCAGCATCGACAAGTAGGCTGTCAATGGAGGACACCTCATATCGGGTAAAAATTCAGATATAAACATTGGGAGACGTCCTCTCGCCCCCGTCGTGTAGAGTCCCCATGATACCGTAGCACCATGAGGTATCATAGGCCTTCTCAGGATTGAAAAACTGTGGCGTAGTGTATCTACAAAGGAAGGCCTCGCAGACGGCATTTTTCAGTCGGAGTAGAGCATCCGACGTGGAGTGGAAATTGCGGAAGCAGCAATGTGCAGAAGACAATGGCTTCCGCTGTCTAGGAAAAAGGGTTAATCTAACCTTTACCAATTTCTGCCTCAATTTGTACACGCAGGAGGTTAGAGATATTGCGAGGAAACCGGTCAGGGTGGAGTGATTTCTGCCTGGTTTGCGAAAAGCAGGCACAGTAGCGATTCATCAGCAATCTGGGTGGATACCCTCTACCCAGATGTCGTACGGGACATCATCTGAAAGCAGGGGCGGTGTCCGCGCACGAAGCGCTTTGCCCCGGCGCAGAAACATGCGGCCTACAACAGTCAAATAAAGTGGAGGAGGCCAGCCTTCTCCAAAAAGTCGTATAGTCGACAAGTCATTGTGTACGAACCAGTCGCGTGTACAAGGGTCAAGCGGTAGCGACCCCGCAGAACGCGATTCACTCAAAGTTAACCTGTTGTTGAAGGAGTATCCGCCTATGGAGGTAAAGTCTAGTTGGCGGCCTTCAGCGAGAGCAGAGCGGCAGTGAATGCTGGCGGAGCAGCATTCCGGCTATAGAATGCGGTCGCGGTCATTGAGTTCATATTATCCTGGAGAACGGTAGGGGGATTCTGAGAGAACTTCCCCAGAATCCTTTTAACTCGCTTCCAAACCTCCGTTAGAGGGATCTTCCCGTTAAGTGAAGAGACGTATGCCCGCACGGAAGAGCGGTGGGCGTGCTTCGAAATATACCGGAACCTAGCCCTAGATCGACGAAATTCATCGACAGAGATGCAGCTTCAAGGCGATTGCATGAAAGGAGGTATCTAAGGCAAAGAGAAGAAGGGAGACTTCACATCGGGTGTAAATGGTGAATCCTCCTTATAGTCCGGGAGTGTAGGCAGGGGGCACGCGCCAAGCATGGTCTCCTGAAAAAGACCGCTAAGTGAAAACGGGACGAGACTAGCCTCCGTAGCTCTTCCTAGTTGGCCCGGAATCCGCAGCAATTCCATTGAAGGAATATGCCCTCCAGGCCTAGTTCCGAGCAGATGCGGGGTACCTCTAATAACAGAATACCCTCACGGGAATAGCCGTACGCTTCCCGTAGGTAGAACTCCGGACGCTGTTGACCAGACAATGCGCTGAAGGCACTGTCGCTTTCGACGACTTATCGGGGGGGGGGGGAGCTCCATGCGAGTTTTTTCCACCCTCCGCCTCGAAACTTTAGGCGGACAAGGCGGCTTCGGAGGCGGGGTCCCTCTTTTGCAGGAAAGACCGTCTTCAAACCAGCCAGCCTACCGCTGAGTGTGGGCGTAGGAGCCGAAGTTCATTTAATGCCATCCTTCTTTCGGGTGGCAGCTTTATGAACCCCGGAAGATGACCTCACGACCAACTTCATGGGTGTTGCCTCCTGTGAATCTAACGACTCGGTGGAGGCGCATGGCCGTTTCGCCTTACGGGAAACGGTCACGCTGGGAAAAGGGGTGGGAGCCCTGGTTTTAGCCGGGGCTCAGGGTGGGTAGAACCCGCAGAAGGGTTCCGAGTGGGCGGAGAAATTACCGTGCTCGTAGACTTGGAGGGGCCAGGAGCAGAGGATGTCATTCTTAACATTGAGGCATAAGAGATCCCGGGCAGCGCCGGGACCAAGTCCTTGCCTCACAAAATAAGAGACGATCCTGGGCCTAAACGGCCATGATTTCCTTCTCAAGGAGATACGCAGAGCATTGCTTTTAATAAGCGGGGTGCGACTCTTCGCAATCTGCCACATAAGATCTGGACTTATCATGTGCAGCCTTGAAGCAACTTAAACAAAATTTGGGTAACCAGGACTTTGAACCTCTACAGGGGACTTTGAACCTCTACAGGAGAGATAATTTGGCTGAGGCGGGGGCAATAGTAGCACCTCCGCGGCAAGCGAATAACTTGCACAAGCAAGAGGTTAAGAGAGATTGGGCGGAAACTGGCCGGAGAAGAGTTATCTCTACCCGGTTTGCGAAAAGCGAACACAGTAGCGATTCGCCAGGAATCTGGGAGGAGACCCTCCACCCAGATCCTGTTGAACAAATCTAACAGAAAGGCCATGCCTCGCTGATCCAGGTGTCGAAGCATGGCGTATGGGACATCGTCCGGACCATGGGCCGTGTCCGCGCACAGAGCAAGAGCGGAACGCCTCACTCACAGTAAACCTGTCGTTGAAGGGTTCTCCATCTTTGGAGGTTAAGTCCAGCCGGCGGACTTCCGCGACATCACGACGTGCATTAAATGCAGGCGGAGCAGCATCCCGGCTAGAGAATGCGGAAAAATCAGTCGCGAATGATTCCGCCACGGACGCGGGGTCCGAGATTGCGGTCCCATTCTCCTGGAGAATGGGGAAGGGATCTTGCGAGAACTTGCCCTGAATGCTTTTAACTCGGTTCCACACCTCTGCTAGAGGGGTCTTCCCGTTAAGTGAAGAAACGTATGCCCGCCAAGAAGACGGCAGGCGTGCTTCGAAATATACCGGAACCAAGCCCTAGCCCGACGAAATTCACCGACAGTGAAATCATTCGGGCGGCGCAAATAGCGCATGTAGGCATATCGCTTCTGCTTGAGGGCCGTCTCACACTCAGCTGACCACCGCGGGAGTGGTCAGCGTGCAAAACGGCCAGAACTTCTAGAAATAGTTGTCAGGCCAGCAGCGATGAAGTTGCCGGAGAAGAACTCAACGGCCTCGTCTACTGACCTAAACTCATCGTGAGATAAGGAATTCAGTCATTTCCTGAAATGCAGACCAACGCGCCCGCCCAAGCACCACCGGGGCGGGCTCTGGGGCGGCAGCAGCCCAGACAATGATATTTGAATGGGAAAGTGATCACTACCATAGAGGTCATCGACCACTCCCCACTCAAAATCGGGCTGTGCATCCGGAGAGCACAAAGATAGATCGAAGCAGGAAAATGAAGCTGTTCTCGGGCAGTGATGCGTAAACTCATCCACATTTAGGACACCTATCTCAAGCCCGTCAATCAAGTCGGCAAGGACTTGGCCCCGGGGATTGATAGAGTAGTCGCCCCAGAGGGGGTGTCTACCGTTTGGAAATCCGAAAAAGAGAAAGGGCCTCGGCAACCATGCCACGACGCAGCGGAAGTCCCCCGCGTCGAAGTCGGCGGAATGTACGCGGAAATAACAGTATACCTCCTACCAAGGTGCAGCTGCACAGCTACTGCCTGAAAGGAGGTATCTAGAGCGAAGAGAAGAGCGGAGACATCATGCCGGGTGTAAATCACACATCCTCCCGCCCGGCCCCCATCCTGTGGTGGTGGGGTCGCAAAACTCTTATACCCCGTGAGGGTGGGCAGGGGGCATGCGCACAGCATGGCCTCCTGCAAAAAGATAGCTAACGGGAAACGGGGCGAGACGAGCCTCTGCAGCTCCTCCCATTTGGTCAGGAGTCCACGGCAATCCTATTGAAGGAATATGCCCTGCAGGCCTAGCTCGGAGACGCGGTGACCCTCTTCGAACAGAAGGCCCTCACCGCAATGGCCGTACGCTTCCTGGAGGCAGAATCCCGGGCGCTGTTGGCCGGACAATGCGATGGAGCAGTCGCCTTCGAGGAGGCGGGCGTTGCGGCTTCTGGAGAGGGATGGGGCCCTCTTTCCGAGGATTTACCGTCGAAAAAGCAACCCAGCCCAGCACTAGGCGTGGGCGGAGGGGCCCAAGCTTCTTTGTTGCTGTTCTCCTTTCGGGGGGGCAGCTTTAAGAACCCCGAAAGATGGCCTGGCGACCCACTTCAGGGGTGTTGCCTCCTGAGAGTCCAACGACCGTTTCGCCTTACGGGAAACAGTCACGCTGGGGGAAGAGGAGGGAGCCCTGGTTTTAGCTGGGGCTGGGTCTGAACCCCTTGTGTCGCCAGCTTCACCAGGGGAGCGCCCGGGTTTGAGTAGAACCCGCAGAAGGGCTCCGAATGGGCGCGGAAAGAACAATGCTTGTTGGCCTGGATGGTCCAGGAGCAGAGGTTGTCTTTCTTAGCATTGAGGCGTAAGAGGTCCAAGACAGAGCCGGGCACGCCAGGACCAAGTCCTTAGCCTCGCGGAATGAGAGTCGATCCTGGGCCTGAACGGCCAGGATTTCTTTCTCAAGGAGATATGCACCACATTGCTTCAAAGAAGCGGGGTGCGGCTCTCCGCAATTGACACACTTGGCCACACACGATTTAGACTTATCGCGTGCGACCTTGGAGCAATTTACACAGACTTCGGGTGACCCCGACTTTGCACGTCTACGTGAGCGATTTGTATGGCCGAAGCGGTGACAGTTATAGCACCTCCACGGCAGTGGCACGAATGCTTCCACGCGTTAGCGGTACCAACCGGCACATACCGACTCATGGAGCTTGTCACAGTCGAACGTGACGAAGAGTGTAGGGGTGGGTCTCGAGGCCCCTCCCTGTTTTCTCATCACACGTTCGACCTTGACCGCCCCATGGTCGGTCAGCTCTAGGGTGATGTCCTCAATGGAGTAGTCAACGAGTTCCCTCGCATAAACTACTAACTTTCACAAAGTTCATGGTAGAGTGCGGCGTCACACTCACCGGGGTTCCATGAAGTGTCCGAAGAGCACTTATCTTGGCCGCCTCGGCGGGATTCGCCGCATTTGCCAGAAGGATCCCGTCCGAGAAACGGGTCACCCTTCGGTTCTCTACCAATTACACTAGCTAATCCTCTCCTCTGATGGATCATGTTGCCATTGGACAACATGGTGCCATCACTGGAGCGAATAACCAGGAAGCGTTTGAAGCTAGCGGGCTCGAAAACGCCGGGTAATCTCTGAATGAGGAGCCTCGATGTATTCGAGGCTTCGCTCTGCGCACTATCACATTTGGTCATAGTCAGGGGCTCTGCACCAGAAGGGCCAGAGGGGCCGGATATGCCGATCTTGACTTGGTCGCTTACTGAAGTGGCGGCAGACCCATGCGTCCCGGCAGCCCCCGCGGATGAAGAGGAGCTCCGAGTCTTTTTAGTCTTTTTTCTTTTTTAGGGGGATGGCGGGGAATGATCCCTCTTCTCCCCTCCGCCGGCAGGAGCTCCCAGGCCGGATCAATCGGCCTCAGCAAGGTCCTTCGAGATGGAGGAGGTCCTGGCAATCAGAGGAGGAGATCCCTACCCTCCTTGTACTGCCTTGGAAACCCTAGCCGTTTTGCGGAGGACCTTGCATAGGAGAGAGATTTGGAGGGTCCCCTGCGAGAGCACAGGATGGGGGGATACCTCCATTTTTTCTTTGGAGCTGCCCGGGGGTGGCATAGAGCAGCATTTAATTATGATCCCAAGGAAGATTATTCAAACGACCCGAAGTTGTCTATTGGAAGTTTGGAAAATGAATGTAAGTATTGCAAAGCACTAAAGTTCAAGGATGAGACTAATGGTTTTTGTTGCAGAAATAGAAAAGTTCAGTTGAAAGAAGTACCTATTCCAAGTCAACCATTACTTTCCAAATGTAGATTCAGTTGAATTTTTAAGATTCATAAAAGCTTACAACAACTGCTTTTCTATGACATCATTTGGAGCTAATGATGTAGCTTTGCCAGGGTGGAAATCAACATTCAGAGTCCAAGGCCAAATCTATCACAGAATTAGTTCAATTTATCCTTTGCTGAATGAGCCAAGCAAGTTTCTTCAAATCTATGTACTTCATTGAGGACCATAAAGTTCAATCAGGATAAAAAAAACAGCATATGAAATGATCCTAAGAAATGTAAATTCCGCCAAGGGTGAAATATTCTTATTGGATGCTCCAGGAGGAAATGGAAAAACTTTTGTGATAAATTTGATTATATCAGCTGTGAGAACCCAGAGAAAGATTGCACTTGCAGTAGCCTCATCTGGCATTCCTGCCACACTTCTACCAGGAGCTAGAACAGCCCATTCCATATTCAAGCTTCGATTGGATTTGAATGTTAATGAAAATCCAATCTGCAGCATCAAGAGAGGAACCACTGTGGCAAATCTTTTGCAAGAAACCCCAGTTAATGTTTTGGAACGAATGCACTATGGCTAACAGAAAGCTTTTAAAGCCTTGGATAAAACACAGCAGAGCATTAGGAAAAACAACTAGCTCATGGGTGGAGTGACCTTTCTTTTGTCAGGAGACTTCAGACAAACTCTGCCAGTGATTAAGAGAGGAACAGCAGCTGATGAACTCAATGCCTGCTTAAAGAATTCTTACGTTTGTAGTCATGTTCAAAGACTGTCCTTGAATAAAAACATGACGGTTCACCTACATGGAGATGTCAATGCTGGGATATTTGCTTCTCAACTTATGGAGCTAGGAAATGGTACAATTGTAAATAATGCAGATGGGGATATTTCACTTTCAGTAGGTTGTGGAATTTTGGTGAAGGATATTGAAGAACTGCAACTTAGGGTTTATCCAGAGCTACAGCATCACTTCCAAAACAAGAACTGGCCCTGTCAAAGGGCAATTCTAGCCCCAAGAAATGAAACAGTGCATGCCATAAACTGACCAAGCAGTTAACTATCCCACTGAGTTCCTTAACTCTCTTGATCCTCCTGGAATGCCTTCCCATAAGCTTTCCTTAAAAGGAGCACCAGTGATGTTAATAAATTTGAATGGAACAAGACTAATTGTGAAAAAAATGATGCCTCACCTTCTTCAAGTTCAAATTTTAACTGGTCAGGGGAAAGGAGAATTGGTTCTCATTCCACTGATACCTCCAAATATGCCATTTAAATTCAAAAGACTGCAATTTCCTATTAGAGTCAGCTTTGCAATGTCTATCAATAAAGCCCAAGGCCACTCTCTGAAGGTTGTGGGACTTCATTTGCTTTTCTCATGGCCAGCTCTATGTTGGATGCTCAAGAGTTGGAAATGGGAGAAATCTATTTATTCTCACTCCTAATAGAAATGGAAAGACAAAAAATAGGTAAACATGAAGATCGGCGGCGAGAACGATGGGACGCAAAATATTTCGTCCCTGTTCAAATATGTTTCACCTTTTTGGAGTAAATTCAAGGGGACTGCTTGTGGGGGGTTTAATAACTGCGGGAGGACCCCCTTACGATGATCCTGAGTTTCAATCAATTGGGAGGGGTCTGGGGGCACAGACCCCCAGTATATAATCATAATTGTTTATAGAATAAAGTTCTAACGCCCATGAATATGCATGCGCACGCGAACGAAACATACACGCAAAAAAAATACACTTTTTCGGGCGCGCCGCCGATCTTCATGTTTACCAAAAAATATTGTATATACTGGAACTTTGCAGTAGTTTCCATTATTTGGTTTACTAAAGTTTAGCAATGTCTACATGTTTTATTACATTTAAATCAATACAAATTGTGTTGGAATTTAACAGTTGATCTCATTTTTTTAAGGATAAATCAATAAATTTTCCTGCACTTTTGTGATTCAAAATTTCTATCCTTTGAGTCAAAATACAACCTGGTCTTTAACAAAACATTTATATTAAGTTGAGGAATAAGTTCTTGCGGGGTTTTTTTTAATGTTGTGTTGATTTAAGTTTTGTTGACGTGATTTGTGCACATATTAAGAAATAATAATAAATAATGAGAGTAAAATTTGCAAAGGTTAGGCTACGTCTCTTAACAGCGTAGACTATTAGGCTTTTACTTAGGCTACGTCTTGAAGTTGAGTAATAAGTAATTGCGGTTTATTTAAAAGTTGTGTTAATTTAATTTTTGCTCTGTACCCTCAAAATGGAATGTCAAGTTGAAAGAAAGGCGCATTTTCGACACTTGTTGTTATTCATTTTCAATCGAGACGGGAACAATGCAAAGGCAGCCAAAGCACGTCGCGATATTTGTGATGTGTACAGAGAAAATGCTTTATCAGAAAGAACAGCTCAATGGTGGTTTTCACGTTTCAAAAACGTGAAAACGAAGAACGTTCTGGTCGCCCCATTAAGTTGGATGAAGATCGATTGAACGACTTTCTTCATGAAAATCCTCATTAATCGACTAGAGAATTGGCTGTACAATTGGCGTGTGATCAGAAAACTGTAGTGAATCACCTTCATTCGATGGGGAAAGTTCAAAAACTTGGTGCATGGGTTCCGCACGGTTTGAGCGAAAGCAACAAACTTCAACGCTCCACGATTGCCGCATGTTTGCTTGCTCGTCACAAGGTTACTCGTGGATATAAGGACATCTCTTGACCGCATCATCACTGGCGACGAAAAGTGGTGTTTATGTCAACATGGACCATCGAAAACAATGGCTTAGCCCAAATAAAAAAACACTTCCGCGATTAAAGCAAGGACTTCATCCACGAAAGACTTTGCTGTGTGTGTGGTGGGATTGTGAAGGCATCATTCTTTATGAGCTCCTTGCGAACAACGAGATTCTCAATGCAGAACTCTACGTTCAACAAATGTATCGACTCACCGAAGCTATTCGTGAAAAGCGACCTCATCGACGTTATGAAGTCCTTCTGCAACACGACAATGCTCCTCACATTGCCCATATGACAAAAGACGCCATCCAAACGCTTAATTGGAAAATCTTGCCGCATCCTTCATATTCGCCAGACTTGGCTCTATCGGATTTCCATCTGTTCCAATCGCTCTCCAACAATTTGCGCGGCGTTTCGTTCAATACGGATGTGGAATTAAGAACCTGGTTAGACGAATTCTTCGAGTCAAAATCCAGAGATTTTTATTGCAGAGGCATCGAAAAACTAGTTGAACGTTGGGAAGAAGTCGTAAATAACAACGGAGAATACATTATTGATTAAATTGCATATTGTTAACAATTAAAAATGAAGTTTTTCTAAAATTTTTAATGGTAATGAATAAATTTGATAAAACCTCAAGAACTTATTCCTCAACCCAATAGAAGAGAAGCTACTATATGAGAAACTCACAAAGTAGCACGTGAGTTAAAGTTAAGCAATAAATGCAAAAAATCCCACAGGAAAATGAAAGGCGGATTCCAAGTATGTACTTTTGAACTAAACAAGTTCGAAAGTACTTGGAATCCGCCTTTCATTTTTCTGTGGGATGTTTTGTGTGTATATATATATATATATATATATATATATATATATATATATATATAATATTGAGTGATATACATTTCCCATATATGAGGAGCTTGTGCTTCTCAGGCAGAACCTTCGGCCTATTCGGCTATGTCAATGGGGTTTTGGTCTAAGAAAAAGTTAAAAGGTTTCCAGTACACATCTCCTATGTAGTGGCTTATTTCCTAGGCCGAAATGCACGAAAAACTTTTATGGGAATTCTGTTGATATACAGAAAAACATCCTCACAGCTCTTATTTTCATCTAAATATACGAAGAACTAAAAAACAAACAACCATGTCGTAATTTTAATGCATTTTCTGAACTTCACGATTTGAAATTATTTTATTAAAATTCCAAAATATTGAATAATCATTTATTTTTAACTCTTAAAAAGAAACTTTGATAAAAACTTCAAATATACGAAAAAAACACGCTCAATTTCAATAATTACATCGACAAACAAAGTTAAACTTGAACTAAGATAAAAAAAACTTCACTTCAAAAAATTGCCTTCCTAAAATATAGTGTTGGGGATTATAATGATGTCAAAATATTGACAAATTCCTATATTTATAGGAATTGAATTAAATAACTGGCAATTGACGAACAAAAGAAACCAAATTAGGGAGTGGTCTCGTGTCAGGGCAGGACGCAGAGATGATGCCTGGAACTGCGGGATCTTTTCTCTTATTATGGCGCAATTTTGTCTCCTCAGCCAGATAGATGGCTGAACGGCCGGTTACTCGAGTAACCGGCCCCTCAGATGTCTGAACTGCCTTTCTCATGCGCGGGAATCGAGGGATGGGATTAGTTTTATATTATTATATTTATTTGGGTGGTTTGGTCGGGTGAATAGGAGGAAAGTAAAAAAAAAAGTTAAGTAAAGTAAAAAAAAGAGTAAAAGCTAAAAATTATTTAGTAAAAAATAATAAGGAAAGTAAAAGAAAAGTAAAAGCTAATCATTATTTAATTTATAGAACTTTAAAATGACTCTAAATTTAAGCAACTAAGTTTTACCTATATTTCGTTGCCTCCATAAAAATTCGCTCATTCTTTTTTATTCCTCATTTTTGCCGTGGTTCAAAGCGATTCTATTTGGTTTGTGTGGCCACTTGTTTCTGGATCTTTAAAAGTTTTCGAGTGGTTAAGAACAGTCAAAGGTTTATACTGCATCTCTGGCAAGGAATCAATTCCATTCTATGCACGCCACTTATCAGAAATTATAGTCGTGCCAGCCAATACACATTCTTTAACTATAAATAATAATGTTTCTGCCGATCTATAAGGAACGGCATACACGAAAGAGCCGCGCGTTTCCCTGAAATTTCCTCCGAAAACTCACTGCATGGCAAAACCCTCCCGACATTATTCTTTCTTCGTGAGAACAAGAAGGATTCATCAATTTCTACTGTCAATTCATTTCCGCCGATGTTTATTGTATTTTGGATTTTCGAATTGGCGCACACTTCACGGATATGGTTCTCCCAGTTCGTAATAGCATTGCATGGCATGACATTTTTAGTTGTTCTTTACAAAAAAACAAACAGTTGTTGTTAAGTTGTTACACCATGCATGAACGAAAAAGATGATTGTTTCCATAGGTATTTTTGACCCTTCTCAATCCGGATTTGCGTTTACACTCTTGTTTGTGACAGCGCCATACAGGTGGGTAATAGGAGAACGAAAGTTTCATGTTGTGTCCATTTCTGCAAATTCTCTGCTGATGCACAATAGCTCTTTCTTGCAAATACTTGACTGCTTGTTCGATATTTTGCACCTCCCTAACAAGTTCGTAGGTTGTCATTTTTTTTAAGGGTGAAGACAATGTTTATGCTCCCAAACAAACCAAAGGATATCGTAAAACTAAAAATATCACAGGTTACTCAGTCGAGTAACCAGCTATTCAGCCCTCTATCTGCGGAGCTACTCACTCGAGTAATCGGCCGTTCAGCCTTCTGGCTGAGACGAAATTGCGCCATAATAAGAAAAAAGATCCGTACTGCGAATTGCCCATCCCCTACATAACAGGAACTGAGCCGAACCATTGCTTGAAAGTGGCAGTGGGCCCAGATCTTAAAGGGGCCAGAGCATTGTGGGACGATGGCAGGGCTATGACAAGCAGGGAACCTATCCCAACCACGCCCTCTAACCTGACACCGCCCATTTACCGATCCCCCTGGCACAAACTTAATTGAATGGGGGCTCACTTCCGATGCTGTTCCACCTGAGGGGTGGGTTACTAGCCCTGGCTAAGAGAGGGGGCTTGAGGCACCAATGGAATTTAAATGCACCCACCAGCGAAGGCGAGGGACGAAATGATAAATTTGCTCTTAAGCCAAGACCAACGAGAGCACATAACCAAAAGAAACTGTTTTAAAAGGTATTTGGGGTAGCTGGAAACCGAGGGTGCCAATGGACCCCCAAAGACTCGATGGGGGAGGGGGGCTGTTTAAACTTAAAAACAAAAATACCCCGTAATTAGCCCCTCCCCCACCCTTCTGGGGGTCGTCGCCAAGTACCTTACCAGGAAGAGGCAGGTCATTGGTACTAAACGCCAAGTTGCCTGGAGAGTTGAGCCTTCCACATCTCAAAATCTTCCCGGATGAGATTCCCCTGCCTGTAGGGATGGTGTGCATCAACGCCACGATAAAACTATACCCCATCATGCCTAATCATAAAAAATGCGGATTCCCACCAACAAATAACACCCCCTCGCTGGTATGATGGGAGAAGGGGGGGGGCAAAGCCTCGTCGATTGAATTGACGGTCCAGGATGGGGCGATTGGGCCTCACCCGGACTCACCTACCTAGTCCCCCCCACCAACACACACAGGCCAGGGTCGCCCCAGGGGCAGTGAAATAGAAAATCCATACCGACCCTCAGGATGGGATCCAAATATGGTAAATAGGAGCACCAAGAAATCCACCAGTTCCACCACCCCAGGTCCCCGGGACGGTGCCCCTCACATCTCCTCGCCAAGTGCAGGCGCGGCGCCACGCCCTGTGGTAGACGAGTACTCACCCGACCATACGACAGTGCCACTCATCTCCCCCGTCAAACGCATACCTGCAAAGAGAGAGAAGGAGGGTAAAACGAGTGTGAAGAGTATAACCATACATACCACCCACCACCTCACCTCCTTAGGAACAAGTTCCTTTAAAAACACCCCCACACCCCGACCTGCCCCAACACACCAATTATATCAGCTGTGAAGGACAAGCGGGCAAGGGCGGACGTAGTGCGGTGGAAGATTTGCCACACCCCCTTCCTCCCACGCGCGCATTTTTGTCAAGCAATGTGGGCAGCGAAGATGAAAGCAGAGGAGGGAATAAAGGTAATTTGATGAAGAAAGTAAGCGTCGAAAATGTATACAATTCAATTGGGCCTCGTCAAATCCATACCAATGTCAGTATCGGGTGTCGTTATCCGCAGGCTCCTCCCAGTTCTTTGGGCGAAACTCCGCCCCCTTTCTATCTAGTGGCTCCGCCCACTTCTCCGGCCGGCTTTCAATCAATACTATGGAAGTGTGTCAACTCTGGGGATAGGGAGCAGGGGGCGGTGAGGGCACAGGCCACACATACTAGGTCACGATGCAGTGGGCAGAGGGGGGAGGGGCAGATGAAGGGGGAAATGTACCTTCCAGCAAGTTTTTCGCGGTGGGGACGAATGTGTAGAATGGACATCTGCCTCCACCTCCTCATTAACCGTTAGAGCGCCAGAGAGGGTCACACGCTGTTAACAAATAAACCCAACTAACTCGGACACTTCCGCACACTGACGTGGCAGCGGGTAAAAAAACAAAACAAGAGCGAAATACATGAGGTACAAGAGTAACTTATACCCCCCCCCCCCCGTACTAGAAAATAACTTCGGAAGTAAAACTGCCTGGCAAAGGGGAAAATCGGGTAATCCAAACAAGAAAAATGAGTGGCGAATACACACCCTGGATAAGCCCCAGGAGAGCATTGTCGAACGAGAATCGTTGATGAAGTCATAGGGAAAGGCAAAAAAAAAAGGCGCACATCACCCCTGCATAGACCGCCATAGTACCAGTTGCATGTAATCCTATCCCATATAGTCAGCTGCAGTACTGCCCTGCGCAGTGCCACTCGCAGCCCCCCCCCCCCTTCCATATATACTACTCCCCTCCGCAGTGCCACCTGCAGCAACATCGATTCTTATGGCGCAGGTCTCCCTCCACCTTCGAGGCCAACAGCCGTTCCAAGGAGGCACAACAAGACACCCATGAGCGAGGCCACTGGCAACCGATCCCTCAGTCCCCGGGCCCAGCGTCAGAAGCGGGGTCGAGAGTAAGGATTAAAGTACATATAAATGAACGGGAAGCCGCCCCTGTCCCCCATCGCTACGCGCGCGCCAGGCTTTATTTATTAATACCCGTGCCAATGCAATACACTATAAGAGATCCCCTCACCCACCCTACACATCGAATAGAGACCGCTGCTGGCTTGGGGCCGTGCGCGCACGTGTGTGGGTACATTAAGGAGGCATTCACACACTAACACGACCACACAGTCGATGGTTAGTCGGCTGATTGTGGGCGGAGGGGGGGGGGGCGATTCGTGATCACCCGTGTGTTTCTAGGTCAGCACCGAGATAGGAATTAAACAGTGGCAATAGGTAGTAAACACCGTACCAGGACCAGACACCATATGAAGGCGCACAACCATATGCGCTCTCATATACACCTACATACAATGGCGCAAAAAAATATGTATACTATGTATATTTTGCGAGGAAACCAACGAGGACATTTCACGAGCCTACACAAGGATAAAATAATCTCGATATCTTCCTTTCACATTTGTACATCGCTCAGTTGTTCAAAGCAAGCAAACAAATGTTGCCGACGAAACGGAGACGACGGTACGATGAGGCCCGCCCCTTCCTCCGAGTCTATTACCAACAGCACAAAGCACAAAAGACACCCAACGGCGGGGATTCACAGACAGACCCCACTCGAAGGGGTCCTTCGCTTCTTGTCAGTCCGAGGGAACGAAGAAAACTTTGGGCGAAATTTTGTACGGGTTACCCTAATCTTATTTAAAAATAGGTTCACTTAGTTTCTTATTTTAAAATAGGATAAGTTAATTGAACAATGCCATATAAAAATAAATCTTGCAGCGTGTGATTGGTCAATCACGCACACGTGCTAAAAAAAAACTATAAAAGGGGTGGTTTCACTCAAGATCACGGATAGAGGAGGGGGAGGAGGAATGAGGTGCCCCACCCGAGTACACTGTTACACCTGGAGGAACAAAACGCCCTCCTGGCCCCAAACGAGATTGGGACTTCCTGGGCTGTATTCTCTCTAGACATTTCCACTTGGCCCCTTTTTGCGCCACTCTATTTACAAACCTCAATTTATTCTTGCCAGCAGCTGGCGAAAGATGGTCGCCGACCAGCTTTCGTCCATTCATCTCTAGTTGGAGGCTGGAAAGGATAGCCGGGTGGGGGGTCAGCCACCCCTAGTGTTGAAAAAAGAAACGTTTTTTTCCCAAAACAAATTTCAGAGAAAAACGCGTTTTTTTCAGTAT
This sequence comes from Ceratothoa steindachneri, assembly GCA_963969495.1. Taxonomy (NCBI): domain Eukaryota; kingdom Metazoa; phylum Arthropoda; class Malacostraca; order Isopoda; family Cymothoidae; genus Ceratothoa; species Ceratothoa steindachneri. The sequence goes on along the minus strand of OZ018322.1, from coordinate 128,036,069 downwards.
TTCAATATATTTTCCCCAAAAGTTTTTATTTTTTTCATAAAACAATGAGTATTATGCAATTATAGTCAACAATTTAACATTAAAGAACTAAAGTTTGCATTATAGAAGAATATAAACACAAGAAATTAATATTTTTTTGCTATTGGGGTCAAAATAAGAAAATATTGATTTTTTATCCATTTTTTCCTTTTGTATGTTTACGTATATTTATGTATACCATATAGGTACTTAATTTTATAGGTTTCATTTAACTGAGGGTATAATTTTATTGGGTACACTATTAGCTTGGGTAGGGCCAGATGATGATGAAATGGTTGAATTATCCTCTAATGATTCATCGGATTGATTCCTAGAGCCTACATGACAGTAGCGATGAGAATATCTCCGAGTTAGATGGTAGCTCAAGTTAGAGAATCAGTACCTAGTCTTAACTTCATGTCACTCAACAGATTTAGATTAACTCTATGTACTTATATTAATTTTGTTTGCCAAAGGAAAATATTGCTAGTCACACTCGACAGATATTATTTAGGATTATGCATTTAATTTAGTTCTAGTGGTTAAACTTAATCTTGTTATAACTTATATATATATAGTTATGGTTTATAATTATATTATATGCTCACAGAGATCTTTTAAACGAGTTACTGTCAATTTTCTAATGTAGACCATCGACTTTAGTCAAAGGAAACTTGTGATACTCTATTTTTTTATTCTATAATATGAGTAATAAGTAAATACATAGTTTTTTCAAATATACAAACATATGTTTTTTTCAAAATTATTATATATGCTTGCAAATATCTTTCAAAATAGATAGGTTCAAACAATGAGTGTAGACTGTAGCGAAAGGAAAGGTATAACAGCTTATTCTTGTTATATGATTATATGTTTAGATTTGTTGCAATGTTTAAATGGATAGGTATCTTCCACAATGTGTCCTAAAAGGTCCTTTAAAATAATTAGTTAAGAAACTAAATTATATTGCATATTATCAAGAGTCAACGGACAAGTGTTATATTACCTTTATTATATTACCTACAAAATATTTTAGTTTATCACATGCTTATTGGAGGATTTCTTACTTTTTAGTAAACTGCAATTAATTCATTTATATAGATAAAGGGTGTTATCTTATTGTATACCTACTCTTCCTTTAAGTCTAGTCAAAGGAATAAGAATTATAATAACAGTTTACTAATTGTTTAAATAATATATATACATTGAATTTAATTAATGAGTTTATTTATCATCCTAAAGAGCTCCAAATAATTAAACATTAGATCCAAATTTTGGATAAGTAGTTTCTAGCTGTATTACATTTTATTACATATTCAAAATCTTTAACTTTGAAATTAGAGTGAGCCAGATTATTTTTGAAACATAGATCAACAATTTTTTGTAATGAGTTAGTACTAACTATTAAGTAGTGTAAAGACAAAAGGAGGCTACCGGCATTTGAATATTCCTCTATACAAGATTTCATTAAATTTGGTCATTGGGGAAATTTTTTCTTAAGGAATTGGTGAGTTGGCAGTTTATTCACGCTAATCTTTATATAGATATCGTCTAAAATGCTTTTTACAACTCTGATAGAGCTAAAATTACTTATAAATATGAAAATATGGTATTGTTTATCTAGTAAATGCTTAATGTTTTTCATTTACTTCAAAATAGTGCATAAAAATGTTATTTTGATAATATTTTGAAAAAAAAACCCTTTTTCATGTTTTTTTTCAAGCCATGTTGTTTTAAAAAAGACCCTGTTTAAAAAAAACATTTTGAAAAAAAACCGGTGCAACTCTAGCCACCCCCCTTGGCTACGGTTCGGGGGGTTAACATGGTTGCATTCTACTCACCCCCCCCCCTCTTTTTTTTCCTTATACGCACGCGCAAGGTGATTCCTTCATTAAAGTGGTTAATGGAGATGATAAAAAGAAGAGGACCAACCCGGGTCATGATCAATAAAGCAGAGGAGGGTCGGCTAAATACCACGACAGCCGGTTAATTCTCTGTCGTCCCATTCACCTCTAAATGCCAAACAATCGCACTCGACGACTCAGGGCAAGAGTAGTAGATAGTTCGTGAGACCGATGTTCGGAGTCCCTGATATAGTCGTTCGAGCCGGGTAGCTTCCAGAGGGGTCCCAGCCACACTGCAACCTCTTCACCAGCTATAGTACCTTCCTCTAGAAGGGCGACCACCTTTTGGGGGGGAAGGGCACAGCCGCCGAAAGAATGGGAGAGAAGAAAAGAACAAGACGAGAAAGAGAGAGAGCGGAGGAGTTGGGACAATAAAATCACACCGAAATGGCAAAGAACCAATGGCGGTTGCACATCAACTCACCCCTTCCCTATTCGACCTCGCCCCTGCCTAGCCCCCCCCCCTCCACAATCATGTAACCAGGTGGAGAATGGGGGCATAGCTGATAGGGGAGGGGGAAAACGGCCTCAGTACTATACGGTTTACCATCAAACGAACGCAAGCCAAAAATTGAGATAACGGGAAAAAGGCACCAAATTACACGGAGTTCCCACACCCAGCGCCCTGTTGGAGGGAGGGGGCGAGAATAGGCTCTCAATTTTATACTCACGGCATAATGACGCCAACCAATGAAGGCACCACCGGAGAGTAAAAAATGGATCACAAAAAGGAGTTTTTACGCGCGCGCGCACACACACACCATCATTTCTTGTTATGTCTGCTCTCTCACGCCTACACGCAGCCAACCGAGATGGGAAAGAAACCCTTAAGCCGCCCTTATAGTTGGTATGTGCCTCAAAACTGTGGAATGATCTGCCCGCTACGATACGCTCCTCCCGCTTGTTTGGTGCCTTATGGAGTGCCAAAGGATGTCCATCTTCAATTATGCCTTGTCATCCCGCCCCCGGGGGGAGAAACCATACGGAAGATAACATCTTGGTGCCTCCATCCTCCCCTCCTTTACATATATCCCCTTAATATGTCTGAGGATGTCATGGTTGGTTTGCGCTTTACTTTACAAAAAACATCCGGGCTTAAAAAGCGCCTTACAAAACCACTTCTTTTACTTACGAGCTCCGATGTAGGGCTTTCGCGCGAGAGCCGACGTGAGAAATTTAAGAGTACGTAGACGCCAAATGGCGGGCGGGCGCGCTGAGCCCAACGCGGGGGCGCAGGCAGCTCCATCGACTCACTACGTCGTTCTATTCTCTTCACGCATACTTCATATCACTCTTCCGGGATCTGCCGAATAGGTGATAGCATATCGACACGAAGGATTCTCAGCTGGTTTCACAACACAGTACTGCGGCTATTCCTGCAATCCCCCCCCCCAATCTTGCCCGCGATTGTCATTCTATTTCTTATGGGAATTTCATTATGCTGGTGTGTGTGGGGGGGGGGGGGGGATTTCGCCTACAATTGAAAAGTCGCCAAACGGAGTTTTGATTCGGAGCTACTTTGTGAATCCCTCATTTAACCGGGGGCATCAGGAAGTGGTATAATAGGTTGTAGCGATGATTCGGGACGAGTTTTACCACTGATAGGTAGTAAAACTACGGCGCCAAAAGCTGGCAGTTAGTTACACACAAGCTAGACGAATTGATTTCCCCTGATCCATTTTCCTTATGAAACCTCTTCCTCACCCCCGTGTTCATAACTCCGCTAGTGAGTACTAATCTTTTACCTTCTCCACCAATAAATCAAGGCACGAAACTCTTTAAAGACAATGGATAGGCTCGATACTCTCACTCAGGAATGCCAACTCAAAATTAGACTTGGTGTCTAGAATCATGTAACATATAGCTTGAAATGAGTTTTCCATCGTATTTAATAGGATCTTATAATAATAATAGTAGTGGATTAAGCTATATTAAGTAAATTTCGTTTATTAGTTTTAGAAGTAGCTATATTTAGCTATAATGTAACTAAATCGGCAACTTGCGCTCTCTCTCTCTCGAGTGGGCATAAATAAAGTATAGTTGGCAACTCGATCCCGTGCGGTTGCCACACGCGAATGCATTTTTGTTTTTGAAGAGAAGGATAACGGGTGGTCAGTCATGATCCGCCGGTCAAATAAGACTAAGAGGGAAGGGGGAGCTCAAAAGTGCCGCAATACACCCCCCCCCACACACACACACCCTTTCCCAATGCATAAGGAAAGAAGTGGATTAAAACACTATGCAAAAGAAAAAAAAAGTGGAGAGGAAGAACCCCTCGTGACTGCTGCTAACCGCAATCCACTCATGTTTTAGCCCCCCACATCTCAATAAGGCCTTGCACGCTCCTAAACCACCACCTTCCACCACGACATTGAGTAAAGATCAGGGAGCCTCTCTTACAATTCCTAGTATTTTACCTTATTTCTTAAAATAAGGTCCAAATCCTTTTAAGGAAACCAACCAACGAATTTTCGAAATAATAATAAAGATTAATAGGTGCGTATTCCATAGGCCATAATGATTGATGAGTGTCAATAATAATAATAATCCGTTATGGACAAGAATTATACCAATACCGTCGTCCGGACTAGGCCAGAAAATGCGACTCAACCGGATATGGGCAGGCAGCACACCTGGGAAGACACGAACCCCAAAGTTTGGATCTCGCGAGCGAGCGCGATACGGGGTGACGGTAATAAGCGGGGCTGTTACAGATACCGTCCACTCCTGCTGGTATTGGCGTCGATGCGCGCCAACCCCGCTTGGTGGGAAAGCGTATAATAACAATAATAATAAGTAATAGTACTTAAAATTAAGAAGCTAAGCTAAAACAGCGTCGACATTTGCGCCAGTGGTTAGAAGATAAAAGAATGATGACGTTAGGAGCAAACCTCGCAACTCCCGACTAATCTAACGCAATGAAAATTATGAACGAGGAAGCATCTCGCCACCGTCTCAGTCACTCCAGTTTCTCAGGTAGAGAGAACCTCGAGTGAACCAAGGCGAAGGTACGCGCACAACGAGTAACCGAATGAAGCAACTACTTGGTGCAATTTGTGAGCCCGGGTGAATGGCGAAACTATTAATATTTCTGTTGAGGGGGGTGGGGGACCAAGGTAAATACAATAGCCTCAAGTTATACACCCCCCCCCCCCCCTCCATCGCTATAGCGCAAGATGAACGAGCGCGCGCACGGCCTATGAGTGTGGGTGCGGGGGTAATGCCAAATTGGCAACTACTTCGAGCGGTGGCGCCGCATGGTTTCGTCGAGAATCGCCGCGACTTGTCAAGATTGGGGTCAGTGCGAGGGCCCCGGAGAACTCCTGTGGCAAAGTCAAACAGGTCCGGTCCACGCGGTGGTTTTAAGGGACGGAGGACCGAAGTGTGATCGGTGGTAGACAGGTATCGCCGACGAAAAGGAATTTATCAAACTGATCGGGCGAGCTGCGATAGCAAGTACCCACTAATAGAGTGTAAATGTACATGATGGCCCACTGTCCAGTGGTTGGGATGAAAAGGAGCAGATTGATGGCACTTTTAGTTTTCAAGAAGGAACGGGTTCGTAGACGGGACACACCGAGTGGTTGTCTAGGTTTGCTTCATCCGCCCCACTCGCCTGGCATATCTCCTTCGGATTACCATTCCCTTTTATCTTTCGTTTCGTCATTCCGAATGAAATATTCTTTGATAAGGACGTAGTCTACAAGAGAATTCAACGGGTTGTTGTTGTTGCTTCGTCATATTCAAAGCCCAAGAGTTTTATTTAACTTTCATTTTGCTAGGAACAAGATCTCTGAAACGGATCGAAACTATCTTGGCGAATAAAGTCTATTGTTCGACCTCTTTCCATTTATCCCGGAGGGTTAAAAAAACAAAGATAACAATGAACAAATTTCCTTGGACACGATACCAGTCAGGATGGGGTCGCGAGTGGAAAGACATTGGCATCCGGGTCGAAACCCTACCAATTAAATAATGATTAGGACGTTAGAATCAATTCCATTATTATTAACTTAAAACTCGACGAGCCTAAAGGAGATTGCTAAGAGCACTCAAGACCGGCCGACACAACTTCTCTTCCACATCCCTACTAGGCGAAAATGAAATCACATGAAAATACGCCACCTCAATTTCTTTCTCACTTCAGGTACGAGTATCTTCCGTTACCCAGGTTAGATCAGGTTTGGGTGTATTGGTTTCATGGTTAAGTTGCGGTTGTATTGTTTTTTTATTAGACCAGATAAAGAGTTGTGGTCCAGTCAGGTTGGGTTTTGTTGGGGGTTTTACTAGACAATAATGAAGTCTAGGTGGTGTTTTTGTTATATTAATGTTTTACAGTTGTTAGATAAGTATGCTCGTTTGTTTTTTGTATTACCTAACCTCACCTCACATCCACCCGTCATCTGAGCCCCGCCGAAGATAAGCCATTCCCACGAAAGCTTGTAGTTGAACTTCAGGTGACCCGCAAACGCCTACGAGGAAATTTCCGACCGAAACTTTGCGAGGACAAAGTGATCAAGTTAGAGGGGCGGGGGGTGCTGAAGGTAAATAATCGGAGCCCGAGTCGAACGGAGAGAGACTACTCGGAGCGGAGTCGAATCGAGGAAACAAAAACACCCGCAACGGCCGGATTTATGGCCGGGGCGGAAATCGGAGAAGTCGGTGCCACCGCAATCAGACACGAGTCAGGGGGAGTAAACGACCCGGCTAGCGGCCGGCAACGAAACAGATCCACGACCGGCAGAACGACGGTTAATGATTGTAGGCACCGCCTATCACGACCCCCCTCCCCGCCCTCCACACACACACAGCCCGAACCAGGGATGGCCGGTGAGGGGGGGTTTGCAGTGTAAATGAAGCACAAAGTTCGTATAGGGAGGTACTCACCCATATTAGACACACGAATAGAACAAAATAGCGCGCCTTCTCAATACCTCAAAAAGAGCAGACACCTATACAGAGTCGGTGGGGCAAAGGAAGAACCAATTTCCATTCAGTATTATTTTTTTTTTAATGCGCACATCTGGCGAGTGACTTATGGCACAGAAGTCACTTTTTTTTTTTAAAATTAGGAAGGAGCCTATCTGGCGATTGCCTACTTGGGCATAATTCGTCGTACTCGACCCATCCTATTACAAGGCTATATTAAAAAACAAATAACAACGATAACAAGGACAAAGGTTAAAAAAAATAACTATAAAAAGGCAAGAGGGAAGGACGCTCCGGCGTCAGGGGTAGGCCCGCCTCCCCCAGGTGCAGCAACATGCGACCCGCAACAAACAGTCAAATAAAAGTTCACAAGTAAGGGTGCACGAAACCGTCCCGGGTACAAGGGGCAAGCGGTAGCGACAACGCCCGTCCCGGTACTGGGGCAGGTAACGTGCGCGGAGATCACCCAGACAGGGATATTACACAAGAATGTGCCAAAGAGTCTAGGTGACAACGCAATCTCCGAAGTATGACGCAGGCGAGCGCTCCATCAAATGGCGGTACGTCCTGCGACTGTGTTCAATTCGGTGACGACAGAAAGCAACCTCAAGCCGTCGCGACATTAGGGGGTAGGCCCATGGGAACAGTGGCGGCGAAATGGCACGCAACTTTAGGTTCTCCTCGACTGTCTCCCATCTTCTTTGCCAAGCAGCACATAGAGCTGCCCAGATTCCTACTATGTAATCGGTGTGAGGAAGAGCGAAACGCTGGTCTGGTCGCACAGTCCTCGAGGACTCTTTAGAGCCCTCATTTCCCGCAATTTTATATGTCCAGGAACCAAGCAGAAGATAATCTCGACATCCGCCCGGCTCATCAAAACCGTGGCGTCAAGGATATCGCAAACCAAGTAATGCCGAGATTCCAATGCCCCGAGAGCACTCAGGGCGCTTTGTTAGTCGCTATAAATCACAATCCGATCTCTAAACCGGTAACGTCGCATTATCTCCCGTACCGAGAGGTGTATTGCAGCCAGTTCGGCCGTGGAGACAGACGCAGCGCCTGGCAGTCCTGCTGACTTCAAACAAGGGGATACGGCATGGAAACAACCCCCCTCTTGGAACTTGGAGCCATCGGTACACACTGGAACAGTTCCAGCGTGACACAAAGTGTGCTCGAAAGGGCGGAACACAATACTCTCGCGACTGAAGAAGCTTTGGCGAGAGTTAGGTTGCTCTAAGGAATTTCCTAGCCCTAAACTCAGTATGCCTGGCGTCTCTGGGCGGCATATGCACCGTCGAGATCAGCTGCGGATGCAGTAAGAGCTGTTGGCGACTGAGGGAGGCACCGGGCCTGCGCGTACAGGCGAGTAATGTGCACTGTGCAGAGGACAGAGCGAGTGCCATCTCCCCAAGATCGAAAATAGGGTCTCAACGGGGGAAGTGCGGAAGGCACCGGTCGCAAGGCGAAGGCCAGTGTGGTAGATCGAGTCCACCTTCCGCAATACACGCTCGGCTGCGGATGCATAAAACTCGCATCAGTAGTCGAGCTTTGAACGAACAAAGATCGATAAAAAATAAGGCAGTAGCTTATTAGCGACCCGGGCGCTGAATGTCACGGAACGAAGAATACAATGGCGCGGGTACAAGAGACCCTAAAGCTGCGAATATGAGCCTCCCAGGTGAGACGTCGGTCAAATACAAGAACAAGGAAATGGTGCGAGAAAACCACTTCTAAGCGCACCCCATTGATAAACAAGTCTGCAGGGTGGAGCCGTGGATGGCGACAGGAGTGCACCACATTAGTCTTGGCAAAGGAAAACCTATGCCAGTGCCCTTCGCTATGCGGTTCAATGCCTGTTGGAGTCGACGCCCCAGAGTTGGCAACTGAGCCGCGTCAAAGGAGATCGAAAGGTAGTCCACATAGTGAGAACATCTTCTGGCAGCACCGGGGCGATGCCGTTGATGCTCAGCAAAGAGGGTCACACCGAGGACAATTCCCTGCTGGACACCCTCTTCCTGCTCCATTGGGCCGGAGATGGCTCCCCCGACCCGTACGCGGAATCGACGATGTCGCAAAATTCAAATATAAATATTGGGAGGCGTCCATTCGCCCCCATCGTGTGGAGAGTCTCCATGAAACCGCATCGCCATGTGGTATCATAGGCTTTCTCCAGATTGAAAAACCCCGTGACGTACTGCTGTCTACGAAGGAACGCCTCGGAGACTACATTTTCCAGTCGGAGCAGAGGATCCGACGTGGAATGAAAATTGCGGAAACCACACTGTGCAGAAGACAGAAGGGTTCCGGAGTCCTGAAAAAAAGCCTAATCGAATATTTACCAATTTCTACATCAACTTGCACACGCAAGAGGTTAGAGAGATTGGGAAGAAACCGGCCTGGGTAGAGTGATCTCTCCCCGATATGGGAAATGTAGTGAATATGGGAGGATACCCTCTACCCAGATCCTGTTGAACAAATCTAACAGAAATGACATGCCTCCCTCACCCAGGTGTCGAGGCAAGGCATACAGGACATCGTCTGGACCAGAGGCTGTGTCCGCGAACGAACCGAGAACGGAACGCAACTCACTCAAAGTAAACCTGTCGTTGAAGGGTTCTTCGCCTCTCGAAGTAAAGTCCAGCCGGCGGCCATTCGCGACATCACGGCGCGCATTGAATCTCAGATAGAGAATGCGGAGAAAGCGGTGGCGAAGGATTCCGCCACGGACGCGGGGTCCTAGATTGCGGTCCCATTCTCCTGGAGAAGGGCAGGGGGGTCCTGCGAGAACTTGCCCCGAATCTTATTGACTCGCAGTCACACCTCTTTAGAGGGGTCCTCCCGTTAAGTCAAGACCCATATCCCCGCCAAGAAGGGCAGCGGATTGCTTCGAAATAAACCGGAATCTAGCCATAGCTGGACGAAAGTCACCGACAGTGAATTGGTTCGGGCGGCGCTTATAGCGCATGTAGGCATAACTCTTTTGTTTAGGGCCGTCTCACAGTCCACTGACCACCACGGGAGTAATCGGCGTGCAAAACGGCCAGACGTTCTAGGAATAGTAGTTAAGCCCACGGCGATGATGTTGCCGGAAAAAAACTCAACAGCCTCATTTACCGACCTAAACTCCTGGACTAAGCTAGACAAATCAGTCATTTCCTGAAATGCGGACCACCAGACCAGCGCCAAACACTACCGGGGCGGTTTCTCGGGCCGCAGCGGCCCAGAAAACAATATTTGAATAGGAAAATGATCACTACCAAAAGTGTCAGCGAGCACCCTCAACCCCAAATCCAGCTGTGTATCCGGAGAGCACAAAGATACATTTAGGCGGGAAAATGAAGCGGTTCTCGGGCAGTGATGCGTAAACTCATCCACATTTAGGACACCCAACTCCAGCTCGTCCATCAGGTCGGCAAGGACTTGACACTGGGATTAATCGAGTAGTCTCGCCAGAGGGAGTGTCTACCGTTCATATCCCCGAGCAGGAGAAAGGGCCTAGGCAACCGTGCCACGACTCGGTGGATGTCGCCCGCATCGAAGTCTGCTGAAGGTGGAATGTACGCGGAAATAACAGTATACCTCTTGTCCAGGTGCAGCTGCACAGCTACTGCCTGAAAAGAGGTATCTAAAGCCAAGAGAAGAACGGAGACATCATGCCTGGTGTAAATCGTGCATCCTCTCGCCCGGCCCCCATCCCGTGGTAGTGGGGTCGTAAAACTCTTATACCCCGGGAGAGTGGTCAGGGGGCACGCGCCCAGCAATGTCTCCTGCAAAAAGATAGCTAACGGGGAATGGGATGAGACGAGCCTCCCCAGCTCCTCCCAGATGGCTCGAAGTCCGTGGCAATCCCATTGAACGAATATGCCCTCCAGACCTAGCTCGGAAGAGACGCGGGGGCCCTCCTCGAATTGAAGACCCTCACGGGAATGGCCGTAAGCTTCCCGGAGGCAGCACTCCGTCGCTGTTCGACAGACAATGTGCTCAAGACGCTGTCGCCTTCGACGACTTATCGTGGGAGGTTGGGCTAGCCATGCGAGTCTTTTCCTGCCTACGCCTCGAAGGCGGGGATCCCACTTTTGGAGAATACACCCAGCCTACCACTGGGTGTGCGCGAAGCCGAAGCCCATTTAGTGCTGGCGTCCCATCCGGGGTCAGCTTTAGGAACCCGGAAGATGGCCTCACAACCATCTTGAAGAGTGATGCTCCTCTGAGTCGAACGATTCGGTGGAGGCGCGCGGCCGTTTTCCCTTACGGGAAACAGTCACGCTGGGGGTGGGGGGACCAGGGTTTGAGACGTGGCTGGGTGTGAACCCTTTGTGTTGGCAGCTTTACCAGGGGAGAGGCCAGGGTCGGTAGAACCTGCGGAAGGGTTCCGAATGGGCGCGGAAACAAGAGTGCTCGTAGGCCAGGAGGGGGGGAGGACCAGAGGGTATCTTTCTTAACAATGAAGCATAGGAAGTCCCTGGAAGCGCCGGTACCAAGTCCTTAGCTTCGCGAAATGAGAGCCGATCCGTGGCCTGAACGGCCCGGATTTCCAACTAGGGAAGATACGCACCACAGTGCTTCGAAGAAGCGGGGTGTGGCTCTCCGCAAGTGAGACACTAGGCCACACACGATTTGGACTTGGAGCAACTTACACAGACTTCAGTTAGTCCCACCTTGCCTGTCTACAGGAGAGATTAGTAAGATTGAAGCGGTGGTAGTAGTAGCACCTCCGCGGCAGTGGTACGAGGCCTTTACACGGTAGCGATACCAACCGGCACGCATCGACTCAGGGAGCTTGTCACAGTCGACCGTGACGAAGATTGTAAGGGTGGGTCTCAAGGCCCCTCCTTGTTTTCTCATCACATGTTTGACCTTGACCATCCCATGGTCGGTCAGCTCTAAGATTATGACATCTATGGAGTAATCCACAAGTTCCCTCACATAAACTACTCCTTCCACGGAATTCATGATAGAGTGCGGCGTCACACTCACCGGTGTGCCATCAAGTGTCCAAAGAGCACTAATCATGGCCGCCTCGGAGGGATTGGACGCATTCGCCAAAAGGCGTCCATCCGAGAAACGGGTCACACTAGCTAGAGCTCTCATCTGATGGATCATGTTGCTCTTAGCCAACATGCTGCAATCAGTGGAGCGAATAACAAGGAAGAGTTTGAAGCCACCGGGCTCGAAAATGCCAGGGAGCCTCTGAATAAAGAACTCCGACGTAATCGAGGCTCCGCTCTACGCACTTTGCTCTTATTCTGGGGCTCCCCACCCGGGGAAGCAACGAGGCCGGACGTGCCGATTTGGCTTGGTTGCTTACCGAAACGGCTGTAGACCCGTTCCGTCCCCGCGGCTCCCGTAGAAGGAGAGGAGCCCCCAGTCTGTTTAGTCTTCTTTGGGTTTCTTTTCTTTTTAGGAGAGGGTGGGGAATGAACCCGCTTCTCTCCTCCGCCGTTAGGAGCCCATAGACCAGAACGACCGGTCTCAGTAATATTCCTCTCTGAAAAGGAAAAGGATCTTGGCTGTCATAGGGGCACCAGCCGGGGGAGGAGATCCCTTCTCTTCCTTAAGACCTTGGGGGCCCGAGCCGTCTGATAAGGAGCTTGCACATGGGCGGACTTGGGTTCAGTGCTTGGCACCGAGGCCAGGTTCGACCCCGTGGAAGTTCCTACCATCTGAAGCTGTGTGACCTCATAGACCAAATCCATCTCGAGGGGGGGGGGGGCTACATGTATCGTGCGCGAAGATCACCCAGACTGGGACATTCGACGAGAATGCGCCGAACAGTCTGGGGGACGACGCAGTCGTCGCAATAGGGCGCTGGCGAGCGCTCCATCAAATAGCGATGGGTCACACGCGTGTATCCGATTCGGAGACGACAGAAAGCGACCTGAAGCCGTCGCGGCATTGGGGGATAGGTCCATGGGAACATTCGCAGCGCAATGGCACGAAACTTTAAGTTCCCTTCAACCGTCCCCCATCTGCTTTGCCAAGCAGTCCGAAGAGCTGCCCGTATTCCTGCCATGTAGTCGGTGTGAGGAGCAGCGAAACGCAGAGTCCTCGCGAACTCTTTGACGCCCTCATTCCCCGCAATTCCTACATGTCCAGGAACCCAGCAGAAGATAATCTCGACATCCGCCCGGCTCGCCAAAACCGTGGCGTCACGGATATCGCGAACCAGGGGATGCGGAGATTCCAATGCCCCGAGAGCACTCAGGCTGCTTTGTGAGTCGCTATAGATCACAATCCGGTCTCCGAACCGTGCACGTCGCGTAATCTCACGCACCGAGTGGTGTATTGCAACCAGTTCGGCCGTGAAGACAGACGCAGCGCCAAGAAGAGCCCCGCTGAATTAAAACAGAGGGGACACGGCATGGAAGCCGACCCCCTCGTGGGACTTGGAGCCATCCGTATACACTGGCACGGTTCCAGCGTGACACGAGGTGTGCTCCAAAAAGGTCGAACGCAATACTCCCGGCGCCATACAAGCTTTGGGAGCAGAGACGTGGCGACAAATAGCCAAATGTGGTACCCTCCAGGGTGGCGTCCTGGGCAGAACCAGGGGGGCCACCGGTCCGAGAGCTATATCTAGCTCTCGAAGGAGTTTCCTGGCCCTAAACCCAAAGGGCTTAGGGTATGACTGGCGCCTCTCGGTGGCATAGGCACCATCGAGATCAGCTGCGGATGCAGTGAGAGCTGTTGGCGACTGAGGGAGGCGCCGGGCTCGCGCGTACAGTCGAGTGATACACTGCACGCGGCGCAGAGTGAGTGGCATCTCCCCAGCATCGACCAACAGGCTCTCAATAAGGAAAGTGCCGAAGGCACCGGTTGCAAGGCGAAGGCCGGTGTGGTGGATCGAATCCACCTTCCGCAATAAAGGCTCGGCTGCAGGTGCATAAAACTCGAATCCGTAGTCGAGCTTCGAACGAACAAAGGATCGATAAAAAAGTAGGGCAGTAGCCCTATCAGCGCCCCAAGCGCTGAACGTCACGGAACGGAGAATATCCATGGCGCGGGTACAAGAGACCCTAAGGCTGCGAATATGAGCCTCCCAGGTGAGGCGTCGGTCGAATACAAGACCAAGGAAACGGTGCGATTCGACTACATCCAGGCGCACCCCATTAAGAAACAAATCTGGGTCGGGGTGAAGCCGTGGGTGGCGGCAGAAGTGCACCACCTTAGTCTTGGCCAAAGAAAACCGAAACCTGTGCGCTTCGGCATAGCGAGAGACGCGGTTCAATGCCTGTTGGAGTCGACGCTCCAGAGTTGGCATCTGGGCCGCGCCAAAAGAGATCGAAAGGTCGTCCACGTAGAGCGTAGCGAGAACATCTTCCGGCAGCACCGAGGTGATGCCGTTGATGTTCAGGGCAAAGAGTGTGACACTGAGGACACTTTCCTGCGGGACACCGTCTTCCTGCTCCTTTGGGCCGGAGAGGGCAGGGGGCACGCGCACAGCATGGTCTTCTGCAAAAGACCGCTAAGTGAAAACGGGAGGAGACTAGCCTCCGCAGCTCCTCCCGGTTGGCCCGGAGTCCGCAGCAATTCCATTGAAGGAATATGCCCTCCAGGCCTAGCTCCGAGCAGATGCGGGGTACCTCTACTAACAGAATACCCTCACGGGAATGGCCGTACGCTTCCCGGAGGCAGAACCCCGGGCGCTGTTGACCGGACAAAGCGCTGTCGCATTCGAGGACTTATTGGGGGAGGTTGGGCTCGCCAGGCGAGTCTTTTCCTCCCTCCGCCTCGAAACCTTAGGCGGCCGTTGCGGCTTCGGAGGCGGGGACCCTCTTTTCGAGGAACCACCGTTTCCGAGCCATTCGCTCCACCACTAGGCGTGGGGCAAGGTGCCGAAGCTCCTTTCTTGCGGTCCTCCTTTCGGATGGGGGGTAGCTTTAGGAACCCCGGAAGATGGCCTGGCGACCACCTTCAGGGGTGTTGCCCCCTGTGAGTCTAACGACTTGGTGGAGGCGCATGGCCGTTTCGCCTTACGGGAAACGGTCACGCTGGGGGAAGGGGGATGAGCCCTGGTTTTAGCCGGGGATGGGTGTGAACCCTTTTTGCCGCGAGCTTTACCAGGGGAGCGCCCGGGTTGAGTAAAGCCCGCAAAGGGCTTCGAATGGGCGCGGAAACAACCGTTCTCGTTGCCCTGGATGGGCCAGGAGCAGAGGGTGCCTTTCTAACTATTGAGGCATATGACGCCCCAGGCAGAGCCGGGCGTGCCAGGACCAAGTCCTTTGCCTCGCGGAATGAGAGTTGATCCTGGGCCTGAACGGCCAGGATTTCTTTCTCCAGGAGATATGAACCACATTGCTTCGAAGAAGCGGGGTGCGGCTCTCCGCAATTGACACACTTGGCCATACACGATTTAGACTTATCATGTGCGGCCTTGGAGCAATTTATACAGACTTCGGGTGACCCCGACTTTGCATGTCTACAAGAACGATTCGTATGGCCGAAAAGGTGACAGTAATAGCACCGCCGCGGCAGTGGCACGGATGCCTTACGCAGTAGCGGTACTAACCGGCACGCACCGACTCAGGGAGCTTTCACAGTCGGACGAGACGAAGAGTGTAGGGGTGGGTCTCGAGGCCCCTCCCTGTTTTCTCATCACACGTTCGACCTTGACCGCCCCATGGTGGGCCAGCTCTTAGGTGAGGCCTCAATGGAGTAGTCAACGAGTTCTCTCGCATAAACTACTCCTTTAACAAAGTTCATGGTATTGTGCGGCGTCACACTCACCGGGGTGCCATGAAGTGTCCGGAGAGCACTTATCTTGGCCGCATCGGCAGGATTCGCCACATTCGCCAGAAGGCTCCCGTCCGAGAAACGGGTCACCTTCGACTCTCTACCAATTGCCCCCAGGCCAGATGGACCGACCTCAGCCAGGTCCTTCTCCGAAATGGAGAAGGTCCTGGTAGTCGTAGGGGCACCGGTCGGAGGAGATCCCTCCCATCCTTGTAGTGCCTCAGGAACCCTAGCCGTTTGAGAAGGACCTTGCATAGGGGCGGATTCTCCCCCATTGAAGGCCCTACCGTCTAAGGATGGGTTTCCTCAAGGACCATGTCTATCACAGGAGGGGCCTCCAGTTGGCCATCCCCTCCCATGACATCGCAGGTCCCCTTGGGAGCGTCATCAGTCTTGTGTGGGGGGGGGCACAGGTCTTGACCCCGGCAAGGTTTAATATTCTTGCCAGCAGGTCTTTTGAGGGAAGCGACCGAAGTGGCCTGGGAGAGGTTGTATGAAAAGCGGGGAAACACAAGTGTTTTGAAGGAAGGAGAAGAGGCTAAGCTGGGGTCGGACGGGGTGCTGAATCCCGTCAGTACAGCGGCCAGGATGGCAAATCCCCGCGCCCCTTACGGGGGAGCAGAAGGGGAGGTCACTCCATTTTTTTCAGTGGAGCTGCCCGAAGTCGGCTCCGGTGATGGTGGAGGTGCAGGTAAAAGACTCATAATTGAGCATGGTGACCCTTTGTAATGCACGGGAGGCACACGCTCACCACCCCACGCAGTAGCCCGCTCTGCGAGGGGTGAATACGGGGCCAGCAGAACCAGCTGCCACCATTTGAGGCCACTCCCCCCCCCCCCTAGTGGCTTGGCAGCCCATCGGCATGGCGACTCCAACTTAGGCACATCATAAAAAATGATAGATAGTGAAAGGAGAAAGGGGATGTGAAAAAGGTGAAGGTTGGGGTGAAACAGGTTGTTAAAAACCCACCATCTCAAACAAGACCTCAGGAAGAGGGGGCGTTGTCCCCTCCCCTCGTCCCCGATCCGGGATGGTTGGCTGAGAGGAAGCTGGTCGGCGTCTACCCTGTGAAATTAGAGGCCAACCAGAGAAAGTTGTGGGTGAGGTTGTATGGAAAGTGAGGATTTTTTTTTTATTTAATAGTTTTTATGCACAGTCCATATTTAGGCTCAGTGAGCTGAAAGAAAGGAGAAGTCTAAGCTGGGACCAGACGGGGCGCTAGTCCAGTCAGCACGGCGGCTAGGAAAGCAAATCGCCGTGCCCCATACGGGGAACCATTCGTTGAAATGTTCTCCGCCTCGCGAGCGAGGTAAAGTCCAGTTGGCTGCGTTCCGGGACATCAGGACGCGCATTGAAAGCTGCCGGAGCAGCATCCGGGTAAGAGAATGCGGCCGCGAAGGACTCCACGCAGAGTCCAAGATTGCAGTCTAATTCTCCTGGATAAGGGGAAGGGGGTTCTGCACGGCCCCCACCCCTTGGTGGTGTGGTCGCAAAACCGTTAGGTGGCACAAGCCCAGCATTGTCTCCTTAAAGAGAGAGGAGACGAACCTCCGCGGAAAATCCCCAGATGGGCCGAATTATGCGGCAATTCCATTGAAAGAATATGTTCTCTAAGCCTAGCTCGGAGATACGGGGACCCTCTTCCAAGAGAAGACCCTAACGGGGATGGTTGTACACTTCCCGGAGGCACTCCGGGCGCTGTCGCCTTCAACGACTTATCAACGAGGTTGGTCACCATACAAGTTTTTCCTCCCTCCGCCTCGAAACCGTAGGCAGTCAGGGTTCCCTCGTTGAATGATCAGCCATCTTCGAGACACCCAGTCTAGCACTAGGTTTGGGCGTAGGAGACAAAGATCCTTGGTGCTGTCCTCCATTAGGGGGCCAACATTAAGAACCCCGGAAGACGGACTCATGACCACCTTCAGGGTGTTGCCTCCGGTGAATCTAACGAGTCGTTGGAGGAGCACACCGTTTCGCCTTACGGCTCTTCTTGGGTGTCTTTTTTTAGATTGAGGCATATGACGTCCCAGGCAGCGCCGTGCGCTCCACGAACAAGTCCAAAGCCTCGCGAAATGAGGCGATCCGTAGGCAAAAACGACCAGGAATTCCTTCTCCAAGAGATAGGCAGCATATTGCTTCGAAGGAGCTAGGTGCGGCTTCCCGCAATTAACACCCTTAACCTTACACCATATGGA
Source organism: Ceratothoa steindachneri (assembly GCA_963969495.1). Classification (NCBI taxonomy): domain Eukaryota; kingdom Metazoa; phylum Arthropoda; class Malacostraca; order Isopoda; family Cymothoidae; genus Ceratothoa; species Ceratothoa steindachneri. The sequence continues at coordinate 128,018,290 of OZ018322.1, read as the reverse complement.
TTAATCTTGTGCCGCCTTGGAGCAACTTACACAAACTTCGGGTAAACTCGAAATTGCACATGCACACGAGATTCCTATGGGCGCTTCTCAGTAGTAGCATATCCGTGCCAGTGGCACGTATGCCTTCACGCGGTAGCGATACCAACTGGAACGGGGTGAAACAACGTCGGCGGTCTAGAACAAGATCATAACGTGCATTGAATGCTGGTGGAGCAGCATCCGGCTAGAGAAAGCGGCGTCCCAGGTTGCGGTCCCGTTCTCCTGGAGAACTTGCCCCGAATCGTTTAGACAATCTTTTTTTGAAGTTGGAAAAATAAGTACAATTAATAATTTCACCTAATAGACTATAGCATGTAACAACCCAAAGATCAACCTTTGCACGTATATTGGGCCAGCCAGTATGGTTTGCTGCTAGAGATTTATAGAGAGACCTGGAGTGAGAGAACCTGTTCTTAAATTTTTTTAATCCCACCACTGGTTATAGCCAACCCATATGAGCCATTTATCCACATCTAAAATAAAGGTTGAAAAATGGAGTTTGGTTTTGTGTCAGCTCTTCTTGTGTTCACAATTTGAATTTTAGCACATACTTACACCTTGAACCATGCTAATTGCGTGGTAGGGAAAGTTAAGGTTTCTCTGTTCTCTGTGAAACAATTTTGGGAAACTTTTCCCGGCTGGTCTGCACAGTATAGCAACACTAATGTTAGGTTTTCATTAGGTTGTGTTAAGTCATTCAATTTTTATTTCAGATTTAGCAATTTTTTGCTAATAGCATCTATCTTTTTAAGAACAATGGGATGTCACAGAGGTCTCAACGATGAACAAGTCTTTCATCTTCAAGGAAAGTGCTGAAGGCATCTCTGTTCATGTTATTGAGGAGAAGTTAGTTCTCATGTGGGCACGGGTAGACATTTCTGAAGTGCCCTTCACCAAGGAAGAAGTGATCCAAATGTATGACCTCCAAGACTGTGACAACTAGAGATTTAAGGAATATTGGATGTTAGTTATGTGAGAAACCCCAAGAAACAAGCAGAGTTATTTTAACCGCTGCTAGTTGTCCCCATGTACCAAAGATTACCAGGGACCATATCCTAGAGACCGTGGCTTACATGCAAGCATCCCTGAAACTGGTTTCTTCAATGCCCTGTCACAAGACAGTGAAGTTTCAATAAGCCCGGAAGTACATGACAGCAGACATGAATTGCATTCTCTTCACTGATGAGACCAGGGCAACCCTTGACAGACAGGATGGCTGGGTTTATTTCCGAGATGAGCATCACCAACATTTGCAACATCAACAGCAGGGAGGAGGAGTTATGCTGCAAGCAGATATAATTGGACATAGATTTGTTGGCACAGTCAGGGTGACTGATGTGGCTAAAGTGATCGCAGCTGCCTACTCTAATCTCTTGAACGATGTTTTGGATCCCTAGCTAGATGACATACCATTGTCATTTCTAAAGAGTAGTTTTCATGCATGACAACACTGCATCCGGCTTTGCAAGGGCCACTCAAGCATTCCTAAACATTTTATGACATGCAAGGTGACAAGTTAATGGTGTGGCCACCAGCCACCGCCTCTCCGGATCTTAACCCAATCAAAAATTTGTGGTCCATCATTAAATAAGATAATTATGCTGATGGACGTCAATTTTTATATAAATAAGTCTTGTGGCAACCATCAAAGGTGCCGAAGAGGGAGTCCAACAAGCTACTATTAAAAATTGACAGATTCCATGCAAGATAGTGTTTGAAGTTATCCATCAAAATGGCATTTATGTTGGCAAATAATTCATTTTATCAATCAATTATGTATTATAATTATGGTTTTATATTAAATATATCTACAAGGTATGCTTAATGTGCATAATTACACTTTGTTTTCTCCAAAATATGTCTAGATGGACTACTTTCATTCAAAAGCTACTAGTGTGGTTCACCCCCAAAATGATAAATCTTAAATAAAAATTGAAGGACGAAACACAACATAATGAAAACATAACATTAGTGTTGCCATGTTGTGATAAGCAGCTGGGAAAAGTTTCATTAACCCCTTTTGGTGCGCAGCATTTGGGAAAAAAATTAATCACAAGATTGCACTTTTGTCCATACAATAAAAAAGCTTCCAAATAATATAAACTAGTCACATCTCGCCTTCATGTATTAACTATATTTGAGCAACTTGAGTTGCTCTATGCACCAAAAGGGTTAAAATTGATTCACAGAGAACCAACAAATTTTAACTTTCCCTTCCAAGCTATTAGCATGCTTCATTGTGTATTTAACAAAATTCCAAAAATAAGCCAAATTTCAATACAAAACTACCCCTATAAATTCTGGCTGTAATGTGACAGAAAATAACCTATAAGTATAGCCTTATCATTCAGAGCAATTCAATACATATTTAATAGGTATAATACATCTAAACGAAGTCTTCATAACACTGATCAAGGTTCATAAATAACAATATACTTTAACAATATAAAAAATTGATTCAATTATTTATATGAGAAAGAAAAGGAAGAATATTTCCAATTCAGACTCCTGAAAAATAACTCTTCAATTTCAAAAATATGATTAATCATCCCATCACTGAAAACACCCAATTTGTGTAACTCCCCCTACAAAGAGGGGTTCCTCTTCAACATTTTGTAACTGATTCCAGCCATCATAAAATATGACTGACAGACTCTACATATCTTTTCTAAAACAGAAAATAGTGCCCTTTAATACGATAGGGTGAAGAGCTAATATTTTGATATGTGAGTATGAGCACAATAATACTTTCAGACATAAACACCAGAGAGAGAAAGAGTGAAATATTTATCAAAGTATATGGTTGGCCAGAAAGTCCTAATTCATTTAGGATGTGGAAAGAAAACAACAAAATTTTATGAAGCAACACCAACATTTATTCTTCCAAATAAAGTCCATCATTCTCTACAATCTTCTTCCAGCGATCAACCATCATCTGAATATCTCCCAGATAACAGTCAGCTGGCTTTGAATAAAAAACTGTAAACAAGCTTCCTTCACTCCATCAAGTGTTAAAACGCTGGTCGTGGAGGAAGTGCGCCACCCAGTGGAATAGGCCAGTCACTTGGAACAGCATCGGGACTGAATGATGGATGAAGAAGAATCCCATCTGTTCAAACTTCTCCATAGTCAACCTAGCAGTGTGCAGCCTCGCATTGTCTTGCTGAAACAAAGCCTGACTCTGAATTATCAAAGTAGGATGCTCCATGTTTAGTTTGTCATACATGCGTTCTAGCTGCTGGCACTACAGTTTAGCATTGATAGCATAACTATGTGGAACAAGCTCAAAATGCAGTACTCCTTGGAAATTCCAACAGAGAGATCATGACTCACTTGTCAAACCGAATCCGTTGTGGAATGGATGCTGGTTGTTCACTTCGTGAAACCCATTTCCTTCCCCGATTGTGATTTACCAAGTACACCCAGTTCTCATTTGATGTGAAGATTCGCCTCCAGAATCGGTCATCCATTGAGAGGTTGAGAGGTTGGTTGCAAATATCTACTCTACGGGCAGCTTTTGCTTCAGTGAGGTCATATGGATCCAATTGGGATTCTTAGGAACAAAATCCATTTGATGCAATCGGTTTAGCAGTCTGATGGGATGGCACTACAACAGCTTTTGCAAGATCAAAGCTACTTGCAGAAGGTTCAACTTTCCATGCTGCCGCTAAAGCCTCCTGGTAAAAGGTTGATTGTCAAGGGTAAGATCGTAAATTTAATTCATAATTCACAGCAACTCTTGTAGATCTCTTTTGCAAGTAATAGTAGCGAATCAAAACTCTAATTCCACTTTCTTTCAAATTCATTTCTGTCAGTTGGAGCTTACACAAATAGAAATAAACTAAGCAAGAGCAACAAAAAACAGCAGCGTACAGAGGCTGGTAATCGAATGAGTAAGGCTAACTTAAGCTAATCTAGACTAACCTAACCTAATGTTGGTGTTGCTCCATAATTTTTTTTGTTTTCTTTCCACTTCCTAAGTGAGTCAGGACTTTCTGGCCAACCATATATTTCAAAAGGTATATGATATTTAGAGTTGGGATAGGATGGGGTATAAGGGTATAATATTAAAATATGTGGTGCTACCCTTAAAAGAGTGTAATGTTTTTTAAGTATCTAGGATATATCATAAATGAAGAAGCTGCATGAGAGAATGCTGGTATTTGCATTTAGTTTTAGGCATTGACAACACTTGGGCCTTGCCAGGGTGACTTGTGTACCACTCAGGAAGGATATTTCTTCTCGGGTGATATTGAGTGGAATGGCATTGAAGTGATTTGGATCTAGAAATTGGACGCAACTGACTTGCCAACCCCTCTGAAATGGGTGGCCCGTAGGAAGGCCACCACATTCCCAGAATGGAATTGCGAGTCATTGAGATCTGAGATGTTGTGGGTCATCTGGTCCATGGTGATGATTGGGTGAGGTTTATTGTGTTTGCTCTGTTGGAGTTGGGTGTAATGGGCTGACCTCAGTTGGAACAAGATGAGTGTCTGGTTTATCAATTTCTCTGATCAGTTTATTAGGAGGGGGGGTATTTAGGAAATTGATTTTTGTAAAGTATTCAGGTGTCTTTGGGTGAGGATGGTGTGGATTTGTATTATTAGGTTGTGGAACAGGTGTTTGAAGGATATTATTAACCATAGCATCAAAGTTAAAAATCAAATGGATAAAATCCAACTCATCATTTATTATAAAACAACAAAAGCCAGCAACCTCCTGATGAAAAACAACATCTGCCTAAACTCCTCGAATCTCAAGTCAACCAACATAGTTTACAAGTTCATCTGCCCCGATAAAGACTCTAAGCTTTATAAAAACTCAAAAAAAATATATAGGCATGACAACCACTACACTTTTGAGATATTTAACCATGCATCTACAAAGCGGAAGGCCTAAGAATCATATGGAGAGTGTCCATAATATTAACCTAACGAGAGATATGCTCGTTGATAACACCATTATTAAAAGAAAGAAGAAAAGAGGTTAATAAAGCGAGGCTGAACATCTTAGAAGCCATATTAATAAATGAACAGTCAAGCGAAAAGCTGGAATCGCATATTAAAACTATTTTAAAATTCCACTCACAGGAGTGGCCCATTTCCTCTAATGTTACATTTAATCAGCGCGGAATAAATACCCCTTAAAAATCATTTTCTTTCACTCTATCAGATCCTCACTCCACTCATTATATCGGTAAAGGTGGCAAGAACATTTCAGAACACTGAAGATGATCGAAAGCTTAGCAATTTAGTTTGGTTTTTGCCAAACACATTCATTTAAAAAAAGAGATGAATACTAGACAAGTGATCCACCATCTACAAGATGGAATAAAAAAAGATAGTTAGAAGAAGAGAAAGTTGCCAAAGGAAATTAATTTAGGCAAAATAAACAATGGTCTTCAACAAAATTTGCATTCAAGAAAGACTGCTACCCACCTACACTAATATATATATATATATATATATATATATATATATATATATATATATATATATATATATATATATAAAGGTAAATAGCCTCTGTACATAAAGTATCTTGGGCATTACACACTTCCTACGATCTGTTAAAAACATAAAAAACTTGCCAGACTTTGGAGCCTTTTCTTGAAAAAATAAAAACATTAACAAAAATCATAATAACTCTGTTATTTATTGGTAGATTTTTACTAAATAAAGGTTAAAATATTACTTAGAAAATTATGCATATCATTATGGTGAGTTATTTGCAAATTTACTTGTAAAAAATAAATTAGTTGGGTGGGGGTAGCCAAAATTGACGAATGAGAAAATATTTGACTACTCTAAGTGGACCCTTTCTTAAGAAAACTTTTATCACATTTTTGAAAAAACTCATCATAATGATTTAAACGAATGTTTAAATTTACCTAGAGCGTTTATTTCACAAAGGTCAGTTCCTAAAATGGGGACTTATTAAACTAGATAGTCCTTGATAAAGTTATAATAAATGGAATATCCAACTCTTAAAAAATTTGACACACACAAGAATAAACCTGAAATGGTCCCCTTAAACTAACTTTTGACAAAATAGTACTTTTTAATAACTTAATATTAACTTGTTATCAAAATTCCAGGTTTCACTTTAAAATGTAATTGTCATATTAAATTGGAGGGGAGAGTTCTAGATTTATAAGACCATCCAAATAATTGGGATCGTATGCAATGTGGGCATCAAGGGACAACTATTCCAGGTGCCAATTTACCTGGAAATTGTACTAATAATGGCCATAATTTGGTTTTGCCAGTGTCTGAGCACCATTTATTTATATCAGGGGAATGGGCCAAAGATTAGAGAGGGAAGGATAAGAGAAACCACTGATAGAACTCCAAAGTTTTATCGCTAACATTTCGCTCATCTCAAACTTCAGAACATTGAGATACTTGAAAACCAAAGAGAGAGGAAGTGTGAAAAGTGGAATGAGAAGTTGATTTAAGTTGACTTTCCTAAGTAAGGGAGGATAGAAAAATAAAATGGAGCACTTCCATTATTTGGACCTCCTGATTAATGGAGAACTGAACTATGAGTCCCTAACTTCTTAAGCTGCCAGTCTACTCTTTCATCCAGCCAGTCTCTCAATGCAACTTCTCTACAGGATCTATACATTCATCCTTTTATTTTATGGTTATCTGTTTCATAGCATTCATACTGAGGGGTGAATGTAGAACTTTCCTTCTGCTAGGATCTGAATGGATACATGCACATGATAGCTAAGGGAACATACATAGCGGAAGGACTACTAAATTATGTACATTCATTTACGCTGTCGCAGAGGTTTTGTGGGGTAACAAAGGGAGACTGGGAATCAGGGCCATCAAGGGTTAGTATCTAGTTCCTGTGGTTGCACAATATGCAGATGATAACTCAGGTCATAATGTCTATCATCAAATGGTGAAGGTGGAGAAATGGGTGATAACAATCTGAATTCAAGGACTGCTGAAGATGGACAAAGAGAAAGAACAAGCAGAGAGAGATTCTGGGGCAGATGCAAAGGGAAGAGGACTTCTATTGGGGTTGTAACTAATGCGAGGTTAAGTTAGAAGAAAGACCAGTGTAAAACTACCATTAACAAGTGGTAGTAATTCTTGAGGTGCATTAACAGAGGATGATGGATGTAAATACCAATTAACTATCTTTGGGGATTGGGCATAGGTATGGGCTCTTGCCACAGTTTTGCTTGGGAGTGAGGTGATCTTACAGTGGTCAACTAGTACTTAAGTAGGCAGGATTTGGAGGGGGGGGGGGACTTAAGGTGGTCTGCATGTACAATCTTGTGTCTAGTATGGTCACAGAGGACTAGAATCTTGTATCTGTTCTTACCAAGATCTTTCATGATTCAATAGGGTCGCCCCACTTGGGGTAGAACTTTTGTGTATGTGTGCGCATTGGTTTAACACCATTAATGTAACCACATCCTTACTGCAAGTTCGTGAGAGGGGGTTATTCTGCCTCCAATTATCTGTCAAAGGTCTCGAAGACTCACTGAGCTATGTCAAATCTCCTCAACACTCATTCAGCGAGTTCTTGGTTAATATCAATCAACTCTGTTGCAAATAATGTCTCCAAAATCTACATAAAACAGATCAAAATGAAAATGTTTGTAATAATAGTAAACGCAAAGTGGAGAGTATCACCAATTGAGATGTTATAGCTGTTGTTTATGGCTATTTGGTCGATGAGAGCCATTTAGCCCATTTGTGAGGGGCAGCATCGCAATGTGACACAATACCTCTATGATTTTTTTTAATTTGACCAGTCAACAAAAGGCCATTTGCAAAAGGGTAATATAGCACTATCAGTGACTTTTCAATTTGCTACATTTTGCATAAGGAGGCAAAAGTTTAGAGGTAAAATTTGCAACATTAAATGAAAGCAGTACAGAGGGGAGTTGTGTGGTTTCATATAACACTTTCTACTAAGGTTCTGGTTACTGCTTCAGCATTATGTACTGTGCTCATGTAATTAAAAAAAATTTAAATAAGTGAATATCTGAAAAAATTTAGTTGTAGAAAGAATTCTAGAAAAGCTTTAACTGAAGTGGACAATCAGCACAAATGATATTATATAAAGGTGCATTCATTTTTCATATTTTTATGTGTACATTGTGTTCTGTTCACTTTACATTCAGTGTGATGCTTTAGCATTAACTAGTAGGTACCTATTATGTAAGAGTTCAGTGGCTATATTCTGTTAAATATTATTATAACTGCTTGAAATTCAAGGTTTTGTATAAATAAATTAAGATTTTGATAAGTAACCGAAGCCTGAGCTTGATGACCCAGTAGGCCACAGGTTCCTCATCCCTGCTCTATCCACCTCCCAGAATCATTAATTTCCAGTCCTTATACTTAACATAGTCAGAGATAACATGAAGTTTGACAGTCATATTTGATTTTTTTTAAAAGTAAACAAGTGGATAAAGGCAATTCATTACCCTTATTTTGGGAGGACAACACTGAGTCCATGCACAGAAGCATCAGTGGCCAGGATGAATGGTTTAGTATAGCCCCGATACCAAAGTATTGGGTGCATCAGATTTTCAATGAGGTCGTTGAATGCTTGCTATTGTAAATGAGCGATAGAACCCCCAAAATTCAAGGAACACACATGAGTCATTCACTGACTTGGTGAGTTATTTAACTGTAAGACAGAGTTTTGAAGGGTTGTTTCACCCCCTCAGATGATCATTAATATAAATCAAGAACAACTGCTCCAACACTGACCCCTGGGGGTCCTCAGGGATCGGTGTTGAGACCATTGTTGTTCTTGATTTATATTAATGATCTTGACTTGGGTATAAGTAGTGACCTGAGCAAGTTTGCCAATGATACTAAGTCATAATCACAATGTCATAACGACAAACTACAAATATTGACTCTCTTCCCTTACACATTTGAAAAGACTGCTAGTTTCTTTCAAACTATAAGATATATGGTGAAAAAAGCCATTCACTAAAATCAGAATTTGGAATCCTTCCAAAGATTCCAATAATGAGCAAAGGAAAAGTAATATCTGAAGAACACAAAGATATAGTTAGAAGACAGATGAGGTTAGTCATATGTGTCCTGGCAAAAAGGATTGTGTGAAAGTCATCAGTGCTGAAGGTGCAAAAATGACTGTTCCTTGGGAATTTAAGAGAGTTATTTGAACTAAATAAAAATGATAAAAAGAATCCCAAAATAGGATTTTCCACATTTGCTAAATTATGGCCATCATATTGTGTGCTTGCTGGTAGTGGTGGGACTCATTCTGTTTGTGTCTGCACATATCATAAAAAACATAAAATTACAGCTGACTGCATTAGGAGAAAAAGGTTTCTCATACAAAGATCTTATGGATTACAGTGTCTGCAGTACAGAGAGAGAGAGGCTTGCAACTTTGCAAAGATTGCCCAAGAGAAGAGGGTGTTCTGAACTTTCTTGAGTTGCTTGACAGTGTAAAATTAGCTCCAATGGTAGGCAAAGTGGAGCCACTTCATGAATACTTATCATCATTGAGAATGAAAATATCCGGCATGGTTCATCATCATTTTGTCACACAGCAGCAATCACAGTACTTAAAACAGTTGAAAGAAAAACTACCACCTCAGAGTGAGGCAGTTATATTAGGTGATTTCTCTGGAAATTATTCTTTCATTGTCCAAGATGCTGCCCAAGGATTACACTGGGACAATTCACAATGTACAGTTCACCCTTTTGTCATCTATTATAGATCATCTACAGACCAGGAACTTAACCATTTTAGTGTATGTTTCTTATCTCCATCACTAAAACACAACACTATAATGGTTTACTCATTTATAATAAAGCTTATGAACTGTTAAATTCAGATGTCCACAACTGAAGAAGGTGTACTATTTTTCGGATGGATGTGCTGGCCAATATAAGAACAGATACAACTTCACAAATCTCTCTTACCATGAAGAGGATTTGGTTTGTCTTGTGAATGGCACTTCTTTGCTACATCCCATGGCAAAAATGCATGTGATGGGATTGGGGGAACAGTGAAGAGAGCTAATGCTCATGTCAGTCTGCAGAGAACTACAGAGAGGCAAATTCTTACCCCAGAAGACATGTTTCAGTTTTGTGAAGAAAACTTGAGCAAGACAATAAAAAATTTTCTTTGTAACTACATCTGATTTGAAAGATGCAGGACAACGGTTAGAACATTGATTTAAGGACAGTAGGGCTATTCTGGGAACTCAGAAATATCATAGATTTGTTCCCATAAACAAGGAAGAACTGATGGTGTATCTCATTTCAAGTGGCATTGGAGAAAAGAAAAGAATAAAGAAAAGTCATACCTATTACTAATGAACCTGCAATGGTTGATAACCTAAAATGTTTCAAACCAGGAGAGTATGTTAGCTGCATTTATGATGGACAAGTTTGTTATGGAATTGTGGAGGAATATTGTGGTGTTTGATGATTACACAGTGAACTTTTTACATCCATCTGGGTCATCAGGAGCAAGTGCATATTATTATCCATCAAATAAGGATTCATGTGCAGTGTCAGGACATCATATATTAACTGTCATGAGTTGTCCTGCAGTAAGAGGAGGCAAGGCAGCAGAATTAAATATATTTTTCCTCAGAAAGAAATTGATGAAAGTATTGAATATGCCAAAATTGTATTAGGTTAACAGGTCTTCCCCATCATTATTGTAATTATTTTGTCAGTGAGGATTATCAGTGAAATATAATTTTTTTTTATTCTTGGAGATTTAGGTCAAGTCAAACTGATAGCTAAAATAAATTCATAAATTGACCAGTAATTTATAAATATGGTGTCAACATAAGTTAGTTACATGAAAAGTAATAGCATAAACAACCTTTTAAGGATTATTTCTAATAGCCAAGACCTTTAACTGCTTTTTATATGCAAAATAAATTATAATTTCAATTTCTATAGGTCACTTTAAGAGCTTAAGTGTGAAAAATATGTAGAATTGATGGACAACTTAAAAATATAATGCTCACTTATGTGTTAATTAGTTGAAAAATACTAACATAAACACACTTCTTTTTTTTTACTGAGGTCAAATCTTGACCCAAATGTATATTTTTTTATTTTTCAACCTAGAGTTCTAAAACTTACATATTTGGATTCCTTGTCTTTTTCTGATTCTAAAAATATATAATTTTATATATTTATGACCATTATTACCCTAGTTATGGGTCGCTGAATGTTAGTGACCTTGCATATGACCTCAAAATGCCTGAGGTCATATCTACTGAACTGTTAGTTGGATTGGCCTTAAAATTTCAGAAATGGGTTTAGGACCCATAAACTTCCTACAGGGTCACCAAAAAAAAACGCGCCTGCACACACTTTTTGTGATATATCCTTCATTCATTCACTAATCACCTTTAATTTGCAGGACATGACAGAAGAAACGCCTGTGAACACAACTAGATCTAAATGGGAGCTCCTCCAGCAAAGAATATACTGCATCAAACATTACTACAGGCTTGTTCAAGAAAGTGCAGGACACTTTTGTGCATCAGTTCAAATGTGAAAAAGCCCCCTCCAAGAGCAGAATTCAGGACTGGGTAGACCACTTTGAGAACCTCACTGCAGCTGGTGACAACCATCAGAGCCATTCAGGATGCCCCAGGAAGCATACAGTTGAGCTGGCCGAGAGAGTGAGAGAGTCAGTTCAGCAGAGTCCAAAATGCTCTGTGTGCAAGCGAAGTCAGTCCCTTGGTACAGATGAAGCAGATCCCTACGGCCTCAGACAAGGAGCAAAGAAAGACTATGGCAGTCGAGATACTAGAGAAGATTCAGGGGACCCCAACTTTCCTTAACCTCCTTTGAACCTCAGATGAAGCTCAGTTCCATCTTGAAGGAAAGGTAAACTCGAAGACAAATGTCTTCTGGGGCACCTCTAGACCAAATGAGGTAGCAACCAAGCCCCTATACTCCCCTAAGTGCACAGTATGAACTGGAATCTCAGGCAGAGGCATCATCGGACCATTCTTCTTTGAGGAATCTGGCACGACAGTGACAGTCACCAAGGAGCGGTATGTTGAGGTCCTCAAAACCTTCAAGAGGGAGCTGCAGACCCTGTCCCGAGATTGGCTGAAAGAGAACTTTGGTAGCCGTGTGATCAGTTTCAAGACTGATTTTGAGTGGGCACCTCACAGCCTGCCCCTATAGTTAATTCATCTTGTAATACCTCAGCATCAGAGTCAGACATTATTCTACCCACTAATAACATTCCCTCTCTTAGATTTAATTGCATCAATAATAGGTAACTCTTTGCTGTCTGTCACTAACTGAATGAACTTATAAATAGTTCTAGTGATGCTATGCGCTTTAGCTTTATTCAAGAGTTGGAAGTGTGGTACCATGTTGAAAGCCTTACTAAAATCCAAATAAACATAATTCTCATCTCTATTGGCAGCATCATACACCTTTCCATAAAAAGACAGTAAATATTAATCTAAGTGATCCCTAATAGATTTCGCTCTTATAAATTCCATCATTTTCCCCACCAATGATGTCAAACTGACTGGCCAGTAATTGGACATAATTGTCTTAGCCCCCTTCTTAAATATAGTTATCATATTAGTTTTATTCCATGCCATTGGTACAATGCTAGTTTCTAATAATTTTCTAAATAGACACGCTAGGGGCTCACTTAACACATCTTTACATTTCTTCTAAATTCTAGGAGAAATCTCACCAGGGCCTAGTGCTATACCTGATTTAATTCTATATTTCTTTGAAAATAAAATATCCTCAGGTGTAAATACTGAAAGAAAATACTTATTTAACATCTTAGACAGTGCATCACATTCACTCAGTAACTGTCTATCTGTAGTTTTAAGTGGGCCAATTTTATTTCTAGTCTTAGGTCTGTATAATTGAAGGAAACCTTTGGGATGTTCCTCTGCCTTATTTACCACTTTAATTTCATAATTTCTCTTTGCCATCTTAATTAATGTTCCCAGTTAGCTCATTGTATTTCTAACAAAATTACCCCTCACCTTTTTTTATTTTCTTATAAATGCCCCATTTAATGCCAATATAATGATCAATTTTATCTGATATCCAATTTTATAATAATTGATGATAATTCTAGGTCAAGGGAAGTAGTGATAAATTCTATTAATATAGACAGAGAAGAAATTAAAGGGCTTATAATGCAGTTAAATACTAGTAAGGCATCTGGCCCTGACAACATTCATTCTAGGATACTCAAAGAAGGTGTAGAAAGTATTGCAGTAGCTCTTGAGAAGATATTTATTAGATCACTAGAGTCTGGAAAAATACCAAATGATTGGAAATTGGCAAATGTAGTGCCAATTTTTAAAAAGGGAAGCAAAGAGGACCCAAATAACTTTAGACCAGTAAGCTTAACTTCTATAGTCTGTAAAATTCTTGAGAAGATGGTTAAAAAGGGAATTTCTGATCATCTAGAGAGTAGCAGGTTAATTAATGATGCTCAGCATGGTTTTAGAAAAGGTAGATCGTGTTTAACTAATTTACTGGATTTTATGGATTATGTAACTAAAGAATTAGATAGGGGTGAGAAAGTTGATGTGATCTACTTAGATTTCAGCAAAGCTTTTGATAAGGTTCATAAATTAAAGCTGCATGGGATATGTGGGAACATTTTAAATTGGATAACTGAATGGCTGAAAAATAGGAAACAGAGAGTTGTACTGAATGGAGTGAGGTCAGAGTGGAGGAATGTTATTAGTGGCGTACCTCAGGGATCAGTTCTAGGCCCTTTATTATTTATAATCTATGTAAATGATCTTGGGCAAGGTGTGAATAGCAAAGTATCAATTTTTGCTGATGACACTAAATTGGCAGCTGTAGTCAAAGAGGTTGAGGGTAGCTTTAAAGTGCAGGGTGACTTAAATAAGTTGTTAGCTTGGGCTCACAAGTGGCAGATGACTTTTAACCTTAATAAATGCAAACTTATTAACATGGGGAGAGATAATAGGGAATTTAGCTATGAGATGGATGGGTATTGGCTTAATTCAGTTGAAGATGAGAAGGATTTAGGAGTAGTAGTAGATAGGTCACTGAAATTTTCAAAGCAGTGTATTGAGGCAAAAAATAGAGCAAATAGGGTGCTAGGTTACATTAAAAGAAATGTTAGCTACAAGAGTAAGGAGGTCATCCTTAAACTATACAACTCTTATGTCAGGCCACATTTAGAGTACTGTATACAGGCATGGTCCCCACATTTTAGACATGATATAAACTTATTAGAGTCGGTACAAAGGAGGGCAACAAAAATTATACCATCTCTGAAGCACCTTGAATATGAAGATAGACTGAGGGTATTAAATATGTTTTACTTTCACTCAACTTCCTATCTAAATACCTAATCTGAGAGTCACCCATCACAATCACCTCAGTCATTCTCCTATTCTCCCTAGGCCTAGTATTACCCTCCCTCCTGCTTTCACTCACTTGACCTCCTATTCTACTTTCAGGCACGGCCACACCAGACACATCTCTTTTGAATTCTTCCTCTCTCAGGGCTTCAAATCTGTTAGTTAGCCTAACAGGTTCCATGTCCCTCTCATTCACACACCTAACCTGTCCTAACTTATCTATTCTGTTCACTTTCACCCACCACTCATCATCACTTACTGCTTTCTCTCCAGTCCCTATTCTAGGCCTAACTTCCTCCCTCCTGGACCCAATCTGACTCTTCAAACGTACACTTGCATCTCTTCTCACTTGACACTAAATCATTCAGTCTCAAGCACTCCACATGTAATCGACTCACCTCCTCAGTCAAAGCACATACACGGCACTCAGGCACATTCACTCTCCTCTCTACACCACAGACATCGCACACTACATACACACTACTTTCAAAAGGCACATTCTCTACATCCAAACAGTCAGCCATACTTAAACAAGAACAATAATAGAAACAAAAACTTACGAACAAGAATTTGACCCGAATTTGTGCGTGCAAGTTTAAAACCTGCTAATCAAGATGGCCACCGAAGTAAACAAAAGTCACTTTCTCACCCAAACAAAATAACCACAATTTAACTTTGTTATATTAACCAAATATATGATATAATAACTTAATATTTATGTTTACTATGTCACACACCAAAGTATAGCAAATAATCAAAATATTTTGAGGGCTCTACAAAACACGTGCTACCTGTTTGAAGGTCAGTCGAAGATATTGGCACACCTTGTTGGCTTATTAACAAATTAGGGCAAAAACTATTCTCAAAGCATTCTGGAAACTTACAACTTGTTCTATCCCTTCCTATCATATTTTCCCAGTCCACAGAATTTAAATTAAATTCACCAAGAATAACTGTACATTAGCTCATCAATACAGTCAGTCTGCCTGGGTGGTCTGTAAAAGACTCCCAAGTGTATTATCCTATTTTTACTGACCCCAATATCTATCCACACTGACTCAACTTCTTCTTGATTTATAGAATTATTTAGATTTGAAGAAATGCTATTTCTGATATAAATAATCAACCCACCACCCGTCCTATCTCTCATTTGACTAATGTACATATCATAACCCTGTAGTTCAAATTCACTCATGTCATTAAATTTATTTTCATTAACCCATGATTCTATTACACATATTATATCTAATATCTTCATCAATAATATAACTAAATAAATAATTCATCTTTCTTTTTTCTAAGACTACGAGCATTGGTATAAAGACAACGCACCTCTTTTAGAATGTATAACTTCCATTCTATCTCTTCTGCATCTCTTTCCTTTCCCTGCCCCACCCTGTACTCTTATATTTTTCTGACCACTATCAGTAACTAGTTTCTCACCTGCAAAGACTCAACGACACTATCTAAGTCCTACCACAACACATCAACCCCAGCCCAGCTTAGATGGAGTCTATACATTGCCTTATTCCCATAAAACCCATTCCAAACATCTACAAACACTAATCCCAACTCCTCACACAGGCCTTTCACATACTCATTCAGTCCAATCACACAAGACAACCATTCCATCCCCACATCCAATCTCGGAAGCACACCTGAAACAACGCCTTTCACTCATCCTTTCAACTAACCTTTTGTACCTCTCTCGTAACTCACATGAACCCACCTTCTTTACATCATTTACTCCCACATGCGTAATCACAACTGCATCCCTCTCACACCCAGACACCAGACCATATCTCTCAGACACATCATTTACACCAGCACCCAAACTCTCACTCCCTTCCATTTGCTTGCACTCAACTTCCTATCAAATATCTAATCTGAGAGTCACCCATCACAAGCACCTCAGTCATCCTCCTAATCACCTTAGGCCTAGCATTACTCTCCCTCCTGTTCTCATTCAAACTACCACTTATTTTACTTTCTGCCACAATCACATCAGACAAATTACTTTCAACCTCTTCCTCTCTCAGGGCATCAAATCTGTTAGTCAATCTAACAGGTTCCATATTCCTCTTACTCACAGACCTAACCTGTCCTAACCTATCTATTCTATCCATATTCACCCACCATTCATCTTCACTCACATCAGTCACTTCTTTCTCTCCAGTCCCTAGTCTAGGCCTATCTTCCACCCTCCTGGTCCCAGCCACATTCTTCATGCATACACTTGCATCCCTTCTCACTTCATTCACCAAATCACTTAATCTCTTGCACTTGTCATGTAACCGATTCACCTCCTCTACCAAAGTTACATTTACACTAGTCACATAACAAACTAGGCATTCAGATACATTTGCTCTTCTTTCAACACCACAAAAATCACAAACTACATACACACAGCTTACATCAAAAGGCATATTCACATCATCCAAAGCAACAGCCATACTAAGAAACTTTTCAAAATATAATTAGAAATTCCTTTAGTATTATGTCTAATACTCAAAGTTAATTATATTCCTGAACTTAAATATATTATACCGAAAAATCAAAAATGAAAAAACGTCACTGAAAAGAGCGCTCACCGAGAACACGTCCGATCGCTATGATCTGAACCTGTTCCTATAGGAAGTGAGTTCCAATCCCTGGAGCTTTGCTATTTGATCGAAAGGGTAAAATGATGACAAATATGAGTTATATGAATGATCTGAAATTATTATCTATTTCATAATATTTGGGGGGTAAAAATAAAGGTTTGAATGTTTTTCAATTCCAGAATCAGTTCCTTCCAAAGAAAAGCGTGCTACGATTGTTGCTCTGCACAAAATTGACCCGAAATCCAAGGAGATAGTTATTAAGGGGAATTGCATCAAGGGACACGGTCTTTAGAAAAATTAATATTTTTAAAAGACTGGTTACACTCTTGTCAAGAAGTCTTCTGGATGCCCAAGAGCTTCAAATAAATGCCAAGTGTCTCAGTAAGGTCTGGTGGAGCTTTGCTATTCAATCAGTGGCGTACCTCAGGGATCATTTGTTAAGTGTTGGCAGGTCAAGGCATTTACACCTTTTCATGTAGGGTAAGGTTTATAATCCAAGTACTAATGTTGTAGCTCTTCACTGAATCCTCTCTAGGGCTTGAATGTCTTTTGCCAGGTATTGGAGACCAGCACTGAACTCCATAATCATGAATTGGTCTCAACAATGACAGGTACAGTGGTAACAGGATCTCCTTGTCAAGTACTGTAAAGTTTTTGATTATGCCCAGGTGACTGTTTGCTTTAGCAGCGATTTTGGCTATGTGTGTAGCGGGTTTCAGATCAGAAGATATGATGATCCCTAAATCTTTTTCTGCATTTGACTTTTGAAGAGTTACCCCCACCAACTGGTAGTCTTTCCTTTGATTATTGTGACCTATGTGCATTGTCTTGCATTTGTTGATATTGAAAGTCAGAAGCCATCTTCTACTCTACTCATCAAGTCTTCCCATATAAGAACATAAGAAAAGACCATTCATGGCCTACACTTGGCAGCTCCTGTTCCAGTCAACACACAAAAGATTTCTTACCAGAGAAAAGTCATCAACATTGTCACCCTTTACAGGAGTTCGTCAGATCTAATCTACAATATACATAAAATGCATCCAGAGGATTATGTCCAATCATGCAACCACAAAATATAATCTCCCCACTCCTTAGAAAAATATATACATATGTACATAAAAAAATTCAGTCCCATCTAGCAGCTTCATCCATATATTTATCTAATCTATTCTTAAAACTACCCAGAGAGGAGGCTTCTATCACATGTCTAGTGAGCCTCACTCAGTCTTTATTGTCTTGTAAATCTTTGCATCATCTGTGAAAAAGCTAGCTGTTGATTCCAAATTGGCAACAAGGTCAATACTGATTCCTGTGGCACTCTAATTTTCATTGGAAGCCAGTCAGAGGTAGAGTGTTTTATAGTAACTCTGTGGAATCTGTCTGCAAGAAAAATTTGAATCCACCTAGACATATTGCCACCTATTCCCATTGCTTCCAATTTTATGTCAAGACGTTGGTGAAGAATTCTGAGCATGCTTGTAAGACAGCTTCTATTATTTCTGAATCTATGCTGGGCATCGGTGATAAGGTCATTAATGAGACTGGACTGTAGTTAAGGGTGAAATGTCTGCCTTCCTCCAGTTGCTTGGGACATCACCTGTTATGATGGACAACTGAAAGATGTCCTGTAGTGGGTCACAAAAGACATCTGCACACTCCTGCAGACCCAGCAGGGACACACCATACCAGTCCCGGAGCCTTACTAGGATTGAGTTTTATGAGTTGATTTTTTACTTCCTCTCTGGTTATGATGAGATCCTGTATCTTGGGGCCTTGGAACACTGTGACCAGCACTGGTGAATCCCCATTTGTATTTTCCTCCACAAATACAATCTTATGGATGCATTTTGTGGGTGGGTTTTGACAGATGCGGATAAGCTTTGATAGGCCCTTGTGGCTTTTGTCATCTGTGAAATTATGTTATGTAAATTGTATATTGTAGATGCATGATCTGAAACAATCCTATAGATGCATTTTTTTGGTGGGTTTTGACAGATGGGATGACCTTTGATAGGCCCTTGTGGCTTTTGTCATCTGTGAAATTATGTTATGTTAATTGTATATTGTAGATGCATGATCTGAAACAATCCTATAGATGCATTTTTTTGGTGGGTTTTGACAGATGGGATGACCTTTGATAGGCCCTTGTGGCTTTTGTCATCTGTGAAATTATGTTATGTTAATTATATATTGTAGATGCATGATCTGAAACAATCCCATGGATGCATTTTGACAGATAGGATGACCTTTGATAGGCCCTTGTGGCTTTTGTCATCTGTGAAATTATGTTATGTTAAGGTTCTAGCTCAAGGATGAGGTTGACTCCAATAGAATCAGCCCACAGTGAGGTGGAAAGTCTTTGACAAAGGTCTCAAGTTGAGACGATGATAGTGCCATAATTCACAGGGTTTTAGAGACTTCTAATCAATAAAAGTTATAGAAGAAATGTTATTCAGCTCATGAAATCCCATAGGAATACATATTTTGGATGCAATTCTGATGAAATTAAGTTTATCGATACTTTGTTACTTTTTCTCAGTTCTAACAAAAAAAAAAGGTAGACTATCGTTAATTGGAATTGCATCATATTATAAATCATTTTGAAGGGATTTTTTAAAATTAAAATATGATATGGACATTTCATATTAATCAACTTTTTAAAAAATAAGATTGATTCAAATAGTATTCAGGGGTGAGGCTTATATGTCTGATGTCAAGGAACACGTTACAAAAACAAGGCCTAATGACATAAATGCTGTGGTGTAACCCCCACAATTAAGTGGGGGGTATCAAAATTACATTAAAAATCATCATTGGGGGGAAATAGCCTAAAGTAGGCGGCACTATTGTTGTCTCAATTTACCAAGAACCGCTGTGAAAAAGATTCATCTCACCAAGAAAACCTTACTTTTGTAGTAAATATAAAGAAATGGACAAAGTCATATTCTCTATTGACATTCTCTTCCATTTGTTTGGAGATCCTGGAAGATCCCTTAAGATGACAAAAGGGGAGCAGTTTCATGAGTCCTGTATCATAAGAACATAAGAAAAGAAGGAGACTGCAAAAGACCATTCATGGCCTACACTTGGCACCTCCTGTTCCAGTCAACACACAAAAGATTTCTTACCAGAGAAAAGTCATCAACATTGTCACCCTTTACAGGAGTTCGTCAGATCTAATCTACAATATACATAAAATGCATCCAGAGGATTATGTCCATTCATGCAACCGGAAAATATAATCTCCCCACTCCTTAGAAAAATATATACATATGTACATAAAAAAAAAGTCAGTCCCATCTAGCAGCTTCATCCATATATTTATCTAATCTATTCTTAAAACTACCCAGAGAGGAGGCTTCTATCACATGTCTAGTGAGCCTATTCCATTCATCTACCACACGATTTGTAAACCAATTTCTCCCAATCTCCTTCCTAAACCTATACTTATGAAGCTTAAACCCATTGCTACGTGTCCTATCATGTTCACTAAGTATAAGAACCTTACCCAGATCCCCTTTATTATATCCTTTTACCCATTTGAAGACTTCAATCAATTCCCCTCTGACTCTTCTCCTTTCCAATGTATGTAGATTTAGTTTTCTGAGCCTTTCACCATAAGGTAAGTTCCTTAGCCCACCAATCATCTTTGTCATCCTTCTCTGCACAGACTCAAGCAAATCAATATCCTTCCTATAATATGGTGACCAAAATTGTACTGCATAGTCTAGATGAGGCCTAACTAGCGCCAGATACAGTTTTAGAATGACTTCAGCACTCTTATTGCTTACACTCCTCCTAATGAATCCCAATATCCTATTAGCTTTATTCTTAGCATTTAGGCATTGCTTTCTAGGATGAAGGTCTGAACTTACCAAAATACCCAAGTCCTTCTCACAATCGGTCCTCCCTAAAATTCTCCCATTTAATTTATAACTATTCAATG
The DNA here is from genome assembly GCA_963969495.1 of Ceratothoa steindachneri. NCBI lineage: Eukaryota > Metazoa > Arthropoda > Malacostraca > Isopoda > Cymothoidae > Ceratothoa > Ceratothoa steindachneri. Next base: position 127,997,319 of record OZ018322.1, on the reverse strand, counting down.
GATTATTTCTACCTATACTAAGTACACTACATTTGTCTATGTTAAACTTCATTTGCCATTTCTCGGCCCAATTGGACAGAATGGTCAATTCCTCCTGCATTACAACAGCATCAGAATCAGCCCTAATGGCCCTACCTAGCTTAGTATCATCAGCAAATTTACTCAGGTCACTACTTATACCTATGTCAAGATCATTAATATAAATTAAGAATAGCAAGGGACCCAAAACAGATCCTTGCGGTACTCCACTGCTAACACACCCCCACTCAGATTTAACTCCATCTATACTAACTCTTTGCTGTCTGTCACCAAGCCATGACTGAATCCACCTAAATATACTGCCATCGATCCCGTGTGATTTAACTTTGCTCAGAAGCCGTAAGTGTGGCACTCGATCAAAAGCCTTACTAAAGTCCAAGTATAAAATATCATAGTTTTCATCATTATCTGCTGCTTCATACACCTTACTATAAAAAGACAGCAAATTAGTCAGACAGGATTTACCCTTACTAAAGCCATGCTGTGATTCTTTTATCAACTTATGCTTATCCAAGTGATCTCTAATATTCCTTGCTATAATAGATTCCATCATTTTCCCTACCACTGATGTCAAACTTACTGGTCTGTAATTAGACATATTTGTTTTATCCCCTTTCTTAAATATCGGTATCACATTGGCTTTCTTCCATGCCACTGGCACAATGCCACTCTCCAATGATTTTCTAAAGATGCATGCTAGGGGCTCACTTAACACATCCTTACATTCTTTCGAAATTCTAGGAAAGACCTCATCAGGACCGGGTGCTTTACTACTTTTGATTTTATCAATTTCCTTTGTCACTATCTCCTTTGTGATCAAGATATCCTTTAATTTCTCTTCATCATTACCCCGGAAGATCATTGACACCTCAGGTATATTTAGAGTATCCTCCTGTGTAAATACTGAGAGAAAAAAGTCATTTAGCATTCCAGCCATTGAGTCCCTATCACTCACTAATTCTCCATTGGAATCTATAAGTGGGCCTATTTTATCTCTAACCTTAGTTTTGTATCATACCCATGATGAAGCAACTGGACACTCTCCATGTCGGGAGCTGCTTCTCATTTAAGTGAACTGGAGCAAAAACAAGTTTGCACAAAAAAATGGCCATGAACTCAAAATGGTACCAAAATGTGCTAAATCAGCACCTTTTCCCAACAGTTCAAACCAATTTACAGATGATAACTGTAATTTTCAATATGATAGGAACTGCACCTTGTTACAAAGCAAAAATAATAAAGTTCTTTGCTGAAAATAACAGCAGCATATATATTAATGGGTCAAGAAATACTACTTTATATGCTTATATCTTAGAAATGTGCTTTCTACACAGAAAAAATAGTAACAGACAGATCAGATAGACCAATAGAATATTTGAAAAGTAAAGTTTATGAAAAAAATGGAGTTGTTAATCTTTAGAATTACTAGAAAATATATATATATACCCATACTTTAACTTAACTCTCAAATTAACCCTTCCATTAAATGAAAAGACTAAATTTATTGGTATGGAGTGATGCACGCACATTTGTGACTTTTGCCAAAATTATTTTATTAAGCCAAAATTTAGTTAGCAATAAATTAATTTTATAAAAGGAGAAAACAATAGTTTGTTTTACTTACCTGAGGATAGGGAAGCAGGTCTCTCACAAATCCACTATCATCCACCCCAGTAATTTCCAGGGTTGGTGGATGTGGGAAAGGCCCCTTTCCAGGATAATTCGTTGATCGTCTACATTTATTCATGAGCATCGAGGATGCATTTGGGAGCTTTGCAGAGTTCCTGACTGAAGGAACTCCTCCAGCCATACCTAAAGGACTTACTCCTCCAACACCGGCAACTCCTCTTCCACGCGACCAAGAGCCAACGCCTCCAATCGAATTTACTGGAGAAGAGACAGGACCACCAGGACCTCCTCCACCTGTCCCTTGTGGAGGACATGCTGGAGACCAGGTATTTCCCTGGGAAACGAGCCCAGTAACTCCAGTTGACCATGATGCTGGATACTTGTTGGTAAGAAAAGGGCCTTGCGGTGTAGATGGACCAAGGTTCTGTTGCCGGGTCGGGACAGGGAAGTTTGGCCCTCCAGGCTGCATATTTCTCCTCTGGGGGACATTCTGAGGTATACTCGTGCCGATTCCGATTTGTGGGCCTAAGTTGCTACTAAATAAGGGAGATGGGCCCCCAGGGTTTCCAGAAGCCCCCGGGCCAAGATTGGTAAATGCAAGTGACCCATTGATGGTGGAAATTCCTGAATGGAGGAGGGGGTCATCAACGGATGAAGACCACAGGGATGCCACAGATGACGATAAGGATGAGGGGGGGATGGCCACAGACCCCGCCTCCATCCCCGACGTGATCCCGGAGCTGTGGTGGCCTACACCTCCCTGGGGCACCACCATCCCCGAACCCATCGGAGCACCACCTCCGCCGGCGACTATGGCCGCCGTCGGCACTGTTCCGGAACCAGGAGGGCCAAGGACGGAAGAGCCCAGGTTAGTGATTGCTCCGGGAGGCCCAACACTAGCGATGCTCATCGGCCCGACATTAACACTTCCCCCAATCATATTTTCACCGTTTACCCCACTTTTATTTTCTTCTTCTTGCGTAGATATAGTTTGCGGTTGATGGTCGTCTGAAGATGGCTCAACGCCCGGCCCCTTAACTGCTCCATTTTGATCCAATAAGCAATCATCTTGCATTGTGGTCCCACTCTTTCGACCTTCAGATGCACAAGAGTAAAACACACCACTGCTCGCAGATGTATTCAAAACGTAGGAATCAGCACTTATTGAACTCATAGAGGAAATGCTATTATAATCAAAATCCCCCATAAAATTAATATAATTACAAAATTAATCTAACACTCATGGGGGTGGGGGAGAGATTTTTTTTTTTTCACTTTAGCAGACTCACGCCTGTCTTCCACACCCCATGAAGGCTACTCGTAGAGTAATGTTCCAATAATATTGGTTATGCGCAGACACTGCAGACGATAACAAAAGTAAAATTAATAATCTTAAAAGGAAATATATTCCCTTTCACTTCAATGAATAGACAATATTTTTAGATTAATTGCACTCACAAAATTTAGGATTAGTTTTTACTATTCAAATGTTTCATAACTTTTAGGATTTGGGATTTCCTTTTGTCGTTGGAGAATGTTGCACCATTGAGCAAGTATGGCTCTTCCTCATTGTACCATTAACGGTTTCAATAACATATAGAAATTAATACAAATTATTTCAACAAAAAAGAGTCAATTGATATAAGTGCTAGAATTATTTTAATTTTTTAAACGAATAGTAAGGGAATTCTAGAAAAAACAATAAAAACGATCTTTTCCTCAGCTGTTTGCCTGCCATCAGCTGATAATAAAAAGACGAAACGCAGTGAGTATAAGGAAAAAATGATTTTTATTCTTATCCTCTCTAAATAAATTCATAGATATGCCTAACTATTAAAATAATTAATAAATATATTGTCAGAGGAATGCCAGATAAACATACACATACACACACTCTCTCTCTCTCTCTCTCTCTCTCTCTCTCTCTCTCTCTCTCTATATATATATATATATATATATATATATATATATATATATATATATATATATATATATATATATATATATATATATATATATATATATATATATATATATATATATATATATATTGTTAAAGACCAGGTTGTATTTTAATTTTATCATTTTTATTTTGGAACGTTCTAACTAGCGAATGCAGGTTTTTGTATCTGGTTTGAGATTAAAGATCAGTTAAGGAAGATCCATTTTATTTTTTACAACTAATTTGAGTTTTGGTCGTGAGCTTTCGCCTTTTTTTAAGGCATCTTCAGACGGAAGTATTCGTTATTGTTGAGGCTGCGTTGATTTGTTGTTTTCCTTGTTTTTGCCTCCTTTACCGGTGAGGTAGCTCGGTGGTGGTCGTGAGCAGCGAAGAGTGAAATTGATTTTTGTTCTTTGGTGCTTTTATAGGTCAAAGTCGGAGTACAATGTTCCTTTAGCAGAAAAGGTGAAGTACTCGCTCGGAACTGGTGCGTCGTGTGTTAAGTTTGGGGCCCATATCTTTAATGAGAAGAACCTCCAGAATCTTCAGGTGGCGAAGGTCAAGGTTTCTTCTGAGTATGGTAGTGTTTTCGACCAGAGTTGCTCTTGTAATTTGTGAGTTACGCTTTTCTTTGTAGTGTGTTTTTATTCCCCATTCTTGCGAATGCATCGTTAGGCGCCGACTGATGGTAGTAGTGGTCATACCTATATATTGATTATTTGGATGAGGTTTGCAGTCCTCATGGGGCATTGGAATTTGTATACCACATTTGTAGCCTTTAATTGCTTATCGCGGAGGTTGTTTCTCATTAATAAGTTGCTTACTTTTGTGTTTTTATAATAAATTCGTAAGGATAACTTGTTATTTTCTTTGAGAGTGTTACTTTTTATGATATCTTATTATTTCTTCTGGTTTGTAAGCATCCGTCATTTGGTTCGTGTAATATAGTGGTATTAGTGGGGGGGGGTTCTCTTTCCTCCTTTCACTCAAACTTGGAGTTGAGAATTTTCTACTGTAATTTGTCGAATTCTCTGTTTGAGTAGCCATTATTGATCAGGATCTGTTTTGATTTTCGAAATCCTTCATCATGTGCGGTCGGTCCACGTTGATCAGTTTATGATGGCTCTTCTTATGTATGAGCTCATTACTGATTTTTTATGGTTCTCGATGCACTCACCTTTGGCGTTAAGGCATCGACCGAAGTCTGTCCCTTTTCGATAGACGTAGGTGGTATATTTTCCGTCGCTGTTTTGTTTTACGTCTACGTCTAGGGAGGAAATACGGCCACCTACACTTAATTCGTATGTAAATTTGAGAACAGAATGGGATTCTACGGTCCTTTTGAGTTTTAGTAACTGTGTTCATCATTAATTGTGAGGTATATGTCATCAACGAACCTGGTGTAAATTTTGGGTGAGTTCGTCCTTTTGGTTAAGAGCCTTTCTTCTAGGTTTCCCATGTAGAAGTTCGCGAACGTAGGGCCTAGTGGTGATCCCATCGCTACTCCGTCAATTTGACGGTAAAGTCAAATTGATATATTCTAAGAATATGTACAACCGAAGCTCCATTTCGAATCCCAGATGTATAGTAATATCATATATAATAATATAAAAAATCAGGAAAATGAATAATTATAATTTTATCGCTGTCTTCTGTGCCTAAGGGCAAAAACTTAATTATTACTAATTTTATACATCCCCGCGGGGCCCATAGCACGTGCTGCATGTGCTACTAGGTTAAACTGGCACTGACTGTTGGGGTACATGAAGAGACAATTTTGGTTCCGAAACAAGGAGATATGCTCACCCTGTACAACTCTCTAGTCCGGCCGTACAGTGAGTACGCCGTACAATTCTGGTCACCATCATTGTGTAAAGACATTGAATGGCTGGAAAGGGTTCAGGCCAGGGACACCAAACTAATCCCGTCCCTTAATCACAAAGGATACCGAAGCCGGCTACGAGAATTGGGCTGTTCTCCGTGCAGACGCACCCTATACGTCGCCAGCTCATTAAAAGTATGAAATTATAAGAGGAGTGGAAACAGTCTACAGGAAATTGTTTATCTTGAAGATGAATCCAACGGGCAACCACGGCTGCAAGTTAGATTTACCCAGATTTAGGACAAACGTTTGGGGGAACTTTTTCTCGTACAGTATCTGTGACAGATGGAACCATCTTCCAGCGAGGATGGTGAACAGTTCAACAGTTGAGCAATTCAAGTCTAGGATGGAAAGATTACTCACGAGTTAGAATAGACAATCGAAAACTTAGAAATATTTCATCTATTCTCTCAAAATTCCTAGGTATGCGATTTTCCAACATGCCTAGTTCGCTCTTCAATTTCAATAGGGCAATATTACGGAGGAGTGGCTGAAGAGCCTTATTTTTTTTGCTATACTTTCCCTCATACTTATTCTGTTAGGTCTCCCTATACGGTACCTCTCCAGTATGGTTCGCAAGAACTTATGAAGTACTGCTTTTCCTTATAACTCTTTGTGACTCTCTCCCAACCTGACTCACTCTTACTCTATCTCTCTATCTATCTATCTATCTAACTCTCTCTCACACACTCACCCTCTCTCTCTCTTATTCTCTTACTCTTTTTCACTCTCACTATCACTATATATATATATATATATATATATATATATATATATATATATATATATATATATATATATATATATATATATATATATATCACTTCCCCTCATCACCTTTCCCTACTCTTCATCTCACCCTCTCTCATTATCTCTCACTTTTATTCTTTATCAATCTTTCCCTCTCTCTATTTTTTCTCTCTCTCATACTCCCTCTCACACTTGTATTATTTCTCTCTCTCTCTCTCTCTCTCTCTCTCTCTCTCTCTCTCTCTCTCTCCTTCTCTCTCGCTCTATCTCTCTTTCTCACTCACTCTCTCACTTTCTTACTCTCTACGAGTTCTCGATTTGAAAGATGTTGAATCCGAAATTCTCTGTACGGTTGCCTCGATGGAGACGTCTGTGGGATAACCAGATACCAAATCCGAGCAGGGGATGATGTTCTAAAGCTCTGCTACACCTACAACCTGGAGGAAGGGCACGCCTTCATGGCGCAATTTCTCTTCACTGGTAATTATTGCATCGATACCTAAGTGGATGTCTCTCATTGCCTCGAAAAAGTGGTAAAGATATGCCCTATCGATTTCTTCGTTAAAGGGGTCATTGATTTGGTAATCAAAATCGATCTCAAAGTCTTCCTTTTACTCTGCGCTCATGTCGAAAATCCTTCTTCCAATATTCTCTGAATATCCATTCAAACAGGTCCTCGCCTTCTACAATGTAGGCAATGTAGGCTTTCCTATTGGTGATATAGTCAGCCAACATTCTATCCATCTTGATGCCGAGATCAAGTTGAAGAAGATATTATATTTAAGTCCTTTAACCCAGACATTGTCGAAGGCCTTCTCGAAATCGCGGAGGACCACGCCCACGTATCTTTTTTTCTGACTTGGCCTGCGCAATCGTTTCCGTTAGTATGTCCCTTGCCATTGTCGAGTCCCTGTCCTTTCGGAAACCGTTTAATGTTCGTTGAATTTACTTTTTTTTATCCAGGAATTTGAGAAATCTTCTGTTAAGTATCTTTTCGAAGACTCTTCCCAGAAAACCCAGTAGGTCGCCTGTAGCTGGAAATTAAATGAGATGGCTTTCCTTGTTTCGGTAGGAATACCATCTTTGTTATTTCGATTTTTTATGGTAATGCTCCTATGTAAAGATACGAGTTGAATAGGTCGCTTATAGATCTTATTATATCTCCGGGGGCATTCTCGTAATTACATTTCGTTAGGCCTGTCTTCCTGGGTGCATTCTGTTTAAGGAGCTGGTGGCACTTTTCAGCTCTTCTTCAGTAATCCTTGCTCCTAGTCCTTCGTTCTCTTCCGATCTTTTATCCACTCTTATTTCTGGGATAAGTCTATGCCTGTTCATCAGCATGTATCTATTAACTTTTTCCTCTGTTTCTTCGTCATATCGTTCTTTGTCTTCTTCTTCAATGGTAACGACTTTGCCATAATGCTCCTTAAACTTATCTGCTATTTCTTTGTTGTTCTTTAGGTATTCTCCTTGTCCATTCTTAATTTCAATCTTCTTTATAGGAGGTCTGTCTCTTATTATTTGAATTATTTTCCAAGCCTCACTTGGTTTTTCGTGTTTTCCACTTTCCTTATCAATTTTTTGGTTCCATTTTTCATTTTGTTGTTCTTCTATAAGGAAAGTTATTTTGTTCTTTAAATGTTTCAGGTCTTTAACTTTTGCTGGTTTGTACCATTTTCTCTTATTTCTGTGTATTTCTTTGGATATTCTTCTCCTTTCTCTTCATCTACTCTGTCTATTTCGGGTGTGGGAGAGTTTTGTATTTAATTATCGGTAGGCATTTTTTTTTTGTCTGTTTCCATAATGCTGTTAATTAGCGAATCCGTAGTTTCTTCCAATTCCTCAATTATTTTCCCGTCCAGGTCTGGTCGAGCATAACCTTACATCATTGCTATATATGTTTCCCAGGTCGCCCTTCAGTAGGATTTCCTTGGTCTGATTGGGATCTGTATTGGATTCTGGTTGACGTCACCAGAGTTCTAATGTGATCCCTACAGGGGATAAGGATTGGTCCCATAAACATGTTATACGGGAAATCGGAATTTGTTAATAGAATGTCTGCTCTGCTCGATACTCTTCCAGTGATGAATGAAGGTTGGGAATTCTGGTCCTGCTCTTTTGAGTATATTTCTGGTCATTAGGAGTTCTAGCTTTGTCCTGTATTTTGGGCCGTCCAGTATCTAGATTCCTGCAATCTTGCATTCAGACCCCCAGCAGTATGGTTGGATTATTCCTTTGAATATTTCCATTACTGAGTGGATCAGAATGTACGAGCAGCGAGGGGGCTGGTAAGCTGCTGCCGCTATCGTAAGTGAAGTGTATGTATTCCATTTTCACTGCCACAGCAGCATACGCCTCATCAACCTCTCGTTCCTGGGCGTACACAGTGAATACCCTTTTCATAGCGATTTCAGTACCATCATATCTTTCTGGGACGGGGTTCTTCTTTATGACGTTATAGTCACGCACACCCCCAAGTGGTGGCCAGGGGTGGCCAAAGTCACCTTGATCAAAAAGCTGACCATTCTACTGGCCACCATTGCCCAAATTTTATTTTTTTGTAATTATACCAACATTTGTGTACTGTTAACAAAGCGCAGCAGACTTTGCTTATATTTGAATGTCAAAATCTTTCACTTAGTATCATTGCGCAATGGGAACATTAGCTAGCTAACTGAAATGAAAGCAGGTAATGTAGTTCATGTTACACGGGCTAACGTTAGCTAGTGTCCTCCGAATCAAGCCACTCATAAGTTAGCTAACGTTAGTTAGTTAACGTTATTAAGGTTAGCTACGTTGGACGGAGAACCACTTTCAAACCACCTTGCAAAATTGTCTTTAACGCTAGCTAACGTTACACACCAGTTAGTATATTCACGTTATGATTTAATTAGTCACTGTTCTGTGCTAACGATATGTCATTTGCAGACAATGAAGAGAATGAGTTGTTCAAATTATGCAAAATTGCACTTGTATTACCTGTTAGCACTGCTTCATGTGAACGTAGTTTGTCTGTACATAAGTTGATCAAAACACAAATAATAAATAAAATGACGACGAGCATTTAGGTAATTTATGGGTATTAAGTGTGGAGTCAAAGAGGGTATAGCAATGTCCTCTGGCCTTCCTATAAAATATTAAATTTATCAATATTCCATGTTATAGCAATGCCCTCTGGCATTCCTGTAAAATATTAAATTTATCAATATTCCATGTTATAGCAATGCCCTCTAGCATTCCTATAAAGTATTAAATTTATCAATAGTCTATGTTATAGCAATGCCCTCTGGCATTCCTATAAAATATTAAATTTATCAATATTCCATTAGCATACTTTTTTAAATTCAATGTAAAATTATCCATTATAAATAATCCATCCAAAATCTCAAATATATTGTAATATATAATTGCCATTCAAAAATCAATGACTAAGATATTCTTTTTTGGCAGCACTTACTTTTACCAATACACACAAACGAACGCACGCCTTTAGCTGCCTGCTTTAAAGCAGTCACCCATCTATCCGTGCTCTAATTTACTTAGAATCAAGGTCAGTTATAAATCCTGTCACACTTATTCTCTGCAACCTGTCATACGAAAGTAGGTCCTAATTCTCGTTACTTCTCTCATTGCAGAGCCCAATTCACAGTCCATCATAGTTACTTTATCATATTTACTTTACCACATCTTACTTTATCATATCATAATTACCATATCTTAGTCATCATAATTACCACATATTTACCACATCTTAGTTACTTTACATATCTTACATTCATTCTACTTTTCATTACTTCCATACATTGCATTACGTTGTATTCCTTAGCAATTGTCAATTTAATTATATTACTCATCAATAATTGTATTTATCGCTCACTAGTTATTTCCTAATTCAATTCTCTCATTGTGCATTCGTTGATTTTGTAAATATATTTATTTTTTTTATTTTCTGTTTATCTTACAAACCTAGTTCAAAAGTTTTCTAAATTTATTTCACGTCAGTCATTAGGCCTAAATATTAGCAGACGACTATTCCATCCAAATTCAACAAATTTATGATAATGGTTTTCAAATAGCTATTTAGGCTGATTTATTAACTAAAATCAATCCCATTAATAACCAATACCATAACAAAAACGAAGTTATTAAGCGTATTAAAGAGCTTCCTATTTCCAGAAACACTGTTAAAAGCCGGGTAATGATTATGCATTTAAATATTGAAGAACAAATGCAAAAGGACATGAACGCGTGTGGTTATTTTTCAATTTGCCTTGATGAAACGGCTTCTCCTTTGGCAATTTCTGCAAGATATTCTAGTGATCATGAAATGTTTGAAGAGTTGCTTAGCCTAGAAAGCCAGGAAAAGATATTTGTGATATTTTAGTCAAAGCACTTGGCGACAGAAACATAGATATAATAAAAAAAATGTATCGATTACAACAGATGGAGCACCCAATATGGTCGGCCGAAAGCTTGGATTTGCGAAATTTTTCAATGATATCGTCGGACATTCTGTAGTCCAGTTTTACTGTATTATTCATGAAGAAGCACTGTGTGCTAAAGTTGGATTAGAAGAACTGGAATATATTACAGCATCAGTCACCAAGATAGTGAATTCAGCTCGTTACTGGATGAAGTTGAATCAGCTTATAGCGGTTTATTGATGTACAATTACTTTCGGTGGATTAGTAGAGGAAAGTTTGTTGAACGATATGTTGAATGCATAAATGAGATACAGCTTTTCTTACACGTGAGAAAATTTGAAGGCTATTCCGAACTACATGATCAGTCCTGTATTCGGCAGTTGATATTTTTCACAGACCTCTCATTGCACTTGAATGAACTGAATGTTAAACTCCAAAGTTTTAGTAAAACTATTGATATCATGTTTGGACATATTACTGCATTTGAAACCAAACTTGCCATTTTTGAGCATGACATTGAAACTAAAACTTATAAGTACTTTGCAAGATTAAAAAAAGTGCTAGGAAGAAGTTAATTACAAAGATGAGAATGATATCGAACACTATCAAGACTTCTTTTTGTCAGCTTTACGTTCTTTGAAGGATGAATTTTTATCAAAATTTTCTCAGTTTAGAGATCTTGAAGAAATATTGCTTTTCATTAAGCACCCAGATGAAGCAAATTTTGAAAAAAAAGAAAACTAATCTGTTTGAATAGCTGAAAATAGAAGAACTTGAAGTTGAATTAGTAGAATTTCAATCCAGTTCTATTTGTAAGCAAAAATTCGTCAATCTTAGAGGTAATTTAGAAACACTTGAAAAAGATCGATTCAAGGGAGTTTGCAGCTATCAAGACAATTCATTTTTGGTCATTTGGGAAAGCATCCCGAAGCATTTGGTGCTCTTAAACGTCTTGTCAAAGCGGTATTAACATTTTTTTTCTTCTACGTATGCGTGTGAGAGTCTGTTCTCATCTCTTATCTACGCTACAAACAACATAAGAAGTCGATTAACTGATGAGACAAGTGCTGCATGTTTCCATTTAAAGACAACGAACTATCGGACCGACATAAAGGAATTGGCTGGGAAAATTCAGGTTTACAAGAGAAATTAAATAGGTAAGTTTATATTTTTATTTCTTTATTGTACAACATAGCATATATATTCATATACTTGTGTGTTAAAATTATAATATAATATACCATTTAACAATATAAATTTAGAGGTGACACACGACGATGTAAAAATGGCTAAGATATAAAAGTATTGAGACGCCTAGCATCAAAGTTTTGTCTCCACCACTGATATAGGGCATGTCTACCAAGTACATCCACCCAATTGGATCTTCATGGGTGAAAGACGTTATCCAAAGCTAAGTTGTAGCTAAAGAGGGGTGGCTCAGGTTTGAACCTAAGGTATAGGATAAATTGCTGATTGTCTTTATTCTTGGATCTGAAATCATCACTCTGGATGATCTCTGCATTTTGGTTCCTGAGGTTTCCCGAAGCACCATTTATAGGGTTTTGACGTAAAAGTTGCAATATCGAAAAGTGTGCGCAAGATAGGTCCCGCAAATGCTCACAAAAGACCACCGACAGCAGCAAGTTGACTCTTCCCGCGAATTTCTTCGTCCTATGCAGACGAAAATGGCAGCTGTTTAGATTCGATTATCACGGGTGACGAAACCTGGACGTTCCACTTCCCACCTGTTTCACAGTGGCGGCTCGTGTATAGGCACTGCGGAACTGCTGTTATGTAGAGGTTCTGACTAGCGCATTCATGATTTAGTTGCATTAGATAGCGATGCAATAGTCAGTACGTGCATAAATTTATTATTTGAGTTGACTGATCGTACGGCAACCCTAACGTGGATTGGATCTCAAGCTACCCAAGGAATGAAATGACTCGATATGAACAAAAATAGGATATATTATAATTTTACAAGATAGTATGCATTTGAGGTTAATTTTCGTAAATTAATTTTACCACACAAATGATAACTTAGGAATTAAATTTTTATGGTATACAGAGAATATGAAAGATAAGTAAGCGGTTGAGAATGAAATATAATACAAGCGATATAATTATGCGAGTACAAGTGGTTACATGAGATTACACGCTTAGGAATATAGGTGAATATAATTATGGACATACACAAGAGGGTATACGTGAGCATATAAATATAATTGTGTGGTGTAGGTGTAGTAATTATAAATAGTAGGATAGAACTATGATGTAGTGTGAATTGGGGTCTGCAATGAGAGAAGAACAGGAGTTATGATCTACTCTCGTATGGACTGATTACCGAGAATAATTGGGAGAGAAAAAGTAACTAACCTTATTCGAAGCCACGTTCTGCACAAGTGGACTGAGTACAGAGCTTCAAGGCCGATCGCGAAAGGCCTGTTTTTGTATGTGCGTGATCGTGTAGGGCAAATTTGAAAGAAAAGGTATTTTGAATGTATTAGTGTGAAGTTACATTGAATATTTTCGCATTATAAATTATTGATTGATTATATTTTTAGATGATAATTTTATATATTACATACATATGAATATAATTTTCCCAGGATTATTACTATTTATATGAATGCCTAGAAAGCATTGCTATAACACTCCCCCTAAGTAGGTTACCTCCCCCTAACGACACGACCGGAGCGTGTGACAGTGCCATTGGTTTGACTGCGGGTACGGGGACACAGATTCGCCGTTTCACTGCCAGTAGCGTTGGACGAGGCACTGGCACGTGTGAAGGTTGATAGAGCGAAGGTGATCCGCTTGCTGTTTCCTTCCGAGATGGCGTCAAGCGGGACGTAGGAGTCTTGATTCCTGTTCTTCGCTGATGGAGTGACCAGTAGTGGATAAGTTTGCTCTTGACTGACCACCGCTTCTGATTAGGGTTCCTGCAACACAAAAGGAGGAGGCAGCAAAACGGAATGTGGAGTTTGAGTAGAAGGGGTGGTTGAAAGGGTGGGTTGGCGATTATTTGGGGGGCTTACTGGAGCATAAAGGGTTATATTGGGAGAAAGAGGAAGTAAAGGGCGTTCTAGGAGAACGTTTTCTATATAGGTGGGTTTCAGGCGGTCTATGGAACCAGTATCCTTCCTAACGCCAAGCTGAAGTACGAAGAACTTCTGGTTCCTAAAGATGACGATAAAGGGTCCGTCATAGATTGGTTGCAAAGAAGTGCGAGTTGAATCGCGACGGACGAAAACATGAGAGCATGTTGTCATATCTTTCGGCACGAAGGTTCTATAATTGGCAGGGCTTCTAGGGACTCTGGCTTAATTTCAGCCATCACCCATACAAAATTATGTACATATGAAGCAGGATCGGGGTAAGATAGTAGAGGCTGGTCAGAAGAAGAGAAGAATTGACCAGGAAGACGAAGTTGAGTACCGTAGACAAGTTCCGCAGCAGAGCAGGGCAAGTCCTCTTTCAAGGATGAACGAATACCCAGGAGAATCAAAGGTAGCTTGTGCACCCAAATGATGTTGGGATCTGTGGAGCGTAAGCTTGCTTTGAGCGTAAGCTTGCATGGAGCGTAAGCTTGCTGTGCACCAGTTACTCTTTGACGTTGTTTTAGGGGTGGTAGCTATTAGTACGTAGACGAAAGGAGCCAAGCACTGGCATCAGTGCATCCCATTGGTGGGATTCAAATTTGCTGTCACGATCAGTCATGATAGATGAGGGAACACCAAAAGGAGCAACCCATAATGAGACGAAAGTTCCAGTGACAGTGGAAGCTTTGAGGTCCGAGATAGGGACTGCCACGGGCCATCGAGTAAAACGAACGATCATGGTAAGAAGATAATTGCAACCGCAAGAGTTAAGCAGAGGACCTACTAGATTGACGTAAACGGCGTCAAAGCGTGACAAAGGAAGAGGAAAGGGGACCAGAGAAGCTTTTGTATGACGATTGACTTTGACGCGCTGACATGGTAGGTATAAGCGAAACCATCTGGCCACACGAAGCGTTGTGCAATGAGCTTACGTGTGGCATTGACGCCAGGATGAGAGAGACCGTGAATTTGGTCGAAAATGTACCGACGGTAAGCAGTGTTTGCGTGTCTTCTTGTTGTTCTTGGGCTAGCGTTACGTTGTATAATCGATGGACGCAGTGTGAGAGAGCGAGAAAAGAAAGCAAGAGGTTGCCATGGGCACCAATCTTTTTTGCAAGGTTGCACCTACATGAATCGATGATACATCTGAGGATACGCTGATGAGGCCTCCTAGAGAAGGATGAGCCACTTTTACAGCGTGAACAATAGCCTCTTTGGTGCGAGAGAATGCATCGCACGCACCAGTAGACCATTCAAGAGGAGAGTTCTTTTTGGTCTTGGTGATCATAGAATTAATGGGTTGCATAACCTGGTCACAGTTTGGAATGAATCTGTGATAGAGGTTGATCATACCCCCAAAAACGTCTGAGCTGTTTGCGTGATGTGGGTTGAGGCAAGTTGTGCATCACGAGTGGGCTAATTTTGGCACTCGAGACATAATGTCCCAAGAAGTACGATACCGTACTCTTGAAGACGAGAAAAGACCTGAAGAAATGGGAAAGGTGTTCCTCCAGCGAGGAGGATGCTATTAGAAGGTCATCGATGTAGTAAAATACCAAATGAAGACCCCTAAGGACTTGCTCCACAAAGTGCTAGAAAGTTTGACCAGAGTTGCGCAATCCATATTGTATGGAAATCGATACCCACCGTAATAACAGATGCCTCGTTCGGGTACCACAACGTCCTTACGCTAGGAGGTGTAGCCCGATTACTTACCCCCCACCTCTACCCTCGACTCGCTGGCCACCAGAACGCTTCCTGCAACCACGAGAAGTACGAATCAACAAATTTCTGTGCCAGCGAGCATAACAATACGAAGGGAAGGAGACCAAGTGCAATAACAATGTTTAAACAGGCACTATTTCCCCTAAGATTTGGGATCTAGTTTCGCGTTATAGACGAAATTATAGGAGCTGCGACCAAAAGCCAGAAGACGCCTTTAGGGATAAGTGAAAGACGCTCGGAGAAACGTCGTTAGAGGAGCGAGGCTTAATTCATAAGCCCTCAGCCCCCCCCTTCTTCCCCAACCCTGAATGGGTCGGTGAAGTATATAGGCGGATAACTGGAGAAGAACGGGGAGATCGAGTCAGAGACCGACACGACGAAGTCCGGCGGAAGTGCCCGGCAATCAAAGAAAGGAAAAGAGAAGAAGTTCATTCTGAGCCAGTTCCTGGTGGTCACACTGAAATTCTAGCCCCTTTTGTATCGAGGATCATTCTCATACATCTCTCGTTAGAGAAACCCCCTATCTCGGTTTGCAACAAACAACAGAGAAAGTCCTCGCCATTGAGGAATACCCAAAGTGAACTCCCTCATCCCCCCACCCACCGATTCGTCAAAGGATTCAATTTTTTGCTCATCGCTTGTTAGTGCGAAGCATCTTAAGCTTAACCTGAAGATTGGAAAAAACACCTTCACAGTCCCGTTGCTTGAATCATCTGACTAAGACAACGTACTTAACGCCATCCGTCGCCCTCACCGAAATCACCTGTTGCTCCCAGTCCGTCTCCTCGCTAGACAAACGGCTGGGCGTCTGCGAACACGCCCACGCGCCTAACCGCAAACCATTTTCCCATTTACATAGGATCCAAGGGCAAGGTCATTTTTCAGCCGGATTCACGTGTTGTTTTTTTTAAAGGCAAAGAAATTCAATTATTTTTGTGTGTCAATTAGCGTCCAATAGTAAAGTGAGCTTGGGGGTCAAGCATTACTTTATATTCTTATGGTTTAAATTAGTAATTCTAACATAGACTCGTTTATTCATAGATGTATAGTTTGTTTTTAAGATTTCACATTTTTATGTTGTAATTAAAGATATATTTTGGTTAGAAGTATTTAATTCAATCTTCGAAGCGATGCACATGGCACTAGAAATCCTCAAAGATTAAATAACGTAAAATAATATAGTACTCTTAGAGAAAACATAATAAAGAAGTTAGTGAAGTACGTGACCAACCTACGTACCACCACTCGGCCCTTACAATGCCACGCCATAAATATTTTGTGTCAGGTTTTGTGGGGTATTGGAAGAACTCAGTATAGTTGCTTCTCTTGCTTTTCCTTCAGTAATAATAAATTTGTATTAGCGTTCCAGGAAAAGTTAAGCATAATTAGAGGAATCAGGTCCGTCTATAAATTTGTGGTTAATTGTTGGTGATTAGCCTGTTAATGTTATTAATTAATTTTGGGGGAGTGGTATTCCAATTAGCAGAAAGTGTTGTGCGAAAGGTGTTAGGCAGCGCGCTACTTGTTCGAGGTTGCATAAGTACCTGTAGCGTACAGCGGTGAGAGTTTGACGGTATGCACAAAATGGAATCGTTTGACCAATTCCACCTAGGCCGAATTATTTTAGGACTATTAGGCCAAGAGCTAATGGACTACGTCCAGGAAGAAGAAAGTATTGAAAGAGAAGAATGAGAAACAGAGAAATAGAAACACAGTTGGAAAGAGAAGCAGAAGAAAGAAGAAGACATAGGGATACATAAGTAGAAGAAAGAAGAATACAGATGAAAAGAGACACAAAAGAAATTTGAATACAAATAAAAAGAGAAGCAGAAGAAAGAAGAATACCGAGGGGGGAAATAGCAAAGGAAAGAATAATACAGTTGAACAGAGAAGCAGAAGAATAATACAGTTGAAAAGAGAGGCCGAAGAAAGAAGAATACAGATGAAAAGAGAAGCAGAAGAAATAAGAATACAGATGAAAAAAATATAAAAGAAAGAAGAATACAGATGAAAAGAGAAGCCAAAGAAAGAAGAAGACAGATGAAAAGACTAGCAGAATAAATAGAAATACAGACGGAAAGAGAAGCGGAAAAAAGAAAAACAGATGGAAAGAGAACAGGCGCAAGCGGAAAGAGAAGCCAAAGAAAGAAGAATTAGGATGAATAGAGAAGTAAAAAAAAAGAAGAATACAGATGGAAAGCGAACTAGTACAATTGGAAAGAGAAGAGAGATAAGTAAAATAAAGAATGCTCGAACATGAAAGGGCATCGTGGATGGATCAGGTGGAAATCAAGGCCGTCGTATCCCGGCCTGGAGCTAATAAAGTACATACGATGAAAACCCAGCCAAATGGGGGTGACGATGGATGAAGAAAGAAGTAGGGAAGCGGTACACCCATGTGGACCTAGGGAAGTACTTACGATGAAAACCCAGTCAAATGGGGTGACGATGGATGAAGAAGAAATTAGGGACGCGGTATACCCATGTAAACCTAGTCAGATAGTAGAGTCGGATAACGAGTATCCCCTACTCTCAGTAGCCTTTTCCCAGAACGAAACGTCCACGGAGTTACATTTAAAATCCCAATTCGCCATGATAGCCGCACCCATTAACGATTTCTTAAAGAAACATTCCCCCGACTCCATTAGAGGAAATACAAACGCGATCTCCCAGTTTAACTTTGTAAATGATGAAGATGGGACTCCTTTTCCCATCACTTATGCAACCATGAAACAGTCCACCCTAGCTACCATAAGTTGGAGAGTAAAGTTAGTCAGTTGCCAAAAAAAAAGGTAGTACAAGTACGTTGGAATTCCATCACCAGTTTTTGACATACTAGGGTAGCCCCCATAACCAGAACGGCCGACTCATGCGTTGTAAGTTATTGGTCATCGAGCACCACTTTAATATTAATTATATAAAAGGTGCCAATAAGATAAAGCCTATGTATAACCTGAGCCGAAATCCCATCGAGGGTTATTTCATCTCCCGTTAATCTTAAAACAATTCTTCTTTTTTTTTTTGTGTTATGTGTATATATTTAATGTCTTAAGGTTTAGATGTGTAAGGAAGTAGCGGTCTAGATACCACTTAAGAGACAGGCTCATCTTTTTTTTGTGTAATCAGTAATTTTTGTTGTTTTTTTTTTTAAATTGGATGTTGTGATATGTACCCAGTAGGCCTATCCCTTTGTACGCGCGCGCGTGTGCGACCGAGATCAAAGAAAATTAAGTTAATCGGATGGTTGACCCAGCTAACGGTAAGAATCAGTATTATGTTCTAAGACATGCTTTTGTCGGTTATGTTTGTTTGTTTGTTTTTTTTTCTCTGGAGTTCCCCCCGCCCCCATTAACCTCTTCGAATGGAGGAATGTAGGGAAATCGATACCAACCATTATAACAGATGTCTCGTTCGGGTACCACAACGTCCTTACGCTAGGAGGTGTAACCCGATTACTTACCCAAACCCCCCTCTCCCCTCCACTTGCTGACCACCAGAACACATCCTCCAACCACGAGAAGTACGAATCAACAGATTTCTGTGCCAGCGAGTATAACAATAAGAAGAGTAGGAGACTAGGTGCAACAGCAATGTTTAAACAAGCACTATTTGTCCTAAGATTTGGGATCTAGTTTCGCGTTATAGACGAAATTATAGGAGCTGCGACCAAAAGCCAGAAGACGCCTTTAGGCCTAAGGGAAAGACGCTCGGAAAAGCGTCGTTAGAGGAGTGAGGCTTAATTCATAAGCCCCATCCCTTCCCCAACCCCAGTGGGTCGGTAAAGTGTATAATCGGATAACTGGAGAAGAACGGGGAGATCGAGTTAGAGATCGACACGACGAAGTCCGGCGGCAGTGCCCGGCAATCAAAGAAAGGAAAAGAAAAGAAGTTCATTCTGAGCCAGTTCCTGGTAGTCACACTGAAATATTAGCCCCTTTTGTATCGATGATCACTCTCATACATCTCTCGTCAGAGAAACCCACTATCACCAGAGAAAGTCCTCGCCATTGAGGAATACCCAAAGTGAACTCCCTCAACCCCCCTACCCCTATTCGTCAAAGGATGCACTTTTTTGCTCATCGCTCGTGAGTGCGAAGGATCTTAAGATTAACCTGAATTTTGGAAAAGCATACTTTCACGGTCCCGTAGCTTAAATCATCTGACTAAGACAACGTACTTAACGCCATCCGTCGCCCTCACCGAAATCACCTGTTGCTCTCAGTCTGTCTCCTCGCCACACAAACAGCTGAGCGTCTGCGAACACGCCCACGCGCCTAACCGCAAACCATTTTCCCATTTACATAGGATCCAAGGCCAAGGTAATTTTTCAGTCGGATTCACGTGTGGTTTTTTTTTTTAAAGGTAAAGAAATTCAATTATTTTTGTGTGTCAATTAGCGTCCAATAGTAAAGTGAGCTTGGGGGACAACCATTACAAAATATTCATTTGGTTTAAATTATTAATTCTAACATATATTCGTCAAAGGATGCACTTTTTTGCTCATCGCTCGTCAGTGCGAAGCATCTTAAGATTAACCTGAATTTTGGAAAAGCATACTTTCACGGTCCCGTAGCTTAAATCATCTGACTAAGACAACGTACTTAACGCCATCCGTCGCCCTCACCGAAATCACCTGTTGCTCTCAGTCTGTCTCCTCGCCACACAAACAGCTGAGCGTCTGCGAACACGCCCACGCGCCTAACCGCAAACCATTTTCCCATTTACATAGGATCCAAGGCCAAGGTCATTTTTCAGTCGGATTCACGTGTGTTTTTTTTTTAAAGGTAAAGAAATTCAATTATTTTTGTGTGTCAATTAGCGTCCAATAGTAAAGTGAGCTTGGGGGTCAACTATTACTTTATATTCATTTGGTTTAAATTATTAATTCTAACATATACTCATCCCATCATATTTCCTGAACTGATTTTAGAAAACTCACCCTTACCAATTGTAAATAAGTGTAAACTATTGGGAGTACATATCAATGTAGGTTTAAACTGGGACAATCATGTTGCACATATGCTGTCCAAGGCCAATCGATGTATTTTTATCTTGTACCGCGCCAGACAATTCGGTTTCAACCCTAATGTAATGTTAACATTATATCAGTGGTACATTAGAACCACACTGGAGTATGCTATACCTGTATGGCACCCGAGACTTACTCAGGGCCAACATACGCTCCTTGAACGCATGCAAAAACGTTGTTTTCACATAATTCTTGGACCTAATTATATTAGTTACGAAAACGCCCTAGAACAACTTCAGTGCAAATCCCTATGCCAAATCTATTTTGAAATCGCGAGAACATAGACATTTAATCCCACCATATCTTCATGACATTCATGGAAGGAAAACAAGAAGAGGCGGGGAATTGCTACAACCCATAAGGTGCAGACCCAATAGATATAAGAAGTCCACAATACCCTATATAGTTTAAAGGATCTGGTTGAAAGCATGAATCAGGTCCAGACGAGAAAAGAGAGTACACCCAGAGAGAGATGAGGTGAAATCTGCTATGAACAGCAATTGAGGTCAGTCAGGGATTGTAATAGCGTTTATAGCCCTATAGTCTCCAACTGCTCTGAATTCACCCGACATGGATTTGGCCACAATGTGGAGTGAGTAGGCCCACGTAGAAGCGGGAGGCCTACAAATCCCTGCCTCCATCATGAATTAAAATTCATCACCCATAGCAGATAGTTTATCTAGAACTAGACGGCGTTGCGGGAAAATACAGGACCTCCTGTTGTCTCTATTCGATGCACCACACTATGTTTTATGGGCCTATCCTTCGAAGGTGGAAGGGTGAGTTCAGGAAACTCCTGAAGAAGGCGCTGAAATGGTTGCACGATGGGTCTGAGACGAATAGAGAGGAGGGTACTTTGAGAAGGTTAGTACAAACCTGAAACTGTGAGTAGTGTTTTGCGCTCGACAAGCTTTCTGGGTCTAGAATCGACCAAAAGGTCGTGAGCCGAAAGAAAATCGAGGCCAAATATTGCACAATCTACCTCGGCCTTGACGAAGGTCAATCGAAAAATTCGACCGAGACCGGGTGAGACTTGAAGGTTTCGCCTTCAAAAGGGACTAATATTGGTCGAATTGGCTGCCTTCAGACCTAAATCTGAGGGAGCAGAAGCTTTGTTGGCCTTAGAAATTGGAATGACACTGCAGTCGGCACCAGTGTCTACCAGGAATGAGAAACCAGAAAGTGGATAAAAAATGTGAAAAGGAGGATCTACCTGAGGAAATGTGATTGAAGAGTTGAGGCTGAATTTAAAGGATTGTGAGAAGGTGGTTGAGTTGGTTGATGTGAGAAAACTGGAGGGTTGAGGTTAGAAGGAGGTACTGGTTCCAAATATGTGCACGGTTGCAAGCATTTTACTGCTTGTGCACTATATTTGTTATGGTACCAGCACCATTGAGTAGATTAAGAGGAAAAGGAAACGTTATTATTTAGGAGACTACTTGTCGTAATATCTGAAGAAGAATAACGGTGACTACAAGGCTGTGTACAATGTACAGCGTTGTGACCGTACCTTTGATGGTACCAGCATAAGCCCTGATGGTGTGGAAGGTTAGGAGAATAGGTGGAAGAATGAGATTGAAAATTTCGCTGTTCTCAACTTTTGCGTTGGGATGTCCTCGTTGGTCTCTCTTTTGAGAACCAGAGAGGGACCTGCGCCTCCGATCACCCAACATGTGTTTGTATTCGCTCGGTGATACCTGTTGCAGTTTTTACCGCTGGATGTCAGCTTCCATCCTCCGTATTGAAGCTTCAAGGTCCCTAGATAGAGAAGATGGAACCCTTGAACGCTCCAACCAGTCGCCAGAGGAGCTCGTCCTTCCCGAAAGCTAAAAATGGAAGTGTTGTTAGTTGGTCCATGATTTTGGCCGTTGCCCTAATTCACGTAGGGATTAGCAAATTATTTATCGGCGGATATGGCTATCTGCTCTATATTCGAGGGGTTTGAGTTTAAAATAAGTGGCCTGATCCCCTTTGAGACTCCCTCCAGGAAAATCTCCGTGAGAAGAGGGTTAAAAAGGTCGGTTTGTTCACTTTTTACTCTGATAAGGTCCTTTAGGTGCTTTGAGAAGGTCGACAGACTCCTATCTCACATTTCCTGAGTGCTCAGTAGCTCTCTCAGGTCGTATACTTGAGGCTGCCCTACTTCATGTGAAAAGCCTCCCTCAGGTGGTCCAAAACGCCAGCCTGTCTCACGTTAATTAAAATCTCCCCGAATTCAACGAATGTACTTATGGGGAGACGTTGGATGACTGCTGCTGTCTTTTCTTCTCCTCTGATGTTCTGGCGGTTGAGAAGGAGGGTTGAGACTTCAAACCATGCGATTGGATTTTCTGCATCGAATATTGGAAGCGAGAAATATGCATGTAGCTGCCTGAGAGTGGACTGCGAATGTAGAGGTTCTGACTAGTGCATTAATGATTTAATTGCATTAGATAGCGATGCAATAATCAGTACGAGCAGAAATTAGTTATTTAAATTGACGGATCGTACGGCAACCCTAACGTGGATTGGATCTAAAGCTACCCAAGGAATGGAATGACTCGATATGAACAAAAATAGGATATTTTATTATTTTACAAGATAGTATTGATTTGAGGTTAATTTTCATAAATTAATTTTAGTACACAAATGATAACTTAGGAATTCAATTTTTATGGTATACAGAGAATATGAAAGATAAATAAGCAGTTGAGAATAAAACATAATACAAGCGATATAATTATGCGAGTACAAGTGGTAACATGAGATTATACGACTAGGAATATAGGTGAATATAATTATGCACCAACATGAGAGATATACGTGAGCACACGAGAGTACATGTGAGTGTATAAATATAATTATGTGGTGTAGGTATAGTAAGTATAATTAGTAGGATAGAACTATGATGGGGTGTGAATTGGGGTCTGCAATGAGAGAAGAACAGGAGTTATGATCTACTCTCGTATGGACTGATTACCGAGAATAATTGGGAGAGAAAAAGTAACTAACCTTATTCGAAGCCACGTTCTGCACAAGTGGACTGAGTACAGAGCTTCAAGGCCGATCGCGAAAGGCCTGTTTTTGTATGTGCGTGATCGCGTAGGGCAAATTTGAAAGAAAAGGTATTTTGAATGTATTAGTGTGAAGTTACATTGAATATTTTCGCGTTACAAATTAATTGATTGATTATATTTGGGGATGATAATTTTACATATTATATACATATGAATAGAATTTTCCCAGGATTATTACTATTTATAGAAATGCCCCAGAGGGCATTGCTATAAGGGCACCATAGTAGACAGAGGAGAGTAGGAAAAGGGGCAAAGAAAAAATAATAGCGTGGGCGAGTTGCGACCAACTTCCCGCATCGCTGGACCACTCTTAACCAGCGGCGAATCCACTCGGCCATCTGAGTCTCAAAAGAGAATCATTCAAGCAAATTTAAACCTTTTAAGCCGCCCGCTTGCACTTCTCGTACGCTACATGCAGCACCCACTATTTCCACTCTATATTATCGATAACAATCAATATAATTTCTTTTTTTCTTTGAGTATTTCTTTACACTTGTACATTATATTATACTTAAGCTTAATGTCAGTAGCCAACCCCTAGTTTATGAAAAAATGCAAAAATCCTTGTATAGAACTCTGCACTTCACAGTTCCAGCGACGCGGTATTTGGCTGTTGTGCGCATGCTGGCATGTCCGAGATAGGAAGCTGCACGCTAGGGAGAGACAGCACTATGGCTCACGCAGTGCCGACCCCAGTGTGCTGGTAGAAGGTAGTGTTTCTTGTTTACTCCGGGTATGTTATGCTTAAAAACTTGTTTATATTCTTAAATGTGATAAGGTGTAGAATTTTTTTGGGGGGAGGGGGGAAGGTTCTTTTATTTTATGAATTCTGAAAGTAGTCAACTAGAGATCAAGAGAAAATAATTATTTTTTCGCGAAAATTAGAACAAAAAGAATGGATCTCGTTTTAAAATTAATGGATCAAGCTTGAACTGAGACAATTTAGGCGATTAGTAAGTAAAAAATGTTTGATTTTGTTATGTTTAGGATTTTTTACAAGTTTATCTAGAATTTTTTTCTTATATGTTTATTTCCATTTACACAATATTAAAACAATGCTAAAACACTCTGATACAGCAACCCCCACTAATTTTAGCTACGAGCCGCCACACGACCTGAAACCAAACAACAATCACGTGAGTGGCGGCATTCCTCTTCGCCCAAGCCGCGAAAATTCAAACAAACACAGTCTGCCGGTAAAGTCATGGCAACTGTGCTTTGGGATCGAAAGGTAGTATTGTTGGTCGACTTCATGGCTTCGGGGACCGCAATAAATGCTGACAGGTACTGAGACACTGAAAAGGCTACGACGGGCGATTCAGAACTAGAGAAGAGGATTGTTGAGGAAAGGCGTGAGCATTCTCCACGACAACGCTCGCCCCCATATCGCCCGTCAAACTGTTGCTCTCCTGCAACAGTTTGGATGGGAAGTCATCCCCCACCCACCTTATAGTCCGGACTTGGCACCCAGTGACTACCACCTGTTCCCTAAGTTGAAATGACATTTGACCGGAACGCGCTTCAGCAACGACAACGAGTTGAAAGATGTGGCTCAACGTTTCCTCAACGACATGGCGGCGAGCTGGTATGACATGGGCATACAAAAACTGCCACAGCGCCTACAAAAATACACTGACGGAAATGGCGATTATGTAGAAAAATAGATAAATGTTCAAACTTTAAAATGATGTAAACATTATTGACAATAAACATTTCTGGGATTTCTAAATATTTTGGAGACCTTACCTTTGGGATTACCGTCGTATTTTAATGAAAGTACCAGATTTAGCAATATAAAGTACCAAATTTTACTCAAAAGTACCAAATTTCTAATTTATTATAATTTTCCTATAAATCAACTGAAATGTATAATATTGATTATATTTAATATACTTGGCTTTATTTTAAAGTAGCTTACACATATTTAATGTACATACTTAATAATTAGAAGGGGGCATCCTCAACAGGTTCCTCTTAATATCAATGTTCTTGCTTTGATTTAGCACAAAGCTCTGGATCAGGTGTATAAGTTGTGCAGTTTACACCATGAAGAAGACTTCTTGAATGTAGCAGAGCATTGATTGTTGGGGTATGCAGTTTAAAACTATTCTTGAGTTTAATGTTATTTAGGACTGAATATATTCTCTCAGCTACAGCTCAAGAATGTGAAAATAAGAAGAGCTAAAACATAAAGCATCATAGGACCGGATAACGAGCTTCATCTCCACATTTTTCCTTAAAATATTTCTACCAATAATCATCTGGTTTGGTAGTTTCAGTTATGTCATTGTTATCTTGAAGATTTTAAAAAGCTGGGGCGACACTACACACAGCGAGAGAAATCATGTCAACACTAAGAGCAGCCTTCCCTGGTCGGTTAATTTCGCGTTTAGGTGACGTTTCTTGACCATCACGATCACCTGATTTTACCCCTCCAGATTTTTTCCTTGGGGGATACCTTAAAGAAAAGGTATACGTAAATAAACCTAATAATCTCCAAGAATTGAAACAAAACATCATTGAAGAAATCGACAAAATCACTCCTGATGTTTTTGAAATGTCATGGAAAATATGGTGCAAAGAATCCGCCTTTGTTTTAACAATAATGAGAAACATTTGAAGGATATTATATTTAAATAATAAAAATCCAAGATCTCCTCTTTCATTTTATATATCAGCCACTTTTATATCTTAATTAGTTTTTGTGTTATTAATTTTTTAAAATGTGAAGTAACTTTTGGGCCACCCGTTACTAATAGATGAACCTTTCTTTATGTAGATGCTTTCAACTTTTGTTCCTCTGTAAATTTCAGTTATGGGAAGATACACAGATGGATAATTGATGTTAATTTCATGTAGCTCATTATTTTTTTTATAATTTCCTTTTTAACAAAATTGCCAAGTATGTGTTCCTTTAACACTACATGGGCAGTTTGTGCATTATATAGCTTTCTAATTGGAAATCTAAATTCAACTTAATATCTGGCAAAATATATGGTAAGAATGCACAATACATCTCTGTATTATGCACATTTGAAGCTACACTGTTGTTATCTTCAAGAGCACCATAAATAAAGAATCACAGTAGAGCTGGCCGCTGTTCTAGTATTCTTTTGATAACTTGCTCTAAAGATAGCTATCTTGTACAACTTACATGTAATAATTTATGAGGGTTTGTTTATATTGTTTACCTGAAATTCTTCATATTCGTGCAATCTTTGGGGGCTATTAGCATGGACTAAATGTATGCTTCTACCAAGTTCTTCTAAATATGGAGGTAATTCTGAACAAACCTTTGATGCACAGAGATGCATAGAGTAACAGACACCACCCAGAATAAAGAGCGAGGGAACTTTGTTATTCAGTAAAGCCTGCACAGTGCACACCTCCCTTCTGTCCCATCATTACACTAGCATTGTCACTGGCAAATCCTATCAAATTTTCAAAAGGAATATCATGTAAGGTAAAGAATCTTTCAATAGAGGAATAAAAACACTAGTAGAGCAATCAATCTTTGGCTTCCAAAGGAATGAAATAATTATCAATAATTTTTTGAGTGCTATAATCATGAAATCTAGCCAACAGAACAAGCTGTTTTTTTGTACTTACATCAATAGTTTCACCTATAATTAATGTAAACTTGCATTCTTTTAGCTACTTTTATTTTGTGAATTAATATTTTTTATATGTTTATCCGTTTTTCCGAGCCTCTCCAGATGAGTTACACTGCCTTGAATTTCGCAACGACAAAATTTAAAGTCTGCTCTTTCGATATTCGTTTTACTCGGTTCTAACCATAATGAAAATCGAGCATCCAATAGAAGTTTGTTTGATAATTTATGATTATATTGTTTAATTCTTTTCTTGGGCGGAGTTAAACTAAGGTCAATTTCGTCATTGCTTTTATCTTTCGTATTCTTGCTCATCATGAGGGTTGTAAATCACTCGTAATTAATAAAAGTTAAACGAGATAATATGGAAGTTCTTGTCATTAACGTTTACAACATGTTAACTGACACGTGAGGCGGCAATCCGGCAATATTGGATGGTATGTACAATAAAAGTAATGAACATGTTTTATACCCTATGCCGCATCCAAACTACACAACTGCTGTGTAGTTGAGATGTGCCATACAGGATACATACCTCTTATAAACTGCCTCTTTATAAAATGTCGCCAAAAATATTTTGAAATAAAATTGTTAGTACAATAATAATGTAAAGTATTTATTGTTACATTGTTCACTTACTTACGCTGCAAACTTATTTTTTTACAGAGAGGGAATTTTTTTTTTTAAAAGTAACAAATTATCGCAGCGTAGTACCAAAAGTACTGTCGCACACCCAAAGTACCAAATTTGGTTCAATAGTACCAGGTTCGGCAAGCCTGGGTAGGGCTGAATTAGATTTAACGAGAAGGGTATGGAGATGCTAGTTAAATTTGAGGATTCGAAGAAAAAAAATGTAACTGATTGGAATCATTTTTTAAAAACAAAACGTGCTTAAATAACCTAATATCGCTTCTATTAGTATCATATTTTATACATACCTTTTCCACAGATTGGATTCATAAAATGGTGGCTGCTACGGGCCTAACGAACACGTGCTCTGTATTTAACGTGCCGGACTTGCTGCCTTCAACAACTACCTCATACCAAGTAGGCCTAGTATACAACAGAAAGATGATTAACATACACAGGAGAAGTGCTTTGGGATCAGGTAAGGGTATGCCCGGTCAAAGTAGTGCGGGAGGTATAACTGCTTCAGGTCAAAGCACCCAGCCCAAATACCCCTGTGGTACATGCAACAACATTTTGGAGAGGAAGATTCACTTGAATGTGATAGGTGCCGTGTTTGGACACATGGCACAACCATGTGCTGTAGCCTTCCACCTCGTGCCTTCAAAACTATCGTAGAATTTTCTGATGCAGGCATAACCTATATTTTCACGTCATGCAGACGTAGTGAAAACCCTAGACACAACCCTAACACCACAGGCGAATAAAAGGTTGGTCAGTCTTAGCTCTTTGAATCTGTAAAAGCATTGACCGAAACTGTTACCAAATCCTAAGTAACCAACATACAACAAATCCCTCATCAACTAACACGCTAAACCTCATTCCCACAGAGATCAAACGATATATTCATGAGGAAGCCATAGAAATAAGGGAGAGGGAAAAGCGAGTCAGTTCAATAGTTGTTAGGTGACTAGGGAAAGATCCTCAAACAGTTAAAACGAAACTTAAAGAAATTGGAGAACATTTACTAGGTCCAGAAAAATTGATCAGATGAACATTGTCCTAATTAATAACAATCTACTACGGGCTGATATCACTAATGACTGGACAGGAAGGAAATTACTATATAGTGCTAAGACCTTGAGAGAATCGATATCTTACAATACTGTATACATTAAAAAGAACCTTACCTATAAACAAAGACAAGCCATTAAGGAGATAATGGGACTTGCGCAGTATCAGCAGGCAACCAAACCTCCAACTATCATCCCACCAAGTATGCCAGGATATGGTGCAGTTGGAGGCCTACCTCAAGAAAGGGATGCCCAACAGCCTCCAAAAAACTAAAAAGCTCCACTTCCTCACCATTCACCACCCTGAAATTTGCTCTAGCCAATGTAAATAGTCTCTCTGGTAAAATTCCCTTAGCAACTAAGCTCTGTCATGATCATGATCTAGATATACTTTGTATAACAGAATCATGGTTGACTCCCAAAATCAAAACTCCCTATAGTACACATTCCTGGTTCTACCTTGTTCAAAAATGACTCTCCTTCAGGAGACCCCAAACATGGTGTCTGCATTTATACTAAAGACTACCTCTAAGCAACATCACTAGTCACTCCCACATTTCAGAACACACTAGCCCTACACTTACACAAGTACAACCTCCATATACTTTTAGTCTACCCCCCCCCCCATCACACACCCCAATTGAAGATCACGACATACAAAACTGTTTAGAAGTCTTCAGCCCAGGTAAAGAACTAGTATTATTAGGGGACTTCAATCTCCCAACTATAAAATAGACTGAGCCTGACCTATCTATTCAAGTATCCAAACACAAAAAAAATTTCTAGACTTGGTGGGTTCACGAACCCACAAAAGTTAGATCAGACAATATTCTTGACCTAGTCCTCGCCACTGAAAATGACCGAATACTAAGACTATGTACACATGCCCCCTCCCACATTGTTATCATGCCATCATACGATTGGACTATCTATACCAAGAGTGGACCTCAGCTCCTCCTCGCATCAACAACATTCCCAGCAAAGAATGGGCCAGAGGGAATTACGCAGCCATACGTAACCACCTAAATGATATTGACTGGGATTCACCTTCGCATGAATCTCTTCAATGATGTGCCCCCAACCCATGGGTCGAGGCGGCAAAGGATAATGCTTCTGTTGTCTTAATTTGCGGTGGTTGTGAGGTTTTAGGTTAAGTGTCTTTAGGCATTCTGCTGCTTTAAGAGAGGTGAGTGCTTCGCATTCACTCTCCTTTGAGCAAATAGCCACGAATGCATTATGAGTATCGATTAGTCTCACGAGCGCAATTCCTAGATCCACATAAATTTTAGCGAGCACCCTTCCCTGATCAGGCTTGGGGCCAGCGGAGAGGGTCTTTAGCGGTATCCGCCGGGTCTCCCTCATTTATCGTTCCATATCCTCATATGTGAGACTGGAAAAAATAAATTTCAAATGGAAAATTCCCATGGAGTAATTGTATGTGTGCGTGTGTGTAGTTTGAGAGACTTTATCACCAGTTTTTAGAGAAATGAGAGTTTCCAAGAGAGGTGATCCAGTCCCCCCAAAATATAGCTTTTCAAATGGCACTTTACCTTCCGTGTAGGGTGCTTTTCGAATGCCTACAGGTTGTTGTCCGAACAAGGAGACTCGATGAAGAGCTGGGACGGGGAGGGGGAAAACAAGTTCACTCCTCGCCACGGGCGCACGAAAGCGAATGAAAAATTTTACAATTTTAAATGCAAAAAATTCGTACTGCAATAGAAGAGATGAATTACTTACGTATGACGGCTTATAAAGTAAAATTTATGATAAATAATAATAATAATATTATTGGGAAGTGTGTTGCTTTTAATGCTCATCCCAAACAGATGGAAAAGAAAGAACCAGCTATTCCATCACTAGCTGGTTCATTTACACTCAGTACAGACTGTCGTAGAATTGCTCATAGTCTGGTCCAATAATTATTCTAGTCCTTGATCTGGACACACCGCTTTTGTTTAAGTCGATGGTATTTATTGACCCTATGACTCAATCTACGATCTTATATATATATATATATATATATATATATATATATATATATATATATATATATATATATATATATATATATATATATATATATATATATATATATATATATATATATATATATATATATATATATATATATATATATAGGCTTTAATTCCTACTGAAAGTGCGAAAGCTGGTTAGAGGCGGGTTGTGCCGTAGCTAGGATTCTCACTATAAAAGTCCCACTTGTTACTGGGGGGGAGGTTTGTGATTGTTGAATTCTAAGAGTGCATAATACAGGTTGAATAAATTAGCCGAAGGGATTCTTAATTAAAGTCTTGCCAAGGGTACGTCAAAAGAAAGGAGCCACAAATAAACACACGTACACAAAATAAACTTTACTTTACACAAATATAATAATTAGCAATAGTTAAACGGGCAAAATTAAGGATTAAATATTAAACACTGACGTTAAGCGTCTAGATTTATAATGACTCAATGGGAGTATCAATCACTGTTAATTAAATAGGTAATTTAAAAATAGAGGGACACTGGGTTTACAGATTACCATTAATTGTGATGGATTGGAGAGACGACTACTCAGGTCCAGACGGGGTGGTTCGGGTGGCGTTAACACGAGTTCTCGGGGAGAGGGGGGGATAAGACGGTGGGTTCGGGGCTTCTGGCTGCAGTTCCGGTTAGTTCGCTCCTAACTGGATGTGACACTAACAAATAGTAACTTCCAGTAACTATTTGGATGTTCTTTTTCTTTCTCAAGTTACGTTGAGCAACAGAGCGTATTCTTCTAGTCACAGACTCTGCGGGGCGGGATTTACTTTAGGAACACTTTGAGACAACGATCAAGTTATCTCGGCGGCGCGTTGACAGTCGATACGTTACGGAAACGACTCTCGTTCAATGTGAGGATTACGCGAGTAGGTTTGGGACACTGTTGTAGAGAGATGAACGGCGTTATTATTTATACCGAAGATTGTGGGAAATCGAGAGAGATATTCCATTCACGACAATTCGCTTATCGCAGCGCCTTCTGGACAATCTGCATGGTATCATGGAGAAGGCAAATAGAATTTAGGCTTCTCTGTGAGATAGGCCTTCTTTCTTCAGACTTCCTGTCACCAGTTGGGGGAAAGGGGGGGGGGAGACGAAGGTCAACTCAAACGACAAATTTCTTTCATTCCTACGATTGTCTGGCGGCATGCGAGTATGTACGTTCCATACCCTCACACAGACAAAGGTAGATATGGAGCAGCAAGTAAGTCTGACTATAAATATGATCAAATTAAGCAAAGTATTGTCATTTCTGTGATGACTTCTGTTAGCTGTAAAAATTATCCGGAATTTTCTTCACTAATGCAGAAGCTAAGGAGCCTGAACAATAGATGTCCTTTATGTTGATTCGAGAGCCATGGTAATCAATCTTGTATCAAAATAGCATGCCGAATTTGTCAAAGTAGCCATTGGTCAACTATACGTAACGAAGTTTCTTTTGGTCTCGGCAAGAGTACTGTTACTATTATATGTGTGACTGATGAATAAAGTACAGTCTCATTACCTACTCTGACTATTCCATTAGTTGTGCCCGACGCCACTTATGATATAAGATCTCTTATTGACCAGTGTTTTCAAAGGAATTTGATTCTCAGGTCAATTGCAGAGAAATTTAGTCTGTCAATCTGCAAGAAAGAAATACTTATAATCACTGGGTTTGTATTCAGAATGTTTGATAAGGAGTATGATATCAAATTTAATATAATCTCTCATGATTCTAAGTTTTCCCTCAATATGACAGCTGTGGTCGTAGATAGTCTTCACACAGGTGATGATATATGGCATTGAATCAATTTCTACTAACTAAGGTAAAATACAGTAAATCTTGCAGATCATAACTTATTGTGTTCATTTATAGATGACAAGGTGTATGACTACTACTCGCACCTACTGCTGTCGGTTAATCATCATATGTATAACAGGTAAGTGACTTTATGTTACTGGAAACAATAAACTCCTCCAAAGTAGCTACAGTTCTCGAGATAGGAGTAGACCAAATAATACCTATGAAGGACAAACGATAGATAACTTGTAGGCATTATATAAGATTAGGATCACAAATGAGCCTGACAAGACAACAGATGAAGATATACTGATCAAAGTTAATGAACAAATATCATATAAGTATGGTTAGTACAGAGTAAGATTTCCATGGAAAGATTAGATTGGGAAACACAATTTTCGTTGAGGTAAATCTGACACTTGTTTTTTACCAACTTTTGGCCCCTGAATCCATAAATAGCCCCACTTTTTCTGTATCATATCAACTTTTTGAGCTACGGAATAGCCTTTCTTTGTATCAAAATTCAAAAGCCATAAAAATATTGCATCTAACAAGTTTATGCTTATTTTATAGAATGTTTTAACAATTTACATACACTCGAAAATAATAAAACATTGCTTGACTGTAATGTTTGGTACAAATTTATTCGATTCAAGCAAAGGATATTCTTACTGTAAGTCAAATTGTGTGCAAGTAGTTAATGCAAATATTTACGTTTGTAGCTTTTCCTGGAATGCTCAATAAGTGGATAATTTCGCTTTATACTCAACAGTAGTCAGTCAACAGATTTACATCCCATCTATCCTATACCGTTCCTCCATGACTTTCGAATCTTAGTGGAATCGTCCACCTTGTTCATTGCTGATGTCACCAAGGCTTTCCGGAAAGTTAGTAAGATGGCTATGTAAAAAATGCAACATGCTGCTCATGTTGCAACCAAGCGTTTTGTAGCTCTCCAATAGTTTCTGGACAATTTTGGTGTAATTCTTTGTTCTTGTATTTCCAAGAAAGTTCTGGGCAAGGTCTTTGAACGATAACCAGGGATTCTTTTCGAGTTCTGACATCGCCCCGATGAAATATTTATCTTTGATGAGTTGCCGAATCTGTGGACCATCAAACAGACTAGCCTTGATTTTTTTTCAATTGACAGGCCAGGAAATGCCAAAAGGAAGTAATTGAAACAGCTTGATGTGCAGAGGTGGGAATATATTTTTTTCCTGTCAATGAGTGGCTCATGTAGAATGTTGGGATCACCTTTTTTTGAGGTCAGATCTTGGAGGCCAATTTCTCTCCACCCAATGCTTATTTTAATCTCTGCCGTCCCACATACATAGAAAGCAGGTAAACTTCGTGTACCCCCGTTGTTGACCAATAAGAAAACATATCATTTTAAGGTCAACACATATGATGCAATTGTGATATTGCAACAACTCAATGACTCTCTTTATGTCCCCAGTTTCTTCATGAAAACTAACTGAATGCCTAACTGGTGCTGCACTATATAAATTGCCATTGTGGATGACACACTTTAATATCCGCTTTGAGCTATCGATGAACAGTAATTATTCAGTTGAGTTGTAGATCGGAATTCCAAATTCCTACAGTAACCCTGTAAGTTATACCAATACAAAAAGCTACTGTCACTTCAAAACTACCGCAGAAATGTCCGTCTCTTGATCGAAAGTAAGATACCTTCGTTTCCTTTTCAAGCAAGTTTTTCTCATTCAGTCTTGATCTCATGTTCTTGTGCTTTTTTGATAGTCCCAAATCATTCAACTCATGCTGAACGAATCCCTTACGAGCCAAGTTTTTTTAATTTCAATATATGCACTATTGCAGTCACTGAGTTTTTCATCGTGATCCAGATCTTAAAGATAGAGTAATTGAACGAAAACTG
Source organism: Ceratothoa steindachneri (assembly GCA_963969495.1). Lineage (NCBI taxonomy): Eukaryota > Metazoa > Arthropoda > Malacostraca > Isopoda > Cymothoidae > Ceratothoa > Ceratothoa steindachneri. Next base: position 127,962,708 of record OZ018322.1, on the reverse strand, counting down.
ACACTGCGATTTCAGCTGAGTGAAGAGCTTGACGTATAGTTGATGGTAGATTAGAATACTAGATTTTACGTTTGTTTTTCTTGTTATATCCCAAAGTTTTCATTAAATAAAAGTAACAGTCTGTCAATTGATCTTTTGGCTCTCGCCAAATCTTAGGCATAACAAATGCTAACTTATGACGAGTTCCTATGGTCCACATCTGTAAACTCTCGATACACTGCTTGCACACCTTATGAGGGGCCCAACACTTGTCTTGATCACCATTTTTACCTTAAATTATGTAAAATACTGTTACTTGTCAAATGCGCTGATGTTTGCCTTTTGACTGGGAATGGTGAAACTGCCACATATATAACAAAAGAAGGCCTGGATATTTAGACACTTACACAACGAGAAGTAGCAAAGACAGACATAGTCTGAAAGAAAGGAAATAAGCATGTGAATAGAAAATAAGTTGAACAATCATTAGGTTAGAAAAAAACTTGCATAAGGTCTGCTAAGCCCTTGTAAACACTTTTATGTATTGTGTGCAGAATACAATAGTAATCACCCATATAGACCCGCACACAAACTCTCATCGCACTGTTTCACGTGTAACTGAATAGATAAGTTACAAGCGGCCGCCATTTGCTAATGGTGCTTCTTCCAGTCGCGGTAAAAGTTTTAATATAAGTGATTAATAATATATCTAATTAGCTTTTTTCCCTTCCAATATCTATGATTAGCAATGAATATATAATAAAAGCACTCAGCTGACCAGTCATATTACATACGGACAAACAATGCAATTATGCTATTCTGAGAGTAAGCTGTACAGAAAATCTCGACGTGATAGAAGGAAAAAGACTGTAGTTTTGAAACCAGCATACCAATTTTTGTCTAAATCAATTGAAAAATCTAACTCAACAGAAATTATGTTCAAAGTTGGTCTCCATTATTATCAACCAATTTTGCCAAGCAACTTTGCAGACTGTGGTATACATTTAGGATTATGCACCCAACGGCAAGCAGCCATGAGTGCTCTCACAAAAATTTCTATCTGAACTCATGGCGGACTTGTGTAGATAGTGTATTCGAGATTTCTTCCTCTCCCAACGTCGTGAAATAAGCATTATAAAGGAACTAGAATATATAAATTAGGGTAATTTCCTGGGTGGAGAAATTTCAATATAGGTGGTGGTGTAATTGTTGTAATACATTGCATAATCGTCAGTTGTCTTGTAACTTTCGCTATATATAATTCACGTATTACCCTAATACCGCCTGAGTTATGATAAAGGGTGTTCCACACAGGGCGCCGAATTTGAATTGGGCGACACTTTTGTGTTTTGAAGTTTGAAGGCATGCTTTTATCATGTTTACTATTTCTTTTCACTCCGATTAATATTTCTTTGTTTGTTTTTCAGCATACTTGTGTGCGGTGTGTCACGGAGCAGTTTACAGCTGAGCAAAGCGTTCTCACCGTGAAGACATTTTATCAAAACGGAAAAAAATCGACTCAAACAGTTTAAATACTTCGTACCATTTTGGGGAGAAATGAAGCACACAACGAGTTTACGATTCGCGGACTAATGAAGGAGTTTACAACAAATGGCTCAATTGCAACGGCCAAATCACCTGGCCGGAATCGTTCTTATCGGACAGAGCAAAAAATTGCTGTTGTGCGAGACAGTGTTACTCTGAGTCCCGGAAAATCGATTCGCAGACGTTCGCAGCAGTTGGAAATTCCGACCACTTCATTACATATGCATTAATACAAAATTCAACTTACGCAGCATCTTCAGTCACCTAACCATGGGAGGCAGAAGAAATTTGCTCACTGGGTTGTGGACAGACTTGCAGCCGACGAATATTTTGCAAAGAAAATCATCTTTAATGACCAGGCCCACTACCACTTGAGTGGATTTGTCAATAAACAGAACTGCCAATTTGGGGAAATGAAAATTCTCAAATGATGCAAGAGCGTGACATACATCCATTAAAAGCGAATGTGTTGGGGGAATGCAGTTACCATTAATGGGTAACGTTAACGAGACATGATATCCCCTCAGCTATACCCGAACTTGCAAGATACGGAGATTGACAACCTCTGGTTTCAGCAGGATGGAACAACCCCACACACTTAGCGCCAAACGCTTTCATTATTCCACAAACAAAAATCAGAGTGATATGCTTGCATGGTGACCAGGAATGGCCACCAAGGTGCTGCAGTGTTACCCCTTATGATTTCTTCTTATTGGGCTATGTAAATTCACAGGTATACGCCAACAAACCACCCACAATTACTGAACTCAAGGCTGAAATCAGGCGTGTGATTGGAGGCATCGAGCCACACATCTGTGAGAAAGTTACCTGACTGAGTACTTTGAAAATTGAGCGACCTTGATTATAAATAGCAAGTTCGTTCCTCCTATTATTCTTGTTGTAGTTTGAGGATTCAACTGTTTAGAAGTCCTTAAGATTATTTATTATAGATTATTAATTACTCATATAGCAGATGACCTGCTCTAAGTTGTTTATGAATGTCATAAATGAACTGCAGTACTATTTAAAAGAATAGACTCGATAAATTTTGCACTTAAATATAACTTGACACAAATGTTAGGTCGTAAAACTAATTATTTAATTCATAGACTCTCTTTTTTTCCTGTCCTATATAGGTTGGTAGGCTGTGTAAGCTATTAGGGAGTAGCGTGATTACCAAGGGGGATTTGTCACCGAGTTTCGGGACCACTCTTGGGATAGCTAAATGTGTTTCTAGATTCGGCTTGGCGGCTACCAGTTTGCTTCTACTGTGAATGCCTGGTATTCACTAGGAACTGACTCCAAAAGAGTATAAAGTTATCTTCTTGCTTAATTGTAGGCTGAGTAAAGGTCATCAGAGATTTCCTCAACGGTAAAAGGAAGCTTGGAGGTGAATTGAATATTCTTTATCCGGCGGGAACTTGGAAGTTCTTCAGATTTCCTTTCTTGATTTTAGAATTCATCCTTAGGCGCCTTCCAGCTCCCTTTTTTACATACACGGCCCACATACATGTAGCATTTTTATATTTCGGTTCGAATTAATTTTTATACATTTAATTAGTTCCCATAATATTCAATTTATTATTTCTACTAACATTAACTTATTTTTCAAATTCTTACACTATTATAAATTCGTGTAATTGTTATTCAATAGTATACAAGGAATTAATACGACATTTTTCTTTAATATTTCGACAAAAGAATGAATTATTTTTGGAGCCCTCACTTTAGATCGCTTAATACATTTAATAAGAATTTAACATTAATAATATATTTCCTCACTTTATTTAATTTAATTCATTTGCAATGTTTTACATACTTATCGAATCTTACAATTGTTGTAATTTAATAACATTTTATAAGTTTCCCTTAACATATTTCTTTGATAGAAGTGGACTAAATATAGAGCGTTCAGAAATATTGAAATAAAAGTTTCCGAAATTAATTCATAGTACATGGCTTTTATTTTACTCACATATCTTAATCTTACTGAAACAAACCTATTATATTAGTTGTTTTTTAAAGTCCTAACTTGCTTGTTTGCCAAATGTCACCGTTTCTCCTATTTCAGCGCTCTAAAACAAATATCATATTTTTATCGTCGATTGAATCCGATATATATTATATATATATCAGGCAATGGCTTCGCCACTGCCCCCTACGGAGGGAGCTTGCACTTCACTACTAAGATTAAAATATAAAATCTAAAAAAAAAACAGCTATGGTAAAATTTTTATAAATTTTCTGAACTTCACAAATTATAATAATTTTAAAAAGGAACTCTAAACTAAATTTCTTCCCTTTCAAAATATCACGTTGCTAAAATATAGAGTTATAGATAGAAGATATATAAAAATAAATTTTCTGAACTTCACCATTTGTAATTTTTTTGTTTTTAAAAAATTCACAAAGTTTTAATACTTATATTTATTTCTGAACTTCAACATTTGGATTTTTTATATTATAAAATAATTATTAGAAAAAAAACACAAAAGTCATAACAAAACTGGGATAAAATTACTATTCAAATACTCAAAAAAATATCCATTCTTAAATTATAGAGTTAGTGATGATGATGATAAGAGAAATGAGATTGAAATTATTACCTATACACTTTTACACTAATTTTATATTTCCTAATATACTTTTACACTAATTTTATATTTACTAAACCAAAATTATTATATTCCCGTCTTTCTATTCTTTTTTAACTTAGTTTGAAGTTTCTTCAAATAACGGAAAGAAAAATCTATTTAGTTACTCGTACAAATGAAAATTTAATGAAGCAAATTAGAGGCATTTGAAGTATTCTAATTGAGCTGTTTAAATTTTGTAACGTTAGGAGATATTTAAATTTTACGTTAACGGTATTTGTTCGTATAATTTTAATTAAATACATTCTAGGTGGTTAATTCAAATTGAGGAAGTGAAGATTTTAGTATCCGCCAAATTGTGCACGAGATCTCCTCATGTCTTTAAGTATCTGGGCTGTGGGCTTTTAAGCGCTTGTTTTAGACCTTGTAGTTTTGTAGACCTAACTAGAATGTTTGCTTGCTTGCTCAAACCCCACCATCTTAGGAACGACAAACATCCACTTTTAAGACCAAACGTCCTTTCGGACTTTCAAAAGGAGTGGTAGTAATGCCTTAAGGGATCAGTGCTTTTCTCAGAGCACTCATTCGGATTCACTTCAGTCAAATGTGTTTTTCTTTGGGGGGGGGCAAAGTGTGAACCAATTATATGACATCATAAAAATTCAAATTGCTATTTTTTGAGGCATCTATGACTGGACATTCCATCCTACGATGTGGTTCTAACACTACACATTCCCCTTTGACTTTCACCCTCTGTCATCTTTCTTGAATTAGCCTGTGGTAGATCTTAGAGTATTTGCTGGTTTGTAATCCTTTTCTAGCCAACCATAAACCATTTTCTTTCCTAAAGGGACTTCCACCCCCCTAAATCGCTTCACTCTTTTCTTGGACTTTGTTCTGTTGACACAGTCTCAATTTCGCTCGTTACTGACACTTTTATCTAGAGTCCTTTTACGACGCTGTCAATTCTTTCATGTTTAAAGCTGTGGTTTTCACCGATTTTCTTAGAGCTGTTCGTTTCCTAAACTAAACTAAATTTCACAGGAATGATTTGCGTGCGTTGTGTGTTTGTGTGGGATGGGGGAGCTTTTTTTCTTTGTTTCACAATATCACTAGATATCATTGTGCTGACAGGCAGATCATTTTCCTTATTCTTGATTTAGGGAACCGTCGAGGAAGACTCATTGCTTAATTCACTGCCGCTTTAGCGGCGCTAATTTCGATTATTTTTTTCCTGTTTTAATTTCACTGTGCGTTATTTAGTAATATCGAGTTATTTCTTTATTCATTATGTATTTCTCTCGTTTTAACTCCATTAAATTAATTAAGGTCATTTTGAATAAGACGGGCACACGCGTTTTAGGCAACTAAATCCTGTCCTACTTCATATTGCTGTAATAGTATCCTAGGAGCAATATTTTGGTGGCTGAGAGGGTTTATCACCCTTTAGAACATTACAAAAAGACAATATTTCAACCAGATTATGTGACGCAAAATTCTTCCGCGACGCCTTATTGAAATGCTGAGTCGGGTTAAGGTACGCCCGCTCTCGCGTTGTACGATATGTTTGTGATTCTTTGTCCATTTTCACTCCAACACAATCTCCTTTTCTTTATGGATACCGTGTATCAAGATTGTTGTTTCAACGTTTATGATCTAACCTGTTTGTGTGAGAATAAATCGAAATTTATTAACTTTATTCTTGAACATAAACTTATTCAGAAAGAGGTGGCCTGTTCGACTTACGTGAGTGAAGTTACTATTAATGAACAATTTAATTTTCGTTGTGACAAAAACATTATTTCACGAATTAATAAAAAGTGCCTGACTCGAGGTGCAGGTTTTAAAATCGGCTCTTGTAGGGAATTTGTCAACCACATCTCTCCACCCGAGAAAATATTGTGGATTATGTATTGGTTTGTTTGCAACAACCTGACCTATGCTGAAATCTGCGAACAGGTATAAATTTCGACCAGAACCCTGGTAGACTGATTTAGTTTTCCTCGGGAAATGATAATTCATTATTTCGGAAAACACTAAGAGAAAATCGCCAGTATCTCGCAACCGCACTTATTCTTCAAAAATTTACTAGGTAGTTGGAGCGCCTCCACAAATTTCTCCTAACCTTTTTCTGTATTTTTGGTTAGGTAACGTTTGTTTGGGTCACGGAAGAACCCGTGAATGTTTTTCATTCTGAGCAACGATGTATAAATTTACGGATAGAAGGTTATGTAAACATGTTTAGTTTTGATAATTTTACAAATTAAAGACAAAACATCAACAACAGTTCGTGTCACTAAACATTATTCTATAACAGGTAATACTTCAGATTCGTGGCGCACGGTAGATGGCGCTGTTAGTCGGCTACAATTTTGGGCTACAGCATATCTCTTATGACGTCAGACGGTAGCCTCAGATATGACCAATCACGGCGTTATATTGTTTTGTTGTTTTGGGGATTTGTAACTTTTAGTTTGTATTATTTACTAAATATCTGTGCCTCTGCTTGTTTATAGTTTTTTCTAAGTTAGGTAAGGTTTCTTGATGTCTTTTATTGTTTTTTTTTTTTGTTTTCGTATATTTTGTATTGTTACGAACGATAACAGCTTCTTACTGGCAACGTCGTAGCTTATAACTATGACCCGTTTTGCAAAAATTTTTGGGTAGTTATGTCATCTGCGTGCTCTACTTGTGCTTCGTCATTATTCGAATTTGGCTTTATTTTGCATAACCGCGAAAAACTTTTAGATTATCTAGAGGCTCATAAATTAATTAAGAAAACTATAAAATGCCCAAAATACAGTGCGAATTTACATTTTTCGGAAAATTTACTGTTGCGTTGTGATAAGTTCTATTTAAACGAAAACGGTAAACATTTTGCTGGCTATCTCGCAACCGCTCTTTTCGTGAAGAAATTTTCCAGTATCAAAGAGCGATTCCACGAATTTCTGCTAGCCATAGCAGAATTATACCCGCCCGCTTAAAGTTAGTATTGTTTGTCTTTAGGTTACGTTTTTTCTGCCAGTAAAAAGCTGCTCGTGGGGGAGTAAGCACTGCAGGAAGACCACCCTACGATGACCCTGAGTTTCAATCAATTGGGGGGGGTCTGGGGGGCGCAGCCCCCCAGTATATACTCACATACCAAAAAATATTACGCCGATATTGTTCACATCTGACGCTACCGTCTGACGTCATAAGAGATATGCTGTAGCCCCAAATTGTAGCCGACTAACAGCGCCATCTACCGTGCGCCACGAATCTGAAGTGTTACCCTATAACATACTACCCCAAAACTTCTACATCGTTGCTCTGAAAATAAAAAAAACGAACTAATATTAACATTAAAGCAAACATGCGAGCGTAACTTAATTCATCTCATGGTATTTTAAGCTGGTGACGTAGAATAGTTCTTGCGCTGCAGATTCTGGTTATGATATTGTCTTTTGAAACTTTATAAAGGAGGATAGCTTCTCTCGCTATCTAAATATTAGTCTTAGGACATAGACGGCATCTTAAAAATTCAAGAGATACTTTTTAAGCTCCAGTCTCCAATTAGTGCAGACCCTGATGGTATTCCGTCAATCTTTTTGAAGAAATGTGCCTCTTCCATTAGCTACCTTTTGTTACTTTTGTTCCGTAAATCAATTTCATCTATGAAGGTTCCTTCCTTCTGGAAAGATACAGATATTATGTAAGTGTTTAAGGGAGGAGTTCACTCGGATCATTTGAATTATAGGCCTATTAGTTTGACATCTGTATGTTGCAAAGTATTTGAAAGGATTGCTGTGTCTCAACTTACAGATTACCTAGAGAACAAGTACTTGCTTTCCCCTTACCAGTTTGGCTTCCGTTCGGGCCAATCTGTTTCTGATTAACTCATATACACCTACGATTACGTAACTCATTCTTATGATATTGGCTTGGCAGTTGATATAATATTCTTTGATTTCCACAAGGACTTTGATGTAGTGCACAATGTGTTGTTACTCACGAAGCTATCTTGCATTAGTTTGGAAGGTTGTTTGCTAGGCTGGTTAGAGGTGTAGCGAGCGGCGTGTACGTCCAAAATAGGACACACGCGTTAATCACTACACACATAAAGTACAGAGAGAGAGAAAAAAAAAGTTAGCACCGTTTACGAGATTGTCACACGGTAGTAAACAGAGCACAGTTATCTCTGTTAAAGTTGGTCGAGGCAATATTAGGCAAACATTATAAACAAGGCAGAATCCAGAATAAACCGGATACTTATCACGATTAAGTAAATAGAAGCCAGATTAGGAAGCTGTCTCCATGGCAACATGCCACTGCCCACAGAGGATTTGACCCAATAGTCGGAGTGCCTTCCTTATCAATATGTTTTGCAGTAGCCAATCAAAAGTCGAGTTATGTTAATATCGACCAATCAACAGGCCGGTACATAGGAGGGATGTGTGGCTTTGTTGGACGTGTTTTAAATTGAATATATAACTGTGTGAAGGCAGAAAAAAGAGGATTACTATTTTTATATAGCAATATATCGCGTTATATATCATTCAGTCCAGTCTCTCGGATTCGCTTAATCTATTTTTTGTATATAGTCGTGTACATAACGCAGACATTAAGGTGTAACTCTTAAAGGCTCTATTCCTCCGGCCTCCTTTAGACTTTGCCTGCACTTGACCTCGAACTTAATTTATGTCATAACTTAGAACTTAAAACTTTATTAAAGAACTTTTGTAAAGTGCAATAAGATCTAGTTCAATAATAATTCTATTTTTGCTTTGATGACTTCAGTATCCTGATGTTCCTCAATGTCCCTACTTCAAGGCCTTATTAATTGGAAAAATGGCCGTTGCGCATTTTTCTCGTTAATCGCAATTCCTCGCGATAACATAACTCCTGAAAAACCAGTGTTCTACTCTGGTGTGGTCTATCCCCATCCTCCGAGCTATTTGACCCCGTTGCTAGAATAAGACCGCCCCTTGGCTTAGGGCACCCCATAGCAATCAACAAATCACTCGTGGGAAATAAGGAAGGGCAACGCAAACCAACCGGAGCATTTGTATCAACCGGAGTCATTGCCAAAAGATTGCGCGATAACTCGGTAATCTATCACCATTACTGACAACCAGCGTCCCCCTTCCAAGGCTCTTGGGTTGTCCACGATTACCTTCAAGGTTCCCCCATAATTAGGGACGATCTTCAAGAGCCCCCCTCCCCCATAGAGGACTACTTGTTGGATAAAAAAATGAAAGTGGTTGTTCATTGCAATCAAAGCCACCAAATGAATGTCTGTAGTGGTGTTCCCCTGGGGTCGGCTAGTGGACCTTTACCTTTCCTTGTTTGTATTAATCATGTAGTCTCTCAGTTAAGTTGCAAGTTTTGTCTTTTTGCTGACGATTTGAAACTATATTTAGCCTCTTCTAAATCTGATTACTTTTTATTTCACATGAATTTACAGAATGATATTAATCTTCTTCACGAACAAACTATTCTTGGGGACTTTCGTTTTCAGCTGCAAAATGTGTTAAAATTATTTTTTGTCGAACATTTTCTGGTGATCCTGCCCTTCTACAATATTTTATTGCTGATCACCCCAATCACGATGTTGACAATCTTAAAGATCTTGGTGCCAAAGTGGATGCTTCGCTCAATTTCCACTTAGACATGAGGAAAATTGCAGGAAAGGCTGGAGCTATTTGCTATACTATTTTGAAAGGCACGCTCTGTAGATCCCCGATTTCATGAAGACTGTTTTTATTTCTCATGTCCGACCCATCCTTGATTTTCCATCTGTGGCTTGGTTTACTGGTTATTCTGATGATATCAAATTATTGGAAGGTGTACAGAGACGATGGACTAAAAAACTTGCTGGGTTTCGAGATTTGACCTATAGGGGGTGTCATGACCATTTAAGTTTGTATTATATTAAAGGCAGATTGATTAGAGCTGACCTGATTATGGCGTTTGAATTTTTGAAAGTTATTATCCTCACCTTGATCACCAGGGGAAATTCTCTCAAGATGTTTGCCCCTCGTAATAGCACTTATATTTAAGCACGTTTCTTCTCAATAAGAGTCAATGACATCTGGAGTGGGTTGCCTGAATATGCTGTATCTGCTGAATCAGTTGCAACCTTTAAATGCCATCTTAACTCAGCTCTTAGTCAGATTTTGTATGATTTCGATTAGTAATTTCTCCTATATGTGGTTGTTGTGTTTCTGGTTAGATTGCTTTCTATTTGGTACATAAGTGTCACTGTCGACCGCCACTGCCGCCAGCCAAGTTAAATACTATTGCCATATGCCATGAAATTGATGGTAGTTCATCATGTCATCGTGTTGGTGCCACATTAAACAACCACTGTAGTACACCAAGGACGTCTCGCCGAAAGTCGTGGTTGGATGCATCTCTAGTTTCTAGATAGGGCTTAAGCCGCATCTAGGTAAGAAATCTAGGTAAGGCGATATGAAAATATATTACCGGATATAGTAGCCTAAAACACATTAACTTGTTTACTCAAAATTAAATTGGTAAATATATAGATTATCGGCGCGAATGATGGGACGTACTATTTCGTCCGTGTTCCAAAATGTTTCACGTTTTTGGAGTATATTTAAGTTGACGGCTCGTGTGAGGGTAAACACAATGGGGAGACTACACTACGATGATCCTGAGTTTCATTAAATTGGGGGGGGGTCTGAGGGGCACAGCCCCCAGTATATAATCCTAATTGTTTATAGAATAATAATTCGAAAAGGACTCAAACGCGCATGAATATTCCGACACGAGTGAACGATAATATTTACACAATTTTTTTTCGGCCGGGCCGCTAATCTACATATTTACCATTAAATTAATTATATATTGTATTAATTCATTGTTTTTTAAAATTATTTTTGTGTTCTAAGATCAGCATTTTTTGCCTAATATTTTTAAAGTCCTAAATATGTTTTGTACTCAATTTATTAATTTTACCGATGCAAAGGCGATACTTCAAAACTTTCTGGCGTTGGTCTCTAGTCTTAGTTCAGGTGACTTTAAGGCACTGTGCTTTTTCTATACGATTTGAACAATTATAATGATTAATTTCTAAAAAAAATATTTTCATTTGGATTAGCTCAGTAGTTGAATGCCATTAAATGAATAAAACGCTCCAACAAAAGTAATACAATTCAAACCCACCCTCTTCCTACAGCATCAGAACTGAAAAGACCCCCCGTTGATTTTGTAACTATGTCTCTAATTAATTTTCAGAGCTCGTCAGAGATAGATAAAGCAAGAGAATTAGAAAGAAAAGTACGAGAAAATATCTTGGCTAAGGTGAATTTTGATGTTCAGGGGTTAATGTTTAACATAACATAATTTCACAAATGACAAAAGCCACAAGGGCCTATCAAAGGTCAAGCTTACCTATTTACCTATTTCAATCTTCTAGTATTGTTTCTGCTTCTTGATTTGGAGAAGCGGGGCCACCGCATAGCAGACACCCCAATTCAGTATGGGTGCTGCTAGCGGTATTTTGGCACATATTGTATTTGTTGTGGAATGCTGTTGGAACCAGCAGCGATTGACATTTTATAACCTGAGACATTTGGTTCATCAGGCAGTTCTAAAAGAAATTTATCCAATCTCTTTTTGAAATTTTCAGTTGTTCCATTTTTATCTCTTATGTCTCTGGGAAGAACATTAAACAATCTCGATCCAAATTTTGCTAGTAACATAACATAACATAATTTCACGGATGACAAAAGCCACAAGGGCCTATCAAAGGTCATCTGCCTCCGTCAAAACCCACCCACAAAAAGCAGCATCACCAGGGAAAGACAAAATTAAAGTCCCCCACAATATAATATAACAGATGACAAAAGCCACAAGGGCCCATCATAGGTCATCAGAGTCAAATAGCCTCTTTTTTTTTTTAAGGCACCCAAACTCCCAAGAAAACTACATCCAGAGGATTGCATCCAGAAACAAGGGTATCACCAATCAAGGCTTGTCAAGAACTAAATCCTGCAGCTATAGATATATACAAACAATATTAATATATACAAAACTTAGGAACCATCACAACCTTCCCTCCCCATAAACTCATCCAACCTACTCCTAAATACATTTAAATTTGGACTACCTACTACCCTCCGCGGCAATTTGTTCCAGAAGTCTACCACTCTATTGGTGAAAAAATATTTTCTTAAATCCAACCTACACCCTTGCTTTTTAATTTTCAAGTGGTGACCTCTAGTTAAATTTCCATCATCTAACTCAAAAAACTTGCTAACATCCAATTTATCTATCCCGGAAAAATTTTTAAAGAGCTCAATCATATCTCCTCTCACACACCTCCTTTCGAACGAGAACATTTTTAATAACCTCAGTCTATCTATATATTCAAGGTGCCTCAGGGAAGTAATAATCTTTGTTGCACTGATTCAAGAAGGTTAATATCGTGTCTAAAATTTGGGGACGATGCCTGTATACAGTACTCTTGATGTGGCCTAACACAAGAGTTATAGAGTTTAAGAATAACCTCCTTACTTTTGTAACTGACATTTAACATAACATAACATAATTTCACGGATGACAAAAGCCACAAGGGGCTATCAAAGGTCATCCCTATCCATCAAATCCACCCACATAAAGCATCCATAGGATTTTGTCAGATCATGCATCTACAATGTACAATTTAACAATCCATAGACAAATGTAGTGTACTTAGTATAGGTAGAAATAATCCATTGAATAGTTATAAATTAAATGGGAGAATTTTAGGGAGGACCGATTCTGAGAGGGACTTGGGTATTTTGGTAAGTTCAGACCTTCGTCCTAGAAAGCAATGCCTAAATGCTAAGAATAAAGCTAATAGGATATTGGGATTTATTAGGAGGAGTGTAAGCAATAAGAGTGCTGAAGTCATTCTAAAACTGTATCTGGCGCTAGTTAGGCCTCATCTAGACTATGCAGTACAATTTTGGTCACCATATTATAGGAAGGATATTGATTTGCTTGAGTCTGTGCAGAGAAGGATGACAAAGATGATTGGTGGGCTAAGGAACTTACCTTATGGTGAAAGGCTCAGAAAACTAAATCTACATACATTGGAAAGGAGAAGAGTCAGAGGGAAATTGATTGAAGCCTTCAAATGGGTAAAAGGATATAATAAGGGGGATCTGGGTAAGGTTCTTATACATAGTGAACATGACAGGACACGTAGCAATGGGTTTAAGCTTCATAAGTATAGGTTTAGGAAGGAGATTGGGAGGAATTGGTTTACAAATCGTGTGGTAGATGAATGGAATAGGCTCACTAGACATGTAATAGAAGCCTTCTCTCTGGGTAGTTTTAAGAATAGATTAGATAAATATATGGATGAAGCTGCTAGATGGGACTGACTTTTTTTATGTACATATGTATATATTTTTCTAAGGAGTGGGGAGATTATATTTTGCGGTTGCATGAATGGACATAATCCTCTGGATGCATTTTATGTATATTGTAGATTAGATCTGATGAACTCCTGTTAAGGGTGACAATGTTGATGACTTTTCTCTGGTAAGAAATCTTTTGTGTGTTGACTGGAACAGGAGCTGCCATGAATGGTCTTTTGCAGTCTCCTTCTTTTCTTATGTTCTTATAGGAATGTCCAACCATGCATCTACAATATATAATTTAAAGCCTCCATAGGAGTCTGTCAAAAACAAAATCAAAGTCCCCCAAAATATACAATAAAAAGAAACTGCATCCACAGGAATGAGTCAAGAAACATATCCACATACTGAAAGTAAGAAATTAACCCTCCATTCCCATATAATCATCCGATCTGTGCTTGAAAACATTCAAGTTTGGGCTGTCTACAGTCTCAGGTGGCAAAGTATTCCAATAATCCACCACTCTGTTAGTGAAAAAATATTTTCTAACATCCAGTCTGCACCTCTGTTTTTTAATCTTTAAGTGGTGGCCTCTAGTTCTATTACTACCTTCTGACTCAAATAACTTGGTGAAATCCAATTTATCCATCCCAGAAAAGATTTTAAAAAGCTCAATCATATCTCCCCTCACACATCTTCTTTCAAATGAAAACATATTCAATACCCTCAGTCTATCTTCATATTCAAGGTGCTTCAGGGATGGTATTATTTTTGTTGCCCTCCTTTGTACCGACTCTAATAAGTTTATATCATGTCTAAAATGTGGGGACCATGCCTGTATACAGTACTCTAAATGTGGCCTGACATAAGAGTTGTATAGTTTAAGGATGACCTTACTCTTGTAGCTAACATTTCTTTTAATGTAACCTAGCACCCTATTTGCTCTATTTTTTGCCTCAATACACTGCTTTGAAAATTTCAGTGACCTATCTACTACTACTCCTAAGTCCTTCTCATCTTCAACTGAATTAAGCCAATACCCATCCATCTCATAGCTAAATTCCCTATTATCTCTCCCCATGTTAATAAGTTTGCATTTATTAAGGTTAAAAGTCATCTGCCACTTGTGAGCCCAAGCTAACAACTTATTTAATTCACCAAGCACTTTAAAGCTACCCTCAACCTCTTTGACTACAGCTGCCAATTTAGTGTCATCAGCAAAAATTGATACTTTGCTATTCACACCTTGCCCAAGATCATTTACATAGATTATTTACCTTGAATTTACCTTGAATCCCGGTCGATAGGTACCCTCTTGGGTAATGAGACTGTACTGTTGTTTTTAGTTGATGTATGCAGAATGGATTTTTCAATATGTGAACATATAACTGTGTAGGTCTTTGTGGTTTTTCCATTCTTTTTCTAATCTTGACTTAAAGATATTTACAGTTTTGCTGGTTACAGTTTCTGTTGAGAGTTTGTTCCACATTGAAGTGACTCTTGTCGGGAAGAAATTGGCTCTTGGACCAGACGAGCTCTGCACTTGGTACTTAAAGCAGTGTCCTCTTGTGTTAGTCGAGAGACCCGGAGCAAACATTGACCTGTCGCACAGCTTACAGTGGTTTCCTATTTGCAGTTCGTCATGTCCATGTGAAATCTTATATAGTTGCATAACATCTGACCTCTGTCTTCTAAAGTACAGGGTAGGTAGATTAAGGGCTTTTAGTCTCTCTGAATAGGAGAGATGAGAGATACTGTGAACCATGCGTGTTGCTCTACGCTGTACCCTCTCCACCATATCTCTGTCTCGTTTAGTTTTTGGAGACCAGATTACTGATGCATACTCCAGATGGCGTCGAATAAGACTCTTGTACAGGGGGAGGAAGGCATCTTTGTCTAGATATTGGAATGTATGCTTAATTGCCCCAAGTATCTGGTTGGCTTTGTTGACTTGAGCTTAGACGTGGTTACTAAAGCTTAGATTGCAATCAATAAGGACTCCCAGGTCCTTCTCTTCCGTGGTGTTCTGTAGTGTGTGATCTGTTCCATCATCTCTTGTCATTTTGAACTTGTGCTGGGGGTTGCTATTTCCCATGTGCATTACTTTGCATTTATCAGGGTGGAACTTCATTTGCATTTTAACTGACCATTCTTGTAGCATTTTCAAGTCTGCCTGTAAACAGTTAGTATGGGAGTTGCCTTCACAGTTTTGGACAGCTGCATATATCTTTGTGTCATCTGCAAAGAGCGATATGAAGTTTTGTAGTTTGTTTGTCACTGACAAATATCATAAAGAGAAGGGGGCCCATCACAGATCCCTGTGGTACGCCACTTGTAACTGGTTTCCAACATGATGCTGTACCACTTACTACCACTCTTTGCCTACGCTCCGTCAAAAAACCACGGATCCACTGCAGGAGGTCACCGACGATACCAAGTGACTTCACTTTTCTAAGTAGTCTTTCATGTGGGACTGTGTCGAATGCTTTTGGATAGTCCAGGAAAATGATATCCACTGGTAAGCAGTGACTGAGAGCCTCTGTCCATATAATAAAGGGCCTAAAACTGATCCCTGAGGTACGCCACTAATAACATTCCTCCACTCTGACCTCACTCCATTCAGTACAACTCTCTGTTTCCTATTTTTCAGCCATTCAGTTATCCAATTTAAAATGTTCCCACATATCTCATGCAGCTTTAATTTATGAACTAGTCTTCTATGTGGAACCTTATCAAAAGCTTTGCTAAAATCTAAGTAGATCACATCAACTTTCTCACCCCTATCTAATTCTTTAGTTACATAATCCATAAAATCCAGTAAACTAGTTAAACAGGATCTACCTTTTCTAAAACCATGCTGAGCATCATTAATTAACCTGCTACTCTCTAGATGATCAGAAATTCCCTTTTTAACCATCTTCTCAAGAGTTTTACAAACTATAGAAGTTAAGCTTACTGGTCTAAAGTTATTTGGGTCCTCTTTGCTTCCCTTTTTAAAAATTGGCACTACATTTGCCAATTTCCAATCATTTGGTATTTCTCCAGACTCTAGTGATCTAATAAATATCTTCTCAAGAGCTACTGCAATACTTTCTACACCTTTTTTGAGTATCCTAGAATGAATGTTGTCAGGGCCACATGCCTTACTAGTATTTAACTGCATTATAAGCCCTTTAATTTCTTCTCTCTATATTAATAGAATTTATCAATACTTCCCTTGACCTAGAATTACCATCAATTAATCTAACTGGTTTCTCTTCTGTGAATACTGGAGCAAAATGATCATTAAGGACCTCTACTATTTCCTCATCAGATTCTTTCAAAACCCCTTCATATTTAATAGGCCCTATTTTATCACTGTTTGATTTATTATTGATTCTATAATAGCTAAAGAATTTTTTAGGATCTTTATTATTATTTTTAGCTAAATTAATTTCGGCTGTCCTTTTGGTCTTCTTAATAATCTTATTTAGTTCATTTCTGGTTGACCTATAATGATTTAAATTATCTAAACTACTCTCACTTTGTAATCTCTGGTATGCCCTTTTTTTCTCTGAAACTTTATTAGATATTTCTTGATTCCACCATAATGGTTTCCTACATTTCTTCCTAATTGACTTCATCGGAATACACTGTTCCTGAACCATGTTTAATATAGTCTTAAAAATATCCCACATCCCATAGGTATTCTTTCCATGGAATTCTATATCCCACCTAATCTGATTTAGCATGCTGTGTAATTTATCGTAATCTCCCCTATAAAAATTTGGAATTCTTGTGGAGTTTGTTTCTACCATTAACTATTTGCAAATTAAACCGAACCATCTGATGATCACTTTCCCAATGATTCCCCTACACTCAATCCTTGAACTAAGTGATCATCATTTGAAAGAATTAGATCTAATATATTGGCACCCCTTTTGGCTTATTAACAAATTGGGTCAAAAAGTTATCCTCAAAACACCCCATAAACTTACAACTTACTCTATCTCTTCCTATTATATTTTCCCAGTCTACAGAAGTTAAATTAAAGTCACCAAGAATAACTATCTTCTTTGCATCCTTTACTTATTTCCCTAATCATTAACTCATCGATGCAATCAGTCTGTCCTGGTGGTCTATAAAAAGCTCCCAAGTGTATTTTCCTATTTTTACCAACCTTAATATCTATCCATAATGATTCACCTTCTCCTTGCTTTATAGAGTTATTTAGATTTGAAGAAATGCTATTTCTGATATAAATAATCAACCCACCACCAGTCCTATGTCTCCTTTGACTAATGTACATAGTATAACCTTCTAGTTCAAATTCACTGACATTATCATTAAATATATTTTCATTAACCCATGATTCAACTATACATATTATATCTATATCTTCATGAATGATATAACTAAATAATTCATCCCTCTTATTTCTAAGACTACGAGCATTTGTGTAAAGACAACTCAGCCCACCTATCCCTGAAGCACCTGAGGGCCTATCTCCTCTGCATCTCCTTTCTCTCCTTCCCTGACCCTGTACTCTTGTATTTCCCTGACCACTATTACTACTCAAGTAATTTAACCCTAAAGCACTTTCATTAGCCTGCCTACCTTCTACAAATCTGTGTTTGCTTCCTATCCCTGCCTCACTTTGAGCCATTAAATTTCCCTGACCACTATCAAAACCTAGTTTCCTGCCTCTAAAGACCTAATAACACTATCTAATTCCCGCCACAAAACCTCAACCCCATCTTGGGTCAGATGGAGTCCATCCATCGCATACAAACCCTTATTCCCATAAAACCCACTCCAAACATCTACAAACACCAATCCTGACTCCTCACACAAACCTTTCACATATTCATTCAACCCCATTGCACGAGACAACCATTTCATCCCCACATCCATTCTCCGAAGCACACCTGAAACAACGCCTTTTACTCTACTTTCACACATCCTTTCAATCAGCCTTTTATACCGCTGTCGTAACTCACAAGTACCCACCTTCTTTACATTGTTTGCCCCGACATGTGTAATCACAACTGCTTCCCTCTCACACCCAGATACCAACCTATCATACCTCTCACACACATCATTTACACCAGCACCCTGCAGACAAACTCTCACTCTTAATGAAACCCAGCACTCTATTTGCCCTATTTCTTGCTTCAATACACTGCTTAGAAAACCTTAATGACTTATCTATTACTACTCCTAGATCTTTCTCATCCTTTACTGAGCTCAGCCAATGCCCATCTATTTCATAGTTAAATTCTCTATTATCTTTTCCCATGTTAATAACTTTGCACTTATGAAGGTTGAAAGTCATTTGCCACTTATGTGCCCAGGATAACAATTTATTTAAATCCCCCTGCACTTTAAAATTATCATCAATATCTTTAACTACAGCTGAAATTTTTTCAATAATTTATTTTCTTCTAGGAATTTGACTATATTAGTTTTAACAATTCTCTCAAATATTTTTATAACATGTGATGTTAATGATATGGGTTGATAGTTTTCAGGTAGTCTTTTGGGGGCTTTTTTTTAGTATTGGAATTACATGTGCTTGTTTCATAGTCATTGGAATTTCTGAATTATCAAGAGATTTTTGCCAGAAGTAGAACAATGGAACAGACAGTGACTCTTTGCAGTTTTTTAATATAATTGTGCCTATTCTATCTGGGCCTGGTGCAGAATGGTTTGGTAATATAGTGATTGCATCAATAATATCTTTTGGGGAAAACTCAATATCTTTTATTGATTTTTGAGGTGCCTCTATAATTATATTTTCTTTTTCTATTTGATTGTCTATTGTATTTGGCTTGTTCCATACAGATGCATACTTATCTTGTAAAATATTTGCCATCTTTGTAGGATTTGAAGTTAGTTTATTTTCTGGTGTTAAGAGTGGACCAATTTTAGATTTCACAGTATTTTTCTTATTTGCATATTTAAATAGATACTTGCTATTATCTTTTATATGTGATATAGTATTATTTTCTTCTATACTATCTTCTTTCTTATGGAGTAATTTAATATTTCTTTCTAATTTCAAAATTTCTTTATTCAGTTTTGATTTGTTATCCTCACTGATGTTTCTTTTTAGTTTCTTTGAAATTTTATTACGTTTTTTCATTAAATATTTTCTTTCCTTGTGTTTTTTAGTTAGTGTATTCTTATGCTGATTTTTTATAGGAGTGTTTTAGTTCTTTCTCCCACTCTATGCATTTCAGTTCATCATTTATTTTCTTCCAGTCACTTTTTAAAGATGTTTAGATCACGAAATGGAATTTTTATACTTTTAGGACTTTTGTTATTTTCAAATATTAGAGAAGTTTGTATTTTTATTATATTATGACCCCGTAAGGGGCGCGGTGATTTGCCATCCTGGCCGCCGTGCTGACGGGATCCAGCGCTCCGTCCGGCCCCAGCTTAGCCTCTCTTCCTTCCTTCAGATAGCCCGATTTCTCCCCTACCTCGTCGCTTTTCATACAACCTCTCCCACAACTTTCTCTGGTCAGCCTCTAATTTCACAGGGTAGAATGCTGACCTTCTTCTCAAGCCAACCACCCCGGATGGGGGCTGAGGGGGGAGGGGACATTGTTCTTTAACCCCTCAGCTCCGGTTCGGGATGGGTTTTTTTTAACAACCTGCTTCATCCCCACCCATACCTTCCTCACATCCCTTTTCCTCTCCTCTTCACATTCTATGTTTTACGCCGTGTCTAAGGTGGAGCCGCCATGCCGAAGGACTGCCAGGCCACCAGGCGGGAGGGGTGGTCCCAAATGGCGGCGCCTGGCTCTGCCGGGCCTGTAAGCACCTCTTGCAGTGCGGGCTACTGCAAGAGGTGGTGAGCGATTGCGTCCCGTAAAACAAAGAGGGTCACCATGCCCAATGATGAAAAAAATCCCCATCTCCCCTTAATTCCCCCTAAAACAACGGAGCCGCCCTCGTGCAGCTCCACAGAAAAGATGGAGGTCCCCCCCCCCTGTGCTTGCGCAGGGGACCCTCCATAACCTCTTTAACCGGAGAGGAGGCTTACTCCTCTCCTACGCCTACGGGTGTAGGGGACTCCCCCTCACCCCCTTCTCTGGAGGTGCTTTCGGGCACCTCCCTATCTCCAGTGGCAGTCGCTCCTTTGCTTTCTAAGGGGACTGCCAAGAAAGCCAGCAGGCAGCCCATTGCCGACCGCCCCTCGTACAAGCGGCTCGGTAGGGCAAACCCCCTTAGGGGGGAGAGGGAAGCCAGGCCCCTTCGGTCGCTTCCCTCAAAAGACCTGCTGGCAAAAATATTAAACCTTGCCGGGGTCAAGGCCTGTGCCTCCCCACTAAAGACTTATGACGCTGCCAAGGGGACCTGCGATGTCCCGGGAGGGGATGGCCAACTGGAGGCCCCTCCTGTGATAGACATGGTCCTTGAGGAAAACCAGCCTCAGAAGGTAGGGCCTTCCATGGGGGGGAATCCGGGCTCGGCACCAAGCACCGAACCCGAATCCGCCCCTATGCAAGGTCCTCATCAAACGGCTGTGGATCTCCTCCGGATGATGCCCCTGCGACCACCAGGACCTACTCCATTTCGGAGAGGGACCTGGCTGAGGCCGGTCCATCTGGCCTAGGGGCTTCTGCCGGTGGAGGTTAAAAGCAGGTTCATTCCCCGCCCTCCTCTCCAAAAAAGAAAAAGACTAAAAAGATGAAAAAGACTCGGGGCTCCTCTCCATCCGCGGGGGCTGCGGGAACGGATGGGTCTGCTACCACTTTGGTAGGCGACCAAGCCACGATTGGCACATCCGGCCCCTCTACCCCCTCGTGTGCGGAGCCCCTGACCAAGACTAACACCAAGAGTGCACAGGGCGGAGCCTCGATGACATCGGGGCCCCTCATTCAGAGGTTACCTGGCGTTTTCGAGCCCGCTGGCTTCAAACGCTTCCTCGTTATTCGCTCCACTGATGGCACCATGTTGTCCAAGGGCAACATGATCCATCAGAGGAGAGGATTAGCTAGTGCAATTGGTAGAGAGCCGAAGGTGACCCATTTCTCGGACGGCAGCCTTCTGGCGAATGCGGCGAACCCCCCTGAGGCGGCTAAGATAAGTGCTCTTCGGACACTTCATGGCACCCCGGTGAGTGTGACGCCGCACTCTACCATGAACTTTGTGAAAGGAGTAGTTTATGCGAGGGAACTCATTGACTACTCCATAGAAGACATCACCCTAGAGCTGGCCGACCATGGGGCGGTCAAGGTCGAACGTGTGATGAGAAAACAGGGAGGGGCTTCGAGACCCACCCCTACACTCTTTGTCACGTTCGACTGTGACAAGCTCCCTGAGTCGGTGCGTGCCGGTTGGTACCGCTACCGCGTGAAGGCATTCGTGCCACTGCCGCGGCGGTGCTATTACTGTCACTGCTTCGGCCATACGAATCGCTCATGTAGACGTGCAAAGTCGGGGTCACCCGAAGTATGTGTAAATTGCTCCAAGGTCGCACACGATAAGTCCAAATCGTGTGTGGCCAAGTGTGTCAATTGCGGAGAGCCGCACCCTGCTTCTTCGAAGCAATGTGGTGCATATCTCCTGGAGAAAGAAATCCTGGCCGTTCAGGCCCAGGATAGACTCTCATTCCGCGAGGCTAAGGACTTGGTCCTGGCGCGCCCAGCTCTGCCTGGGACGTCATATGCCTCAGTAGTTCGAAAGGCACCCTCTGCTCCTGGCCCATCCAGGCCAATGAGCATGGTTGTTTCCGCGCCCATTCGGAGCCCTTCTGCGGGCTCTACTACACCCGGGCGCTCCCCTGGTAGAGCTGGCGGCAAAAAGGGTTCACACCCAGCCCCGGCTAAAACCAGGGCTCCCCCCTCTTCCCCCAGTGTGACCGTTTCCCGTAAGGCGAAACGGCCACGCGCCTCCACAGAGTCGTTAGACTCACAGGAGGCAACACCCCTGAAGATGGTCGCTAGGCCATCTTCAGGGGTTCCTAAAGCTGTCCCCCGAAAGGAGGACAGCAACAAAGGAGCTTCGGCTCCTTCGCCCACGCCCCGAGGTGGAGCGAGTGGCTCGGAGACGGTGGTTCCTGGAAAAGCGGTTCCCCCACCTCCGAAGCCGCAGCGCCCGCCTAAGGTTTCGAGGCGGAGGGAGGAAAAGACTCGCATGGTGAGCCCAACCTCCCCCAATAAGTCCTCGAAGGCGACAGCGCCTCCAGCGCTTTGTCCGGCCGCAGCGCCCGGGGTTCTGCCCCCGGGAAGCGTACGGCCATTCCCGTGAGGGTCTTCAATTCGAGGAGGGCCCCCGCGTCTCCTCCGAGCTAGGCCTGGAGGGCATATTCCTTCAATTGCCGTGGACTCCGGGCCAACTGGGAGGAGCTGCGGAGGCTCGCCTCGTCCCGTTCCCCGTTAGCTATTTTTTTTGCAGGAGACCATGCTAGGCACGTGCCCCCTGCCTGCCCTCCCGGGGTATAAGGGTCTTGCGACCCCACCACCGCGGGATGGCCGGGCTGGGTGATGCGCGGTTTACACCCGGCATGATGTCTCCGTTCTTCCTTTCTCTTTAGATACCTCCTTTCAGGCAGTGGCTGTGCAGCTGCACCTGGATAGGAGGTATACTATCATTTCTGCGTACATTCCACCGTCAGCTGACTTCGACGCGGGGACTTCCGCCGCGTCGTGGCACGGTTGCCGAGGCCCTATCTCTTGTTTGGAGATCTGAACGGAAGGCATCCTCCCTGGGGAGATTACTCCATAAATCCCAGGGGACAAGTCCTTGCCGATCTGATCGAAGAGCTTGAGATGGGTGTCCTAAACGTGGATGAGTTTACGCATCACTGTTCGAGAACCGCTTCATTTTCTTGCCTTGACCTATCTTTGTGCTCTTCGGATGCACAGCCTGATTTTGATTGGGGGGTGGTCGATGACCTCCATGGTAGTGATCACTTTCCCATTCAAATATCATTTTCAGGGCAACTGCCGCCTGAGAGACCACCTCGGTGGTGCTTGGCGCGGGCGCGGTGGCCTGCATTTCAGGAAATGACTGAATTCTCTATCTCAGTCGAGGAGTTTAGGTCGGTAGATGAGGCCGTTGAGTTCTTCTCCGGCAACCTCATCGCCGTGGGCCTGACTACTATTCCTAGGACGTCTGGCCGTTTTGCACGCCAACCACTCCCATGGTGGTTGGCCGAGTGTGAGACGGCACGTCAAACAGAAGCGTTATGCCTACATGCGCTATAAGCGCCGCCTGAACGATTTCACTGTCACTGAACTTCGTCGGGCTAGGGCTAGGTTCCGGTATATTTCGAAGCACGCCCGCCGCTCTTCTTGGCGGGCATACGTGTCTTCACTTAACGGGAAGACCCCTTTAGCTGAGGTGTGGAAGCGAGTCAAAAGGATTCGGGGCAAGTTCTCGCAGGACCCCCCTCCCGTTCTCCAGGAGAATGGGACCGCAATCTCGGACCCCGCGTCCGTGGCGGAATCCTTCGCGACCGCATTATCTAGCCTAGATCCTCCTCCGCCAGCATTCAATGCACGTTGTGATGTCGCGGAAGACCGCCGGCTGGACTTTACCTCCAGAGGCGGAGAACCCTTCAATGACAAGTTTACTGTGAGTGAGTTGCGTTCCGCTCTCGCTTCGTGCGCGGACACCGCCCATGGTCCGCACGATGTCCCGTACGCCATGCTTCGACACCTGGGTGAGCGAGGCATGGCCTTTCTGTTAGATCTGTTCAACAGGATCTGGGTGGAAGGTCTTCTCCCAGACTCCTGGCGAATCGCTACTGTGCTCGCCTTTCGCAAGCCGGGGAGAGATCACTCTACTCCGACCGGTTTCCGCCCAATCTCTCTAACCTCTTGCGTGTGCAAGTTGATGGAGAAATTGGTAAATGTTAGATTAGCCTATTTCCTGGACAGCGGAGGCCATCTGTCTTCTGCACAGTGCGGCTTCCGTAAGTTTCACTCCACGTCGGATGCTCTGCTCCGACTGGAAAATGCCGTCTGCGAGGCTTTCCTTCGTAGACAGCACTACGCCACGGTGTTTTTTGATCTGGAGAAGGCCTATGATACCGCATGGCGATACGGTATCATGGAGACTCTCCACACGATGGGGGCGAGGGGACGCCTCCCAATGTTTCTATCTGAATTTTTGCGAGATCGTCGATTCCGCGTACGGGTGGGGGGAGCCCTCTCTGCCCCAAAGGAGCAGGAAGAGGGTGTCCCGCAGGGAAGTGTCCTCAGTGTCGCACTCTTTACCCTGAGCATCAACGGCATCACCTCGGTGCTGCCAGAAGATGTTCTCGCTACGCTCTACGTGGACGACCTTTCGATCTCTTTTGGCGCGGCCCAGATGCCAACTCTGGAGCGTCGACTCCAACAGGCATTGAACCGCGTCTCTCGCTATGCCGAAGCGCACAGGTTTCGGTTTTCTTTGGCCAAGACTAAGGTGGTGCACTTCTGCCGCCATCCACGGCTTCACCCCGACCCAGATTTGTTTCTTAATGGGGTGCGCCTGGATGTGGTGTAGTCGCACCGTTTCCTTGGTCTTGTATTTGACCGACGCCTCACCTGGGAGGCTCATATTCGCAGCCTTAGGGTCTCTTGTCCCCGCGCCATGGACATTATCCGTTCCGTGACGTTCAGCGCTTGGGGCGCTGATAGGGCTACCGCCTTACTTTTTTATCGATCCTTTGTTCGCTCGAAGCTCGACTACGGATGCGAGTTTTATGCATCCGCAGCCGAGCGTTTATTGCGGAAGGTGGATTCAATCCACCACACCGGCCTTCGCCTTGCGACCGGTGCCTTCCGCACTTCCCCCATTGAGAGCCTGTTGGTCGATGCTGGGGAGATGCCACTCGCTCTGCGCCGCGTGCAGTGCATCACTCGCCTGTACGCGTGAGCCCGGCGCCTCCCTCAGTCGCCAACAGCTCTCACTGCATCCGCAGCTGATCTCGATGGTGCCTATGCCGCCGAGAGACGCTAGTCATACCCTAAGCCCTTTGGGTTTAGGGCCAGGAAACTCCTTCGAGAGGTAGATATAGCTCTCGGGCCGGTGGCGCCCCTGGTTCTGCCCAGGACGCCACCCTGGAGGGTACCACATTTGGCTATTTGTCGCCACGCCTCTGCTCCCAAAGCTTGTACTGCGCCGGGAGTATTGCGTTCGACCTTTTTGGAGCACACATCGTGTCACGCTGGAACCGTGCCAGTGTATACGGATGGCTCCAAGTCCCAAGAGGGGCTCGGCTTCCACGCCGTATCCCCTCTGTTTGAAGTCAGCGGGGCTCTACCAGGCACTGCGTCTGTCTTCACGGCCGAGCTGGTGGCAATACACCACTCGGTACGGGAGATTACGCGACGTGCCCGGTTCGGAGACCGGATTGTGATCTATAGCGACTCACAAAGCGCCCTGAGTGCTCTCGGGGCATTGGAATCTCCGCATCCCCTGGTTCGCGATATCCGTGACGCCACGGTTTTGGCGAGCCGGGCAGATGTCGAGATTATCTTCTGCTGGGTTCCTGGACATGTAGGAATTGCGGGGAATGAGGGCGCCAAAGAGTCCGCCAGGACTCTGCGACCGGACCAGCGTTTCGCTCTTCCTCACACCGACTACATGGCAGGAATACGGGCAGCTCTTCGGACTGCTTGGCAAAGAAGATGGGAGACGGTCGAAGGGAACTTAAAGTTGCGTGCCATTGCGATGCGACTGTTCCCATGGACCTATCCCCCAATGCCGCGGCGGCTTCAGGTTGCTTTCTGTCGTCTCCGAATCGGACATACTCGTGTGACGCATCGCTATCTGATGGATCGCTCGCCTGCGCCCTATTGCAACGACTGCGTCGTCCCCCAGACTGTTCGGCACATTCTTGTCGAATGTCCCAGTCTGGGTGATCTTCGCGCACGATACCTGTCCCAGTACCGGGATGGGCAGGGCCGCTACTGCCTGTCCCTTGTGCTCGGGACAGATTCGTGCACATTGACTTGTGGACTTGTTGACTTCTTGGGGGAGGCCGGCCTTCTCCCTATTATTTAAGCAAGGTTTGTTTGTTTTTTTGTTTTGTTTTGTTTTTTGTTTGTTTTTTTCCTTTAGTTGCACGCTCCTGCGCCGGGGGGACCTCTCCCCGACGCACCAGCTTGCTTCCTTTCCCCCTTTTGGGGTGTTTTTTTTTTTTTCTCTCTTTAATTTTATTTTAAAGTAGCCTAGAACTAGGCCAGTTTTAATACGGCGACTAATGCCCAAGTAGGCAGTCACCAGATGAGCTCTTAAAAAAAACATAAAAAAAAATTATATTATGATCTGAGTGAACAGTGCTGGAAATTTCAATATCATCGATAAGATTTTTATTATTTGAAAAAATTAAATCAAGTAGGTTATCTTTTCTCGTCCCTTCATGAATAAACTGACCGAGACATAAATCTGACATAAAATCATTTATTATATTATAGTTATTAATATCTAGTCCTGATTTAAGAGTACCATTTGGCACCACTTTGCACTTGGTAAGTTGAAATCCCCAAATACTAGTAAATCATTTGCATTATTTTTTATTTCTTCACATAGTTTATTTTTATCAATAATTTCTTTAAAACTATAGCCTAAAACATTCATCCAGTATCCCTTATTCTCCTGGTACCTGAGCTTGCAATACTGCTCAAATTCCCCAAAGAATTCTTCCACACTCTTCCCACCATGCAACCTAAACTTATCAATCTCTGGCACCTCCCTTATCAAAATACTTTTCCCCATATTCACTTCACTCTCACTTGAGCTGCTCTCACTCTCACTCATACCAATCATACCATCACTCTCTCCTTCATCTAAGTACAATGAGTCCACACTCTTCCCTCTCACCTTCCGATCCTTTCCCTTTGACCCAGTCTTCATTCTTCTCTTGTGTTCCACTCTCTGTCCTTCCTATCACTCACAATCATCCTATCCTCTCTGGACTCGCACACACTCCCATTGATCCCATTAGTCTTATCCTCTTCGGTCGGAGCAGGGGTCAGGGTCGAGGGTACTGGGGCCAGTCCTGACCCCTTCATCATGTCATACAAGTCCTGCATCTTTTGGTCGACCTGCCTTTGTCTTTCATCCATTTCCACCTTCATCCGATGAGTCTGTTCATTCATACACCATATCACTCCTCTGTCCTTCATTCGCGCTCCTCAACATCATACATTCCTCCTCTTTCTGCCTCAACTCCAGCCTGTCTCACAATCTCATCATGGAAGCCCTGTTCCACAGAAGCCATTTTCCCGGATTAGTAAAAATGATAGAAAATGGGAAAAAAAAAACAATCACTACTTGTCACTCTAATTGGGTGGACTGCAATTCAATCCTGTCATGCACCCAGTTTCGAGATCTCGCGTCCCTGTTCAGGTGCAAAGTGTAGTGGGCCAAAAATCTATCCTCTAACCCCAATCGATCCAACCCACTTCCTACACTCATTCGGACATGAGAAATTGAGAGAGAAATGAAACGGATTGTATGTACAGTCCTTTATTTCTAAGAAAAATATGGGGATAAATATTTATAAGAGATCTCGTTACTTATGCAGATAAAAAAAAAAAGGAGATTGATAAATTTGCAATTACAATATCAAAATAACAGTCCTATAACCAAACAAAATTTTATCTAAACATTCCAAGAGGGAATCAGTTAAACTAACAAAACAAAAATATTTACAAGAGTACTTACAACCAAACCAAGAGACATAGAAGAAACAAAAAAGATAAATGATCAAACAAAACCGGTATACAATCATATACAAAAGGCCTAACAAACACACTGGATCCAACTACAAAAAAAGAAAAGGCCTCACCTTTTACCCCAGGGTAGTTCTGCCGGCTGCCACTTGTGTAGTCACAATTCACATAGACATCTTACAAAAAAAAAAGGCTGGTGCCTCCGAGCTCGGTATAATGCGATCTGGTCATGTCTTGAGGCTATTAAAGCCCTCTCTGTCCTCTCGGGACTTACAATGACTTAATTGCATTATTTCAACCTTACAGTCTCTGCCACTCCTTACAAATAGTGGCGATTAAATTTTGGAGTATTAATAGAGTGACTTATCATAAAATATCAAACAAATGGGTAAATAGCTGAGGTAGAGAAAAACATTTTAAACAAAACATGTAATCCCTAATAAATAATATATATATATATATATATATATATATATATATATATATATATATATATATATATATATATATATATATATAAAAGAGAAAAAACAACATTCCCATTCATAGACACATTCTTACAGAGGGAGGGAGAGGGTATTGGGAAAGGGTGGGAGAATGGCCCCTCACACACACATTCACATTCGCTCCACCACAACATCAGACAAATAAATCCCTTTCAACCTCTTCATCTTTCAGGGCATCAAATCTGTTAGTCAACCTAACAGGTTCCATGTCCCTCTTACTCACACATCTAACCCTGTCCTAACCAGGCCATTCTATCCATATTCACCCACCATTCATCTTCACTTACATCAGTCACTTCTTTTTTTCCAGTCCCTAGTTTACACCTATCTTCCACCATCCTAGTCCCAGCCACATTTTCATGTGTACACTTGAATCCCTTCTCACTTCAACCACTAAATCATTTTATCCCCTACATTCATCACACAATTGGCCCCCCTTCCTCTACCAAAGCCACATTACACAAGGTGACATTCAGATACATTTGCTCTTCTTTCAACACCACAAGAATCACAAACTACTTACATCAAAGGGCATACTCACTTAATCCAAAGGACAGCCATACTGAGACAACTTTTCAAAACCTTTTAATTAAGCAATCAAGAAAAGTGTAAACAAAAGGGGGAGAAAATTAGGCCACTCTGAAATGTAAACAACTTTCATTTTTGTTAATAACCTTGGATTTTTTTGAGGTTAAAAGTCATCTGCCATTTCTGAGCCCAAGCTAATAACTTATTTAAGTTACTCTGCACTTTTAAGCTACCCTTAACTTCATTTACTACAGTTGCCAATTTTGTGTCATCAGCAAAAGTTGATACTTTGCTATTTACAGCCTCCCCAAGATCATTTATATAGACACTGAATAATAATGGGCCTAAAACTGATCCCTGTGGTATGCCACTGATAACCTCGCTCTACTGTGACTTCACTCCATTCTGTACCACTCTCTTTTTCCTGTCTTGCAGCCATTCAGCTATCCAATTCACAACTTTCCCACATATCCATGCATTTTTTATTTTGTGAACTAGTCTCCTATGTGGAACCTTATCAAAAGTTTTGCTAAAATCTAAGTAAATTACATCAACATTCTCTCCCTTATCTAATTGTTTAGTTACATAATCTATAAAATCCAGTCAATTTGTTAAACACTATCTACCTCTTCTAGACTCATGCTAAGCATCATTTATTAACCTACCAGTCTCTAGATGGTCAGAAATTCTCTTCTTAACTATCTTCCCAAGAATTTTACAAACTACACAAGTTAAGCTTACCAGTCTAAAGTTATTCGGTCCTCTTTACTTCCCTTCTTGAAAATTGATACTACATTCGCCATTCATGATTGGAAAATCATGAGGTATTTGTCCAAACTCTAGTGATCTAGTATATATCATCTCAAGAGCTACTGCAATACAGTAAACTCTCGATATAATGACCCTCACTATAACAAATTTTGGATATAAGAACCAAATTTCCTGGCCTAACTCCATCGGGTTTAACAGGCAAGCATTACAACCAGCCTGAGTGAGTGTTGGTGTGTCACATGTCTCCTACAGTGCAAGGTTCTTATCAATACTATGTTGTGTAGTCCACTTAACTTTATTAGTAATTACATTTGTATTACATATCCATAATGAACTTGGTTCGTTATTTCCATTGCTTTTAATGCCCATCGGGTTTAATGAATGACCCCCGCCCCTTGTAGTTCGTTATATCGAGGGTTTACTGTACTTTCTACAGCTTCTTTGAATAACCTAGAATTAATGATCTAGTTTTCTCAAGCTTTTATCCTAATCACACAAATAACATTCACTTTAATCACTGGAAATTCTTCTAACACTTTTTTCAGCAACCATTATAAAAAAAAATTAATAGAAAAAATAGTAAGTGAAGGTTGATGAAACTTTTATAGTAATATAAAAATAAATGTAGGCAAGTGATGATAAAATCTCATAACCATGGAGTGTACCACTGGGAAGAAATTAAACTTGAAACTTCACTGAATTTTTTTTTTTTTAAACTACCCAAAATACTAAGAAAAAATATTAAACGGCATAAAGGCTTGGCAAATCACGAAAAATATGCTGATGCCAATGCCAGTGCCGATCAGAAAAATTTATGCTGATTATACTGCTGCTGCCAATGCTGATCGATCGATACATCACTATAACTTACCCTTCCCATATGCTTATCTTACCTGCACTTGAAAACATTTAAATTTTGACTGCTTATTTTCTCCTGTGGTAAACCATTCTTACATCCAACCTACAACTCTGTAGTCCTATTACTACCTCTCAACTCAAAGAACTTGCTAAAATCCAACTTCTTTACCCCGTAACAAATTTTAAAGAGCTCAATCATATCCCCTCTCACACACCTTTCAAATGAGAACATATTTAGCAGCCTCAACCAATCAACATATTCAAGGTGCTTCAGGGAAAGTATCATCTTTGTTGCAATCCTTTGCACTGACTCTAGCAGGTTGATGTCTAAAGTGTGAGGACCATGCTTGTATACAGTACTCCATCTAAATGCGGCCTGACATATGAGTTATAATGTTTAAAGATAACCTCTTTACTTTTATAACTACCTAACATTATTCTTAATGAAGCCCAGCACTGTATTTGCGTTATTTTTTGCCTCAACCCACTTCTTAATAAACCTCAGTGACCTATCTACTACTACTCCTAAATCCTTCTCATCCTCTACTCTATTTCATAGATAAATTCTCTGGTATCTATTTTCCCCTGTGAATAATGTTACATTTTTAACCCTTTCTTTCCTGAAGTATTGCTTTATGTAAAAAAAAAATTTGTTTTGCTTTAAAACATATTCCATTTAGGTCATAAAACATATACAACTTTTTTTATTGAACATTGAAGGAAATGCATGAAAATAAAATGATTTCACATGGCATCATTGGGAAGTGTAGATACAAACATGAAAAAATCTAAATAATAAAAATCATTGGGAATTTAGTAACTACATTTCCTAAAAATAAAAGTTAATGCTTTTTTCATTAATTTTAATAAAATAATATACACACAATTCATTTTTTTTATGAAATGTAATAAAATAATTTTGCTCTTTCAACAAGCATAATGAGATGCTGTACTTGTTACACTGTGGTGGGGCGAATGTGAGTGTGTGTAAAAGGGCCATTCTCCCACCCCTTTTCTCAGTACCCTCTCCCTCCCTCTGTAAGAATGTGTGTGAATGGGAATGGGTTTGTTTTATTTTTGTTAAATTCATGTATAAAATGATTACCATGTTTTTCTTTCTTTCCAGGCGTTATTCTGGAAAGATAAAAGCTAATTTTAAGATATCACTCTAAAAGATATTACTTTGCATTAAGTAAATTTAACGAAGCGTTATTCTGGAAAGATAAAAGCTAATTTTAAGATATCACTCTAAAAGATATTTCCTTGTTTAAATTGAACTTTAACGAAGCGTTATTCTGGAAAGAGAGAGAGTGGAAGTGCAGACTGGAAGCAAGAGGGGTTCTATAGAGGAGTGCTCCACCCAGCCCTGAGAGGAGGGCTTTCGTGTCTCTATCCACCTGAACCGCCATACCTGCCTTCGTTGACAATCCTGCCTCCTTCTAGTTAGCCAACTACCGCCCACCTCCAGCAAGACATAGCGCGTGTCCCCTTTTCGTTCGGTTGTGGTTGTGTTTTTTGTTTTGTCTAGAATTTACGTAAATTGTTGTATCCGCCCGTTATACGCTTCTCGTTTGGTATCATTATTTTTATTTGGGAATTTAGCCTCATTTTGAAGTGTGCACACTTCCCTAGTAAAATATAAAATTTTTGTAAATATAAACTGTAGCTATCATTGTATTTTTGTAAGTAAAGGGACTGTATATACAATCCGTTTTATTCTCCCTCGATTTCTCACGTCCGGACAGTGTAGGAAGCGGGTTGGATCGATTATCGATTGGGATTAGAGATCTATTTTCGGCCCGCTACATTTGGCGCCCGAATAGGGACGTGAGACTTCGAAACTGGGAGCGTGACTGGATTGGATTGCAGTCCATACCCAATTAGTGTGACAAGTAGTTTGATTGATTTTTCCCTCCTCCTATCTTTTACTAACTTGGGAAGAATGGCTGTAGCGGAAACATTGAATGAAGAAGTAGTGCGATTGAGACTGGAGTTGAGGAAGAAAGAAGAGGAGTGTGAAATGTTGCGGGGAATGATGGAGGGAATGGAGAATAAAATAAAAGGGATGAATGAAAAGACTGATAGGATGAAGAAGGAAATGGGAGACCGACAGGATCAGACGGACCGACGGATGCAGGACCTGTATAACATGATGACAGGGGCTGGATCAGTCCCAGGACCTACAACCCTGACCCCTGCTCCTACTGAAGGGACTCCGCTAAATGGAATGGATGGCAGTATGATCGAGTCTAAAGAAGATACTGTGAGTGGTAGGAAAGGGGGTGAATGGAAGAGAGTGGAAAGTAAGAGAGGAAGTAAGCATGGTTCTAAGGTTAAGGATAGGAAGGCGAGAGGGAAGAGTGTGGATTCGCTATACTCAGATGAGGGAGAGAGTGACGATATGATTGGAATGAGTGAGACCGAGAGTAGCTCTTCGGAGAGTGAAGTGAATGTGGGAAAAGGAATTTTGATTAGGGAAGTGCCAAGGATTGATAAGTTTAGATTGCATGGGGGAAAGAGTATGGATGAGTTCTTCGGGGATTTTGAGCGGTACTGCAAGCTCAAGTACCCGCAGAACAAGGGTCACTGGGTGAGTGTTCTGGGAGATTGTTTGGATGGGAAAGTGTTGGAGTTCTTGCGAGTGATAACGAGTGTGGGAGAGCCAAAGTACGATGTAGTGAAGAAGAGATTGATTGGGCAGGTGAAACGAATGAAAGAGAGTGTGAAGTATAAGAGGGTGAATGAATTTGAGAAGGCTCGAATGGGGAAGAGTGAAAGTGTGAATATGTATGCACATAGGCTTGAGAGTATGGCAAGAACGAGGTATGGTGATGATGATGTAAATGAATGTAAACCACTCATGAGGAAGTTTTTGGACACGATCCCGCGAAAGGTGAGTGAATGGCTGAGTGGAAAGAGAAAGGAGAGAGTGAGACTGACAGGTGAACGGTTGATGTGGGAGGATGTGTTGGAACTGTTAGAAGATGGACGATTTGATGATGAAAGCGATCTAGAAGAGGATGGATGGTACAGTGTGAATGTTGGGGGTAAGAAGCCCAGGAGCTTTCATCCACCCCAGCAGTTTGTCAGCTACAGGGATGCCCTGAAGGCTGCACCAGCTGGAGTGATGTCAAACTTCCTGGGCCGGCAGAATGGATGGGCAAATGGAGGGTGGTCGAATGGAAGGGGGCAGATGAATTTCAAGCGTGGGAACGGATATATGAGAGAGAAACCGAGGTATGTCCCAGCAAATGAGAGACCGAATGGTGTGAGAAAGATTGTGGAATGTCGTCGGTGTGGAAGGAAAGGTCATATGTTGGCAGAATGTAGGTGGACATCTGGTGCGTGTTTTGGGTGTGGTAAGAAAGGGCATATGATAAAGGATTGCCAGGAAAGTGTGAAAGAGTGCTTCGAGTGTAAAGAAATAGGCCATTTGAAGAAAGATTGTCCGAGGTTGAATGGTGGAGCAACTGCTGGGGAAAGTATGAAATATGCATGTGGTAATTGTGGAAAGGCTGGTCATTATGTAAGGATGTGTCGTGACCAGAGGAATGTATGTAGCTATTGTGCGATGGAAGGACATTCAAGTGAAAAGTGTTGGATTAGACTGAGAGCGCAAGGTGTGAATGGAAAGTCTGAAGCGGGAAACTGAATGGTAAGAGGGTACCTGCTGAAGTATCCTCTGGGTGCATGAGTGTGAGTAATGTGTTGGTAAGTCTGTCTAGTGTGAAAGTGCTGTCTGGTAGGAAGTATGAGTGTCTGAGTGTGAAGGTGGAGTTGAATGGAATTGAGTGTTTGGCTTTAATAGATTCTGGATGCAAGGCGAGCTTGGTGTATAAAGATGTGTATAACAAGTTTAGCGAGAAAGCCCTCCTGTCTGAGAGCAAGGGTAGTTTAGTAGGTATTGGTAATAGGAGAGTGCCTGTGATTGGAATGATAAGGTCAGCTGTTCGAATGCATGGTATGATGATGAATGAATGTGAATTTTCTGTGATTGATAAGGTGAGTAGTGAGTATGGTGTGATTTTGGGGTATGATTTTATGAAAATCAATCGTATGGTTGTGCATCCTGCGAGTGATCAGATTGAGAGAAAGATTGG
The DNA here is from genome assembly GCA_963969495.1 of Ceratothoa steindachneri. Lineage (NCBI taxonomy): Eukaryota > Metazoa > Arthropoda > Malacostraca > Isopoda > Cymothoidae > Ceratothoa > Ceratothoa steindachneri. The sequence goes on along the minus strand of OZ018322.1, from coordinate 127,927,817 downwards.
TAAAAATGGGGTGTATAAGTTGTATGTAGGGAAAGATGGTAGCGTTTTGAGGAGTGTGTTTACTGGTATAGAGGTGACTGCTATGGAGAGTGTAAGGCTTGTGAAGGGTGAAAGGGTGTCTGTTAGAGTGAGTTGGAGTAAGGATGTTAGTTTGAATGTGAGTGAGAACACTGTGATATTGGATGGAAAGGATGCGTGTTATAAGGTAAGGCGTGTTGCTTGTGTGTTTGATGGCTTGATGAGAATGAATGATCCTTTTGTATGTGTGCAGGCAGACCCCAGTGTGAAAGGGCAGGTGAGGGGAATCCAAGTCGGAGATGTACTGGGCCACCTCTCCACTGTCAATGAGGTAGGTATGGATGATAGTACGGATATCAGGGTGAATGTTGCGAATGAAAAGACATGTGAATGGATGTATAATGAGGTGAAGGACATGGTGAAATTGGATGGATGTTTGACTGAGTATGAAAGGGAGGATGTGTATCGAATGATATTTGAGCGAAAGGGAGCCCTCAGTAAGGGTGATCTGGATTTCGGGGTTGCAAAGCTCCCGGAATTCAAGATTGTCCTGAAGGAGGACTCCCCAATCTATCAGCGGCCGAGGCATTTCCCACGTCCGGTTGCTGAAGAGATTGAGGAGCAGTGTTTGGAATTGGAGCAATTGGGGGTGATTGAGGAGAGTGAGAGTGCATGGAATAGTCCAATTGTACCTGTACGTAAGCCGGATGGAAGATTGCGTCTGTGTGTGGATTATCGAAAGGTGAATGAAAGGACTGTGAAAGAAAGGTTTCCGATGTGTGTGGTATCTGAGTGTGTGTATAGTATGCATGGGATGGAGTGGTTTACGAAGCTGGATCTGGTACGGGGGTATTACCAGATGCCCATTGCTGAGGAGAGCCGGCCAGTAACTGCCTTCTCTTCCTCAAAGAGGCATTACCAGTTCCGGAACCTCAGCTTTGGGTTGGCTAATGCTCCCGGAGCCTTCCAGCGGGCAATGAATGTTGTGTTGAGTAAGTTTGCGAGTAAGAATGTGATTGCGTTTATAGATGATATTTTGATTATGACTGAGACTTTTGAGGAGCATATGAGATTGGTGAATGATGTGTTGAGAACGTTGGAGAGTGTTGGTGTGAAGGTGAAAGTGGCAAAGTGTGAATGGTTTGCGAAAGAAGTGGAATTCCTTGGACATATGGTGAGTGAGAATGGATTGCGTAAATCATCGAAGTATGTTGAGAAGGTGCGAATGTTTCCTAAACCGGTGACTGTGAAGCAACTGAAGTCATTTTTGGGTTTGATTGAGTTCCAGCGAAAGTTTATACGTGATTGTTCTGGTGTGAGTAAGCCTCTGACTGAGTGGATGGGCAAGAAAGGTAGTACGGTTGTCAAGTGGAATGATAAGATGAATGAGGCGTATGAGAGACTGAAGGAGGCAGCGGTTGAAGATGTTGAATTAGCTTACCCAGATTATAGTGTAAATGCTAAAATGCTTGAATTGTATACAGATGCGAGTGGGTATTGTATGGGAGGTTTTCTGATGCAAGAGCAGCGTTTGAATGGAGAGAATGTCAGGCGAATAATTGGGTATGTATCCAAGGCTATGAATGTTGCAGAACGAAAGTATTCGACTGTGGAACGAGAGCTGGCTGCGATAAGATATTGTTTGAAAGTGTTGCGTCCATTTTTGTATGGTGTGAGGTTTGTGATAAAAACCGATCATCAACCTCTTGTGTATCTGCAGCGTATGAAGTGGGCTGATAGTAGGATTGCAAGGACTTTGGAAGATTTGAGTGACTTTGACTATGTGATTGAGTATGTGCCTGGTGAACGGAATGGAGTGGCTGATTTGATGTCAAGGTATCCTGGTACGAATGATGAAAATGTGTGTGGAGTGAGTGATCCTGAGTATTTGCCGAAAGGAATTATGAATGGAAAAGAGAGTAAGGGTGGTGGTGATTCCTTGTTTGAGAGTGTATGGAATGGTTTGCAAGATTTGAAGAGTGATGGAGTAGATGTGAGAGTGCCCGATAGTGTAGAGGATTTAAGGAAGGAGGTAATGAATGAAGTGTGTAGGAAGCCTGAAAGCATTGGTATGGCAAAGGTGCGGAACTTCATGAAAGAATTGAGAGCGATGTGTATGCAAGGGGTCCCGCCATTTCAGGAAGTGTTGATTGTAGTGAGTCGTTTGTATGGAGTGATTGTATATGTGCACTTTGGTGGTGAAAGGCCGATTGTGTACAAGGATGAGAAGATGAAGGGTTTGAATCCTAATGTGGTACATCTGCAATGTTTGAGCGGTGTGCACTACAATTGGGTGATTGAAAAGTGTTCATATATAAGAGAGAAGAATGATTGTCTGGATGAAGATGAGCGTGTGGTGAGTGATGATATGGGAGTTAATGACAGTGTGGATATAAGTGCTGATGTTGGCATGCTTGTTCCTTCGGTGTATTGTGAACATGGTGGACCTGATATGATGGAAGCGAGAGTGAAAGTTGGTGAAAGGTTGTTCTGTGGTTTGATTGATACTGGAGCGCAGGTGTCTTTAGTGAATGAGAATATTCTGAGTAAGTATGAAGAGTTTAGATGTTGCGAGCATAAACCTGTGAAGTTACGGATAAGTGGATTAGGGAATGGCATGATAGTGGCATGGGAACTGGTTAGTCTGAAAGTGAGTTTGGGTAATGGTGTGAATGTGAAGCATGACTTTGTGATTCTGAAAGGTGAGCAAATGCCTTGTTGTTTCTTGCTTGGTGTAGACTTTATGAGATTGAATGATTTGTCTTTGGATGCTGATAAGGATCGTCTTATGAAAGGTGAATGTGAGGTGATGAGGTTGAATGAGTGTGCAAAGAATGTTGTCAAGTTTTGCGGTATGATTGAGTTGGTCATGGATGATGAGAATGAGATTTTAAGTGATGATGATATTCTAGAGATGCAAGAGATGTGTCCTTTTGTTAGTGAGTTGAAGAGGTGTGTAATGATGCGTGTTGATTTGAATGAATGGCCAGAGTGTTTAAGTGATTTTAAAAGGTATGCTAAGGATTTTGTTGTTTGTATGGATGTTGTATATTTTGTGAGGCATGTGAAGGGTGGTGATGATATGTATGTACCTGTGATGTCCTTAGTTGGTATGATTGGTCTGGTGAAGGTTGTGCATGATAATTATGGGCATATGGGTAAGTTTAAGCTGTGGGAGTGTATGAAGGAGCATGTGTTCCACCCGTTTCTGAGAACTGTTGTGAATGATGTTGCAACTACGTGTGAAAGGTGTCAGAAGCGAAAGGTGCAGGGTGTGCAAGTGAAACCACCGATGTTGAAAGTTGATGCGAAAGAACCGTTTGAATTGGTAGTGATTGATTGTGTGTCTTTGCCGCGTACGAGTGCTGGGAATGTTGGTATGGTTGTGATGGTTGACCATAAAAGTAAGTTTGGGTATGCAGCGCCTGTGAGAGATAAAAGGAGTGTGACTGTTGCGCGTGTGGTTGAGCAGTTGTTTTTTCCTATGTGTGTATGGAAGCCTAGAAGATGTCTGAGTGATAATGGGCCTGAATTTGTAGGGGAAGTGTTTGAGCAAATGTTGAGAGAGAATGGTGTGGAGCATGTGAGAACAACTCCGTATGTACCGTCTTCAAATGGATTGGCTGAACGGACTATAAGAACCTTGTGTGAGATGTTGAGAATGATGAGTACGACAGTGAATGACTGGGATGTGTGTCTGGGGAGAGTGTTGTGGGCGTATAATTCAACTGTGCATAGTGCAACTGGAATGTCCCCATGTCAGTTTGTGATGAATTTTGAAAGGCGAGTGAAAGATAGGTTTCGTTTGAGTGAAAGTGAGCAGAGTGTATGGCGTGAGGCGCATGAAAGGTTCCGTTCATTTGAATTAGGTGCAAAAGTATTGAAGGTGAAAGAAGTGAAGGGTAGGTTGAATGTGTCAAAGATGAGTGAGAAGTTTGATGGACCTTATAGAGTTGTGAGGGTTTGGGAAAATGGAGTGACGTATGTTTTGGAGAGTTTGAATGACGGCATGACTGAGAGAGTGCGGGCTCATCAGAGTCAGTTAAGGAGATGGAGAGAACCTCCTGACTACCTGGTGAGCCATCCAGTGTATGGACTGTGTAGAGAGAGAGGTAAAGTGCATGATGATGAGATTGAATGTGATAGTATGGATCTGTCTGGGAAAGAGCTAGTCTTAGTCTCGAGGAGTAGAAAGCGTACAAAGAAGGGTGAAAGGAAGAATGCAAGTACGAATGAAAGTAAGTCTGAGCAGAGTGTTTCTGGTATGGGGGATCTTGAAAGGGAGATTGAGTTTTTGCGTAAACAGGTGAGTGATTTGGCTGGTATAAGTAGACGAGTGAGTGAGCTGCCTGTGCCTGATTTTTCTGGTTTTGGGAACAGTATGAATGATAGTGTGTTTGGGCAGAATGAACCTAGTGTGGCTGATTTTTCGGGTTTTATGAATGGTAATAGTAGGGGTGAGTTTGATGTAGTGAATGATGAAGTGGCTGATTTTTCAGGTTTCTGGTGGGAACCAGTTGAAGGGGTTTCTGGTATGCCTGTTGAGAATACAGGGGATGTGAGTGACCTGTCTGTTTCGCAAGAATGTACCTTGAGTTGGATGAGAGCTGTGAATGAGGAGCTGATGAATGGGGGTATGAAGAGTGAGAGTTCTGAACGGAAGAGTATGAAAGAATTCTGTCGTGAGATGGGAGAACTGGTAATGAGGGCTAAGAGTATGGTTGATGAGATGATAAATAGTGATGATGAGACTGACAGGACGACTGACGAACAACCCCGACTAATTGCTACGCGTAGCCAGGGACCAGTAGACGAGTGTGAATGGGTGCAGAAGGGTGCGATTGAGCACAAGTGGTACCGTGAAGAGTGATTGAAAGGGTTTAGTGAGTGGCTGGTCGAATGGCTTAAGGAAGGAGGGGTGTGGTGGGGCGAATGTGAGTGTGTGTAAAAGGGCCATTCTCCCACCCCTTTTCTCAGTACCCTCTCCCTCCCTCTGTAAGAATGTGTGTGAATGGGAATGGGTTTGTTTTATTTTTGTTAAATTCATGTATAAAATGATTACCATGTTTTTCTTTCTTTCCAGGCGTTATTCTGGAAAGATAAAAGCTAATTTTAAGATATCACTCTAAAAGATATTACTTTGCATTAAGTAAATTTAACGAAGCGTTATTCTGGAAAGATAAAAGCTAATTTTAAGATATCACTCTAAAAGATATTTCCTTGTTTAAATTGAACTTTAACGAAGCGTTATTCTGGAAAGAGAGAGAGTGGAAGTGCAGACTGGAAGCAAGAGGGGTTCTATAGAGGAGTGCTCCACCCAGCCCTGAGAGGAGGGCTTTCGTGTCTCTATCCACCTGAACCGCCATACCTGCCTTCGTTGACAATCCTGCCTCCTTCTAGTTAGCCAACTACCGCCCACCTCCAGCAAGACATAGCGCGTGTCCCCTTTTCGTTCGGTTGTGGTTGTGTTTTTTGTTTTGTCTAGAATTTACGTAAATTGTTGTATCCGCCCGTTATACGCTTCTCGTTTGGTATCATTATTTTTATTTGGGAATTTAGCCTCATTTTGAAGTGTGCACACTTCCCTAGTAAAATATAAAATTTTTGTAAATATAAACTGTAGCTATCATTGTATTTTTGTAAGTAAAGGGACTGTATATACAATCCGTTTTATTCTCCCTCGATTTCTCACGTCCGGACAGTGTAGGAAGCGGGTTGGATCGATTATCGATTGGGATTAGAGATCTATTTTCGGCCCGCTACAACACTTCATATGTGTGTAAGCTTTGATGCAGCATTTGCATCTTTGCTTTAGATTAGTAGGCACACAAAAATGATCCAACCCATCCAAATCAACATCATTGACTGGCCTTGTTGCTGTCATTCTTTTTGCACTTAGACTGACTTTAATAGTATCATACGACAGCCTACCTTTTTGCCTTGTATTTTTACCAGCATTAGTTAGTGAGAGCTTCTCCTTTAATGTGTTTTTTAGGAGGCATCTGAAGACTAAATGAATGAAAATTAGTTATTTTATTTTTTATATAACTATAGGTTAGGATAGGTTATTAAGACTGGCCATGTACTCCCACTCAGGGGCCAAGACTGCCCTGCCAGACTATTACTGACCTTGGTATGGTAGCACTTCTAACTAAATAGGCCCTATAGAACTAAAACAATTATAGGTATCAGAAGTACTAGAATATATATACATACATACACCGCCTCAGCTGGCATGTTAAACCATGTGAGGGGATGGTGTTTACACCACACAATCAAGCTAGCCGGAGGAGCTATCTCTAGCTTCCAATAGCTAGCTGGGTGGAGGAGATCCTCGACTGATTCAATGCCCAAGTCTAGGGGAGTAAACCTTCCAAATCAGGAGTGGAGCTCCGAAGGTGGACCAGTGCGTTGTTCTCACTGACTCTGGCAGTTTCTGCAGCCAACCTTGTGCTAAATGTTCTGCTCTGCATTCCTTTGGATGACACTGGCGAGGCCTTGAGGGTGATCTTGATGACTGGGCAACCCAGGATCTCCATAAATTTCACACAGGTGCATATACTTCCATGGTGGAATCTCCATTGTCTTCAGAGACAGATGGATGCCAATATAAACTATACCACATACAAATATATATATATATATATATATATATATATATATATATATATATATATATATATATATATATATATATATATATATATATATATATATATTTTGTACCACACAAAATATATATATATATATATATATATATATATATATATATATATATATATATATATATATATATATATATATATATATATATTTTGTACCACACAAAATTTGTTATTTGATATTTTGATATAAGTACTGCTTACACTATATATATATATATATTTATTGTAAGCAATACTTATATCAAATAACAAATTTTGTGTGGTTATAGACGATGTAGACCTAGCCTTCTAGCCAAATAGGCCCTATAGAAGTAAAAAAAAATTATAGGGATAGCAGAAGTACTAGAATATATATACAGTATACCCTTGATATAACAAACTATATGGGGCAGGCTGTCATTCGTTAAAGCCGAAAGTTCGTTAAACCTGATGGTCGTTAAAAGTGATGGAAATAACAATGGTTCCTTCATTAATCTATCTATATACATAAATATGTATATAAAGACTGTATTCTATGGATATATAATATGTCTGTAATTAGTAATAAAGTTAAGTGGACTACATCAGATTTAATGAACTTAGGTTTGTTAAACCTGATGGAGTTTGGCCAGGAAATTTGGTTCATTATATCCAAAATTTGTTATATTGAGGTTCATTATATCAAGGGTTTACTTATATATATATATATATATATATATATATATATATATATATATATATATATATATATATATATAAAATATATAATATATATATATATATATATTCTTTATATTAATACCTATGAAAAGTCCAATGATGCCATATGGAATCACGTAAGTTAGAAATAAAATATTGCACATACAAATTATATGCTGAAGGCATAATCTCTAATCTCATCCTTAAACTTTCTTCTATGTAATAAAATAGAAATGGAAATGAAAAACTATGTTTACCTTATCGTATTCATCAGTCAAATATCTGCGTATAACACACTGATCCCAATGGCATTGACAGTCAAAACCATTTCCTATCCCTAGCTGACACCTCGTATGAGCAAACAAATCAAAACATGCCAAATGTCCCAGTTGGCAACCGTTGAAAACATTTTGATGCCACACAAATTCATTGGACATTTTATAAGTAAAATTATGAAGATAACTATTGATGATGCCATATGGAATCATTAGGCGCGAAAGGGTTAAATGTTAAAATCCATTTATCACTTTTCTGCCTAACCTAATAACTTATTTAAGTCACTCTGCACTTCAAAGGTAGCCTCAACTTCATTTTCTGTTTCCTGTCTTTCAACCATTCAGCTATCCAATTCAAAACTTCCCCACATATTCCATCCATTTTTAATTTCTGAACTAGTAGTCTCTTAAGGGGAACCTTATCAAAAGCTTTGCAAAAATCTAAGTAAATTACATTATTATTTTCTCCCTCATCTAATTGTTTAGTTACATAATCCATAAATTCCTGTTAGTTTATTAAACATGATTTACCACTTCTAAACCCATGCTGAGCATCATTTATTAAACTACATGGAGTGAATTTTTGAAAGGGAGGATTTGTATGAAATGGATAGGTTGTACTTGAATCACAAAGGTATGAAAGTATTAAGTGACTGTGTTGGGGAAAAAATATAGGTATAGGCTGTCAAGGTAAGTAGGATGAGACAAATATAGATAAGAGTATTCAGATGAGCCTTTGACTATTTATCACCATACTTCTGGTCCTGAAGCTTCTACAACACCAGGAGTATTACATTTGACCTTTTTGGAGTACACTTTGCTTTACGCTGGATCTGTACCAGTGTATACGGATGGCTCCAAGTCTCAGGAGATTGTCAGTTTCACTGTCGTATCCTCTCAGTTTGAAGTCAGCAGGGCTCTCCCAGGCTCTGTGTCTGTTTTCACTGGCAAACTGGTTGTAATACACTGCCCAGTACAGGAGATAATGCACCATGTCCAGTTTTGAGACCAAATTGTGATCTTTAGCAAATTACGAAGACCCCTGAGTGCTCTTGGGGCATTAGAATCTCCTCAGCCCCTGGTTCATGGTATCGGTGATTCCACAGTTGCTGCAAGCTGGGTGGATATTGAGATTATCTTCTGTTGGGTCCCTGGACATGTGTGAATTGTGGGGAATGAGCATGCTGATGAGGGAGCCAAAGACCATGATGACTGGGTGACCGGAGCACCATTTGGCTCTTCCTCACATCAACTACATGGCAAGAAGATGGGCATCCCTCCTGGCTGCTTGGCAAAGAAGATGAGTAAGGGAAACTTAAAGTTGCATGCCATTATGCCACAATCATTCCCATGAACCAACCTCCCAACATGGTGATGGCTTCAGGTTGCTTTCTGTCATCTCCGAATTGGCCACACTCGAGGGACCCACCGCCTGCACTCTATTACAACAACTGCATTGCTTCCACGACTGTTTGTCACATTCTTCTTGAATGTCCCAGTTTGGGTGGTCTTCACACACATTACCTGTCCTGGTATTGGGATGAGCAGGGTCACTACTGATTGTCCCTTGTACTTAGGACATGTTTTTATACACAGGCTTGTTAACTATCTGACTTTTTGGAGGAGGCTGGCCTCCTCCATTTTATTTCACTCTTTTGTAGGTTGCATGTTCCTGCACTGGGGGAGGCCCACCCCTCCCCAACTCTTAAGTGTGCTTTTTTCTTGCTCTTGCTTTTTTTGCCTTGTTTTTTTGTTATTGTTTTTTTTATCTAACCTAGTGATTACAATGACTTTTGTCCTAGTAAGCAGTTGCCAGATGGACTCATAAAAAATTCTATGATATGTGAATTGAAAGATGTTGAGAAGTGTAGCTGTCAATGATTTGAGGAACATATTGAAAGAATTTAAGTTTTCTTATATATAAAGATTTAGTTTATTTTGTGCAACTAGAATGATGAAAACTTTGGACAATTTTGCGCAGATGTTGCAACTACTTGCAGACGGTGTCAGAAAGATAAGTAGCAGAGAGTAGATCTGCAAGCCTGCCTGCTTTGAAATTGCATGTAAATGATCCATTTGGAATGGTTGCAATTGATTGTCTTTGCCAGGGACCATAAGACAACATATTTTTCTCATGCCATCACTAACTCAGCGGTTGGGTTAGTGTGAAGTGTCCCTCAGGCAGAAGCAATATACCTACATGCTCTATAGGCATCACTGAACAATTTTACTGTCAGTGAATTTTGTCAATCTTGAGATAAATTCCTGTATGTTTTGAACCATGCCAGCTGTTCTTCCAGGATGGCATGTGTGTCTTAACTTAACTTGAAGAACCCTCTTGTTGAGGTGTGGAAGTGAGTCCAAAGGATTCAGGGCAAGTTCTTGCAAGATCCACCCCATTATCTAGGAGAATAGGATAGCTCTCATAGTTTTTTGGGACAGATTTCTCCACATTCTCTAGCCAGGAGGCTGCTCCATCAGCATTTAATACACATCATATGTAAGTGAAGGCGACTGACTTACCCTTAGCTCAAAAGGCTAAGAATCCATCAACAATAGGTTTATGCTGACGGAGTTGTATTCCGCACTTGATTAATGTGTGGACACTGCCCCTTGTCCAGACAATATCCAATATGCATTGCCTTGACATCTAGGTGAGCAAAACATGGCCTTTCTGTTAGATCTGTTCAACAGGATCTAGACAGAGGGTATCCTCTCAAACTCTTGGTGATAGGCTCTGTGCTCAATTTTTGCAAACTGGAGAAATCACTAACCCGGCCCCCGTAAGGGGCGCGGTGATTTGCCATTCTGGCCGCCGTGCTGATGGGATCTAGCGCTCCGTCCGGCCCCAGCTTAGCCTCTCTTCGTTCCTTCAGATAGCCTGTATTTCTCCCCTACTTCTTCGCTTTTCATACAACCTCTCCCACAACTTTCTCTGGTCAGCCTATAATTTCACAGGGTAGATGCTGACCTTCTTCTCAAGCCAACTGTCTCGGATCGGGGCTGAGGGGTGGAGGGGACAACGTTTCCGAACCCCTGAGCTCTGGTTTGGGATGGGTTCTTTTTAACAACCTGCTTCTTCCCCACCCATACCTTCCTCACATCCCTTTTTCTCTCCTCTTCACATTCTATCAATTTTACGCCGTGTTCAAGGTGGAGCCGCCATGCCGATGGACTGCCAGGCCACCAAGCGGGAGGGATGGTCCCAAATGGCGGCGCCTGGCTCTGCCGGGCCTGTAAGCACCTCTTGCAGTGCGGGCTACTGCGAGAGGTGATGTGTGATTGCATCCCGTGTAAAAAAGAGGGTCACCATGCCCATGTATAACAAATTACACCCCCTCCCAATCTCCCCAATTGCCCTTGCTCATCAATGGAGCCGCCTTCAGGCAGCTCCACAGAAAAAAAATGGAGGTCCCCTCTTCCCTGTGCTTGCACAGGGGACCCTCCATATTTCTTTAACCGGAGAGGAGGCTTACTCCTCTCCTACGCTTACGGGTGTAGGGGACTCCCCCTCACACACTTATCTAGAGGTGCTTTCAGGCACCTCCCTGCTTCCAGCGGCAGTCCCTCCTTTGCTTTCCAAGGGGACTGCCAAGAAAGCCAGCAGGCAGCCTATAGCCAACCGCTCCCCATCGAGGCGGTTTGGTAGGGCAAACCCCCTTAGGGGGGAGAGGGAAGCCAGGCCCCTTCGGTTGCTTCCCTCAAAAGACCTGCTGACAAGAAAATTAAACCTTGACAGGGTCAAGGCCTGTGCCTCCCCACACAAGACTGGCGACACTGCCAAGGGGACCTGCGATGTCCTGGGAGGGGATGACCAACTGAGGTCCCCTCCTGTGATAGACATGGTCCTTGAGGAAACCCAGCCTCAGACGGTAGGGCCTTCCATGGAGGGGAATCCGGGCTTGGCGCCAAGCACCGAACCCGCCCCTATGCAAGGTCCTCCTCAAACAGCTGGGGTCTCCAAGGAAGTACAAGGAGGGGAGGGATCTTCTCCAACCGGTGCCCCTGCGACCACCAAGACCTACTCCATTTCGGAGAAGGACCTGGCTGAGGCCGTTCCATCTGGCCTAAGGGCTTCTGCCGGCAGAGGTGAAAAGCGGGTTCATTCCTTGCCCTTCTCTCGTAAAAAGAAGAAGAAAAAGACTAAGACTAGAAAGACTCGGGGCTCCTCTCCATCCGCGGGGGCTGCGGGGATGGATGGGTCTGCTGCCAAGCCAAGATCGGCACATCCGGCCCCTCTGCCCCACCGGGTTCGGAGCCCACGACTAAGACGAAAAGTGCACAGGGCGGAGCCTTGATAACATCAGGGCCCCTCATTCAGAGGTTACCCGCCTGGTGTTTTCGAGCCCGCTGGCTTCAAACCCTTCCTCGTTATTCGCTCCACTGATGGCAGCATGTTGTCCAAGGGCAACATGATCCATCAGAGGAGATGATTAGCTAGTGCAATTGGTAGAGAGTTGAAAGTGACACGTTTCTCGGACGGGAGCCTTCTGGCGAATGCGGCGAATCCCGCCGAGGCGGCCAAGATAAGTGCTCTTCGGGCACTTCATGGCACCCCAGTGAGTGTAACGCCGTACTCTACCATGAACTTTGTGAAAGGAGTAGTTTATGCGAGGGAACTCTTTGACTACTCCATTGAGGACATCACCTTAGAGCTGGCCGACCATGGGGCGGTCAAGGTCGAATGTATGATGAGAAAACAGGGAGGGGCCTTGAGCCCCACCCCTACACTCTTCGTCACATTCGACTGTGACAAGCTCCCGGAGTCGGTGCGTACCGGTTGGTAGCGCTACCCCGTGAAGGCATTTGTGCCACTGCCGCGGCGGTGCTATTACTGTTACCGCTTCGGCCATACGAATCGTTCTTGTAGACGTGCAAAGTCGGGGTCACCCAAAGTCTGTGTAAATTGCTCCAAGGCCGCACACAAGTCTAAATCGTGTGTGGCCAAGTGTGTCAATTGCGGAGAGCCGCACCCAGCTTCTTCGAAGCAATGTGGTGCTTATCTCTTTGAGAAAAAAATCCTGGCCGTTCAGGCCCAGGATCGACTCATTCCGCGAGGCTAAGGACTTGGTCCTGGCGCGCCTGGCTCTGCCTGGGACGTCATTTGCCTCAATAGTTAGAAAGGCACCCTCTGCTCCCAACCCATCCAGGCCAATGAGCACGGTTGTTTCCGCGGCCATTCGTAGCCCTTCTGCGGGCTCTACTCAACCCGGGCGCTTCCCTGGTAAAGCTGGCGGCAAAAAGGGTTACTACCCAGCCTCGGCTAAAACCAGGGCTCCCCTCTCTTTCCCCAACGGTCCCGTTGGGGGAAGTCGTTAAACTCACAGGAGGCAACACCCCTGAAGTTGGTCGCCAGGCCATCTTCCTGGGTTCCTAAAGCTGTCCCCCGAAAGGAGGACAGCAACAAAGGAGCTTCGGAACCTTCGCCTACGCCTAGTGATGGAGCGAGTTGCTCGGAGACAGGGGTTCCTCAAAAAGAGGCGGAGGCAGGAAAAGACTCGCATGGCGAGCCCAACCTCCTCCAATAAGTCCTCGAAGGCGACAGCGTCTTCAGCGCTTTGTCCGGCCAACAGCGCCCCGGGTTCTGCCTCCGGGAAGCACACGGCCATTCCCGTGAGGGTCTTCTGTTCGAAGAGGGCCCCCGCGTCTCCTCCGAGCTAGGCCTGGAGAGCATATTCCTTCAATGGAATTTCCGTGGACTTTGGGCCAACTGAGAGGAGCTACGGAGGCTCGTCTCGTCCCGTTCCCCGTTAGCTATTTTTCTGCAGGAGACCATGCTAGGTTTTGCCCCCTGCCTGCCCTCCCGGGGTATAAGGATCTTGTGACCCCACCACCACAGGATGGCCGGGCTGGGGGATGCGCTTTTTACACCTGGCATGATGTCTCCGTTCTTCCTTTCTCTTTAGATACCTCCTTTCAGGCAGTGGCTGTGCAGCTGCACCTGGATAGGAGGTATACTATCATTTCTGCGTACATTCCACCGTCAGCTGACTTCGACGCGGGGGACTTCCGCCGCGTCGTGGTACGGTTGCCGAGGCCCTTTCTCTTGCTTGGAGATTTGAATGGCAGGCATCCTCTCTGAGAAGATTACTCAATAAATCCCAGGGGACAAGTCCTTGCTGATCTGATTGAAGATTTTGAGATGGGTGTCCTAAACGTGAATGAGTTTACGCATCACTGTCCGAGAACCGCTTCATTTTCTTGCCTTGACTTATCTCTGCGCTCTTCGGATGCACAGCCTGATTTTGATTGGGGGGTGGTCGATGACCTCCATGGTAGTGATCACTTTCCCATTCAAATATCATTTTCAGGGCAGCTGCCGCCTGAGAGCCCACCTCGGTGGTGCTTGGCGTGGGCGCGTTGGCCTGCATTTCAGGAAATGACTGAATTCTCTATCTCAGTCGAGAAGTTTAGGTCAGTAGATGAGGCCGTTGAGTTCTTCTCCGGCAACCTCATCGCCGCGGGCCTGACTACTGTTCCTAGAACGTCTGGCCGTTTTGCACGCCGACCACTCCCATGGTGGTTGGCCAAGTGTGAACGGCCCTCACACAGAAGCGTTATGCCTACATGCGCTATAAGCGCCGCCCGAACGATTTCACTGTCGCTGAATTTCGTCGGGCTAGGGCTAGGTTCCGGTATATTTCGAAAGCACGCCCGCCGCTCTTCTTGGCGGGCATACGTGTCTTCACTTAATAGGAAGACCCCTTTAGCAGAGGTGTGGAGGCAAGTCAAAAGGATTCGATGCAAGTTCTCGCAGGACCCCCCTCCCATTCTCCAGGAGAATGGGACCGCAATCTCGGACCCCGCGTCCGTGGCGGAATCCTTCGCGACCGCATTATCTAGCCTAGATCCTCCTCCGCCAGCATTCAATGCACGTCGTGATGTCGAGGAAGGCCGCTGGCTGGACTTTACCTCCAGATGGGGAGAACCCTTCAATGACAGGTTTACTGTCAGTGAGTTGCGCTCCGCTCTTGCTTCGTGCGCGGACACCGCCCATGGTCCGGACGATGTCCCGTACTCCATGCTTCGACACCTGGGTGAGCGAGGCATGGCTTTTCTGTTAGATTTGTTCAACAGGATCTGGGTGGAAGGTCTTCTCCCAGATTCCTGGCGAATCGCTCTGTGCTCGCCTTTCGCAAACCGGTGAGAGATTACTCTACTCCGACCGGTTTCCGCCCAATCTCTCTAACCTCTTGCGTGTGCAAGTTGATGGAGAAATTGGTAAATGTTAGATTAGCCTTTTTCCTGGACAGCGGAGGCCATCTGTCTTCTGCACAGTGCGGCTTCCGCAAGTTCCACTCCACTTCGGATGCTCTGCTCCGACTGGAAAATGCCGTCTGCGAGGCCTTCCTTCGTACACAGCACTACGCCACGGTGTTTTTCAATCTGGAGAAGGCCTATGATACCGCATGGCGATACAGTATCATGGAGACTCTCCACACGATGGGGGCGAGGGGACGACTCCCAATGTTTCTCTCTGAATTTTTGCGAGATCGTCGATTCCGCGTACGGGTGGGGGGAACCCTCTCCGGCCCAAAGGAGCAGGAAGAGGGTGTCCCGTAGGGAAGTGTTCTCAGTGTCACACTCTTTGCCCTGAGCATCAACGGCATCACCTTTCGATCTCTTTTGGCGTGGTCCAGATGTCAACTCTGCAGCGTTGACTCCAATAGGCATTGAACCGCGTCTCTCGCTATGCCGAAGTGCACAGGTTTCGGTTTTCCTTGGCAAGACTAAGGTCGTGCACTTCGGCCGCCATCCACGGCTCCACCCCGACCCAGACTTGTTTCTTAATGGGGTACGCCTGGAAGTGGTCGAATCGCACCGTTTCCAGGGTCTTGTATTTGACCGACGCCTCACCTGGGAGGCCCATATTCGCAGCCTTAGGGTCTCTTGTACCCGCGCCATGGATATTCTCCGTTCCGTGACGTTCAACTCTTGGGGTGCTGATAGGGCTACTGTCGTACTTTTTTATCGATCTTTTGTTCATTCGAAGCTTGACTACGGATACGAGTTTTATGCATCCGCAGCCGAGCGTTTATTGCGGAAGGTGGACTCGATTCACCACACCGGCCTTCGCCTTGCGACCGGTGCCTTCCGCAGTTCCCGCATTGAGAGCCTGTTGGTCGATGCTGGTGAGATGCCACTCGCTCTACCCCGCGTCCAGTGTATCACTCGCCTGTACGCGCGAGCCTGGCGCCTCCCTCAGTCTCCAACAGCTCTCACTGCATCCACAGCTGATCTCGACGGTGCCTATGCCACCGAGCGACGCCACTCATACCCTAAGCTCTTTGGGTTAGGACCAGGAAACTCCTTCGAGAGCTAGATATAGCTCTCGGGCCGGTGGCGCCCCTAGTTCTGCCCAGGACGCCACCCTGGAGGGTACCACATTTGGCTATTTGTCGCCACGTCTCTGCTCCCAAAGGTTGTACAGCGCCGGGAGTATTGCGTTCGACCTTTTTGGAGCACACGTGTCACGCTCGAACCGTGCCAGTGTATACGGATGGCTCCAAGTCCGAAGAGGGGGTTGGCTTCCACGCCGTATCCCCTCTCTTTGAATTCAGTGGGGTAATGCCAGGAGCTGCGTCTGTCTTCACGGCCGAACTGGTGGCAATACACCACTCGGCATGGGAGATTACGCGACGTGCCCGGTTCGGAGACCGGATTGTGATCTATAGCGACTCACTAAGCGCCCTGAATGCTCTCGGGGCATTGGAATCTCCGCATCCCCTGGTTCGCGATATCCGTAACGCCACGGTTTTGGCGAGCCGGGGGGATGGGATGTTGAGATTATCTTCTGCTGGGTTCCTGGACTCTTTGCCGCTGAGGGCGCCAAAGAGTCCGTGAGGACTCTGCGACTGGACCAACTTGGCATTGAAGATGGGAGATGGTCGAAGGGAACTTAAAGTTGCGTGCCATTGCGCCGCGACTGTTTCCATGGACCAATCCCGCAATGCCACGACGGCTTTACGTCACTTTCTGTCGTCTCCGAATCGGACACACTCGTGTGTCGCATCGCTATCTGATTGAGCGCTCGCCTGTGCCAATTGTGACGATGGCATCGTCCCCCAGACTGTTTGGCACATTCTTGTTGAATGTCCCAGTCTGGGTGATCTTCACGCACGTTGCCTGTCCCGGTACTGGGATGGGCGTGGGCACTAGCTACCGCCTGTCCCTTGTACTCGTGACGAGTGCGTGCACATTGACTTGTGGACTTGTTGACTTTTGGGGGGAGGCCTGCCTTCTCCCTATTATTTAAGCAGGTTTTTGTTTTGTTTTTTGCCCTTGTTTTTTTTCCTTATAGGTCGCCCGCTCCTGCGCCGGGGGGACCTCCCCCTGATTTTGGAGCTTACTTACTGCTCGCTGCCTTTTTCCTTTTTGGGGGGTGGGGGGTTGTTTTTTGTCTTTTTTAAATTTTATTTTAAAGTAGCCTAGTACTAGGCCAGTTTTTAATACGGCGACCAATGCCCAAGTGAGCTCTTTAAAAAGATAAAAATGAATCCATTCTTTATTTCTGAGTTCAGGTATATTGTTATCTTCCATTTCCATAAAAATTTCCACCTCATCAAGCAATTAAAAAAGTGCTCTAATACACTGCCCCTACTTAGCCAACAGACATTGCTATAATAAGGCAACTCACAAGAATATCAATTGTATCCAGGAAATCATTAAATTGTCAGTGATTTAATGCACAAGACCTGATGAAATTAACGCTTTTAACAACAATACTCATGACATGATCCATTTTTAGTACTTTGCAGCATAGCGCTTCATGATGAATAATTCAATGTACTCCATATAGATGATGGCTTTCGTCTATCGTCTATTGATTGCAATTTAGATTTTAATCTTGAAACTACACCTAACTCTTGACCTATCATTTGAGGAGCTCCATCAGTAGTCAAACTTTCCATCTTACTCCAATCTATGTTAATCTTTTCTAAGGAATTAATCAAAGATTGAAAGAGCATCCCCTGTTATTTGGCTCTTCATTGGAACTAACTCTACTAATTCTTCAATGATGATCATATCATTTTCAACTCCTTGAATAAAAATAGAGAGCTGACCAACATCTTTAATGTTGGTACTTTTATCAATAGCAATTGAAAAGGCAAGAAAAGAAGCAGCTTTATCTTTAAGCTGGAAATTTAAATTTTCAGAAATATCCAGCGTGCGCTCTGCAATAGTATTCCTTGATAGAGCTATATCTGAAAACAAGTGACACTTTTCAGGACATATTATTTCTGTAGCCTTCAGCATACATTTTTTAATAAATTCACGTTCCACAAAGGGCTTTGACGAAAATGCTATTTCCTTTGCAATGACATAACTGGCCAGCACTGACTCATCACTTTTCTTATTTATGTCTTTAAAAACTGATTGCCTATTTGACAACTCGCTACATAATTTGAGGATTTTCTCTTCACGGAGCTTTCCAACATAAGTTTTGTATTTTTCCTCATGATTAGATATATAATGCCTCTTAATGTTGTATTCTTTTGCAACGGCCAATTGTTTATTACAAATTAAGCAGGTAGGCTTACCGGTAGACTTGATAAAAAAAAATATTTATTTGCCCATTCTTTGTTGACTTGTCTGTATTCACTATCAACTTTTCTTTGCTTTATCATCTTAAAAAAGGAGTTATAATTGAGTATAAAATAATATTTTTATGAGAGAAAAATATGAAATATAGGATACACTTAAAACTGCCAAGGGGCCCAAGAAAACAGCCCTAAACTAAAGGCACAAGGAAGGAAAGAGACTGATACACTGGATTTGCCAAATGTCGCTTGATAAATATTTAAGTACCAAGTTGCTAAATGTAAAGTTCAAAGAATTAATTTAATAAAAGTAGTTATTTAGTATTAAAAATAGTTCCTATGACCTATAGTGGCAAAATTAATTCTAAAAGTGCTTTGAAAATTTTCACTTTAATAAAAAGCACCGTGGGCCGGGAGTTTGACACCCCTGCCCTAAGCCCTTTGTATTTAGGGCTAGGAAACTTGCAGGAGATTGTTGGTGCCTCTGGTCCTGTCTAGGACACCACCTTTGATTATTGCCTGCCACCCTTCTGCTCTCAAAGCTTCCACAGTGTCAGAAGTCTCATTCAACCTTCTTGGAGCACACTTCCTGTCACGCATGATCCAGTGTACACGGTTAGCTCCAAGTACCTGGAGGGGTTCAGCTTCCACATTATATTTCCCTTTTTGAAGTCATTAGGGCTTCAGGCCCAGTTTGGAGACTGGATTGTGAGCTTTAGCAACTCACAAAGTGTCTTGAGTGCTCTCAGGGCATTGGAATCTTCTCACCCTCTGGTTCATAGTATCCATGATGCCATGGGTGGTGTTTGAGATTATCTTGTGGGTTCCTGGACATATTTGGATTGCTGGGAATGAGGGCACCCCAGTGTCTGTGAAGACTGGGTGACCAGATCAGCATTTCACTCTTCCTCACACCAACTGTATGGCAGGAATCAGATAAGCCCTCTGGGCTGTCTGGAAAAGAAGATGGGAGATGGCTGAAGGGAACTTAATGTAGTATGACATCGTGCTGCAACTGTTCCTGTGTTCCCATTGCCACATTAATAGGTTGCTTTCTCTCATTTTTTAATTGGTCTCTCACACACCACTATTTGCTCATGCATCCCTGTTGTACCTTACTGCAATAAATTCATTCTCCCCCAGAACTTTCTGCACTTTCTTGTAAAGTGTCCCATTCTGGGTGATCTTACTTATGTTTCTGTGTTGGCACTGGGGGGAGTGGGATCACTACTGCTTGTCTCTTGTGCTAGAGATGGGTTCATTTCACAAAGCTGTCTACTCATATACTTTTTGGAGGAGTTTGTCCTCTTTCATTTTATTTGACTCCTTTCTCTTGATTTATTTCTGCCTTAATAGGCTAAATTGATTATGACAACTTATGCCCTTGATGGCAATTGCCAGATTTCTGCTTAAAAAAAAATGCTCCATCTTCCTCTTGCTTCATATTAATTGGTTTCACTGAATGGCAAACACTAATAATCATTAAAAAATAATTACTTTTATGACATGTACTTGAAGACTAAGGATATGTCATAGCTTTATCATAATATTTATTGACTTAATTGTTTAATAGACCTCCCAGCATATCTTTTTTACTATAAATTAGTACTTCATTAATCCTTAGAACTTCTTAGGCTAAACAAAAATATGAAAATGAGCTGCGAAGAGAAAAAAAGGCTAAAGAAAGTGGACAAACAACTTGGATGCTTCCAGCTGTTGAAGACAAGTTAGATTCAGCAAAGAAGAAGAAGAAGAAGAAGAAGAAAAAAAAAAGAAAGAAAAAATCTGAAAAACAGACTAGTTCTTCATCAGTAAGTAGAGTTTAATTTGATTTCATTATTCTAATTTTTTTTTATATTTAAATCTGCAGAGCATACTATATAGGCTTGTAAAGTGAACACACAGGAAGCTCGTGGGTGTGTGAAGAGTTGGAAGATGGCATAAAAGGTTATTGATTAAGGTAGCCAGTGTTTGAGAGAGAAAGAGCTAACTGTAGGACAAATGTGTGATGATATACGAGGAGTGGTCAATAAGTTTTGCAATTTGGATATAAGGAAATGAGATATGATGAAAAGTGTTTTATTATTTTTCAATATAACTACCCTCGACTTCAATGCACTTGCGCTACTTGTCCCTGAGGTTTCAAATTCCCGACAACCAGAAATCTCCCGACTGCTGTTCAATTCACTCCTGGACGGCAAACTGGACATCTTCACCGTTCCCAAACCGGCTTCCACACAGTGCAGCCTTGAGGGCAGAATAAAAAGTAGTCGCTAGGGGCCAGATCTGGACTGTAGGGGGGATGGTTGAGCTCCTCAAATCCGCACTCGCGCAGGGCAGCTTGTGCAACTCTGGCCTTGTGGACTTTGACGACATTGAAGTTGATCATGGGGCGTGAGGTTTCTAGGGACCCAAAGGGCAGAACCTTGGTCAGGGCCAAATTGTTGTGGATCATGTTGATAACACTTCCATGTGATATTCCAAGTTCTCGCTTGATTTCTTCGACCTTAACCCCTCGATTTTCGAGGATCATCCTCTCCACACGGGCCACATTGTCCTCGTTGGTCACATCTGATGGGCATCCTGGATGGGGGTCATCTTCAAGGGACTCACGACCATGGTGAAACTCCCTATTCCAGCGAGCAATGGCTGCATAGGAAAGGGTGGTGCTGGTGTACACTGCAACCATGCGTTCATGGATCTCTTTTACATTCTTACCTTCCTTGGTAAAAAATTTGATCACTGCGTGGTGATCAACCTTCTCCATTGTTGAAAAATTTGTGACTGGCATGGTTTTTTTATGGATATATTTTTATTTTAATGTAGTTTGGTATTATGCTGGAAAAGGAAGTATGGTAACTTATGCCTTTGATAGCAGTTGCCAGATGGGTTCTATTCCCCACCCCTAATTTTTTAATGTCTTAGTATGTTTAGATGGGGGGTTGGGGGTGCTAGGTTTGATGTCCAGGCTGTTGAGGCATAGCTTGGTACGGGAGATTACACAACGTGCCTAGTTTGGAGACGAGATTGTGATCTAAAGCGACTCACAAGGCACCCTGAGTGCTCTCGGGGCATTGGAATCTCCGCATCCCCTGGTTCGCGATATCCGTGATGCCACGCTTTTGGCGAGCTGGGTGGATGTTGAGATTATCTTCTGCTGGGTTCTTGAACACGTAGGAATTGTGGGGAATGAGCGTGCCGATTTGGACACCAAAGAGTCCGCTAGGACCAGGCGACCAGACCAGCATTTCGCTCTTCTTCACACCGACTACATGGCAGGAATATGGGCAGCTCTTCGGACTGCTTGGCAAAGAAGGTGGGAGACGGTTGAGGGGAACTTAAAGTTGCATGCCATTGCGCCGTTACTGTTCCCATGGACTTATACCCCAATGTCACGACGGCTTCAGGTCGCTTTCTGTCGTCTCTGAATCGGGCACACTCGTATGATGCATCGCCATTTGATGGATCGCTCGCCTGCGCCCTATTGTGATGACTGCGGCATCCCCCAGACTGTTGGGCACATTCTTGCTGAATGTCCCAGTCGGGGTGATCTTCGCACACGTTACCTGTCTCTGTCCCGGTACCAGGATGGGCGGGGTTGCCACTGCCTGTCTCTTTTACTCGGGACGGATTCGTGCACCTTGACTGGTGGACTTCTAGACTTTTGGGGAGAGGCCAGCCTTCTTTCTTTTATTTAACCAGTTTTTTTTTTGGTCCCCCCGTTCCTTATAGGTTGCACGTTCCTGCATTGAGGGGACCTTTCCCTGACACAGGAGCTTGCTTCCTGCTGGTTGGCTTTTCCCTTTTTAAAAATTTTTGGTGTTGGGTTTCGGTTTTTTTTGTGTGTGTTTTTGAATTTGATTTTAAGTAGCCTAGTACTAGGCAAGTTTTTAATACAGCGACTAATGCCAAAGTAGGCAGTCGTCACATGAGCTCTTAAAAAAAAATGTAGAGGCATAGTCAAGTGAGGGAAGACTACAGTCTTGTTTGTATTTGAGTGATGGATTTCTTATATTGCCCAAATGTTGTTCCTGTGAGTGCTCAGTGTTTGCTGTTTCTCACATTTTGAGAATTCAGTCCTGTATCTTGTATGATTACTGGCACTGTAGGTCTTTCATTTAAGAGAAATGGTGTATGCTAATGTGGTGGAGGTGTTTGTTTTACTCATGTTTTCTAGGTTGTGAAAAGAGTAACAGAGGATTTTGAAGGCGAGAGAGTTATCAGGTTCTGCAGCCAGCATTCCAGATTTATTAAGAGCCACTTAGGTATAGTCTGGGTGGTTGTAAGGAAAAGGTACGCCAAGAAGAATACCCCCTTCATTTGTTTCATGAATTCCTTTCCTCTCCATGTCTCCTAAGTATAACTCCATGTGGAGTAATCTCTGAATCCAAAGATAAAAATAAAAGAAGAGAGAATTTGAATATCTGTTAGCCGCTTCACAGGTGCAGTTAATTAAGTTGGGCGCTAAAAGCTTTTACCTTGCTGAGGAAGCACTAATCTCCGTAGTCAGGAAACTGCTAGCCGAAAGTTTCCCACCCACATCGTAAAGGCCATTAAGAATTGGGTCAGGCAACAGGCACTAATCCATCTGGCCGCCGGAAGTGGTCAGCCAGTCGTCTGAGTCTGACAATGAGGAGAAACCCCCAAAATGGCCATCATATAAATACCCTGGGTTTTCGAATATCAGCAGATTGAGTTTGAGAACCTGTCGCCTTCAGTTCATATCATGAGTCTGTTTCCCCAAGTCCCTGGTATTCGCTTATACCATCGAGGTTTGATCTCACCAGGCAGATCCATCTCTTTTGTGAAGGTTTACTCTGTTCAGAACAAGCCTCAAATCATTTCATTCCCAAAGGATTGGCCGGGATTCCTCTCATCTTATCTGGAACCCTCCTCCCCCCCCTCAAGGATCTCCAGTTTCCTGTGTGAGACTTCATGTCAAAATAAGATAAAATTGTTTATTAAGATTAATATAAATATCTTAATAAACAATTTAATTTTATTTTGTGTGCATCTATGTAGACTTATGTTTTTCTCTGTATTTATTTCCATTTGAGTCAAGTCTTTAGAATATTTGTACTTATTCTACTTTGGTTTTTCAATCCTAACCTCTGATGTTAATCTCTCGCTCAGATTTTCTTATTTCCTAATTGCTTAGGCGGTATTTTAATCCTCTTTTCAACCTTTAGTCTTTTGAATTTACCTGATTTAATGATCTTATTTTGTATTTATCTTCGCTCCTAAGGTTTCCATTTCATATTAATTCATTTTTTTGATTGTTTTATTTTTTCTTTTTTGTGGGCATTCCGTTCCCTCTTATCTCTATCATCTTTATAAATATTACAATTTTCAATACTTCTGTTATTCCTTGATAAAGAACTCGAAATAAAATTTGAAAGTACTTGGAATCCTCGTATTATTTTTCCCTGTGGGCTTTGTTGCATTTATTGCTTACTCATGTGATACTTTGTGAGTTTTCCACATATATATATATATATATATATATATATATATATATGAAAGAAAAAAAAATCCCATTCACACACACATTCTTACAGAGGAAGGGAGAGGGTATTGAATAAGGTGTGGGAGAATGGCCCTTCATACACACTCACATTCGCTCCACCACACGCCTCCTTCCTTAGGCCATTTGACCACAGTCACTCACAATACACCCTCAATCATTACTCACCGTACCTTTTATACTCAATTGCACCCTTCTGCACCCATTCACACTCGTCTACTGGTCCTTGGCTATGCGTAGCAATGTCTGGGCTGTTTGTCAGTCTTCTTGTTAGTTTCCTCATCACTATCGATCATGTCATCCACCATACTCTTAGCCTTCATTGCCAGTTCTCCCATCTCTCGACAGAACTCTTTCATACTCTACCATTCAGAACCTTCACTCTTCATACCCCCATTCATCAGCTCCGCACTCACAGCTCTCATCCAACTCAAGGTACCCTCTTGCGAAACAGACAAATCACTCACATCCCATCTACTCTCAGCGGCTACACCAGGAACCCCTTCAACTGATTCCCACATCGAACTCACCTCTACCCTTACCATTCATAAAACCAGAAAAATCACCCACACTAGGTTCATTTTGCCCAAACACACTATCATCCATACTGTTCCCAAAACCGGAAAAATCAGCCACACTAAGTTCATTCGGCCCAAACACACTATCATCCATACTGTTCCCAAAACCGGAAAAATCAGCCACAGGCAGCTCACTCACTCATCTACTTACACCAGCCAAATCACTCACCTGCTTATGCAAACACTCAATCTCTCTCTCAAGCTCCCCCATACCAGAAAAACTGCTCAGACTTACTTTCATTCGTACTTGCATTCTTCCTTTCACTCTTCCCTGCATGCTTTCTACTCCTCAAGACCAAGACAAGCTCTTTCCCAAACAGATCCATACTATAACACTCCATCTCATCATCATGCACCTTATCCCTCTCTCTGCACAGTTCATACACCGGATGGCTCACCAGGTAGTCAGGAGGTTCTCTCCACCTCTTCAACTGACTCTGATGAGCCCTCACTCTCTCAGTCACATCTTCATTCAAACTCCAAAACATACGTCACACCATTCTCCCAGACTCTCACAACTCTATACGGTCCTTCAAACTTTTCACTCATCTTTGACATTCAACCTACCTTTCATAACACAATTCTTATCAGCATCCAAAGACAAATCATTCAATCTCCTAAAGTCTACACCAAGCAAGAACAACACAGCATTTGCTCATCTTTCAGAATCACAAAGTCATGCTTCACATTCGCTCCACCACAGTGTGGCCTCAATTCCACTTGGAATGGAAATGAGGGACAAATGACTAAGCACTGAAAAAAGAAGACCCCGAAGGCTAGACACCCAGACCGACAGGAAAGGACCCGACTGGCTAGCATTAACTCTTTGTATTTCAGCTTGAATGAAGGTATGAGTGAAAGTGGGAAAGTGAGTGAGAGTGAAAGTGATGCTGAGGTTCATCAGAGTATATTGATCATGGAAGTGCCCAAGTTAAGTAAGTTTAGAGTGGAAGGAACAAAGGATGTGAAAGTGTTTTTGAAAGAGTATGAAAGTTATTGTGAGGAGAAATTTGGAGAGAATATTAGGTTTTGGGTGAAAGAGTTGTGTGAGTTTCTGGATAGGTGTATGAAAGATTTTTACTAGACGATTATGAGTGTGGGTGAGCCTAAGTGGGATGTTATGAAAGAGAGAATGATAGAGCAATGTAAGAGGATGAAGCTAAGTGTGAAATAACTGAAGACAAATGAGTTTGAGGAAGCGAGAATGGGAAAGGATGAGGATGTGAATTAATATGTGCATTGCTTAGATTCCTTGGCGCGAATGAGATTTGGAGATGATGGAATAAATGGGAATAAAGAGCCAATGAAGAAGTTTTTGAATATGGTTTCGAATGAAGTGGGTGATTATGTGACGTATAAGAGGAAAGAGAAGATGAGATGGTCTGGTGAGAGATTGCTATGGAAGGATGTACTGGACTGTGAATTTGAAGATTATGGAAGGGAAGCGGCCTCGATTCACACTGTGTGTAACTCGAGTATGAGTAAGTTGCCCCAGTTCCAGTTGTATTGGGACATGCTGATAGAGAACCCGATCAAGGTGATGTCAAGATTTTTGGAGAATTATTATGGACAGAATGAACAGCAGAGTGTGTATGTTGGCTGCAAACTGAGAGGGAATAAAAGTAAGAGTCAGAGTCAGAATGGCTGGGGTAGGGTTCAGAATGGTTGTAGTAGTCGCGCTGATGGTAGGAATGGCAGTAGATCTAGAGTGAATGGGCCTAGGTGTCTGAGGTGCAGGAAAGTTAGGCACATGAGGGCTGACTGTCGTTGGTCACAAGGAAGTTGCTTTGGTTGTGGACAAATGGTGCATATGATAAAAGATTGTAGTCGTGTGAGGGAAAGAGTGTGTTATGGATGTGGAAGAATGGGCCACTTGGCACGAGATTGCAGGGAAGGTGGTCGAGTGAATATGAGTGGACCTGGAGTATGTGGTAATTGTGGGCAGATAGGGCATTATGTCAGGATATGTGCCAGTCCAAGAACTGCCTGTGGTAAATGTGGAATGGTAAGTCATGTGACAAGGTTGTGTAGGACTGGTGATAGACGCATGAATGAAAGAATGGATGGGAATGATGCGAGTAATCAAGACGATATGACGACTCAGGGAAACTAAGGAATGAGAGTGCAAGTGATGAATGTGAGAGAAGGATTGTCAAATTATTGAGTGAATTGGGGTCAGAGAGTGAATAAGTGTATGTGTGTTAAAGTTAAGTGTGAAGAATGAGAAGCAAGTGCATTGATTGATACAGGATGTAAGGTAAATGTGGTGTACTATGAAGCATTTGTAGGAATGAAAGTAAGTAAAGTTGAGGATCGTAGATATCTTTTGACTGGATTAGGCAAGCAAGATGTGCCGATTGTTGCGAGGTTTAGAGTGTGTTTCGATTGCAGGTGTCCGAATGAATGAGGATGAATTTTGTGTAGTAGAAGGTGCAAACAAAAAGTATGACATGCTATTAGGTTATAAGTTTTTGAGAGCGAATGGTATCGTGATTCACCCTGATGTAGAGATGACTGAATGTAAGAAGAATGGAAGTACGAAGTGTCAATGGTATGTGGATCCAGATGGAAGTGTGAGAGTGAACATCATGAAAAGTCTGGAGGTATATGCGATTGAGAGTGTGCCTGTCAAGCAGAATGAAACATTGAGTGTAAGGATTGGATGGAATTCTTATGTTGAGATAAGTGAGAATGATGGGAATATTTATCGATTGAGGCAAGTTGTGCATGTGTTTGATGGTGTAATTGATATGAAAGATCCGTGTGTCTGCATACAAGTTTGGCCTGATCTGTGAAGGAAGAGTCTTAGAGGAGTGCAAGTGGGAGATAAATTGGGTGTGTTAAATACAGTGGTGAATATGGAGAATGATACGCATGTGGTGAATGCAAGTGTGTTTTCCGTGAGTGTAACATCAAATGTTTGGAATATGAAGATTTGATTGAGCAAGTGAAATTGGAAGAAAAGTTGAGTGAATGTGAGAAGAAAAAGTTTACAGGATGTTGTGGAATAGGAGAGGTGCCTTGAGTCAAGGGGATGAGGACTTTCGCAATGCTCGCTTGCCTGAGTTCAGGATAATTTTGAGCAATGATACGCCAATTTATTAAAGGCCTCACCATTTTCCTTCCCAGGTCCCTGAAATTGGCTTTGCCAAGTCATGGATACCTCTGAATCCTGCAGAAAGTGGGCCCACCTACCATTTTCTCCGACTTGCGAGCTCTGAACATTTAGAAAAGGGTGCACCCATTACTCCCAATATTTCATGTGACTTCTTTTTAAGTGGCCGACGTATTTTGTGAGGCCCTATATACATTCACCTTAGAAGTGTGGTCATTGGCCAATAGTGTTGCAAGGCCATCTCAATTGTACATTAGTGTGTACATATATATATATATATATATATATATATATATATATATATATATATAATTTTTTAATTTAGGATATAAGATTTTATATTTTTTTATTTTGGAGGGACTGTGATTGCTAAGGTTTTGGTAGTTTTTATTATTTATTAGATTATAATAAAATTAAGATTAAACTCTCTCCTCAATATCCTCTCCTTGAACCACTTAGTGGACCTTGTTGTGGCAGCAAGAATTTTTGGCTGGGGACTCACGATCCCGCCACCACACTGTTGGTGTTGGATAGTGTGCTGCTGTTGTTTTTTAAAGTTTGTGTTTGTTTTGTGTTCAAGTGTTTAGATATAATTATTCCAGTTTAATGGATGTTATTTGTTTGAGTCTTTACTGCTTGAATTTGGTGTTTTGTATCTTGATATTGAGGCATTGTATTCGTATGGTGTTGTAGTGTTTCATTGTCTGATGAGGCCTTGGATTTTAGGGGTGAAATTGGGGATCTGTGATTTTCTGTTGCCTCTGTAGATGTGTCTCTTGTCAGCATTTTGTATGATTGTGTTAAAAGTGTGGATGGCTATGTTGATAATAGTGATTGGTGTACTGTTCAGTGATTCCATGTGTTGTTCTGTTTCATTTGTGAAAGCCTCCTAGTAGGCTCTTTTTTAATTAGTGTATGTGCATCTGTGGCCCGCTGAGGGGTGTCTTGTTTATGTTGTTGTTGTTGTGGTTCCCTGGGCCCTGTTATTCCAAGAACCTGCACCACTTAGGTAGGCCACCACATCCACTGGACTTGACCAAAGCTGCAGGACATTGTTTTTGTGTTGTCTGAGAGCTGCCAAACTACTGCAATCTTCAATGAATTATGTGATGGTGTGGGGGTTAGCTTGACAGAGAGGGCAAAGGTCTATTTGGATGTTTGTATGTATTAAGTGATTGGTGATGACCACAGTGAAGTTGTGTAAGGTGCACTCTATCTGACCGAGAGAGTTGTGTTTCTGTGCAGCTTATATTTGGTGTGTGTGGGGGAGGGAAGTATTTTGTTGTGTGGAAGGTTGTTTGCTTGTCTGGTAAAAGTGTGTGTGAATTTGTCTTTTGTACTGAGAGGCTTGTTGGTTGTGGTATGGAGTTAAGAATGTTTGTATAGTATCGATGTAGTGTGCTTGCTACTTCTCTGTGAGTAAGAGGGTGGTTGTGTAGATAGTGACAGGGGATGTTTGGGTTGTGTATGACTGCTGCAAGGAATTGTATACCTCTCATGTCAAGGTGTTGCTTAATTGTGAGGATTTTAATTTCAGCCTATTAAATATCTGATGTGTGTTGTTTGTGTACTACTTAGCATGATTCTAAGTGCTATGTTCTGTACAGTCCAAATGTTGCCTGTCACTATATCTTTTATGTGTAGTCCAAATGACATTGAAGTGTTGTAAGTGACTCAAGAGTATCTTTGTCTCGTGTGTGTGTGGAATTAATGTGTCGCTTAGTGTTGCTGTTGGTCTGTGCTGATGTTCCTTGTTGTGACTGGTGAGCTGGTGAGGAGAGTGCTGGTAGATTTAGTGAGGGGAAACTTTGAGTCTGTTTAGGGAGAGCCAGTTTTCTAGTTCTGTTATGTAATTTTGTACTTGCGTGGAACGTGTATTTGCATCTGTTTATATGGATATGATTGACAAGTCATCTGTATATGATGAGGTATAAATGTTTTCTGGTGGGGAGGGCATGTTGTGCATGTATAAGTTAAAGAGTGTTGGATTGAGAACTAAGCCTTGCGGTATGCCATTGGGAAAGTCTCTTTCGATGGATGACTCATTATTGAAGTGTACAAATGCCTGTCTGCCTGATAAATAGTTGGCGAGCCAGCATTTGGTGTTGTGTAATGTGGTGGTGTAGATTTTGTTTGTGACGGGAGAAGACATGGAATGGCATCAAAAGCTTTACTAAAACTGTTCTGTGATGTGGGCATCTGGAATTGATGCCATCTTGTATTTTTTGTGAGTTTAGTGAGAATTGTCATGGTGGAGTGATCATGTCTGTAGCTGTGTTGTGTAGGTGATAGTATGTGTAGTTATGTTATGCATAGTATAAGGCACTCCAAGACTTTGGAAGGTGTGCAGAGTAATGTAATTGGTCTGTAGAATGCTGCTTCTGTGGGTGTTTTGTTGAGCTCAAAGTTAGGCTCACTATTCAGGATGTTGTGCAAGCAAGATTAGGTGAGCAGAAAGTGATGTCTGGTGGTGATGAAAGAATGAGGACTTGGTGAATGTTGTTTAATATAGTGAGGTGTTCGGTCTGGGCTTGGATCAGTGTCCCTTTGTTTGTATCTGCATTGTCATTATACCAGGCCATTGTCCAGTGTCTTGGAGTTGAAGTCACCACACAGGATGATGTTAGGTCTGTTTGAGATTGGATTGAATTCAGGTTAGTAGACTTGTGGTACTGTTGATGATTGTATTGGTATGTATATTTTTGCGATGGTTGAGTGTGACCTGTTTTATGTGGGGGTAATAGAGATTTATAGAAGGCACTGATTTTGGTGAAATTAATGGTCTTGTGTATTAGGGTGATGAGACCTCCACCGGAGGCTCCAGCCCGGCCATGTCTAACGATGTTGTAGTTCTGGAATGTGGGTGTTTTTTTTTGTGTTACCCTGAGTTTGGTTTCTTGTAGACAGGCAATCTGTATGTTGTGTTGTTTAATGAAGTGTGTGAGTTTTTGTTTTTTAGCGTTTATGGTATCTGTTTAATTGCAGTATATTGATGTGTGTGTGGTGTATGTTGTTGCAGGGTTGTTTGGGGGAGCAGAAGGGAGAGGAGAGGAGGCGATGGCACCTGGAGGGTGTGGGAGGGTCCTTGAGGTATTAATCAGAGGCTCTGGTGGGGGGGAGGCAAGGATTACCTTGGAAGGGGAAGGGGAGCATGTCAAGGTACTTGTATAGTGTCTTTTGGATGCAAGTGTTGTGCAGGTGTAATGAGTTCAGTTTTGGGTAAAAGGGTTGTTCAGGATGAACAGTTGGTTTAAGTGTTTTGTGATGGTGCAGGCTGTTTTGTCTTTGTTTTGTAATTGTAGCCAGGTGGGGGGTCATGAGTATTGAAGTCACCTGGGGTGTTATTTTGGTATGTTGGAATGTGGTTGAAGGTAGGTTCATTGTTTGGTGGAAAGTGTAGTCTGTTTTGTTGATATGCACTGAGATGGTTTTGATTTCCAGTGGCTCATGGTGTGTGGTGGAAGGTAAGGTGACACTAGTAGCATTGGTGAAAGGGATGCTATCCTCAATGTATCTGATTATATCTCTGTATCTATTGTTTGTCTGTCTGTGTCTGTTCATGCCTGATGTGTGGTACCTCTGTTGTGTGTGTTTTCATTCCTGGATGAAGTTTAGATATATGTGGTTGTTGATGAGGAATTTCTAGAGTTTCATTTGTATATGGCATTATGTTTAATGAACATGCAAAGATATCATTGAAGCAATGAAAAAATATAAGTTGTTAACATTAGAGAAAAAGTTTGCAATTATAATCTTATGAAAATGGTGCTTTGTTTGCTAAAATAGTTTATGAGAAAGCATTAAATGAGTACACAAATACTAATTAAGAACCAGGACAAGATCAAATAGCATAGAATGAGCACTGCTTCTTACATTACTAAAGTGATCACAAAATTGACCTATAATGAAAAACCTGGAATGTCTTCTAATGATTTGGATTGACAACTGCAATCAGAAAAGGACTCATTGTAGTCAGAGGGCATTTCAGGCAAATGGTCTATGACAATTTGAAAGAAAATGGTGGGGAGACTAGCGATGGTTTGGCTCCAGGTCAAGGATGGTTGCTCAACTATAAAAGAAAGATGTATGGGATTGCACAATGTTAGAATCATAGGTAAAAGTGTAATTGCAGAAACTAATGGTGCTGTTGTGGTGGCAGGCTCTAGACTTCCTGCTGACACACTGCCTGTCGCTCTAGTAGAGCCTCATGGGTGTTTGAGGGGAGGACAATGAGAGGGGTAATTTAATTATGACTTTATTTATGTATACCAAAAAACAGTAAATAATAATAAAAAATGACAACCCCAACCAATCACAAGTATGATATACTAGGGTGTTCAATGAGTTCTCTACTTAAATGTGAAGAGAGGAGATAGGAACCTGCAGCAGCTGGATCATGCTCATACATGTTCCAACAGGTAATGCACAGGCTGGCATCCTCCCAGTGCATTTTGTTCAGTTTAATGGTGATTTTTCCTGAGTGAGGATGGTGCCTTCCAGCCAAATGAGTGAAGTTAAATAGCGGCCTGTGAAGTTTTCCATGATTCAAGGGAAAGTGCCACAGTTGATTCATGAGGAGTTGAAGACAAGACTAGGGGACAGTGCTCTATCTTATTCCACTGTCAAACATTGGGCTGCTCTCTTCAAACAGGGCGAAGACTTGTGTGAAGATGACCCTTAAAGTAGTGGTCTATCAACTGCAGTCACCAAGGAAACTGTGGCCATGGCGGAGAGGATGGTCATGAATAATTGCCGAATCTCAGTGCAATACATTGCTTCTCAACTGGGGATAAGTAATGGATCCATTGTTACCATCTTTCATGAGCACCTCAACCTTTCCAACGTGTCTGCCCAATGGGTCCCAAGAATGCTGATGCCTGAGCAGAAGAAGAACCAAATAATGACTTCAACAGAGATGTGACCCTCATGAGAGTGGATCTGGAGTGATTCATGGCCCGAATTGTACCCCAGGATGAAATGTGGGTTCCTCACTTTGCTCCTGAAACCAAAGCCGAATCTAAGCAATGGAAGCATCCCTCCTATCCAATGCCACAAAAATTCAAGGTCATGAAGTCATCCTGCAAGGACATTGGTGATGGTGTTTTGGGACCATGAAGGGATCCTCCTCATTGATTTCTTGGATCATGGCCGCACCATTAACGGATCATACTATGCAGATCTACTGGGGAACTTTGGGAGGCTCTCCTTCAGAAACGGTGAGTGAAAGTGACTTTGAGGTGTTCTTTTGCAAGGCAATGCATCTGCACGTAAGAGCATGGTGGCTATAAACAAATTGGTGTCCTGCAGCTTCAAATTGTTGCCCCAATTTGAAGCCTGGGTATCTCTTCTTTCAGTGATGATGAGGAGACCAAGGAGAAGGTCATGGAGGTTTTGGAGGAATTCAACCCATTATTCTTCAGGGCTGGATTTTCGCAATTGAAGAAGAGACTAAAAAAATGCATCAATGTCAAAGGCAATTACATTTAAAAATAAATAAAAGTAGTTGAGTAAACCTTTGCTCTATTTTTTCTCCTTCTGGGTTAGGCCAAGAACTTATTGAACACCCTTCATATGCATGAATACAAAACTCAAAATATATACAGCCTTCTCAATATATATATATATATATATATATATATATATATATATATATATATTGAGAAGGCTGTATATATTTTGAGTTTTGTGAAGCCTTCCGCACTAGGGAACTGGGATGTGTGAGTTCTAGCCACTGTGTTGGAGACTGGGAGCTGCTCTCAATAAGTTACAATTAAGGTTGCTCTTCCTTAATTGCTGAGGATGAGAGCTAAGGGCTGGCTTCCTGTCCCTGCTGCTGCCTCTCAAGGTCAGATGGTTGATTGCTAGCTAGTGGCAAGGAGCTGAAAAGGAGAAAGCATCTTCAGTCACAGATTTACTGCCACACTCAAACATCCCTATCACTAAAACACTCACAACTACACCCACTCACAAAGGTTACACTCAGCTGGCTTTCTATCCTCCTCCCTTTTCTTGCTTACTTCAGTTTGGACAACTTTCTCACTTCATAAATTCAGTTTACCCCAAACTATTGTCATTATTTTACACTTTGAACTAAAATTTTTTGGGGAAAATACGCCTGTGGGAGGAGGCAGAGATGAATGGGGGGCATGATAGAACTCTTATCGGGTCCCCCATTTGGATCCACTCTCTCTCATCTTATTCATTCAATGCACCCTGGAAAAGAATTTCGAAAGGGATTAGACATTTGGGGTGGTGAGGGTATGCGAACAATACAACACAACTACTACACTGTAAGATATCCAAGTGAATTAAGTGACTTCATTAAAAGAGGTCTCTTTTGGTGGAAAAAATACCACACTTTTTAGCAGAAAAGGGAAAAATATAAAACTAAAGGATTTCCCCACCGCACCTTACCTGTTCATTGGTGATTGAATAAGAAAGTGTGGGTCACTGATAGTTTTTGAAGAATGGTTCCCACCCCTTTTTTTTTTCCTGAGGTTGAACACAAAGGTAACAATATCCCTTTTAAAGTTCTCTTATTTGCACCTGGTCATCCAACTTCCACGACAGACTTAAATGTCCCTCCCCAATTTTTTTCTTCACATGACAGAAATTCAGCGACCATGTACCTAGGAGTGATAGTTACCTCTAAGGCTTATCATCATCACTAACTCTATAATTTAAGAAGGGGATTTTTTTGAGTATTTGAATAATAATTTCATCTTAGTTTAGTTATGACTTATGTTTTTTTTATCAAAGTTATTTCTAATAATTCTTTTATAATGTCAAAAAACAAAATGGTCAAGTTCATAAAATTTATTTTTATATATCTTCTTCTATAACTATATTTTAGCAATGTGATATTTTGAAAGGGGGGAAATTCAGTTTAGAGTTCCTTTTTAAAATTATTATAATTGGCAAAGTTCAGAAAATTTATAAAAATTTAACCATGGCTGCTTTTTTTTAGATTTTAAATTTTAATCTTAGTAGCTAAGCGCAAGCTCCACCCGTAGGGGCAGGGGGGTGGCGAAGCTAATTCCTGGTTACTTCAGATGAATATTTGTTCAAGCAATAAAAGAAACAACAAGAGAAGATACAATAATTTGGATGGATTTTGGAAAAGTTTCTACATAAATGATGCAATTTAAAACATTAATCTTTACTTGAAGTGACTTCTAACTGTGTGGTAAAATATTTTGCCATATTGGGCAAATAATTTTCTCAGTTTTGAAAGCCACAAAAAAGTTTAATTTCTACCACTTCATTAATTAATATTCAAATGATTGATGATGAGAAAGACTCATAGAGTTAGATAAATAATACTGGTCTGCGCTGTTTTCAAGGTCTAACACATAATACCTGATTTTAGGCCAGTTTTTCGCGCTGAATCCCCAAATCATGCTCAATTTATCTAATCAGATCAAGTTTTATGAGATATAAGCACATGCCATAAATTTCTATATTCCAATCTATTTGTAGGCAAATATACACACAATAGTAAATTTTAACCTGATTTATACAAATAAGGTTTACAGAATGTTCTAATTGATACCAAGAAGAGTACAACAAACAAAAAAAAGCTGCTCATGGATAAATGATCTCTTCAGGGACTTCCGATTGTGCCTAGCAGACACCAAATCCATTTACCGGCACCAGCAGTTATCCGCCAGAAAGTTGACATCACGACTTCCTTGGTAGTCATCCTTCATCATGTGGATATCTTGGTTACAACACTCACCCTGTTCTTCACAGAAGTCTCCACAATTGTCAGGAAAATATTCCAAGTGAGACCGAAGGAAGTGCATTTTCACTGACATGCGCGCACCAAGGTTGCGGAAATACTACATTAACTCATCAACTGCCTTCTCATACTGAGGACTTCTGTGGTTGCCAAGGAAGTTTGCAATGACTGACTTAAGGGACAACCAGGCAGAGAGTTTAGCAGGATTCAGTGCTTCATTAAAACTGGTGTCCCTGATGAGCTCCCTTATTTAAGGACCATCAAATACACCTGCCTTCAGTTTTTCCATGCTGACTCGTGGAAACTTCTGAGGGAGGAAATCAAATCCTCGACATTCCCTGTCTATTGCCTTGACAAAATTCTTCATCAAACCGCGCTCGATGTGCAGGGGTGGAAGCAATATCTTGCTCGGTTCAACCAGAGTGTGAGACAGAACATTGTTTAAACCAGGTTCTAATCCTTGTCTTCCCGGCCAATCTTGTCTGACATAATGCTGGTCGTCAGCCTGACTCTCTCACAAGCACATTGTGGTAGGTCCATTTTTGTTTGCCTCAGCTCACCAATGCCCAATTTACTGCCTGCCTTTTGTTTCAGGGTTTGGTGAAGGAGGGAGGACAAAGCTGCCTGGAATCAGTGTGGGTCCCCCATCTTTTGCTGAGGTCTGACGTCCCCCCCCCCCCCCCGCGAAATATATAAGAACAGGTTTTTGATGATTAATTGCAAACGGCCATTATAGTGAATGCACAAAAAGAAATGGAGCTCCTTTGGTCCCGCTGCTCTTGTCCGTGAGTTAGAAGGAAGAAGTCGAGCACTAAGCCATCGGTTTGTGGCTCAATTAAGGGGCCACAGCCAACTGTCCCCTTTGTCTCCCTTGAGAGAGAGGCCTACCGCTTGAGTGCGCTTTCTTCCCCACCCCACGCTCAGGGAGAGCGAGTGAACCGTCCCATAACATGCGAGAAAATGCCCCAGGGCAACATTATTGAGTATTAAACTAACTGAGCCAGCTCAATTGGGGATTTTGTGGTGGCCATGAGTGTTGGAGAGAGAGAGAGAGAGGTGGAGGAAACCATCGGTGCTTTCGCAAACCAATAGGTGTTTTTGGTAACAATAGATATTGTGTTGTGCATATATTGATATTTATTGAGATATATTGAGTGAGGTTGAAGTTGGAGCATCTATTTGTATATATTTTGTGTTGTGCGTTTTTCTTATATATTTGTACTGTTGGGTAATTAATTGTATTGGTGGGTGGATAAATATGTTATTTTAATAAAAGATAATGGGTATCCGTGTATTTTGTCTCCTTCCGATCTGACAGGCATCTCACGAGTGAGTGAGTAGACCTTGTGGCGGGTGGTTTCTGGGACCAGCCGCTACAACATAAAGCATGGATACTTTGTGTTCCCACCTTGAATGCCAAGGATGAGTCCAACAACTTTAAGATCTCCACAGATCAGCCCTTTGTCTTCCTGGTAGTTGAGAGCAGACAACAGACGGTCCATG
Organism: Ceratothoa steindachneri; assembly: GCA_963969495.1. NCBI lineage: Eukaryota > Metazoa > Arthropoda > Malacostraca > Isopoda > Cymothoidae > Ceratothoa > Ceratothoa steindachneri. Next base: position 127,891,179 of record OZ018322.1, on the reverse strand, counting down.
CTGCAGGTTTCTTTCATTGCAGCTGAGTGTCCAACAGGGATTGATAAAAACTTTTTGCCATTAGTAAGAACAACAGCCTTGAGACTTTTGTTAGATGAGTCAATGAAAAGCCTCCATTTCCTAACATCATACCTCAAGCCCATTAAGTTGAGCAGGTCAGCAATGTTGTTACATTAGACCAGTAAAGAGACTTCATCAAACGTGAAAAATTTCCTAAATTTTTTCTCCTGGTCCCAATACCAATAGAATGTTACTCCTGGTACCAGCATACATTTCTCTCTAGGACATGAACCCAATAGCAGCTGATTCTTTGGAAATGTCCAGGTCTTGTGTCAGGTCATTGAGTTTGGCTTGCGTAAATTACACCAGTTGCATCAAATCTAGGAGTATTGGTAGTGACACTAGCCTCAGAATCAGAGCTAGAACCCATGGTAAAATCAATCTCAGAAACAGGAAGATCGGTACATTGTGGGATTGGTTTTATAACAGAAGGAGCATTGGGGTATTGAACATGGTGCTTGTTCTTGCTATTGATTCCTTTTAAATGTCATGCAGAAGTAGCAGTCGGTGACGTGATCTTTGCCTTCCCTGCCCACCATTGGGACACCAAATGGCATACTCTCACTTTTCTTATTACTCAAATCCTGTAAATTTTCCACACATGTTTTACAGCAAATATGTGGAGCAAATGGCTTATCCTAGTCCCCTAGTTTCACTCCAAAGTAAGCATGGTATGCCTTTTTTTACAAAATCCATGATTTTTGCCTGATGGTCTGGAAGAGTTACTTGTCCACATTTTTAACAAAACTTATATGGATGATTCTTACACGTACAATCCATTTAATGCAAATGTCAACCTGAAAAGATGAATAAAATAGGTTATGTATGGTTACTCATCACTGGATGTGACAAAACAGAAGTAATAAACGGTTGGATGATTGCGCTATTTTGGAATATACATGCTAATATAAATTGAGCATATCTTAGAAACCAGACCTGACTGAAGGAAACTTTATATTCTTAAATTCAGCCTGCAAAAATGATTGGAAAACCTATGATCTTCTAAAAAAAGTTTTGAAACACAGGGAAGTGTAATTAATGTGCCTATGAAGAAAAAGATGAAGCTCCTGAAGAATTTGCACTTCTAAAAGGATTTTTTTTAAAAGATTATTTTTAAAAATTAACTACTTCTGATTTTCTTATGAATGCCAATCTTAATGGAAAATGAAGCAGTAAAGTGTGGGAAAATCTCCATAACATTATTTTCAGCAACTTGTACCCTCAGTGGCGTTCACCAGATAGGCGCTCTAAAAACAAACTCTATAACACTATTAGATGTTAATGAGAGATGTTTAAAGAAAGGTCCAAAAAATACTGAAGGACTATTGTACCAAGAAGTAATTTTTTTAACTTGCAATTTTTTTTTGTTTCTATAATTTTTATCTTTGTATTTAGACATTTTTATTAGATTTTACCAATATTGATGTGTAATAGGGTAAAATTATTCATTTTTTTATCATCCTTTTTTCTTGGGATGAATGATATTGAAACTTAGTTTAGTAAACCCTCGATATAACGAATTTTGGATATAACAAACCAAATTTCCTGGCCAAACTCCATTGGGTTTAACGAACCGAGGTTTGTTAAAACCGATTGTTGGTCCGGGCCCAGCTTAGCCTCTTCTCCATCTTTCAGACAGCCTGTATTTCTCCCCTGTTTCCTCGCTTTTCATACAACCTCTCTCACAACTTTCTCTGGTCAGCCTCTAATTTCACAGGATAGATGCTGACCTTCCTCTCAGCCAACTATCCCGGATCAGGGCTGAGGGGGGAGGGGACAATGATCTCTCACCCCTGAGATCCATTTTGGGATGGTGTGTTTTTAAATAACCTGCTTTATCCCCACCCACATCTTCCTCACCACCTCTTCCTTTCTATTTTCAAACACTATACATTTTGCACCGTGTCCAAGATGGAGCCGCCATGCTGAGGGACTGCCAGGCCATCAGGGGGGAGGGGTGGCCTTGAATGGTGGTACCTGGTTCTGCCAGCCCCGTACGCACCCCTTGCAGGGCGGGATGACTGTGAGGGGTGATGAGTGATTGCTTCTGTAAAAAAAATAGGGTCAGCATGCCCAATGATGATACCCCCCAAAATCTCCCTTCAATTTCCCCTTTTCCATCATCGGAGCCATCCTCGGGCAGCTCCACAGAAAAAATGGAGGCCCCCCTATCCATGTGCTCTCGCAGCAGACCCTCCAAATCTCTTTAACTGGAGAGCAGGCTTACTCCTCTCCTTTGTCTATGGGTGTAGGGTGTTCCCCCTCACCCCCTTGTCTGGAGGTGCTTTCAGGCACCTCCCTCTTCTCAGCAGCAGTCCCCCCTTTACTTTCAAGGGGACTGCCAAGAAAGCCAGCAGGCAGCCCATAGCCGACTGCTCCCCATTGAAGTGGCTCGGTAGGGCAAACCCCCTTAGGGGGGAGAGGGAAGCCAGTCCCCATCGGTCGCTTCCCTCAAAAGACCTGCTGGTGAGAATATTGAACCTTTCCAGGGTCAAGGCCTGTGCCTCCCCAAAATCGACTTATGACAGCGCTGCCAATGGGACCTGTGATGTCCTGGGGAAGGGGGGGATGGTCAACTGGGGCCCCCCCCTGAGATAGACATGGTCCTTCAGGCAACCCAACCTCAGACGGTAGGGCCCTTCCATGGGAGCGAATCCGGGCTTGGCGCCAAGCACTGAACCCGAGTCCGCCCCTATGCGAGGTGCTCCTCAAATGGCTAGGGTTTCCAAGGCACTACAAGGAGGGGAGGGATCTCCTCCCACCGGTGCCCCTGCGACTGCCAGTACCTTCTCCATTTTGGAGAAGGACCTTGCTGAGGCCGGTCCATCTGGCGGAAGGGAGAAGCGAGTTCATTCCTCGCTCTCCTCTCCTAAAAAGAATTCCCCCCCCAAAAAAAGACTAAAAAAACTCTGGGCTTCTCTCCATCTGCAGGGGCCTGCAGAGATGGATAGGTCTTCTGCCACTTGAGTAAGCGACCAAGCCAAGATCGACACATCCAGCCCCTCTGCCCCTTTCCCCCTCCCAGATGCGGAGCCCCTGACTAAGATCAAAAGTGCTAGTGCGCAGAGTGGAACCTTGATTACATCAGCGCCCCTCATTCAGAGATTACCCGCCGTTTTCGAGCCTGCTGGCTTCAAACGCTTCCTCATTATTTACTCTACTGATGGCACCATGGTGGCTAAAGGCAACATGATCCATCAGAGGAGAGCTTTAGCTAGTGTGATTGGTAGAGAGCCGAAGGTGACCCGTTTCTCGGAGGGGAGCCTTCTGGCGAATGCGGCGAATCCCGCCGAGGCGGCCAAGATAAGTGCTCTTCGGACACTTCATGGCACCACGGTGAGTGTGACGCAGCACTCTACCATGAACTTTGTGAAAGGAGTGGTTTATGTGAGGGAACTCGTTGACTACTCCATTGAAGACATGACCCTAGAGCTGGCCAACCATGGGGCGGTCAAGGTCGAACTTGTGATGAGAAAACAGGAAGGGGCCTCGAGACCCACCCTTACACTCTTCGTCACGTTCGACTGTGACAAGCTCCCTGAGTCGGTGAGTGCCGGTTGGTATCGCTACCGCGCGAAGGCATTAGTGCCACTGCCATGGAGGTGCTATTACTGTTCTCTGTAAGGGGCGCGGCGATTTGCCATCCTGGCCACCATGCTGCTGGGATTCAGCACCCAATCCGACTCCAGCTTAGCCTCTTCTCCATCCTTCAAAACACTTGTTTCCCCCCAGTTTCCTTGCTTTTCATACAACTTCTCCCACAACTTTCTCTGATCAGCCTCTAATTTCACAGGGTAGATATTGACCTTTTTTTCAGCCAACCATCCCAGATCAGGGCTGAGGGGGAAGGGGACAACGTTCCCAAACCCCTGAGCTCCGGTTCGGGATGGTGTTTTTTTTAACAACCTGCTTCATCCCCACCCATACCTTCCTCACATCCCTTTTCCTCGGTAGAGCAAACCCTCTTATGGGGGAGAGGGAAGCCAGGCCCCTTCGGTCGCTTCCCTCAAAAGACCTGCTGGCAAGAATATTAAACCTTGCCGGGGTCAAGGCCTGTGCCTCCCCAGGCATGACTAGAGACAGCTCTGCCAATGGGACCTGTGATGTCCTGGGGTGGGGGGGATTGCCACCTGGAGGCTTCTCCTGAGATAGACATGGTCCTTCAGGCAACCCAGCCTCAGACGGTAGAGCCTTCCATGGGAGGGAATCCAGGCTCGGCGCCAAGCACCGAACCCGAATCCGCCCCTATGCAACGTCCTCCTCAAACGGCTAGGGTTTCCGAGGGAGTATAAGGAGGGGAGGGGTCTCCTCCGACCGGTGCCCCTACGACTGCCAGGACCTTTTCCATTTCGGAGAAGGACCTGGCTGATGCTGGTCCATCTGGCCTGGGGGCTCCCTATGGCAGAGGAGAGAAGCGGATTCATTCCATGCCCTCCTATCCTAAATGGAGCAGGAAGAGGGTGTCGCGCAGGAAAATGTCCTCAGTGTCACACTCTTTGCCCTTTGCATCAACGGCATCACTTCAGTGCTGCCGGAAGATGTTCTCGCTACGCTCTACGTTGACGACCTTTCGATCTCTTTTGGCGCGGCCCAGATGCCAACTCTGGAGCGTCGACTTCAACAGGCATTGACCCGCGTCTTTCGCTATGCCGAAGCGCACAGGTTTCGGTTTTCCTTGGCCAAGACTAAGGTGGTGCTTTTCTGCCCCCATTCACGGCTCCCCCCCGACCCAGACTTATATCCTAATGGGGTGCGCTTGGAAGTGGCTGAATCGCACCGTTTCCTCGCTCTTGTATTTGACCGACGCCTCACCTGGGAAGCTCATATTCGCAGCCTTAGGGTCTCTTGTACCGGCGTCATGGATATTCTTCGTTCCGTGACGTTCAGCGATTGGGTATGCTGATAGGGCTACTGCCTTACTCTTTTATCGATCCTTTGTCCGTTCGAAGCTCGACTACGGATGTGAGTTTTATGGTTCCGCAGCTGAACGTCTATTGTGGAAGGTGGACTTGATCCACCACATCGTCCTTCGCTTGGAGACCGGTGCCTCCCGCACTTCCTCCATTGAGTGCCTGCTTGTCGATGCTGGAAAGATGCCATTATCTATGCGCCGTGTACAGTGCATTACTTGCCTGTACGCACGAGCGCAGCGTCTCCCTTTATCGCCAACAGCGCTCAAAGCATCCGCAGCTGATCTCGACGCTGCCTTTGCTGCCGAGAGACCGGCCAGGAAACTCCTTCGAGAGCTAGGTATAGCTCTTGGGCCGGTGGCACCCCTGGTTCTGCCCAGGACGCCACCCTGTAGGGTACCACATTTGGCTATTTGTCGCCACGCTTCTGCTCCCAAAGCTTATACAGCGTCGAGAGTATTGCGTTTGACCTTTTGGGAGCACATCTCGTGTCACGCTGGAACCGTGCAAGTGTATACGGATGGCTCTAAGTCCGAAGAGGGGGTCGGCTTCCACGCTGTATGCCCTCTGTTTGAAGTCAGCGGGGCTCTGCCAGGCACTGCGTCTCTCTTCACGGCCGAGCTGGTCGTAATACTGAACTCAGTACGGGATATTACGCGACGTGCCCGGTTCGGAGACCGGCTTGTGATCTATAGCGACTCACAAAGCGCCCTGAGTGCTCTCGGGGCATTGGAATCTCCGCATCCCCTGGTTTGCGATATCCGTAACGCCACGGTTTTGGCGAGCCGGGCAGATGTCGAGATTATCTTCTGCTGGGTTCCTGGACATGTAGGAATTGCGGGGAATGAGCGCGCCAAAGAGTCCGCGAGGACTCTGCAACCGGACCAGCGTTTCGCTCTTCCTCACACCAACTACATGGCAGGAATACGGGCAGCTCTTCGGGCTGATTAGCAAAGAAGATGGGAGACGGTCGAAGGGAACGTAAAGTTGCGTGCTTTTGCGCCCCGACTGTTCCCATGGACCTACCCCTCAATACCGCGAAGGCTTCAGGTTGCTTTCTGTCGTCTCTGAACTGGACACACTCACGGGACGCACCGCCATTTGATGGAGCGCTCGCCTGTGCCCTACTGTGAAGACTGCATTGTCCCCCAGACTGTTTGGCACATTCTTGTTGAATGTCCCAGTCTGGGTGATCTCCGCGCACGTTACTTGTCCTGGTACCGGGATGGGCCGGGTCGCTACTGCCTGTCCCTTGTACTCGGGATGGGTTCGTGCCCACCGACCTGTGGACTTTTAGACTTTTTGGAGGAGGATGGCCTTCTCCCCTTTATTTCAATAATTGTTTTTTTTTTGTCTTGTTTTTTTCTTATTTTAGTAGGTCACATGTTCCTGCGCGGGTGGGGGGAGGCAGACCCCTTCCCGACGCCAGAGCTTGCTTCCTGCTTATTACCTTTTTTCTTTTTATTTTTATTGATCTTTCGTTTTCTATGTTTTTTTAGCATCCTCTTTTAAATATGCCTAATTTTAGGCAATGTTGAATACGGAGACTAATGCCCAAGTAAGTACTCGGCAGATGAGCTCTTTAAAAAAAAAAAAATCCGATGGTTGGTTCGGTCGTCGCATCGTGTTCAGTCAGGGAAGCGTTACACGCCGTGCTGTGGCACATCCACTCACAGATTTTTTTAACGTTTTTAATGTACATATTTACATACACTAGTAGTATACCAAATAAAGCCTCTCCTTACCATTCCTGTGAGTGTTGTTCCGACCAGCCTGACTGAGTGTTGGTGTGTCATAATCTTCTACAGTGCAAGGTTTGTATCAATACTATGTTGTGTAGTCCACTTAACTTTATTAGTAATATTAATAATTACATACGTATTACATATCCATGCAATACAGTCTTTATATACATATTTACGTATACAGAATAACGAACGAACCATCGGATATAACGAACTTTGTTCATTATTTCCAGCGCTTTTAAGGACCATTGGGTTTAACAAGCTTTCGGCTTTAACGAATGACTCCCTGCCCCATATAGTTCGTTATATCGAGGGAGTTACTCTATATTTAAACCTTTACAGCAGTGTTTTCAACAGTGTGGACATTAATGGAGCCAATTATTTATGCTATACAAAGTATTCTTGTATTCTATTTTAGTTAAAATACAAAGACAATACATTGGGGCTAAATAAATTTTTAATTGAGTTGGGTATTTATTTTTCAGGCAATGTTCTAAAGGAATTAACAAGTTAAACAATTTAATATTCAGTTAGTTTTTAAAGATAATTACTAAGGTTTGTTATTTTAACATTAATATCTTTTTAGGATAGTGAAAATGGAGAAGCAGAAATGGCTTGGGTTGAGAAACCTGTGCAGTTGCCTGAGCCAGTCAAGAGGGATGAATGGATGGAGGTAATGTAATTAATTTGTATAGATCAACTTTTTAATTCTTAAAATCTTTTATGCAAATTATTATTATTTTTTGTTAGAGTTAAGTTTTGACCTGTTTTAGTTCCAGAATGATGGGAGGTAGCAGTGAGGAGGAGAGTTCGTAAACTTTCTGGAAATAATACAAATGACTCATCTTTACACTTTTTTCAAGTGTGTGTGATTTTAAGAATGCTTATAGTGAAGTTTATTTTTTTTAAGAGTTGTCTCCTTACATTCTGGTGAGAATGAGGTAAATGATTATTGTACAAGTTTTCTGCAAGGGGTTGGGTTACACTCGGTATCCAGAAGAGCGGAACATCCTCCTGCGTGAGTGTAAATTAGGGAGGCCCTGTCACTGGCTTAATGTGAATTCTATGACAGGGCCTGGGAAAGTTCTTCCCCACTCCCTCTCAGCGCCACTTTATCTTTATTTATTATTATTAATCACTTCTTCTCATTAGTATTATTGTATTTATTATTAGTATTATTAATTGTTATCATTATTATTATAGCTATCCCCTCAACCTTTTCCTACCTGTACTTTGTACAAGGACAGGGTTCAGTCTGCTAGCCATGGTAGACTAACTGCCATTCTGGGGTCACATAGCACCAGGGTGGGATAATAATAAGTGATCACCCACCCTACCCCATAGTGGACCCACCTATCTTTACTTCTCTTTACTACATACCCTCTTCCTACCCCCTTTCAAACTTGCTCTTCTTATTGACAGAGGTTGTGGCTGCTCGGCGCACTTCTTCCTTTTATGTGTCCTTAGTCGAGTGGTAGAGTGAATACCGTGAGGTCTCTACCTGCTATGAGGGCTGAAAGCTGGTTGGCTAAGGCAAGTAGTAGGCATGGGGTGTGTTGGGCCATTTACTCTGCTCACCTTCCAGTACACACATGAAGTGGTTATGCCACACCATCCTTTATGGTTAAAGCTCAATGGCAGGTCAGGTTGTCAAAGCCCATCTTAGCTGGACCCGTGGTTCGAGTCTGTGTCAATAATCACATTATGGAGTTTTCTGATCCTGGAGACTTTTCTCTTAACCTACAAAGTCATTTGGGAGGTCATAGTATAAGAGAGGGCATCTCTCCCTCTCCTCTCCTAAAGGGTTATGGGGTTTCCTCTTCTTTGGACCCACCCTTGGGCAACTCTATCTTAGGAATAGTAGTAGTCTCCCCCCCCCCCTATCACAGGGGATTGCTAAGAGAGCAGACACACAGCCCAAAATTGAATTGACCACTCCCACCGGGAGTGGAGCTGCTTAATTGGGCCAACCCACTTAGATGAGTAAGAGATGGCAGGGCCCATTTGGCTGTGCCCTCTACCATGCTGCAAGCATGCATATGCACCTTGCAGGCAGGCAACATGCCCCCCCCTCCTTTCCCAGTTCAGTTCACTGGCCAGAGAATTGACCCTGACTTACTGTACCTCAAATGGGATCTGTGATGCCTGGGAGCGGGTGGATGGATGGCCACATAGAGGACCCCTGCTGAAATGAACATGGTCCCCCTCCCCCTCCGATGGCAGGGATCTTCCATGGAGTCTACCTCAGGCTTGGTGCCAAACACCGAACCTGTGTTTGCCCCTTTTCCAAGTTTCTTGTCAGGTGTCTCGGGTCTCCCCGACGACTCACAAGGTGAGGAGGGACGTCTTCTCCCGACTGGTGCCCCCTCGATATCCAAGACCTCTATCTTAGAGGATGATCTTGCTGAGGCTGGTCCATTCACTCTAGGGGTGCCTGCATGGGTGAAGAGAAGCGAGTTCATTGCCCGCCCTCCTCTCCCAAAAAGAGAGAGAACAAAAACAAACGGAATAGAGATTCCTCTCCCTCCACGGGGTCCCCGGGGAAGGACAGATCCGCTGTCGGTTTGGCAAGGGGGCAAGGGCCCTGGTCAAGATCGGTGTTTCTGACCCTGAGGCACTTTTGGGTGGGCAAAAACTGATAAAACAAAAGTGGCAAGTGCGGTGAGCGAAGCATCGATTACGTCGGGGATTCGCATTCAGACTCCCTAGCGCTTTCGAGCCCACTCGCTTCAAGCGCTTCCTGGTTATTCGTTCCACTGATGGCAGCGTGTTGACCAAGGGCTATCTGATCCATCAGAGATGAGCACTAGTAGAGAGATTTGTAGAGAGCCGAAGGTGACCCATTTCTCTGACGAGAGCCTTCTGGCGAATGGGTCAGACGCTTCTGAGGTGGCCATGATTAGTGCCTTTCGTTCACTTGATTGCTCGCCGGTGAGTGTGACGCCACACACTACCATGAACTTTGTGAAAAGAGTGGTTTATGCGAGGAAATTCGTAGACTCCTCCATGGAAGACCTTAAATCTGGCTGACCATAGGGTGGCCAAGGTCGAACGTGCGATGCTAAAACAGGTCAGGGGGCCTCGAGACCCACCCCTATACTCATCGTCACGTTCTACCCTGACAGGATCCCTGAGTCGGTGCGTGCCGGTTGGAATCGCTGCTTCGTGAAGGCATTCGTGCCACTGCCACCGTTCAACCACACAAATCGCTCATGTAGATGTGTAAAGTTGCGTTTACCCATAGTGTAAGTTTCTGGAAGGCCATACACGATAAGTCCTTATTGTGTATGATCAAATGTGTTAATTGCAGAATTCTGCACATTTTCTTTGAAGCAATTTTGGTGTGTATGTCCTGGAAAAAGAAATCCTGGCCACTCAGACTGCGGATTGTCTGCTTTCACAAGGCTAAGAACCTGGTTCTGGCGCGCCCACCACTACCTGGGACGTTTTATTACACAATTAAAAAAAACCACCCTCTACTCTTGGCACCACCATGCCCTAGTGCGGTCAATTCCGTGGCCATTTAGAATCCTTCTACAAGGGTGGGGGGGGGGGGTGCTTCCATGGTAGAGCTGGCAGTTTGTTGTAAAGCTAAAAGGTTGCACGCCTCCACCACGGCGTTAGAATTACAGGTGGCAAACCTCGCGAAGGTGGTCGTGAGGCCGTCTTTGTGGATTCATAAAGATCTTACCCAAACTGAGGGTAGCACCTAAAGAACCTCCGCTCCTGCACCCCCGCCCAAAGCTGGATTCGGGCACAGGAGCGTTCCAAAACAGCAACCCCATCTTCCGAAGCTTCCCCACCCACTCAAGGTTTAAGATGGAGGAAGCTAAAGACGTATAGCGAACCCAACCTCACCCGAGACGGTCCTATCATCAAAGAGGATCCCCGCATCTCCTCGAAGCTATCGCCAGAGGGCATTCAATGCACGTTGTGAAATTACTGTAGGTCGCCGACAGGATTTTACAGGGATGGGAGTAGAACCCTTCAATGACAGGATTATACTGATTGAGTTGCGTTCCGCTCTCGCTTCGTCGCCAACACCGCTGCCGGGCTCTTCCAGGCGCTACGTCTGTCCTCACGGCCGAGCTGGTTGCAATATACCTCTCGGTACCGGAGATAACGCGTCATACCCAATTCGGGGACCGAATTGTGATCTTTAGCGACTCACAAAGCGCCCTGAATGCTCTCTGTGCATTAGAATCTCCGCACACCCTGTTTCACGGTTGCTACAATCCGGGTGGATATCGAGATTATCATCTGTTGGGTTCCTGCACATTTCTAGAATTACCGGGAATTAGGATTGGTCGCCAAAGAGTCAGCAACCAGATGAGTGTTTCACTCTTCCTCACACCGACTATATGGCAAGAATAAGGGCTGCTCCGGGTGCCCGGTAAAGAAGATGGGAGACGGCCGAGTGGAACTTGAAGCTGCAATGGCTTCAGGTCGCTCTCTATTATCTTGGTATTGGGCACACTCGCGAAACGCACCGCCATTTGATGGAGCCCTCCCCTAAACCTTACCCTAATGACTGCATTTTCCGCAGACTCTGGATGATCTTGCCCCAGTCTGGATGATCTTGCGCTGTTACCCGGATGAGTTGGGTCACTACCGCTCCTTCCTTGTACTCTTGATCGATTCGTGCCCACGGATTCTTTGACTTTTTGGAGGAGGCTGGTCTCCATTTTATTTGATTCTCTTTGGCGTTAGTCGCATGATCCTAAGCCGTGGAAGCCTCCTCCCCTCCGCCCGAGGGTACTTCCTTCTTGCTGCTTTGCTTCTTGTTTTGTTTGTCTGTTTTTTTGGGGGGGTGGCCCTCTTTTGCACCCTTGATTTTTTTTAATCAAGCCTACTCTTAGGCTGCTGTATAGCCTAAGTATTAGGCTCAATATTTTTTTGCTATCCATGCCCTCAGTGGTGGTTGCCTAGCATGCAAGGCTGTGTTTTTGTAAACTCTAGCCACTCTGTGACTGTGAGGTTAAGTGGAATTTGAACTTCCACTTTCTAACTGTTGCATGGATTGCCTAGCACATGGGGGTGCTATCAAATTCTGAAAGCATGCAACAGTTTCCCTCCACTCTAGCCTGGTTCCTCTTTTATCTACTCTGTACCTTCAGCTCATTTCCCATACTTTAACTTCACCATTTTTATACAAACTTTTTTTTTCTAAAACTTTCTGGCTGAATGGGTCCCAGTGACTTCTGCCCTTTAAAAAATAAAAGAAGTATGTGAATAAATCATTTAATTTATCTCTACACAAAGTGGGGTGGGTATCCATCAATACCCCTGCCAGCATGGTTGGAGAGGTCCACAACAGCCTTGCCTATTATTGCCATTGCACTCACAGGATCAAATCTTTTGAGTGGGTCACTTCCCAGTCCAGCAAATCCTATCTGTACTTGTTGAAACTTGTCTAGGTATTCTTCTGCCCCACATATACCCTCCCCCCCTCACATAAATATATTCTTACTTAAAACCTACCCACTCAACAGATGACCTCCTTGTTCAAGACCCGCACTAGGGAGGAGATGAAAATTGCTGATGGTTCATCCAGGGCTTTGAAGAGACTGGAAGAAAGGCAGCGCAAAGAAGAAACAACAAAGGTCTCTGGTTGAAATTTTTAGAGGAGAAAAAGAAATTAGCTTATCGAAAAGTTATGATTCTCATTTCTTAGACTAAATAAACATGATTATTGCAAGTTCTAATTCCCATTTGTTAGATCCCACAAACACATGATTATTGAAAAGTTCTAATTCCCATTTGTTAGTCTCAACAAACATAGTTGATTATTGAAAAGGTCTCATCCACAATGAGGTACCATTGACACAATTTACTACCATCACTTTGGGAGAATCCTGTCTGGTTGGTTGAGTTTATTGAGGCTGCTGACCTAGGGGTAACTTATGTAAACTTGAAATGCCAAAGAAGAAATAAAATATCCCCCCCCACACACACATACATATTCCAATGATGATCCCCCTCCCCCAAGTCAATAGTGAGCAGGTGAATGTGAATGCATATTTATTTTCATAGCCAGGTACTCATCCTCGCGAACTCAACCCATTTTACAAGGATGGAGGAACAGGTCTCCCCTCCGACAGAGCACCTTCGACCCCTGTCTCTCAGGGCGCCGTTTCCGCCTCCACATCATATGATTCTTCGTGGCTGAGGAAGGCTCTTCAGAGGGCGAAGGATAAAGCTGCTGCTGAAGGTCGCTCATTGGAGGATGTTGCACAAGAAAGATGGGGGGTAAGTCTCTATGCCAATTTGGGAGAGGGGGGTAATTCGATTCCCCAAATTTATGAGGTATTAGAAGAATTTGAAGTACTCTATCCCGGAAAAATTGAGACAATTGTAATATTTGTATAATAGATTGATTAACAACAATATACACAAATAATGGCACAACAAAGAATGAATGATAAAGCCTAGGAAGGAGATAAGAGACAAGAATACAAAATACTTGTTGTACTATAGTGTTTCTACTGTCTTTGTTAATATTATATAACTGGAATATCATTAACGACTGGCAGACAATAGAATCATCATGAATGATATTGTAAGACTCGCACTATGAATTGATTCCCAACTTATAACATCTGAACCAGTTGCCAAATAGTAAATAAAACAATTATGGATAATCGATCCGTACAATAACTTTAAAATGATATTTAATATTAGTACACAACTATCCAAGACTATAATAATATGAATATATAGTGGTTTATTAACATCACTGTAGCAATTATCTGCTATCAATTACCACTTAAAAATAGTGTTGATGACTAATTGATAAATGTATAACAAACAGTTTTGATGTATTCACTGAATATATTACAATTTGTATCTAATCTAAGCTTTCTACATAACTTTACCCAATATACTATTTATTATTTTTCAATGTATGGGCGATCAGTCCCGTAGTCATATATCTAACATTGGGAATGGAGTGATAAGAAAAAGCCACTTACCAACCAGTTACCACTACCACAACTACCAAGCCAACAAAACTTGAAAGGTTCAGAGTCCATAAGTAGCATTATTGTTGTAGCTTTTTGAGTTGAGATTATAGGATTTTGTTATGATAATACATACGAACACTTGTATTTTTATCCTAAAATTGATTTATAAAGTGATATTTAATATAATCAGTTTTGGAAATCGGATTGCAAATGGGTTACCGTGATTTGAGGATTGTGAAGATGGTGTTTGCTACAGAATTATTGAAATGGACTTTGAGAATTGGTGATGAATTCTTAGAAAGTTTGAATGTATTTTAACTTATGGAATGGCTAGGGGGAAAATACAATTAGAGAGCTTTACTATGCAGTCAGTTCTTCCAACTTCTCCCTTGTGTGTGTAACTGAAATCATATTATTATTTTAGGCTAAAAAATTTAGGGTGGCTAAGCCCCCCTCCCTCATAGCCCTCCTGTGGGTGATTCTTAAGTTGATAAAGAAAAATCAAGGGAGAGAGAGGGCGCTTAAAGGAGAATGCCTTAAGGAATTGGCTAGGGGTAAGGAAGGTGGAAAGAAAATGGATGAGATATGTGGAGGGTTAAGGGAGATTAGTGGTATTGAAAAGTAATGTCGATTTTTTTAATTAATAGTTTGAAATCAGGCTACAAGTAGGTTACAAGGTTGATGTTTATATTCAGATAAGGGGCCATGTATTGCTCTCATTGCTGAAGTAAAAATTTTATTGTGCTCTACCACATAACCAATTGAGGACAAAGATATGTTGAGTCACCACACAGTTGATATTGCATGCTTTACAAGTTTTGTAAAGAATTCAATGAAATAAATGCACTGTGTCTCCTGATCGAGTAAGTGTTTGTAAATTCCAGACATGGTTTAATAAGTGTATGTATGAATGGTGATTTTGATGAAGAGAACCAATCGTTCTTTATCATGATGGGATGAAAGTAGTGAATGAAGAGTATCTGTATCATAGTATCATAAACTAATCCTAGAAGCTTGCATTTAACAATTTGCAACAGTTTCCTAACCAGGAATGGGAAAAACACCTTTTCTTAAAAGCAAATTGGACCTCAAGGATGAAAAATGAATCGTCTCTGTCAACAATAAATGGAAGAAACTGTGGTTATTACCGAATAAAATCTCAGCCCTAATTCCAAAACCAGAGCTGTACCCCCCCAAAATATTTTGCCGTGCATATGGTGGAATACAATGGATATTATTCACTTTAATTTATTGAAACTAGGAAAAGTCTATCATTGCCTAAGTATATTGTCAACAGCTTCAATGTGTGAATCAGATTCTTGCCGCAAAAATACTCCATCTCTAATCAAAAGAAAGGGGCCATTCTGCAACATGATAATGCAAGGGCACACACAACTTTACCAGTGATAAAATATTCAGAAGAAAAGAAGATATCTACAGTGCATTTGAGGTAAATTGATACAAAGTTGAAAGTGGGCCTAGGGCTAATAACCCCGCCAATGCAGGTTACTTGACCTTGGACACGCTCAGTAAGAGTCAGCTTTCATGCAAATTTCCCTCCCTTTTGATGTTTCTGGGTATGGACGTCAGCAACGAGACCACGGTTTCGGCGAGCGGGTTGGATGTTGTTGAGATTATCCTAGGTTCCTGGTCATGTTGAAATTGAACACACACTGGAGACGCACCACCATTTGATAGAGATCTCGCCCGCATCATATTGCGACGACAACGTTGTACCCCAGACTGTTCGGCACATTCTTGTTGAATGTCCCAGTCTGGGTGATCTTCGCGCACGTTACCTGTCCCCAAATGCTGGAGTGTTGTTGCTTCTTGTTTTGTTTTTGTTTGCTCGTTTTTTTTGTATTTAAGGTATTTTGTTTTTGCATGTTTGTTTTTTTTTTAATTTAGCCTAGCATTAGGCTCAAAGGTTATTACAACTACTTTTGCCCTAGTAGGCAGTCGCCAGATGGGCTCTTTAAAAAAAATGTTTCTTCCAAAGACTCTTTATGGGTCATATGTGTTCACACACATACAGACACACATTTAAAGAAAGATAACTGGCATAATCCAACGAGAGTACCTTCATTCAACGTAAATGTAGGCAGAAGAATATAAAAATGATGAATAGATAAGAAGAAATATTATTATTATTATTCCTTCTTATCTAGATAAGAAGGAATAATAAAAAAGAATGTAGACATAATTTTGAAAGAGGAGGGTAGGGTAAATGTCATCATGTCCTACCCTTTGATATCATTATCTACTTTATCAATCATTAGAAAGTATTTTGATTGATTGGTGCATGGAATTATGAATGGGTAGCAGTTGATTCTTGTAAGAGCGATGAATGGACGAATGTGTGACAGAATCAGAGACTGAATAACTTGAGCTTTTGGCTCCCCCTGGAAAGTTGGAAAATGTAGAGGGTGGCAGGGTTCTGTGCTGAAAGAAACTATGTGTAGCAAACACACTTCTTTCAGCGCAAGGATGGGTTGGGCAAAGGATAGGTGGAGAAGTTGAGAGTGATTGATGTGTGCTGGTTGGAGCATGTTTAAGAAAATGTGAGGAAGGTGGAAAGGAAGGAAGCATCAAAAGTGAAAGGTTGTTGAGTCCAAGAGAAAGGGGAGAATAATTGAGGGTTGAATGGAGGAAATGAGTGAAGATTGAACAAATGCAGGAAAAATTTAAAGTCATAGTAGAGCAAGTGGATAATATTGTGTATGATTGTTGTGAAAATAAGAGGTTTGTGATTGCACGTTTTTTAGTAGCGTTGATGCGCATCGACCCCAATTTGTGGGAAAGAGTATGATTTTTTTTCCTACCTCCTTCCTATTCAGGGAGGACTTTGAATCTTATTTGCACCAACGAGAGATTTATTTCATTTGCAGGGTTTGGACACGTTTTATAAACTCTTGAATGAAGCTGAAGGAAAAAGAAGTGACGCGACAAGCGATAAATCGGTGAGAAAGGAGAGAGACAGAAGAAGCAGGAGCAAAGAGAGGAGAAGAAGTAGAAGCAAAGAGAGGAGAAGTAGAAGTAAAGAACCAAAATACATTAGAAGTAGGGAAGCGGAAAGAAGTGAAGAAAGAAGACACTGTAGTAATAGGGAGAGGGAAATGAGGGATGAGAGAAAACGAAGTAGAAGTAGTGAGAGGGAAAGAGATAAAGAGAAATACGAAATCCGAGGGAGGATTGTGTCTGGTGGCTCGAACGACCTCCGAGAACGAAGTCCCAGTCACAACAGGAAGTGGGTAGAGGATGGGAGCAAGAACAGGAGTCGGAGCAGAGAGAGAACGAGATCTCGCCGTAGGAAGCACAGTTCGAGTAGCAGTTCCAGCACCAGTAGTAGCGCCAGTTCGGGTGGCCGCAGCAGAAGACGTCACTCCAGGAGAGATAGGAACAGCCCAGAATCTGAATCGAATTGGTAAGTTGATTGGGTGACTCCGCCATGATCTTGCGTAATTACGAAGAGATTCATTCCATTCTGAGAGTGGCATTCATTTTACCACCTCATTGCTCCCTTATCCACGATCCCCTCAGGGCATCGCTCCTTGCACGTCGCAGCACACTTAGTACCCTCTTTTAATTCACCCCCGTCTCTCTTCCTCTTGGGACCTTTTATTTTTTCAGGAGTTGATCCGGACAGGCTCTGGTTGTCTCGTGGCGAGGGGTGTCAGCCCTGGGGCCCTTTGGTGTACCATGATGCTGCGAACCAAACTTTTATCACATCCCCAATTATTTTCTTTTACTGTCCTTTATTTCCCTCTCTTCTTTCTCCTATTTTTTGGTCTTGACGGTTATCTGACCTCTGTTTGTTTTTTTCTGACTGATTCTGAATTGTTCTTTTATGAAGGTCAGAGATCGGGTGTCTCCGTCGCCGGCTCTTATAGGCCTTCGTGGTGGGGAGTCCCGAGGCAGGATGTGAAGTCAATTTTACTTGATGGCTTACATTAAACCTACAAAATCCCCCTGTGTTCCTGCGTAATTGTGCTTCTGATTACCATGTCCCTAAATGCGCCATCTTTTCCGATATTTTGCGTGACGCTGGACGAAACGACCATCATGTTCGAGTTCCGACATACCTGTAGTATTTCATCGCCCATCTATCGCTAATGTTTGGAGTATTCCCGATACACCTTCAGAGCATCGCTCTCACAATGAGATACCTAACTTTGCTCTTCTTTCGCCGCCCGGAAATTAGATCTTATTTGAAAGAATTCTCTATCGACCAGTTAGGGTTCTTCTAGCCCGCCCAGTGGTAAGATAAAGGATTCCTCAATGGACTCTTCTCCTGCTGCTCATTGCTATTCTTACTCAACCCCGTCCGTTCTTCACAGGACGTAGGTCCCTTACCGGTCCAAACGGTTTGAGAAATCCATCCAGTGCCTCGTACTTTGCCCAGATCGCCTGTTCCGCTCACTCACCTTCCTACTCATGTTCTGATGATATTCCAACATCTCGAGCCGCAGTTGTTGTTGGATCAACTGCTCCGACTTCGAAAGCCTCCTCGGCACACGATTCCGGATCTACCATCCGAAAAACTCCTCGAGCTTCCGTTTCCACCGGGCTGTGTGCCCCAGTTACACCTCGTAAGGGGCGCGGCAATTTTCCTTCATGGCCGCCGTGCTGAAGGGACTTAGCTTAGCCTCTTCTTTCTAACACTTTGTCCTCTTACCTTACTTCCTCACTTTGCATACAATCTCTACTACAACTTTCTCTGGTTTGCCTCTAATTTCACAGGGTAGATGCCCATCCCAGATCAGGGCTGAGGGTGGAGGGGACATTTCCTTCATGGCCGCCGTGCTGAAGGGACTTAGCTTAGCCTCTTCTTTCTAACACTTTGTCCTCTTACCTTACTTCCTCACTTTGCATACAATCTCTAATACAACTTTCTCTGGTTTGCCTCTAATTTCACAGGGTAGATGCCCATCCCAGATCAGGGCTGAGGGTGGAGGGGACAAGGCAACCTCACCCCTGGGCTCCGGTTTTGGAAGGTGAGTTTTTAACAACCTCCTGTTCCCCCCCCCCCTCTCTCTCCTTTTCACAGTCTATCGACTTTACGCTGTGCCTAAGGTAGAGCCGCCATGCCGATGGGCTGCCAGGTCACTAGGTGGGAGGAGTGGCTTCAAATGGCGGCAGCTGGCGTTGCCGGCCCCGTGTTCCCGCCCTTGTCCATTTTAGCGTTATTTGTTATTTACATAGTTATTTATTTTCTTGTTCTTTTGTTCCTCGTTTCCTAATACAGCCTGATAATAGGCTCGGGCGTGTATGGCGACTTATGCTCAAGCAGGCAGTCGCAAGATGGTCTCCCCCTCCCCAAAAGAAAATGGTTTCAACACACCGCTCGGTATGGGAGATTACGCGACGTGTCCGGTTCGGAGACAGGATTGTGATTTATAGCGACTCACAAAGCGCCCTGAGTGCTCTCGGGGCATTGGAATCTCCGCATCCCCTGGTTCGCGATATCCGTGACGTCACGGTTTTGGCGAGCGGGGCGGATGTCGAGATTATCTTCTGCTGGGTTCCTGGACATGTAAGAATTGCGGGGAATGAGGGCGTCAAAGAGTTCGCGAGGACTCTGCGTCCGGACCAGCTTTTCGCTGCTCCTCACACCGTCTACATGGCAGGAATCGGGACAGTCCTAAGCTGTGCGTGGCAAAAAAGATGGGAGACGGTCGAGGGGAACCTAAAGTAGTGTGCCATTGTGCTGCGACGGTTCCCATTGACCTACTTCCCAATGCCACGACGGCTTCAGGTTGATTTCTGTCATCTCCGAATTGGACACACTCGCGGGACGCACCGCCATTTGATGGAGCGCTCTCCTGCGCCTTATTGTGATGACTGCGTTGTCCCCCAGACTGCTCGGCACATTCTTGTTGAAAGTCTCAGTGTGGGTGATCTCTGCACACGTTACCTGTCTCGGTACCGGGACGAGCGGGGTCGCTACCGCTTGCCCCTTATACTCGGGACGGGTTCGTTCACACTGACTTGTGGACTTTGACTTTTTGGATTTTTCTTTTTCCTTTTTTCATTATTGTTATTTTTATGTAGTTTAGTACTAGGCTGTCGTGAGTACGGCGACTTATGACCAAGTAGGCAGTGGCTTTTGGGCTCCTAAAAAAAACAAAACACACACACCCCAGTTACAGGCAGGTGCCTCTGCCGGTTCCTGAGGGCCTTTGGAAATATTTTCTGTCACTGCTCTTTCCAAGATCTCTTCCCCTGCTCCAGCAGGCTCTTTGAAATCTGCTCTAGATCCCTCTAGCTCTTTGGTATGCACATCAAACCAAACTTCAGCCACAAAGGAGAAGAAGATATCTACTGTGGTATCTAACTGTTCCACATAATATCCTCCATTTTACAATGGAATTGTGAAGGCCTTCTTCCCAAGGAGGAAGAACTCAAGGTCCTTTTGATAACTCTCTATCCTGCTGTTGCTTGTCTTCAGGTGAACAAACTGGGTACTCACCCTTTTTACGCTACCCTCCAAACTGTTGCCATGATGTTTTTTTATTACAAGGCCTTTTACTGTTTGCTCTATTTACCTCCCTCCTTTACTCTTGTAGAACTTGTAGATCAGTTTTTCTCCCCATTTTTATTACTCAGGGATTTTAATGCCTGTCACCCATATTGGGTCAATGTTACTTGTAGTGTCAAAGGTAGTGTTTTAGAGTCCCTTTTATTATCTGTCTTTCTCTGCATTTTAAGGGGATAGCACATTTGTTCATTAATCACTTTTCAAATTCTTTTATTCAAAATTTTATTGCAGATTTTATGCATTTTTTTATAGTATATATTTTGTTTTAGCAACATGACTAGAACATAGTGAAAATTAAGATAATGCAAAATTATAGACATTCGTGGAAATTCTCCGTAGATTTGTAAAATTGATTTGTGAACAAAATGCAAAACTATACCATGCAATTTTAAATATTTGCTTTAAAAAAAATGGCATCTGAGAACTGGTTTATATTTTTAGTATCATTCGAATATAGATTTAACTAAATTCCAGGGCATTCAGAACACCACTACTATTCACCTAACACCCCCTTTTCAAACAGAACAAAACCTATAGTTGACCTTGTCTGAAAAATATGTTTTAGTCCACCATTGACACAAATTTACATGGAACTAAAGAAACCTGATTTCAAATGATAACTAAATCATATGTGCATCATTTGCTCATGAATTGAGTTCAAATGCTTAATTTTTAGTAATTCTATAGCCATTTATATATCAGATTTCAAGGGGGGGGGGGTTCTGAACCCCCTGTATCTCAAAAACTGCTTCGTAGGTTATTATGATTTTGTCAGGAATAAAAGGGCTTTTAATGACCTTTAATTTCATATATGATAATCTAACGTAGTAAAAAGTTGAAAAAATGAATGCGGTATCCACTTAACATCCGTGACTTCACCTCTTATCATGTCCAGACAGACTTTTAGTTGTGTTGACTTGTCTCTCTGTCATCCGGATTGTCTCACTGATTTTAGGGGCTAAGCCTTTGATGACTTACGTGGGATTGAATGACAATTTCCCTATTGTCTTGTTGGCCGTTCATACTAGCCCTCATCCAGCCATGCCTCTCAAGTGGGACTTAGCCCATGCTGATTGAGATCGCTTTCAAAAGGCGTCTTTCACAAATGCCTCAATTGGAACCTTCAATGGTGTGGACACAGTGGTGTCATACTTCGCATTGATTATCTACAATGTGGCCACACAGACCATTTTCCAAAGGTGACCCATACCGGGTTGCTCAAATGGGCTCTGCTGGATCTTGGAGTGCACAACAGCCATTATGAGCTAAAAATAAAACTCTTGTCTAGTTCAGGTTGAACCCGGAACCCAACCTTGTTACACAAGGTTGACTCAAACCGAACTCAGGCGCCTCCTCAGAGAATCCTTCATCAGGCTCACCAAACTTCATGGCGTTGCTATGTTTCATCGATTTCCTCCTTGACCCTTACTGCAAATATCTGGAACAGGATTAACAAGATCCGGGGTTGTTATGCTGGCTATAATACCTCCACACTCATTTTACAGGGAACCTTAATGAATGACAGCCTGGTGGTCAGCAACGCTTTGGCTAACCATTTTTGTGCCTTCAGCAGTGTCAGCTGTTACCTTAAGTCATTTCTAGCCAAGATATCAAACGAAGTCTCTCATCCCCCTCAATTTTTCCTTGTTCTCCATCCATGAGTTGTGTCTACATTTCCTGGTCTTGACGGGGGTCTATTAGATGATATGATTCGGTACCTTTATCCACACTCTGTAATGATCTTACTTCCCTTATACAACCTAATATGGAAGAAGGGTTCTTACCCATCATCATGGGCCGTTGGTATTGTCCTCCCTTTTTACAAACCTGGCAGGGATGGACTGGATGCAGATGACTATTGCCCTATAGCTCTTACCAGCTGCCTGAGCAAGTTGCTAAAGAAGATGGTATTGGTGCACCTGAATTGGTTCCTTTTAACCAATCACTTATGTGTCACCACTTCAGTACAGATTTTGCAGGGGTAATAACACTTGACCTCTTAGTACATTTAGAGGGAGCAATTAGAAAGCTTTCTAGTTAAAGCACCGAATCTTGGCGATATTTTTCAACATTGAGAAAGCCTATGATACTTTATTGAGATATCGCGTCATAAGGCAACTACACGTTTGGGGTACGAGAGTAAATGTTGGAGACCTCTACTCTGACCTGCAACCCCAAGAGAAGAAAGTTCCTTCGAGAAAACTTTTAAGTGTTTTATGTTTTGTAATTGCAACTCAGTTCATCGGTGACTTAACACACTACTGTTCCTCGTCTCACCTTCCTTCTGCGGCCAGTCGTCTGCAGCTTGCAGTCGATTCGGTTTTAAAACGTGCACAACTTAGGGGAACAAAACGAAGGCTATGTACTTCCACTGGGGTAAAGGGGCTTTTGTTCTGCCACTTATCTTCCTACAAGGTGTAGAGATAGAGTTCGTCTCTAAGTTTTGGTTCCTGGGCGTAACTCTTTATCCTAAGCTATGTTGTTTACCATACCTCCTACGCCGTCTTCAAACGTGCTGTCTGTAGACTCTAGACATTTTAAAGGTCCTCTCCCACACGTCATTGGGCAGCGATCGACACACACTGTGGACTTTATACACTGCCCTCGTCCAATCCAAATTGGACTATGGATGTCAAATTTACTCACCGGCTTCATCCTCAGCCCCTTAAAATGCTGAACCCCATTCCCAACCTTGGAGTTCATCTTTCTAGTTAACCCTTCCGCACCTCCCCCATGAACAGTCTTTACTGTGAGAGTGGGGTGCTACCCATGTCTTATCACCAACTCCAGATATCTTTGCTATACCTCTGTTGTGTACGACAGGCCTCTGCGTTAGAGGTTTATAGATGGCGTGCTCCACCTCCCACAGTTTGTACCAGCATGTGGAGCCTGGACAAATTGTCTGTGGACCCTTGCTCCCCTAAGAGCCTGTTCCTAGAGCATGCGACCTCACATATACAATACAGGGATGGTTTCAAGTCTGACAGTTTTTAACTCTGTCTTTGCCATTAGCAGCTTATACTTTTACCGCTGAACCTTCAGCCATTCTTTTAGCTTTTAGACTGATCCAAATTTTACCTTCTAAAGATTTTATTTTCTCTGACTCTAGGAGTGTTTTACAAGCAATTCGCTCTTTTATCGTTTCCCATCCCTTAGTTGAAATCTGCAACTGGTTGGTCCAGAATGCGTCCCGTTATTAGGTTCCTGGGCAACGAGAGGGCTGATTGAGCTGGCCTGTTCAGCCTATCCTGGTGCCACGTATAACTCTGCATTACCTTTTCTAGTTCTCTTTCCCTCTATAAGAGATTATATTTTTCATTTGTGGCAGATGGAACCAGGAAGGGTTCTATTGTTTGTTTCAAAACACAGTA
The DNA here is from genome assembly GCA_963969495.1 of Ceratothoa steindachneri. NCBI lineage: Eukaryota > Metazoa > Arthropoda > Malacostraca > Isopoda > Cymothoidae > Ceratothoa > Ceratothoa steindachneri. The sequence goes on along the minus strand of OZ018322.1, from coordinate 127,867,593 downwards.
ACGCCCCCCCCCCACTCCCAAGGGATTGTCATTCTGATCTTTATTTACATTTCATCCAGCCCGGGGATCTCATCCACGATGCGAGAGACGATGGTACAACCTACAACAGCCCAGCCCCACTCCTTGAGGAAAGCTGTGCACCCTCACGGTTCTTTGCTTGTTGAGTTGTTTACTTGATTCATTGCCTTCCACATGACACATCTTAGCTTCTCCATTCCCCCTCCCCCCTGTGGCCCTACCCCCACTGCCTCGATGGCTTCAGGTCGTTAGGCGTAGTCTCCGAATCGGACACACTCGCGGGATGCAGCGCCATCTGATGGAGCGTTTGCCTGCGTTGTCCCACCTTGTCCGGTACTTTCTGGGGGATCCCTCCTCCATTGTATATAGTTTTATTTTTTAGTGCAGGAGTGTGCTTCCTCCAGCACCCAATCGTTCTATGTGTTTTGGGTTGTTTTTTTTTAATAATTAGCCTATTTTTATGCTGAGAAACAGAATAAAATGTAATTTCGGTCTCTTATGCCCTTGTAGCAGCCACCAGATGAGTGCTTAAAAGCGTGGGGGGTCTATTTTCACCACTTATCTAAAAATCCATTTAAAGAATTTCGAGTGGAGATGCCTTCATTTTTTTTAATGAATACCCAACCACTCACTCCCATTTGCACCTTCTCTCTCACAATAAGTAGGGGGGAGGGGGTATGATGCATCTACTTCATAGTGATGAGGTGCTGCACCATCTCATTCAGTCAGAGTTTGTCTCTGGATCGAAGGTCTTGAGCACAGACCCTACTTCCATGCACACCTACCATACCTCGTAATCACCACACCGAACTTATCCCTGTTTTCATTTTAATAAACCCATTTATTCCCATAAAAAATGGAATTTCTGAACAGAATTTGTCTATTTGTCAGTCTTCTAGCCAAAGGAATGGGCCAATAGTCTAGTGCTTATTAGGTGTACACATCTGGTGTTTATTAGGTTTACACATCTGATACTTATTAGGTGTACACATCTGGTGCTTATTGGGTGTACACATCTAGTGCTTATTTGATTATTCAATTGAATAAAAGAGAGATTTGGATTAGTCTCTTGTCATAAATCAGTTGTCTTTGCAGGGACAGCAAATGGAGCCGTGGGGGAAGAAGACCTTCAGGATTTTTGAAACCCGATGATGATGCAGAAGCAAGGTAAGGTGCTTAGGGTATCTGCTGGGATGGGGCGGTTTATCTTGAGTCCCTCTTCATTCACATTTTCATGGGGTTTTGAACCATGGGCAACCATTAGGAAGTTCATTACATGAAGTGGCTGATCCTTGCTCACTTAATGAAGTCATCAGATTATACCAGGGAGAAGTCTTACCTAAGTTTTTCCCGGCTGGCCATCCCTAAGGCGCGGGTAGCCTCTTATTTTTTTTAAATTTGATCACTTCTGGCTGGCACCAGCGAGGGCACAGCCGCCCAAATAGGTGAGCAGCCTAAATGAACTCGGCTGATTGGTTGAGGTTTTCCCAGGGATGTCACATTTATTTGCCAATGTCGTGCAGCTGACATTTATTGGGCCTATTCATACAATCCAAAAATTGAAATATTCAAGAGAAGATAGATAAGGTCGTGTCAACTCGCTTATGTAAGGGACATTAAACCGAGTGTCAATCTTTTCGTTTTAGCTGTGAGAAAGTGGGCGCAAGTGGCCCCTCCACCCATAACAGTTCTTGGCGCAAGAAGACGGGCGCAATCTCGCAGTCGAGCTGTAGTGGTCGTTTATCGCACGCTTCAAGTACCAGTTCCTCCGAAGGCACCTGCGAAACCGAAGGAAACACTGAACGAAAGCGAGATCCTTCCCTTAAAAATGAGACGAGTCTCACTGAGGTGCGAATGCTCCAACTCGTTATATCGATGTCTCTATCTCTTATACAGACATTTTTTCGGAAGTAAAATCTTCGAAACTACGTTTTTGTAAAAAAGACCTTGAAATATTAATTGCGAACATAATATATGTGATGGTTGGGTTAGTATTGTCAGTTTGTGACTTATTTTATCCATTTGGTTGCACTGTGTATCAAACATTTTAACTGGGTTGTACCATTCCATTGGCATTACCAGCACTAAATTTCCTTTATTGAAGAAATAGGCAGTCAAATTACTTAATTTCGAAGACTTCTCTGTAAATCTTCTTATCGTCGCTCTCGTTATTTTAATCACACTGGGAAATTACCTGATTCAGTACTGTGATATAGAGAACTTCTTTTGCCCCCTGTGATACTTGTTTAAAAATATCTTCGACCGGGAATGTGTAATATATAGTAATATCATGGATCTAAGAAAAATTGGAAACAAGGCCTATACGCACTTTGCCTTACGTTTTACGTCTTGAAAAAGGTAGAATTGAAAGTATAGTCATAGTATAGTGGATAGGATGGTTAGGATAAAGTGGTGAAGAGGAATGAGTAAGAGTTAGTTGCTGGGTGAGCAGCCATCTCTTTGGTTCTTATTTATTCTTTTTCTTTATTAGTCTTCTGTATTCTTAATGGGGCTCTCGCGCCTCTGTAGTTCTTCAATATTTTGCATTTTTTGTTTTGCTTTTTGTTGCGGGTTTCCTTAATATGGTCCCCGTAAGGGGCGCGGCGATTTGCCATCCTGGCCGCCGTGCTGACGGGACTCAGCACCCCGTCCGACCCCAGCTTAGCCTCTTCTCCTTCCTTCAGACACTTGTGTTTCCCCCCCCCCTGTTTCCTCGCTTCTCATACAACTTCTCCCACAACTTTCTCTGATCAGCCTCTAATTTCACAGGGTAGATGCTGACCTTTTTCTTAGCCAACTATCCCGGATCGGGGCTGAGGAGGCAGGGGACAATGTTCCCTAACCCCTGAGCTCCGGTTTGGGATGGTGGGTTTTTAAAAACCTGCTTCATCCCCACCCATACCTTCCTCACATCCCTTTTCCTTCTCTCTTCACACTCTTATCAATTTTACGCGACCTCCAAGGTGGGGCCGCCATGCTGAGGGACTGCCAGGCTACCAGACGGGAGGTGTGGTCCAAAATGGCTGCACCTCGCTCTGCCAGGCCTGTACTCACCCTTTGCAGAGCGAGCTATTGCAGGGGGTGATTAGCGTTTGCATCCCGTAAAAAAAGGGCCACCATGCCCATGGCTGAAAACTTACTAAAACCAAAATCTCCCCATTTCCCCCTTTAAGAACAACGGAGCCGCCCACAGGTAGCTCCACAGAGAAAATGGAGGTTCCCCCCCCCCCCCATTGTGGTTTCCCAGGAGACACTCCATAACTCTTCAACCGGAGAGGAGGCTTACTCCTCTCCAGTGCCTATGGGTGCAGGGGGCTCCCCCTCACCCCCTTCCTTGAAGTCACCACGTGACTCCATCTCAAATCTGGCCTGCCCTTCCTCTGCTTTCACAGGGGACTGTCAGGAAAGCCATCAGGCAGCCCATAACCGACCGCTCCCCGTTGAAGCGGCTCAGTAGGGCAAACCGTTTTCCTCTAAAGACTTGCTGGCCCAAATATTAAATCTACCGGGGGTGAAGGCCGATGCCGCCCCAAAGAACATGGACGAAACTGAAATGACCTGTGATGTCATGGGAGGGATGGCCAAATGGAGGCCCCCACCTGAGATAGACATGCTCCCTGACGCAGCCCAGCCTCAGAAGGTGGGGCCTTCCATAGGGGCAGATTCTGGCTCGGTATCAAACACCGAGCCCGATTCTTCTCCTGTGCGGGGCCCTCACCAGAAGGGTCGGGCTGCTAAGACATAACAAGGAGTGGAGGGATCTCCCGATCCAGTCGGTGCACCCACGACTGCTGGGACCTTGCAGAGGCCAGCCCATCTGGCCTGGCAGTTCCTGCTAGGGGAGAGGAGAAGCGGGTCCATTCACCGCCCTCCCGTTTTCCAGGAGAATGAGACCGCAACCTCGGACCCCACGATAGCTTTCTCCGCATTCTCTAGCCTAGCCGGGATGCTGCTCCGCCAGCATTCAATGCACGTCGTGATGTCGCTGAAGGCCGCCGACTGGACTTTACTCTGAGTGAGTTGCGTTCCGCTCTTGCTTCGTGCGCGGACACCGCCCATGGTCCGGACGATGTCCCGTACGCCATGCTTCGACACCTGGGTGAGCGAGGCAGCATGGCATTTCTGTTAGATTTCTTCAACAGGATCTGGGTGGAGGTCTCCTCCCAGATTCCTGGCGAATCGCTACTGTGCTCGCCTTTCGCAAACCGGGGAGAGATCACTCTACTCCGGCCGCTTTCCGCCCAAACTCTCTAACCTCTTACGTGTGCAAGTTGATGGAGAAATTGGTAAATGTTAGATTAGCCTTTTTTCTGGACACCAGAGGCCATCTATCTTCTGCACAGTGCGGCTTCCGCAAGTTCCACCTCACGTCTGATACTCTGCTCCGACTGGAAAAGGCCGTCTGCGAGCCCTTCCTTCGTAGACAGCACTACGCCACGGTGTTTTTTGATCTGGAGAAGTCTTATGATACCGTATAGTGATACGGTATCGTGGAGACTCTGCACACGATAGGGGCGACGGGACGCCTCCCAATGTCTATATCGGAATTTTTGCGAGATCGTCGATTCCGGGTACGGGTAGGGGGACTCGCAGGGAAGTGTCCTCAGTGTCACATTCTTTGCCCTGAGCATCAACGGCATCACCTCGGTGCTGCCGGTAGATGTTCTCGCTACGCTCTACGTGGATGACCTTTCGATCTCTTTTGGCGCGCCCCAGATGTCAACTCTGGAGTGTCGACTCCAACAGGCATTGAACTGCGTCTCTCGCTATGCCGAAGCGCACAGGTTTCGGTTTTCTTTGGCCAAGACTAAGGTGGTGCACTTCTGGCGCCATCCACCGCTCCATCCAGACCCAGACTTGTTTCTTTATGGGGTATGCCTTGAAGTGGTTGAATCACACCGTTTCCTTGTTCTTGTATTTGACCGACGGTTCACCTTGGAGGCTCATATTCGCAGCCTTAGGGTCTCTTGTACCCGCGCCATGGATATTCTCCGTTCCGTGACGTTCAGCACTTGGGGCGCTGATAGGGCTACAGCCTTACTTTTTTATCGATCCTTTGTTTGTTCGTAGCTCTACTACGGATGCGAATTTTATGCACCCTAAGCCCTTTGGGTTTAGGGCCAGGAAACTCCTTCGAGAGCTAGCTATAGCTCTCGGGCCGGTGGCGCTCCTGGTTTTGCCCAGGATGCCACCCTGGAGGGTACCACATTTGGCTATTTGTCGCCACGCCTCTGCTCCCAAAGGTTGTACAGCGCCGGGAGTATTGCGTTCGACCTTTTTGGAGCACACCTCGTGTCACGCTGGAACCTTGCCAGTGGATACGGATGGCTCCAAGTCCCAAGAGGGGGTCGGTTTCCACGCCGTATCCCCTCTGTTTCAAGTCAGCGGGGCTCTCCCAGGCGCTGCGTCTGTCTTCACGGCCGAGCTGGTGGCAATACACCACTCGGTACGGGAGATTACGCGACGTGTCTGGTTCGGAGACCGAATTGTGATCTATAGCGACTCACAAAGCGCCCTGAGTGCTCTCGGGGCATTGGAATCTCCGCATTCCCTGATTCGCGATATCCGTGATGCCACGGTTTTGGCAAGCCGGGCGGATGTCGAGATTATCTTCTGCTGGCTTCCTGGACATGGTGAAATTTCGGCGAATGAGCGCGCCAAAGAGTCCGCGAGGACTCTGGACCGGATCAGCGTTTCGCTTTTCCTCACACCCACTACATGTCAAGAATACCGGCAGCTCTTCGGAATGCTTGGCAAATAAGATGGGAGTCTGTCGAAGTGAACGTAAACTTGCGTGCCATTGCGCTGCGAATGTTCCCATGGACCTACCCCCGAATGCCGCGAAGGCTTCAGTTTGCTTTCTGTTGTCTCCGAATTGGACACACTCGCGGGACGCACCGCCATTTGATGGAGCGCTTGCCTGCGCCTTATTGCGACGACTGCGTCGTCCCACAGACTGTTCGCGCACGTTACCTCCCAGTACCGGGATGAGCGGGTGCATACGTGACCCTTGGACTTTACACTTTTTTGGAGGAGGCTTTTATTTGGCTTTGTTGTGGTTCGCATACTCTTGCGCTTGGGGGAAGCATGCCAAACCCCCCGAGCCTGGAGCGCGCTTCCTTCTTGTTGCCTTTTTGTTTTTGTGTTTGTTTTACCCTATTTTGTTTTTTAATATACCCTAGTCGTAGGCTGTATTAAATACGGTGACTTATGCCCAAGTAGGCAGTCGCCAGATGGGGTCCTCAAATCGAAAAAAATAAGAGTAGCATAGGAAATGACTATAAGACACAAAGATAAGACACAAAATACACCAAATATATATTAAAAACTTATTTTTAAAATTAAACTAGAAATATTAATAACAATGTGTCTGCCTGACCCAGTAATCTCATAGTCAAGCATATAAATCATGAAAATAAAATATATTAACAGATTTAAAAGCATTCAGGTCATCACAGTGAACAATTTCCTTTTGAAGTTTGTTCCTTTATTTGCAATAATATGGAACAAAACTTTGGACAACTGATTAGTTCTGAAGTTAATATTAGAAAATGCATAGTCATTCAGAGATTAGGTACGCCTAGTAGGTCTATGTGGATAAATGGAGCAGGTAGTCTCAAATACAAGGGATGGTTAACATGATGGAAAATAGAGATTGTAGTGGGAGAGATAAAAGAGAGAAATTATCACTTGAAATGTGGAAATTGGTGAGTGCTGATGATGTGATGATGCACGTAGACTTGGCGTGACGCTCGAGCACATCACGTCCCACCGCCATGAATGACCAAAGACTAATAAACAATTATGCTTTGCATAAAGGGGTGGGGTGGGAAGGGTACTTTTAGTGGTATTCAACACTTTGGTGAGTAAAATTGTGAGGCCTATTATGATAGTCTCCCCCTCCCCCGGCTACCTATTGAAAGGATTCCTCGTTGCAGGTGTCGTCGGCCGAACCTAACTCACTCGCGCCTCTTCTGACGGACAAGGAACTGAACCAACTCGCAGCCAAGCTGACGAAGGCCGAATTGCTGGGGAACCAGGTGAGAAGCCTTTTTGGTGCCATATTTATTCCCGTCTACCTCTTTTTTACATTTCAGCATGATAACAACGACTAACAAGAGAGACGGAGCCATCTTAGTCCGGTTTGGCTTAATCGCCTTCCTTTTGCAACCCGAGTGAGGATATCGTGAAGTAACAATGGATACCAATGTATAATCACAGGTTGTGTTTGGAAGCTCATAGGACTCGAAATCCCTTAGTTCGGTGGTTCGATCATGAATTGTTTCAACTTTGTGTGAGTTAGGGTGACCCACTATAATTAGTGCACTCCGTCATCGGAGTTCGAATCCATGTCATCACAAAATGAATTCGCATCTTGGAAATTGCATTCCAGCTCTTGTAACTAGGGTGAGTACGGGCAACAAAGAACCGTTTGTGGTCAGAATAAGAACGATAAAACAATGGCCTTTCTCCTGATGTGGCAAGTACCTGCACAATTCACGGCTGAAATGGTATTCCAGGCAATATTTCGGTACAAAAGGCATTGACGACTTCCCAACTCTTAAACCCCTCAATTTCCCAATACTCCCTTCCACATGTCTAGAAGTTTGCTCACATCATACACATCATCAAGCCACACAACCCACTCACTCAACCTGCATCATACTGGACTATCTCCCTAATCTGGGCGGGTTCGTCTTAGGTGGTACACTTTGGCTGCTGTCGTGGGCTCCACCCCTTTTAAACTTTTCCTCCATTACATCCATCCCTTAAATCCTATCATCACACACTTAGGCTATTCTGTTGAATCATCATCCTTGCGCAGTACTCTAAGTACACCCAAACATCTCTTGATCTACAACTCTACATCTGCCATCCTGGCCCAAACGACCACACCCACACCTACACACATTTGTGTGTAGGTGTGGGAGTGAACACTCATTTACCCCTCCTTGTACCTTCTCCAGACTCATCGCCATCGCCTTATTAGACCTTCCTCCTCGGTCTCCGCTCTCCACTTCCACCCCCACTCTCCCTTCAAATTGGGCCCTGTAATCGAGTGGGACGCACTAACGAGCGTTAATCGCTCCTCATAATCCTCTTCTCAAATGACAAAGATCAAAACGCTCACTAAAACCGATCCACCCCGTAAGGGACGCGGCGATTTGCCTTCCTGGCCGCCGTGCTGACGAGACAGCGCCCCGTCTCCGGCCCCAGCTTATCCTCTTCTCCTTTCTGACAGCCTGTGTTTTCACCCTGCTTCCTCACTTTCCGTACAACCTCTCCCACAACTTTCTCTGGTCGGCTTCTAATTTCACAGGGTAGACTCCGACCAGCTTCCTTTCATTCAACTATCCGGGGCTGAGGGTGGACGGGACAACGTTCCCTCACCCCTGAGCTCTGGCCTGGGGTTGGTTGGTTTTTAACAACCTGCTTCATTCCCACCCACACCTACCTCACATTCCCTTTCTTCCTCCTTTCATTCTCTATTGATTTTATTCCGAGCCCAATGAGGAGCCGTCATGCTGATGGGCTGCCAGGTCACTAGGTGGGAGGAGTGGCCTCAAATGGCGGCAGCTGGCTTTGCCGGTCCCGTATTCCCTCGCAGAGCGGGATACTGCGTCGGGTGATGAGCGTTTGCGTCCCGTGCTAAAAGAGGGATCACCAGGCACAATGATGAATTTAAAAAAAAAAATTCTCCCTTACCTTTCCCTCGACCATCGTCGGAGCCGCCCTCGGGCGCCTTCCCTGAAATAATGTAGGTCTCCCCGCCCTCCCCCCCGTGTGCTTTCTCAGGGGATACTCCAAATTTCTTCTACCGGGTCATTCCTCGCCCTCTCCTAAAAAGAAAAAACAAAAAGAAGACAAAAATAACTCGGGGCTCCTATCCTTCCGCGGGAACGGACGGGGCCGCTGCCGTTTCAGGATACGACCAATCCAAGATCGGCACGTCCGGCTCCGTTGCTCCCCCGGGTTGGAAGTCCGAGAGGAAGACCCGAACTGCGCAGAGCTCAGCCTCGATTACGTCGGGGCCCCTCATTCAGAGTGTACCTGGCGTTTTCGAGCCCGCTGGCTTCAAACGTTTCCTCGCTATTCGCTCCACTAATGGAGGCATGTTGAGTAAGGGCAACATGATTCATCAGAGGGGCCTCGAGACCCACCCATACACTCTTCGTCACGTTCGACTCTGACAAGCTTCCTGAGTCGGTGCGTACCGATTGGTATCGCTACTCCGTAAAGACATTCGTGCCACTGCCGCGGAGGTGCTACTACTGCCATCGCTTTTGCCACATGAATCTCTCTTGTACATTCCACCGTCAGCCAACTTCAAAGCGGAGGACTTCTGACGCATCGTAGCACAGTTGCCGAGGCCCTTTCTCTTGCTCGGAAATACGAACGGTAGACACCCCCTCTGGGGAGACAACTCTATTAATCCCCGACCTGATCGTCGTGCTGGAGATTAGTGTCCTAAATGTGGATGAGTTTACGCATCACTGCCCGAGAACCGCTTCACTTTACTGCTGCGATCTATCTTTGTGCTCTGCGGATGCACAGCCTGATTTTCGGTGGGGGATGGTCGATGAGCATGGTAGTGATCACTTTCCCATTCAAATATCATTTTCTGTGCCGCTGCCGCCTGAGAGCCCGCCCCGGTGGTGCTTGGCGCAGGCGCGCTGGTCCACATTTCAGGAAATGACTGATTTCTCTATCTCAGTCCAGGAGTTTAGATCCGTTAATGAGACCGTTGAGTTCTCCGGCAACCTCATCGCCTTGGGCCTAGCTACTATTCTTAGAACGTCTGGCCGTTTCGCACGCCGACCACTCCCGTGGTGGTCAGCGGAGTATGAGACCGCGTTCAAACAGAAGCATTATGCCTACATGCGCTATAAGCGCCGCCCGAACGATTTCACTGTCGGTGAATTTCTTTAGGCTACCGCTAGGTTCCGGTATATTTCGAAGCACGCCCGCCGCTCTTCTTAGCGGGCATACGTGTCTTCACTTAACGGGAAGACCCCTCTGGCACAGGTGGGGAAGCGTTTCAAAATGATTCGGGGCAAGTTCTTGCCGGACCGTCCATCCCGTTCTCCAGGAGAATGGGACCGCAATCTCGGCCCCGCGTCCGTGGCTGAATCCTTCGCGACCACTTTCTCCGCATTCTCTAGCCGAGAGGCTGCTCCGCCAGCATTCAATGCGCGTCGTGATGTCGCGGAAGGACGCCCACTCGACTTTACCTCCAAAGGTGGAGAACCCTTCAACGAGAGGTTTACTCTGAGTGAGTTGCGTTCCTTTCTCGCTTCGTGCGCGGACACCGCCCCTGGTCCGGACGATGTCCTGTACGCCATGCTTTGACACCTGGATGAGCGAGGCATGGTCTTACTGTTAGATTTGTTCAACAAGATCTGGGTAGAGGGTATCGTCCTAGATTCCTGGCGAATCGCTACTGTGCTCGCTTTTCACAAACCGGGGAGAGATCACTCTATCCCAACCGGTTTCCGCCCAATCTATCTAACTTCCTGTATGAAGTTGATGGAGAAATTGTTAAATGTTATATTAGCCTTTTTTCTGGACAGCAAAGACCATCTGTCATCGTCACAGTGCGGCTTCCGCAAGTACCACTCCACGTCGGATGCTCTCCACCGACTGGAAAATGCCGTTGGCGAGGCCTTCCTTCGTAGATAGCACTACGCCAAGGTGTTTTTCGATCTGGAGAAGGCCTATAATACCGCATGGCGATACTGTATCATGGAGACTCTCGACACGATGGGGGCGACGGGACGCCTCCCAATCTTTATGTCTCAATTTTCGCGAGATCGTCGATTCCGCGTATGGGTGTTTGGAGCCCTCTCCGGCCTAATTGAGCAGGAAGAGGGTATTCCGCAGGGATGTCTCCTGAGTGTCACACTCTTTGCCCTGAGCATCAACGGCATCACCTCGGTGCTGCCGCAAGATATTATTGCTACGCTCTACGTCGACGATCTTTCGATCTCTTTTGGCGCGGTCAGATGCCAGCTCTGGAGCGTCGACTCCAACAGGCATTGACCGCCTCTCTTGTTACGCCGAAGTGCACAGGCTTCGGCTTTCGTTAGCCAAAACTAAAGTGGTGCATTTCTGCCGCCATCCACGGTTCCACTTGACCGAGACTTGTTTCTAAATGGAGTACGCCCTGAAGTGGTGGACTCGCACCGTTTCCTTGGTTTTGTATTTGACTGACACCACCTGGGAGGCTCATATTCGCAGCCTTATGGTCTCTTACACCCGCCCCATAGATATTCTTCGCTCCGTGACGTTCAGCGCTGATAGAGCTACTGCCTTACTTTTTTTATCGATCCTTTGTTCTTTCGAAGCATGACTATGGATGCGAGTTTTATGCATCCGCAGCTGAGCCTGTGCTGCGGAAGGTGGGCTCGATCCACCACACCGGCCTTCGCCTGGCACCCTGTGCCTTCCGCATTTCTCCCATTGAGAGCCTACTTGTCGATGCTGAGGAGATGCCACCCGCTCTGCGCCGTGCACAGTGCATTTCTCTCCTGTACGTACGAGCCCGGCACCTCCCTCAGTCTCTACCAGCTCTCACTGCATTCGTAGACCTTCGGCTTTAGGGCCCGGAAACTTTTGAGAGTTAGGTATAGCTCTCGGGCCGGTGCAGTTACGTGCCATTGCGCCGCAACTGTTCCCACGGACATACCCTACAATCCCGCGACGGCTTCACGTTGTTTTCTGTCGTCTCCGAATTGGACACACTCGCTGGACGCACCGCCATCTGATCGAGCGCTCGCCTGCGCCTTATTGTGACGACTGCGTTGTCCCCCAGACTGATCCGCACATTCTCGTTGAATGTTCCAGTCTGGGTGATCTTCGCGCACGTTACCTGTCCTGGTACCGGGATTAGCGGGCTCGCTACCGCTTGTCTCATCTACTGGACGGGTTCGTTCACACTGACTTGTAGACTTTACGACTTTGGTGGGGAGGCTGGCCTCCTTCCCTTTATTTGACTTTTTTCTAGGTTGCATGTTCCTGCGCCGGGGGAAGGAGGGCCTTTCCCTGACGCCGGACCGCACCTCCTTGTTATTATTTGTTTAGCCTTTGTCCTTTTTAGCGTTGTTATTTCTTATTTACTTATTGTTATTTCTTTCTTAATATAGCCTAGTAGTAGGCTGTGTCGTGTATGGTGACTTATGCCCAAGCAGGCAGTCGCCAGATTGTCTCACCCCCCCCACCCTCCAAAAAACCCCTAAACCGCCCCTAATAACCGTCCTATCTTCAAAACCCTCTCTTACCTTCTTCTCAACCCACCAACTGGAGTACAACAAACCGCTAAATTATTTTATGAAACACCTTAAATAGAACACCAACTGTACTCAAATGCACACTCAATATAGGACTATACATATTTCCGATAAAACACAAACAACACACCGGGACTGACATAAAATTAAACACACCTCAACACTGCTTCCACATATGAGCGATCCACACTTAGAAACAGTAAATCTCTCTGTATGACCTGGGTCCATAACTTGCCCCTCTTCCTACAGCAGTCTACAAAAGACATTGCACTCGCCCGTGCCAAGGATACACCCCCAGTATCCCAATCATAATCCCATACAGTCTTTAGCAAAAGTCCGTTTCATATTAAAGGACCCTGGATCTATCGGGAGGGGGGAAAGGAGGGATTGGCATCTCCCCACTTTCCACTTGTCACTCGCCTCTTCAGAATGCAATCTCCGTAGTACACGAAACCTCCCCCACCCATGCCATCCATGAACCCTGTCAAACCTCAAGGACATACTCCAAGGACTCCCTCCTCACCTGCCACCAGGCCACCTTTACCCAGAAAATAGTCCACATGCACAATCGATTTCGAGATCCAGATCACCTCTTCAACTCCATTCCATCGCATATTAACCCGGAAGAAACATCCCACGTCTTGCGGGTCGCTCCGACAAAGCTCCGGTGCGGTCATCGTCTTAAACTAAGCACGTGCCAATGCCGCACCAACGTAACCCATACAGAGATCTGCCCCTGTTGACACCCTCAGAAACAAGTGTTGGACTCTAGGCCAACCCCATCTAGAGTCGGGGTTCCTCGTGGCTGCTTGGGGAGAGGGGACCTTAACCTGGGGGCAACATAAGTAACGTCATCCAAGCCCAGGATACCAAGACTAATCGTGCCCTCTATTGGTTGAGCGGGTGGTAGTTCAGAAAGTTGTGCGGCCTCGCCCCACAAGCCCTTGAACGGTGTACTCGATCCTACCTTCATCGCAACCTCTTTTTGACCCAGATGCTCTCGTTGGTTTTTGCTTGTATTAAATAAGAATCTACGTTTTCTATTTGACAACCGGGGGAGGAGGGGCACGAATACTAACGTCCTTATGGGAGTGCCGTAGAAGGGAACTAAGCCCGGGTAAGGGCCGCTCGCCTGGGAAGACGCACTCCCGAAGGATTTTGGCCTACGAACGCGGGGGAAGCGCTGATCCTCGATGACCCAACCCTGATGGGTGCCGTTGATAAAGATGGAAACCCGGTTGTTTATTGAAAGTTGAAACCAACGAGGGCATCTCTCGCGGAAAATAGGTAAATAGTGGAAGAAGCGAGAATGTGAGAAAATAAATTGCCGCAGATCCATTTGCGGGCGTTGGGCCGCAATCGCGCTCAATCTGCCAGATGTCAGCTGCAGCCTGGTCTTCAATGCTCTTTCCCTCTGCTACACACTGGGGCCCGGGGGCGCGTCATTCCTCCCAAAGTTTACCGTGTAACAGGGGGGAGAGGTAACCCTGCCAAAACATCCCCTTCCTTCCAGTGCCAGAGGCCCGGTTGGGGATGCTGGGGCCCCACAAGTTAGGTCCAGGGTGATGTAATATTGGCTCAATTCCTTCTGATCAGAGAGTCGTTCATTGGCATCACCTATAGAACCGCTACCCAACCTCACTTGGCCATATTTTCGAAAGGTTTGTTGTCCATTCAAAGCTTCCTCCCGGAGTCATGGGGCCCCTTTCACCTCAATAACCCCCAACCCTGAACATTCACAAACAAGCTTAGTTGTCTCTTCCCTTCATAGTTTCATCCCGGAGTCATGGGGCCCCCTCAAGCCTCCTTCACCTCACAAACCCCCGCCCCTCCCGACCCTGAGCATCACAAACAGGGCTTAGTGTTTTCTTCCCTTTAAAGTTTCCTCCCGGAAGTCATAGGGGCCCAGCACGCCTCATTTACCTCACCCTCCCTCACCGATTCTTACCATTTAATAGTGGCCTGGTGGTCCTTTTTGAGCCTTCTGGTCGTTGTAGTTAGTGCCTTAGCCAGTTGCCCACACTGAGATATCAAACGTTGCCATTGATACTAAAAGGTTCGAGGCTGACTTCAAACGTTCGGTCCCCACTGCAGGAAGATCTCCCGCTCTATATCTTCCACACCTTTTCCCCTCTTTTCCCTTCACTTAACATTATCTCACAAATGTTTGGGGCGGAAATACCCTTGTTAGTTTAGGCTTAAAAACCCTTCCAAAACGGCGTAAAACCCCTACAAAACATCACTTGTTCTCATTCTTCCTGTATCCATCTTTATCCACTCTCCGTTTGCCCTAAGCTCATCTAACCTTAAAGGACGACTTGAACCCTAATAGTGCCCACCCCCATGGTGGCGCGAAGGATTTGTCGTGGGAGGTGCTACCAAGCCCCCTTCCCTATCTCCACCTTAGTCACTTCTATTTCACGTTCTGGTGAGGACTAGTTGAGTCTAAAGACCAGCTCGGAACGAAGCCAGAGGAAGCATCTACACCTAACATCTGAGGCATTATTTCCCCTCCCAACCCCAATGCCTACACAAGGATCAGCCGCTGTCTTCCACACATTCTCCTTAAAAAAAAATTATCTATAATGTCTCGTTAGTTTTCGCTTTTAATTTCATGAGAAATGGCAGCTAAAGTCGATCGTCTTAGCCCTTTTGGCCTCTATCGAAAATCTGTGCCCAAAGGGGCATTAGCGGGTTGCCCGCTTACCTCCGTCGCATCAATGTCTCTCTCTCTCTTATGGCAGGCGCAGGTGACAAAGCTCAAGGCGAAGCTAGAGGCAGCGAGAGCGACCAGGGAGCAATATCAGAAACAGGGTCCTCAAGCTCACCCTAGAGACCATGAAGAAGATGAGCAGGAAGTTATACTGACTCGGACCAATCAAAGAGGTAACTTCTTGTTTTGATTTATGAATCGCCTCTTATCCCGACTGGAGTTTTGCTTCATAAGATATAAAGGGGAGATGTTTCGTAGCGTTGATCGCATCGACCCTTTTGTGGGAAAGCGAGTGATGATGCTGACGAGTCGTATTCTTTCTAAATCCTGCAATGAGATATGAATTGCTTGTTTAATGAGTTAGTCTAGTTTTGGTATTTTATTTTATTATTATTTATCTTCATGGGGCCCCGACATCTTTTCTTATAATTACATTTATCTATTTATTTATATATATATATATATATATATATATATATATATATATATATATATATATATTTATAGTAATTGTTTTTATAATATAATTATATTAAATTATTTATGTTGTTTAATAAAAGGGAGGCTCATATGTTGTTTCTGAAAGGGAAAGAGTTATGATGAGAAAAACGTTAATTTTTCATATCAACACTGCTTGTTGAAGGGGGACAATTTCAGGGGGTGTTGAGTATCCTAGCCTATTCGGGATATGTACCTGTCACACATCTTCACCATCCCTTACTTCATTCCTTTCTTTTTGAGTCTTCAACTTCTGGCTGTGATTCAGTCTCTGGTTTAGCTTTTAAATGTAAATTTAATCATGTCAGACAGAATACAAAACCGTGTGTATGCATTGCATCAATGCAGATGTTGCTGTGTGTGATTTTGTGCAGTGATGGGTTTGTGTTAATGTGAGTCGAGGGAAGATCAGGATAGGATGAGATCGTTGAAGTGGGTGTGTTTACTGTGATTCTAGTTCGTAAGGGTTGGGGAAATGTTAGTTAATAATTGGGTATAGTAAGTGTTGGGGGGGTAATTTCGTTTTGCCCTATAAAGGGGATGAATAGGGAGGTTATGTAGTTGTTGCGAGGGGTAGAGTATGGTAGAAAACTGGGCACCTATCGTGTCTAGGTGGTCCTTGATGGCGAGAATTCTGGTGTAAGCGGGAAGTTGGTGTATAGGTTGAATGTTGCTACCAAAAGAATTGAGTTGGAGATAGAGTACAAAGTGGATGGATTAAAATAAGACTAAGAAAGTGTTTGCCTTTAATGTGCGGACTGTTACTCTTGGTGAATGGCTGAGTGAATAGGCTCGCTGCTTGAAGTGATTGAGTGCATTCGTTAAGGAATGATTCCAGGAGTAATGTCTAAGGATCAAATGTGAATGGGAGTACACTTTATGGATGCGGGAGTATTGTGTACTTGATGCTTGAGTAAAGTGGGGATATTTACGAGGGGGAGAAGAAGAATTCCGGTCATTCCTCCTTTTGTATCAGAGCGTAAATCTGATAGCGGAGAGAGACTCCGCTATCATATGTGTTTGTTTGCATATCGCTCTTTCCCATAAGGGATAGGTTTGGCTGTTAACCCGTTGGTTGTTTCTCAGTCCTTTGTCTGCTCAGGTACGTAAGAGTTATCTCTGAAAAGGGTGTTGCAATCCAAAGTCACATGCTCCGTTGAGCATGTGTCAATCCATGCTCAGCAGCTACACTGCCAACCAGGTCCTAGGCGCCTTGTTATCTCACTGGTTATTATTAACCCTTTGGAAGGGATGCTAGTAAGTCACAGGACTCTACCAATGATCATATTCATAAGGTTATTATTTAAGTACCGGTCTCCAACTTATTGTCTCAGGCTATTTCACTCGTTAGTCACAGTCATTTAGTTACCTGCTATGAAGCGCCTCTTTTAAATAGAAATTTATTCATTACGAAGCTCCTATCTGGGGATTGCCCTCATTCAAGCTTCGCCCATTGTTGCTCTGTCTAATTATGTCCTTGTACTAGGGACAAACTTGACCACTTTTCGTGGGGAAATGGAGGGGTGGGGTCATAGACTATCTAATCTCATGTTTAGTTTTTTTTATCTAACCCTCTATTGTCTTGCTTTTAATTCTAGGTTTTACGCGGCCGGTGTCTTCGGTGGAAGATTCTACGACTGGGAGGAAGAAGAGGAAGAACAAAGTGGCAGTGTTTGATGCCGACGGGAAGAGGAGTTCGTACTTCGCTGATGACTTTAAGGTTGATCTTCAGACCATGGTGAGGAAACGGCGATGAATATCGGATCCGGAATGGGACTAGATCGATGTGAGGGACCATTGTTGCGTCGCGCGACGGAGTGTAGCCGTTCTTTTTTATTTTCTTTTAATCTTAATATCCTCTCGTGGTGAGAACAAACGAGGGCATAGCCACTTTTATTCTTGAAGGTCATAAGTATTTTTGAATTGGTGGTTTGATGTGGATAACGGCGTGCCTTCGAGTATTGTCAACGAGTAGGACCTCAGCTTCAAGAGGAGGATATCGCTGAGATGACATCTTGACGATGCACCGCTCACGCCCCTGTCACTGAAAGTTGATCCTCTGTGCAGGCCCCGTAAGGGGCGCGGCGATTTGCCATCCTGGCCGCCGTGCTGACGGGATCCAGGGCTCCATCCGGCCCCAGCTTAGCCTCTCTTCCTTCCTTCAGATAGCCCGATTTCTCCCCTACCTCGTCGCTTTTCATACAACCTCTCCTACAACTTTCTCTGGTCAGCCTCTAATTTCACAGGGTAGAATGCTGACCTTCTTCTCAAGCCAACCACCCCGGATGGGGGCTGAGGGGGGAGGGGACATTGTTCCCTAACCCCTCAGCTCCGGTCCGGGATGGGGTTTTTTTAACAACCTGCTTCATCCCCACCCATACCTTCCTCACATCCCTTTTCCTCTCCTCTTCACATTCTATCTGTTTTACGCCGTGTCTAAGGTGGAGCCGCCATGCCGAAGGACTGCCAAGCCACCAGGCGGGAGGGGTGGTCCCAAATGGCGGCGCCTGGCTCTGCCGGGCCTGTAAGCACCTCTTGCAGTGCGGGCTACTGCAAGAGGTGGTGAGCGATTGCGTCCCGTAAAACAAAGAGGGTCACCATGCCCAATGATGAAAAAAAAAACAATCTTCCCTTAATTCCCCCTAAAACAACGGAGCCGCCCTCGTGCAGCTCCACAGAAAAGATGGAGGTCCCCCCCCCCTGTGCTTGCGCAGGGGACCCTCCATACCTCTTTAACCGGAGAGGAGGCTTACTCCTCTCCTACGCCTACGGGTGTAGGGGACTCCCCCTCACCCCCTTCTCTGGAGGTGCTTTCGGGCACCTCCCTATCTCCAGCGGCAGTCCCTCCTTTGCTTTCTAAGGGGACTGCCAAGAAAGCCAGCAGGCAGCCCATTGCCGACCGCCCCTCGTACAAGCGGCTCGGTAGGGCAAACCTCCTTAGGGGAGAGAGGGAAGCCAGGCCCCTTCGGTCGCTTCCCTCAAAAGACCTGCTGGCAAAAATATTAAACCTTGCCGGGGTCAAGGCCTGTGCCTCCCCACTAAAGACTTATGACGCTGCCAAGGGGACCTGCGATGTCCTGGGAGGGGATGGCCAACTGGAGGCCCCTCCTGTGATAGACATGGTCCTTGAGGAAACCCAGCCTCAGAAGGTAGGGCCTTCCATGGGGGGGAATCCTGGCTCGGCGCCAAGCACCGAACCCGAATCCGCCCCTATGCAAGGTCCTCATCAAACGGCTGTAGATTCTCAGGCAGTACAAGGAGGGGAGGGATCTCCTCCGGATGATGCCCCTGCGACCACCAGGACCTTCTCCATTTCGGAGAAGGACCTGGCTGAGGCCGGTCCATCTGGCCTGGGGGCTTCTACCGGCGGGGGTGAGAAGCGGGTTCATTCCCCGCCCTCCTCTCCAAAAAAGAAAAGGACCAAAAAGACGAAGAAGACTCGGGGCTCCTCTCAATCCGCGGGGGCTACGGGGACGGATGGGTCTGCTGCCACTTTGGCAAGCGACCAAGCCAAGATCGGCACATCCGGGCCCTCTGCTTCCCCGGGTACGGAGCTCCTGACGATGACAAAGACCAAAAGTGCACAGGGCGGAGCCTCGATGACATCGGGGCGCCTGATTCAGAGGTTACCTGGCGTTTTCGAGCCCGCTGGCTTCAAACGCTTCCTCGTTATTCGCTCCACTGATGGCAGCATGTTGTCCAAGGGCAACATGATCCATCAGAGGAGAGGATTAGCTAGTGCAATTGGTAGAGAGCCGAAGGTAACCCGTTTCTCGGACGGGAGCCTTCTGGCGAATGCGGCGAATCCCGCCGAGGCGGCCAAGATAAGTGCTCTTCGGACACTTCATGGCACCCCGGTGAGTGTGACGCCGCACTCTACCATGAACTTTGTAAAAGGAGTAGTTTATGCGAGGGAACTCGTTGACTACTCCATAGAAGACATCACCCTAGAGCTGGCCGACCATGGGGCGGTCAAGGTCGAACGTGTGATGAGAAAACAGGGAGGGGCCTCGAGACCCCCCCCTACACTCTTCGTCACGTTCGACTGTGACAAGCTCCCTGAGTCGGTGCGTGCCGGTTGGTACCGCTACCGCGTGAAGGCATTCGTGCCACTGTCACCGCTTCGGCCACACGAATCGATCATGTAGACGTGCAAAATCGGGGTCACCCGAAGTCTGTGTAAATTGCTCCAAGGTCGCACACGATAAGTCCAAATCGTGTGTAGCCAAGTGTGTCAATTGCGGAGAGCCGCACCCTGCTTCTTCGAAGCAATGTGGTGCATATCTCCTTGAGAAAGAAATCCTGGCCGTTCAGGCCCAGGATCGACTGTCATTCCGCGAGGCTAAGGACTTGGTCCTGGCGCGCCCGGCTCTGCCTGGGACGTCATATGCCTCAATAGTTAGAAAAGCACCCTCTGCTCCTGGCCCATCCAGGCCAACGAGCACGGTTGTTTCCGCGCCCATTCGGAGCCCTTCTGCGGGCTCTACTACACCCGGGCGCTCCCCTGGTAGAGCTGGCGGCAAAAAGGGTTCACACCCAGCCCCGGCTAAAACCAGGGCTCCCCTCTCTTCCCCCAGCGTGACCGTTTCCCGTAAGGCGAAACGGCCACGCGCCTCCACAGAGTCGTTAGACTCACAGGAGGCAACACCCCTGAAGATGGTCGCTAGGCCATCTTCCGGGGTTCCTAAAGCTGTTCCCCGAAAGGAGGACAGCAACAAAGGAGCTTCGGCTCCTTCGCCCACGCCCCGAGGTGGAGCGAGTGGCTCGGAGACGGTGGTTCCTCGAAAAGAGGGCCCCCCGCCTCCCAAGCCGCAACGCCCGCCTAAGATTTCGAGGCGGAGGGAGGAAAAGACTCGCATGGCGAGCCCAACCTCCCCCAATAAGTCCTCGAAGGCGACAGCGCCTTCAGCGCTTTGTCCGGCCAACAGCGCCCGGGGTTCTGCCCCCGGGAAGCGTACGGCCATTCCCGTGAGGGTCTTCAATTCGAGGAGGGCCCCCGCGTCTCCTCCGAGCTAGGCCTGGAGGGCATATTCCTTCAATGGAATTCCCGTGGACTCCGGGCCAACTGGGAGGAGCTGCGGAGGCTCGTCTCGTCCCGTTCCCCGTTAGCTATTTTTTTGCAGGAGACCATGCTAGGCGCGTGCCCGCTGCCTGCCTTCCCGGGGTATAAGGGTCTTGCGACCCCACCACCGCGGGATGGCCGGGCTGGGGGATGCGCGGTTTACACCCGGCATGATGTCTCCGTTCTTCCTTTCTCTTTAGATACCTCCTTTCAGGCAGTGGCTGTGCAGCTGCACCTGGATAGGAGGTATACTATCATTTCTGCGTACATTCCACCTTCAGCTGACTTCGACGCGGGGGACTTCCGCCGCGTCGTGGCACGGTTGCCGAGGCCCTATCTCTTGCTTGGAGATCTGAACGGCAGGCATCCTCTCTGGGGAGATTACTCCATAAATCCCAGGGGACAAGTCCTTGCCGATCTGATCGAAGAGCTTGAGATGGGTGTCCTAAACGTGGATGAGTTTACGCATCACTGTCCGAGAACCGCTTCATTTTCTTGCCTTGACCTATCTTTGTTCTCTTCGGATGCACAGCCTGATTTTGATTGGGGGGTGGTCGATGACCTCCATGGTAGTGATCACTTTCCCATTCAAATATCATTTTCAGGGCAACTGCCGCCTGAGAGACCACCTCGGTGGTGCTTGGCGCGGGCGCGGTGGCCTGCATTTCAGGAAATGACTGAATTCTCTATCTCAGTCGAGGAGTTTAGGTCGGTAGATGAGGCCGTTGAGTTCTTCTCCGGCAACCTCATCGCCGTGGGCCTGACTACTATTCCTAGGACGTCTGGCCGTTTTGCACACCGACCACTCCCATGGTGGTCGGCCGAGTGTGAGACGGCCCTCAAACAGAAGCGTTTTCCTACATGCGCTATAAGCGCCGCCCGAACGATTTCACTGTCGCTGAATTTCGTCGGGCTAGGGCTAGGTTCCGGTATGTTTCGAAGCACGCCCGCCGCTCTTCTTGGCGGGCATACGTGTCTTCACTTAACGGGAAGACCCCTTTAGCTGAGGTGTGGAAGCGAGTCAAAAGGATTCGGGGCAAGTTCTCGCAGGACCCCCCTCCTGTTCTCCAGGAGAATGGGACCGCAATCTCGGACCCCGCGTCCGTGGCGGAATCCTTAGCGACCGCTTTTTCCGCATTCTCTAGCCGTGATGCTGCTCCGCCAGTATTCAATGCACGTCGTGATGTCGCGGAAGGCCACCGGCTGGACTTTACATCCAGAGGCGGAGAACCCTTCAACGACAAGTTTACTGTGAGTGAGTTGCGTTCCGCTCTCGCTTCGTGCGCGGACACCGCCCATGGTCCGGACGATGTCCCGTACGCCATGCTTCGACACCTGGGTGAGCGAGGCATGGCTTTTCTGTTAGATTTGTTCAACAGGATCTGGGTGGAGGGTCTTCTCCCAGACTCCTGGCGAATCGCTACTGTGCTCGCCTTTCGCAAGCCGGGGAGAGATCACTCTACTCCGACCGGTTTCCGTCCAATCTCTCTAACCTCTTGCGTGTGCAAGTTGATGGAGAAATTGGTAAATGTTAGATTAGCCTTTTTCCTGGACAGCGGAGGCCATCTGTCTTCTGCACAGTGCGGCTTCCGTAAGTTCCACACCACGTCGGATGCTCTGCTCCGACTGGAAAATGCCGTCTGCGAGGCTTTCCTTCGTAGACAGCACTACGCCACGGTGTTTTTTGATCTGGAGAAGGCCTATGATACCGCATGGCGATACGGTATCATGGAGACTCTCCACACGATGGGGGCGAGGGGACGCCTCCCAATGTTTATATCTGAATTTTTGCGAGATCGATTCCGCGTACGGGTGGGGGGAGCCCTCTCTGCCCCAAAGGAGCAGGGAAGTGTCCTCAGTGTCACGGCATCACCTCGGTTCTGCCGGAAGATGTTCTCGCTACGCTCTAGGTGGACGACCTTTCGATCTCTTTTGGCGCGGCCCAGATGCCAACTCTGGAGCGTCGACTCCAACAGGCATTGAACCGCGTCTCTCGCTATGCCGAAGCGCACAGGTTTCGGTTTTCTTTGGCTGAGACTAAGGTGGTGCACTTCTGCCGCCATCCACGGCTTCACCCCGACCCAGATTTGTTTCTTAATGGGGTGCGCCTGGATGTGGTTGAGTCGCACCGTTTCCTTGGTCTTGTATTCGACCGACGCCTCACCTGGGAGGCTCATATTCGCAGCCTTAGGGTCTCTTGTACCCGCGCCATGGACATTCTCCGTTCCGTGACGTTCAGCGCTTGGGGCGCTGATAGGGCTACCGCCTTACTTTTTTATCGATCCTTTGTTTCCTCGAAGCTCGACTACGATGCGAGTTTTATGCATCCGCAGCCGAGCGTTTATTGCGGAAGGTGGATTCAATCCACCACACCGGCCTTCGCCTTGCGACCGGTGCCTTCCGCACTTCCCCCATTGAGAGCCTGTTGGTCGATGCTGGGGAGATGCCACTCGCTCTGCGCCGCGTGCAGTGCATCACTCGCCTGTACGCGCGAGCCCGGCGCCTCCCTCAGTCGCCAACAGCTCTCACTGCATCCGCAGCTGATCTCGATGGTGCCTATGCTGCCGAGAGACGCCAGTCATACCCTAAGCCCTTTGGGTTTAGGGCCAGGAAACTCCTTCGAGAGGTAGATATAGCTCTCGGGCCGGTGGCGCCCCTGGTTCTGCCCAGGACGCCACCCTGGAGGGTACCACATTTGGCTATTTGTCGCCACGCCTCTGCTCCCAAAGCTTGTACTGCGCCGGGAGTATTGCGTTCGACCTTTTTGGAGCACACATCGTGTCACGCTGGTACCGTGCCAGTGTATACGGATGGCTCCAAGTCCCAAGAGGGGGTCGGCTTCCACGCCGTATCCCCTCTGTTTGAAGTCAGCGGGGCTCTACCAGGCGCTGCGTCTGTCTTCACGGCCGAGCTGGTGGCAATACACCACTCGGTACGGCAGATTACGCGACGTGCCCGGTTCGGAGACCGGATTGTGATCTATAGCGACTCACAAAGCGCCCTGAGTGCTCTCGGGGCATTGGAATCTCCGCATCCCCTGGTTCGCGATATCCGTGACGCCACGGTTTTGGCGAGCCGGGCAGATGTCGAGATTATCTTCTGCTGGGTTCCTGGACATGTAGGAATTGCGGCGAATGAGTGCCCTAAAGAGTCCGCGAGGACTCTGCGACCGGACCAGCGTTTCGCTCTTCCTCACACCGACTACATGGCAGGAATACGGGCAGCTCTTCGGACTGCTTGGCAAAGAAGATGGGAGACGATCGAAGGGAAATTAAAGTTGCGTGCCATTGCGCCGCGACTGTTCCCATGGACCTATCCCCCAATGCCGCGGCGGCTTCAGGTTGCTTTCTGTCGTCTCCGAATCGGACACACTCGTGTGACGCATCGCTATCTGATGGAGCGCTCGCCTGCGCCCTATTGCAACGACTGCGTCGTCCCCCAGACTGTTCGGCACATTCTTGTCGAATGTCCCAGTCTGGGTGATCTTCGCGCACGACACCTGTCCCGGTACCGGGATGGGCGGGGTCGCTACCGCCTGTCCCTTGTGCTCGGGACGAGTGCGTGTACTTTGACTGGTGGACTTATTGACTTTTTGGGGGAGGCCGGCCTTCTCCCTTTTATTTAACCCGATTTAATTGTTGTTGTTGTTTTTGTAATTGTTTTGTTATTGCTTTGTTATTTTTATTGTTATTTCTTTTTATTGTTTTCTGTTTAATTTTTTAAAGTAGCCTAAAACTAGGCTGTTTGTTTACGGCAACTTATGCCTTAGTCGGCAGTCGCCAGATAGCCCCTTAATTAAAAAAAAAAAAAATCCTCTGTGCAGGGGGTCGAGCGCCGCTGGCCCGGGTTGGCAGTCACACAGCCAAGGCGTTTGGTTGCTGCTGTATTTCAGCCATAGCCATTTTGCCCGCGGAGAGGGGGGTCGAATTGCAGCAGTATCGATAGTAGTATTACATAATCTGACACTTTGGTCCCTAGGTCAGGAGTAGCGGCAGAAATATCACATGATCTGACATTTTGGTCCTTTCCATTGACATTATTATTGTTTTCATACCCGGCCCTTTTCATTACTGCTGCGGCCGGCGACTTAGCCGAGTGCAAACACCCATCCTGTACGAAGTTAAGTTCAATTGGGTATGTTTAGTCGCCGGATGAGAAGCAGATTTGATTCGATTCGACATTACGCAGCGAATTGTGGTTCGAATCCCTTGTAAGGTTTTCAGAAATAGACACCTTCGAGGATGAGGGGAAGCGATGAGAGGAGACTACCTCATTTCCCTCTGCATGCCCTCCAATCGCATACCCACCGTGCCGTAATTCCCGGAGGGGAAACTGCGGCTATTCTTCCACATATTCAAGCTTCATGTTCTCTTTGTTTACAGATCTCTCCCCACAAACATTTTTCCCTTGTTGGTTTTCGCTTTAAATATAGAAAAAAAGGAGTTTTATTCCTCTCGCTTCGCATTTAGTCGGTTATTCCGTGGATGTGGACTAAGCGCTTACCTTTTCAGTTCGAGCGAGAGAAGACAACGAGCGCGGCGGAACAAATCGCCGATCTTCACAACCTGGTCTGCGCCGGGAGCGAGAAGGCATCGGATGACTTCGATGTGGACGACATGTTCATCGCGAAGGTGGCGCCCAAGGAGAGCACCCACCGAGAGAAGGAGAGAGACAGACTCAAGGCCATTTGGGTAAGGCGTTTAAGGGTTTGATTATTGCATTGAATCTCCTGCCGATGCAGCGGTGGTAGTGATAGGAGACTCCCGGCCCTCTCGTGATTCGAGACCACCATTGCCATGTAGCACGTTTTTGTATGAAATGGTATTCCTAAAATGGGGGGGTGGGACACTGGAACACTACATTTTTTGTGCATACACTTCCTCTCCCTTCTCATTCTGCCACCCGCAGGTGGGTACCCTGTGTAACCTATTACACCTGGTATTCTAAGGAGCTGCACGTCCTCCAGGCCTGAGTGTAAATTAGGAAAGCCCTGTCACTGGGTTGATGTGGGCTTGGGGAGTTGTCGGTTCATTTCCTCCTCAGCGCTCCTTTTTATTATTATATTTCTCTTACTCTACGACTATACCTTAACCCTTTTGTCCACCTCACTTGGTACCAGGAGGAACTGTTTTTACCCGCACCGATTTCAAATTACGGAGGCCCCGCCACTCGGTTTAATTGAACTCTGACTGGGCCTGGCGAAGTTGTTGGTGTGCTTTCCCCTCTCTCCCTCCCAGCATTCCTTTTTTTTCTATGACATTTCCTCAACCCTCTTTCTATGCTTAAAGACCTGACCACCTACCTCATGCTGTGTCAGAAGAGGCTTTGGAACCTTTATAAACAACGCTCGCAGGTCGCAACAGACCAGACGTGGGGCGCGAATATTCGTTTTGCCCCAATAAACACTCGCTTGCGTGTAATGGACTGACCACCTCACCGTGGCTATTTTCGGGTGCATAAAGCTGTACTGCCTTGACTAACTAAAAGTCTTGGTCCTCCTGTCGAGGATTATTATGGCCTACTAAGGTTAGTCGCTCTGCCCCTGGCTGCATAGTTGGGAGCTGCGACCTTTGTGGAACAACCGGCCGCTGGGTAACTTCTGGTAGATGGTCGTCGTTGTCTTATCGTTCGAACACTATCGTTAACACACGCCGGGTGGACCCCTAAAAAGTTCGAACCTCGAGAGGGGAGCTGCTGTACGCTGAATATAGCCCCCCCTCCCTTTTTCAGTGGTCACGTAAGAAACTTTCGTGTGTTGGCAGGGTTTTAAATGTTTATTCATCAACATTTCGGACTACCCCCCCCCCCCCCCACACACACACACACTATAAAGCCTCGCCAGACCTTGGTGTTCAGGCGGACGAGGAGTCTAACGACAGCACCACTAACATGTGGAGAGGCTCTCCTTCTACCTTCTGAATGCGGCAAAGGGATTTTTTGCTTTTGCCGTCTTCGGAACAGCCCCCAGGCAGCTCCACCTTTGTGAAGGAGGTCCCCACTCCATGTGATTTATCAAGGGCCCGTCCAGGACTCTTCTAGCGAATTGGGCTTCCTCCTTTTGTCAAGTTGTGCTTCTGGGTGACTCTCCACTTGCGGTGGGTCCCCCTTTGCATCCGCAGGTCTCCGCAAAGAGCACGGCAAGACAGGTGACCCACCACCTCCTCCTTGGAGGGGGTATAAAGCGGCATCGTCCCCTGGGCCTTCCAGAGGCACCTCATAGACCCGAATTTTGTTGCATTGATGGAGCCGGTATGCAGGCCCCAATGTCGTTAGTGACTGGGCTTAGCCCCTATGACTCCCCGCTTGGGATATCCGGCTCATTGGGGAGGAGAAGGGCCAGTTGGAGGCCCGTCCTGACGGTGAAATGATCGCAGAAGTGCACCCGTGAAATCGGTCTCGCTACCAGACACCGCACTTGAGTCCGCCCCTGTGCAAACCTATCTGGCGGCACGGTCCACCGAGACTTACAAGGAGAGGAGGGTCCTCCTTCCCCGCCTGGTGCCGCTTTGACGCCAAGCTCTTCTCCATTTCGGAGAAATATCTGTTCGAGGCTGATGTATTCGACTTGGGGGCCCTTTCCTGGGAAGGCGAGAACCGGGCTCACTTCCCACTCTTCTCTGCAAAGTAGAAATAAAGCAAGATGAAGAAATAGAGGGTACATCGGGTTCCTCTCCCTCCGTCGTGGCTGCGTAGACGGACGGTTATGCTGCTGTTTCGGCAAGCGACCAGGCCAAAACCAAAGTCGCAAGGGCGGTGAGCAGAGCCTCGATTACGTCGTGGCCCCTCATTCAGAGATTACCTGGCGTATTTGACCTCGTAAGGGGCACGGCGATTTATTTTCCTGGCCGCCGTACTGAGGGGCCTTGGCGCCCCATCCGGCACCAGCTTAGCCTCTTCTCCTTTCTGACAGCCTGTCTGCTTACCCTACCTCTTCATTCTCCCTACAACCTATCCCACAACTTTCTCTTAGCCAACCATCCCGGATCGGGGCTGAGGGGGGGGGAACGCCCACTCACACTTGGGCTACGGTTTGGGGTGGTGTTTTTTTTAAAACCTGCTTCACCCTCACCTTCACCTTCCTCATATACCCTCTCTCTCTCTCTCGACTTTCTAGATCTATAAATTTTATGCCCAGTCCAAGGTAGAGCCGCAATTTCGAAGGGCTGCCTGACCACTGGGTGGAAAAGTATGGTCCTAAATGGCGGCAGCTGGATTCGCCAGCCCTGTGTTCACTCCTCGCAGAGCGGGCTACTTCGTGGGGGTGATGAGCGTTTGCGTCCCGTGCTACTAATAGTGTCACCATGTCTGATGATGAAATCTACATTAGATCCACAGTCGAAAAGGAGCATCCCCCCTAGTGTACTTTCTCAAGGGACACTGAACTTCTTTTAGCAGAGAAGAGGCTTACTCCTCTACCATACCTACGGGTGCCGAGGACTCCCCTTCACCCCATTCCTTGGAGTCGCCCTTGGGTGACTCCCTCTTACTAGCGGCAGTCCCCCTTTATTTTCCAGAGGACTCTCAAGAAAGCACGCGGACCGCTGGCTCGATAGGGCGTGGGTTGAAATGGCCCGTCGGCCCATGCCTCTAAACTCTTGCTGGCGTGCATAGCAAGTTTACAGGGGGTCACTGTATGTGCCCCACTCTCCTTCCC
This sequence comes from Ceratothoa steindachneri, assembly GCA_963969495.1. Lineage (NCBI taxonomy): Eukaryota > Metazoa > Arthropoda > Malacostraca > Isopoda > Cymothoidae > Ceratothoa > Ceratothoa steindachneri. The sequence goes on along the minus strand of OZ018322.1, from coordinate 127,839,361 downwards.
GACGGATGCTGGCTCGCTTGCCCAAGAAGATGAGAGAGGGGGTCGGTTTCCATGCCGTATCCCCTCTGTTTGAAGTCAGCGGGGCTCTACCTGGCGGTGGGTCTGTCTTCACGGCTGAGTTGGTGGCAATACACCAGTTGGTACGGGAGATTACGCGACGTGCCCGGTTCGGAGAACGGATTGTGATCTATAGCGACTCACAAAGCGCCCTGAGTGCTCTCGGGGCATTGGAATCTCCGCACCCTCTGGTTCTAGTGAGCCGGGCGGATGTCGAGATTATCTTCTGCTGGGTTCTTGGACATGTAGGAATTGCGGGGAACGAGGGCGCCAAAGAGTCCGCGAGGACCGGTCGACCAGACCAGCGTTTCGCTCTTCCACACACATACTACATGGCAGGAATACGGGGAGCTCTTCGCTGCTTGGCAAAGAAGATGGGAGAGTGTCGAGGGAAACCTAAAGTCGTGTGCCATTACGCCGCGACTGTTCCCATGGACCTATCCCCCAATGCTGCGACGGCAGGGTGGGGTCGATACCGCTTGTCCCTTGTACTCGGGACGAGTGCGTGCTCTTTTAATGGTGGACTGGTTTACTTTTGGGGGGAGGCCGGCCTTCTCCCTTTTATTTAACTAGGTTTTGTTGTTATTGTTGTTGTTGTTTTATTATTGTTTTTTGTTTTTTATTATTGTTGTTGTTTTTTTAGGTCGCACGCTCCTGCGCCGGGGGGAGGGGGACCTCCCCCCGACGCCGGAGATTGCTTCCTAATTGTTACGATCTTCCCTTTTTATCGCTGTTGTGTTTTCGTGTTCTTATTTTAAATTATTTAGTGCTAGGCTGTCCTGATTCCAGCGACTTATGCCCAAGTGGGCAGTCGCCAGATGGGCTCTTTAAAAAAAAAAAAATATAAAAAAAAATGCCGCGACGGCTTCAGGTCGCTTTCTGTCGTCTCCGAATCGAGCACACTCGTGTGACGCATCGCCATTTGATGGAGCGCTCGCCAGCGCCCTATTGTGACGACTGCGTCGTCCCCCAGACTGTTCGGCACATTCTTGTCGAATGTCCCAGTCTGGGTCATCTTCGCACACGTTACCTGTCCCCGTACCGGGATGGGCGGGTCGCTACCGCCTGTCCCTTGTACTCAGGACGAGTGCGTGCACATTGACTGTTGGACTTGTAGAGTTTTGGAGGGAGGCCGGTCTTCTCTCTTTTATTTAACTTGGTTTTTTTTGTCTTCTTTATAGGTCGCACGTTCCTGCGCCTGGGGGACCTCCCCCCCGGCGCAGGAGCTTGCTTCCTGCTCGTTGCCTCTTCCTTTTTTTTATTTTTAGTGGATTCTTTTGTTTGTTTTTTAATCTTATGTTAAAGTAGCCTAGTAGTAAGCAGTTTTTAATACGGCGACTAATGCCCAAGTAGGCAGTCACCAGATGAGCTCTTAAAATTTAAAAAAAACCAAGAAGATGAGACAAAAGGTTCCTCGAATGGGATTCCTGATGTCTTGGGGGGGAATAGCCACATGGAGGCCTCCCCTGAGATGGACATAATACCCGAGGTGACCCAGCCCCAGACGGTAGGATGTTGCTGAAGCCTGTCCATCCGGCCTAAGGGTTCCTTCCCGCGGAGGAGAGAAAGAGGACTAAAAAGACTAAGGGCTCCCCTCCCTCCGCGGGAGCCACGGGGACGGATGGATCCGCTGCCGTTTCGGGTGGAGAGTTCCAGATAACGACCAAAAGTGCGCAGAGCGGAGCCTCAATTAGGTCGGGGCCACTCATTCAGAGGTTACCTTGCGTTATCGAGCACGCTGGCTTCAAACACTTTCTTGTAAATCACTCCACTGATGGTGGCATGTTGGGTAAGGGCAACATGTTCCATCAGAGGAGAGCTCTAGCTAGTTTGATTGGTAGAGAGCCGAAGGTGACCCGCTTATCGGACGGGAGCCTTTTGGCGAATCGGTCGAATCCCTCTTAGGCGGCTATGATTAGTGCCCTTCGGACACTTGATGGCACGCCGGTGAGTGTTTACACCGCACTCTACCATGAACTTTGTGAAAGGAGTAGTTTATGCTAGGGAACTCGTGGACTATTCCATAGAGGACATCACCTTAGAGCTGCCGACCATGGGTCGGTCATTGTGTGATGAGAAAACAGGAAGGGGCCTCGAGACCCACCCCTACAATCTTCGTCACGGTCGCCTGTGACAAGCTCCTCGAGTAAGTGCGTGCCGGTTGGTATCGCTACCACTTAAAGGCAATCGTGCCACTGCCGCGGAGGTGCTACGACTGCCACCGCTTCGGCCATACGAACGCTTCTGTAGACGTGCAAATTCTGGGTTACCCGAAACCGGGGTAAGTTGCTCCAAGGTCGTACAGGATAAGTCCAAATCGTTTGTGGCCAAGTGTGTCAATTGCAGAGAGCCGTATCCCGCTTCTTCGAAGCAATGTGGCGCGTATCTCCTTAGGAAGAAAATCCTAGCCCTTCAGACCAAGGATCGTCTCTCATTTCGCGATGCTAAGGACTTGATCTTGGCGCGTGCGGCGCTGCCTGGGACGTCTTATGGCTTAATGTTAAAAAGACACCCTCTGTTCCTAGCGACTCTAGACCTACGAGCAGTGTCGTTTCCTGCGCTCATTTGGAACCATTCTATGAGATCTACCCACCCCGGGCGCTCCCATGGTAAAGCTCGCGGCACAAACCAGCCCCCCTCCCTTACCCCATCGTGACTTTTCCCCTGAAGTTGGGCATGGGGCCATCTTCCGGGGTTTCTAAAGCTGCCCCACGAAAGGAGGACAGCACTAAAGGAGTTTCAGCTCCTACGCACACACCGAGTGTTAGGCTGGGTGACTCGAAGGCGGTAGATCCTCCAAAGGAAGGACCCCTGCATCCGAAACCGCCCCGCCTGCCTAAGGTTTCGAGGCGGATGGAGCAAATGGCGAGCCCAACCTTCCCCGATAAATCCTCGAAGGCGACAGTGCCTTCAGCTCATTGTCCGGCCAACGGTGCCCGGAGTTCTCCCTCTGGGAAGCGTACGACCATTCCCGTGAGGGTCTTCTCTTCGAAGAGAACGATTTCACTGTCGCTGAATTTCGTCGGGCTAGGGCTAGGTTCCGGTATATTTCGAAGCACGCCCGCCGCTCTTCTTAGCGGGCATACGTGTCTTCACTTAACGGGAAGACCCCTTTAGCTGAGGTGTGGAAGCGAGTCAAAAGGATTCGGGGCAAGTTCTCGCAGGACCCCCCTCACGTTCTCCAGGAGAATGGGACCGCAATCTCGGACCCCGCGTCCGTGGCGGAATCCTTAGCGATGGCTTTTTCCGCATTCTCTAGCCGGGATGCTGTTCCGGCAGCATTCAATGCACGTCGTGATGTCGTGGAAGGCCGCCGGCTTGACTTTACCTCCAGATGCCTAGAACCCTTCAACGACAAGTTTACTGTGAGTGAGTTGCGCTCCGCTCTCGCTTCGTGCGCGGACACCGCCCATGGTCCGGACGATGTCCCGTACGCAATGCTTCGACACCTGGGTGAGCGAGGCATGGCCTTTCTCTTAGATTTGTTCAACAGAATCTGGGTGGAGGGTCTTCTCCAAGACTCCTGGCGAATCGCTACTGTGCTCGCCTTTCGCAAACCGGGGAGAGATCACTCTACTCCGACCGGTTTCCGCCCAATTTCTCTAACCTCTTGCGTGTGCAAGTTGATGGAGAAATTGGTAAATGTTAGATTAGCCTTTTTCCTGGACAGCGGAGGCCATCTGTCTTCTGCACAGTGCGGCTTCCGCAAGTTCCACTCCACGTCAGATGCTCTGCTCCGACTGGAAAATGCCGTCTGCAAGGCTTTCCTTCGTAGACAGCACTACGCCACGGTAGTTTTTGATCTGGAGAAGGCCTATGATACCGCATGGCGATACGGTATCATGGAGACGCTCCACACGATGGGGGCGAGGTGACGCCTCCTAATGTTTATATCTGAATTTTTGCGAGATCGTCGATTCCGCGTACGGGTGGGGGGAACCCTCTCCAGCCCAAAGGAGCAGGAAGAGGGTGTCCCGCAGGGAAGTGTCCTCAGTGTCACACTCCTTGCCCTGAGCATCAACGGCATCACCTCGGTGCTGCCGGAAGATGTTCTCGCTACGCTCTACGTGGACGACCTTTCGATCTCTTTTGGCGCGGCCCAGATGCCAACTCTGGAGCGTCGACTCCAACAGGCATTGAACCGCGTCTCTCGCTATGCCGAAGCGCACAGGTTTCGGTTTTCTTTGGCCGAGACTAAGATGGTGCACTTCTGCCGCCATCCACGGCTTCACCCCGATCCAGATTTGTTTCTTAATGGGGTGCGCCTGGATGTGGTTGAGTCGCACCGTTTCCTTGGTCTTGTATTCGACCGACGCCTCACCTGGGAGGCTCATATTCGCAGCCTTAGGGTCTCTTGTACCCGCGCCATGGACATTCTCCGTTCCGTGACGTTCAGCGCTTGGGGTGCTGATAGGGCTACTGCCCTACTTTTCTATCGATCCTTTGTTCGTTCGAAGCTCGACTACGGATGCGAGTTTTATGCATCCGCAGCCGAGCGTTTATTGCGGAAGGTGGATTCGATTCACCACTCCGGCCTTCGCCTTGCGACCGGTGCCTTACTCACCTTCCCCATTGAGAGCCTGCTGGTCGATGCTGGGGAGATGCCACTCGCTCTGCGCCGCGTGCAGTGCATCACTCGCCTGTACGCGCGAGCCCGGCGCCTCCCTCAGTGGCCAACAGCTTTCACTGCATCCGCAGCTGATCTCGACGGTGCCTATGCCGCTGAGAGACGCCAGTCATACTCTAAGCCCTTTGGGTTTAGGGCCAGGAAACTCCTTCGAGAGGTAGATATAGCTCTCGGGCCGGTGGCGCCCCTGGTTCTGCCCAGGACGCCACCCTGGAGGGTACCACATTTGGCTATTTGTCGCCACGCCTCTGCTCCCAACGCTTGTACGGCGCCGGGAGTATTGCGTTTGACCTTTTTGGAGCACCTCGTGTCACGCTGGAACCGTGCCAGTGTATACGGATGGCTCCAAGTCCTAAGAGGGGGTTGGCTTCCACGCTGTATCCCATCTGTTTGAAGTCAGTGGGGCTCTGCCAGGCGCTGCGTCTGTCTTCACGGCCGAGGTGGTGGCAATACACCACTCGGTACGGGAGATTACGCGACGTGCCCGGTTCGGAGACCGGATTGTGATCTATAACGACTCACAAAGCGCCCTGAATGCTCTCGGGGCATTGGAATCTCCGCATCCCCTGATTCGCGATATCCGTGACGCCACGGTTTTGGCGAGCCGGGCAGATGTCGAGATTATCTTCTGCTGGGTTCCTGGACATGTAGGAATTGCGGGGAATGAGGGCGCCAAAGAGTCGGCGAGGACTCTGGACCGGACCAGCGTTTCGCTCTTCCTCACACCGACTACATGGCAGGAATACGGGCAGCTCTTCGGACTGCTTGGCAAAGAAGATGGGAGGCGGTCGAAGGGAACTTAAAGGTGCGTGCCATTGCGCCGCGACTGTTCCCATGGACCTATCCCCCAATGCCGCGACGTCTTCAGGTCGCTTTCTGTCGTCTCCGAATCGGACACACTCGTGTGGCGCATCGCTATTTGATGGAGCGCTCGCCTGCGCCCTATTGCGACGACTGCGTCGTCCCCCAGACTGTTCGGCACATTCTTGTCGAATGTCCCAGTCTGGGTGATCTTCGCGCACGTTACCTGTCCCGGTACCGGGATGGGCGGGGTCGCTACCGCCTGTCCTTTGTACTCGGGACAAGTGTGTGCACATTGACTGGTGGACTTGTTGACTATTTGGGGGAGGCTGGCCTTCTCCCTTTCATTTAACTAGGTCTAGTTGTTTTTGTCATTGTTTTGTTATTGTTATTGTTATTTCTTTTTATTGTTGTTTCCTGTTCGAAATTTTTAAAGTAGCCTAGAACTAGGCTGTTTGTTTACAGCGACTTATGCCTAAGTGGGCAGTCGCCAGATAGCCCCTTAAAAAAAAAAATTCTCTTCGAAGAGGGCCACGGCATCTCCTCTGAACTAGGCCAGGAACGCATATTTCTTCAATGGAATTACCGCGGACTCCGGGCCAACTGGGAGGAGCTGCGAAGGCTCGTCTTCCCTTTTCCCTTTGCTATCTTTTTGCAGGAGACCATGCTGGGCGTGTGCCCCCTGCCCACTCCTTCCGGGATATAAGGGTTTTTTGACCCCACCACCACGGGATGGGTGTCTGGCAGGAGGATTCGCCATTTACACCCGGCATGATGTCTCTCTCCTTCATGCAGTAGCTGTTTAGCTGCACCTGGATCGGAGGTATACTGTTATTTCCGCGCACTTTCCAACGTCATCCGACTTCGACGCGGGGGACCTCCTCTGCGTTATGGCACGGTTGCCGAGGCCCTTTCTCTTGCTCGCGCACTTGAACGAAAGACACTCCCTCTGGGGAGACTACTTGATCAATCCCAGGGGTGGGGTCCTTTCTGACCTGATCGACGAGCTGGATATAGGTGTCCTAAATGTGGATGGGTTTACGCATCACTGCCCGAGAACCGCTTCATTTTCATGCCTCGATCTATCTTTGTGCTCTCCGGATGCACATACTGATTTGGGGGTGGGGAGGTAGTCGATGACCTCCATTGTAGTGATCACTTTCCCATTCAAATATAATTTTCTGGTTCGCTGCAGCCTAACAGCCCGCCCCGGTGGTGCTTGACGCGGGCGCACTGGTCTGCATTTCAGGAAATGACTAATTTCTCTCTCTCTCAGAGGAGTTTATGTCGCTAGGTGAGGCCGTTGAGTTCTTCTTTGGCAACCTGAAAGTGGTGGACTCGCACCCTTTCCTTGGTCTTGTATTTGACCGACGCCCACCAGGGAGGCTTATATTCGCAGCCTTAGGATTTCTTGTACCCGCGCCATGGATATTCCTCGCTCCATGGCCTTGTGCTGATAGGTCTACTGCCTTACTTTCATATCGATCCTTTGTTCGTTTGAAGCTCGACTACCTATTCGAGTTTTATGCATCCGCACGCGGCCGTGTATTGCAGAAGATGGACTCTATCCACCACACCCTCCTTCACCTTGCGACCAGTGCCTTCTGCACTTCCCCCATTAAGAGCCTATTTGTCGATGCTGGGGAGATGCAACTCGCTCTGCGCCGTGCATAGTGCATTATTCGCCTTTACGCGCGAGCACGGCGTCTCCCTCAGTCACCAAAGGCTCTCACTACATCTGCTGCTGATCTCAACGGTGCGTATGTCGCCGAGAGACTCCAGTTATATCCTAAGCGCTTTTGGATCAGGGCTTGAAAACTCCTTCGGTAGCTCGGTATAGTTTCGGGCCGGTAGCCCCTTGGTTCTGCCCAGGACGCCATCCCGGAGGGTACCACCTTTGACTATTTGTCGCCACCTATCTGCTCCCAAAGTTTCTACAGCACCGTTTGTGCTGCGTTCCCCCTTTTTGAGCACATTTCGTGTCACGCTGGAACCGTGCCAGTGTATACGGATGGCTCTAAGTCCCAAGAACGGGTCGGTTTCCACGCCGTATCCCCTCTATCTTGAAGTCAGAGGGGCTCTGCCAGGCGCTGCGTCTTTCTTCACGGCCGAACTGGTTGCACTGCACCGCTCGGTACGGGAGATAACGCGACTTGCCCGGTTCGGAGCCCTGATTGTGATTTTTAGCGACTTACAATGCGCCCTGGGTATTGAAATCTCTTCATCCACAGGTTCGCGATATCCGTGACCCCCCGTCCTTTTGGCTAGCCGTGCGGATGTCTAGATTATCTTATCCGGGGTTCCTGGACATATATGAATTGCGGGGAATGAGGGTGCCAAAGAGTCCGCGAGGACTGTGCAACAAGACCAACGTTTCCCTCTTCCTCACACCGATTACATGGCAGGAATACGGGTTGCCCTCCTAGCGGCTTGGTAAAAAAGATGGGGGACGATCGAGGGGCACTTAAAATTGCGTGCCATTGCACCACGACTGTTTCCATGGACCTACCCCGCAATGTCGCGACGGATTCAGGTTGCTTTCTGTCGTCTCCCATTTGATGGACCGCTCCCCTCCCTACACATTATGCCTGCGTTGTCCTCTAGACTGTTCCGCACATTCTTGTTCTGTTTCCCATTCTGGGTGATCTTCACGCATGTTACGTGGGGTCGCTACCGCTTGTCCCTTGTTCTCGGAACTGGTTCGTTCACACGAATTTCCGGATTTTACTACTTTTTGTATGAGGCTGGCTTCCCCCACTTTATTTAATACTTTTTTTTTCGGGCCTACCCCTGACGCCGGCGCGAGCTTATTTCTTATTGTCTTTTTGCTTTTGCTTTTTTTCTTGTTTGTTTAGCCTTTGTACTTTTATCGTAGATATTTACATATTATGTTTTTCTTTAATATAGCCTAGTAGTAGCCTCTTGTGTGAGTACGGCGACTTCTGCCCTAGTAGGCAGTCGCCAGATGATGTCCTAAACTTAAAAATTTTGCTGCCACGTATGGCAGCATGTTTGCCAAGAGCAACATGATCCATCAAAGGAGAGCTCTAGCTGGATTGACTGGGAGGGAGCCGAATGGGAGTCTTCTGGCGAATGCGGCGGACCCTTGTGAGGCCCCCATTATTAGTCCCCTTTGAACAATCGTTCACTGGCTGGAGATTGGGACGTCGCACTCTACCATGAATTTCGTGAAAGAAGTGGTTTATGAGCAGGAGCTCTTGGACGACTCTAAAAGACAACACCGAAGAGCTGGCTGACCAAGATCGAGCGTGTGAGAAAATATGGGAGGGAGCTCGAGACCCACCCCTACACTTTTCGCAATGTTCGATCGTGACAGGATCCCTGAGTCCGTGCGTGCCGTTTGGTATCGCTACCGCGTGAACGCATTCGTGCCACTGCTGGGGAGGTGCCACTACTGTTACCGCTTCGGCCTTTCGAATCGCTACTGTAAACGTGCAAGGTCTGGTTTCATCTGTCTGTGTAAGCGTCTCCAAGGCCGTACATGATCTTCTATCATGTAGGGCCAAGTGTGTCAATTGCGGAGAACCGCAACCTGCTTGCTCGAAGTAATGTGGTTCGGATGACCTGTAGAAATTCTGGCCGTTCAGGCTGCGGACAGTCTTCTTTCCCTAAGCTAAGGGCTTTGTCTCGTCGTGCCCAGCGTTACTTGGGACGTCTTAAACCGCAATGTTAAAGAAGGCACTCTATGCTCCTGGCCCTTCCAACCCTACGAGCCCGGTCGCTTCCCCGCCCATTTGGAAGCCGTCTTGCGCCCCTCCCCCAACCCTTTCCTGGTAGAGCTAGCGGCGCAAAGGGTTCAAAACCAGCCTCGGCTAAAACCAGTGCTCCCCCCCGCGTGACCGTTTCCCGTAAAGCAAAACGGTCGCGCTCCTCCACCGAATCGTTAGACTCACAGGAGGCAACACCTATGAAGATGGTCATAAGGCCGTCTTTCGCGGACTTAAACTGCCCGCGAAAGGTGGACAGCACCGAAGGAGCTTCGCCTCCTACGCCCACGCCCAGTGCTGGGCTGGGTTGCTCGGAGGCTGTAGATTCTCGAAGCCGCCCCAACCGCCTACGGTTTTGAGGCGGAGGGAGGAAATGCTTCGCATGGCGATCCCAACCTTGCCCGATAAGTCCTCCAAGGCGACAGCTAGTCCTGGAGGCATATTCCTTCAATAGAATTGCCGCGGACTCGAGGCTAACGGGGCGGGGCTGAGGAGGCTAGTCTCGTCCCGTTCCCTGTTATAAATGTTTTGCAGACCTTACTGGCGGCGTGCCAGGGTTGATATATCAAAAAAACCCGGGTTTTGGGGGACTTTTTCAAAGGAAATTTGAAAAGACCCAGGGTTTTTTTTTTTTTACAAAATTACTTTAATTCAAGAAATGAATGCTACTTATCATTATTTTATTCAAAATTCATATTTATGTTTATAATTTCAACAAATATGTATCAAATTAAGGTTATTTCTCTGATACTGACTCATAATAATTCATCTCCTACAGATTATGGCTATCAAGGGTACCCATAATTTTCGATCAGTGATCTGTTACTGTGATCTTAGTATAATATAATTATTAGACTAAGTAATTATTAATATTTTATATATAGAGATAGCTATTCTTTTTCTATTTTATTCTAATGCTTGTAGCATTTGTTTTTTGAAAACACCCGAGAATTGAAAAACCCCAGAATAAAGCCCGGGTTTTATTGGGCTTTTTCAAAATTTTGGGGTGGTTTTGCCAACCCTGGCGCGTGGCCCCTGCCCACACTCCATGGATAAAACGGTTTCGCGACCCCACCACCTCTTGATGGGGATCGAGCAGGAGGATGCGCCATATACACCCGGCATGATGTCTCCGTTCTTCTCTTTGCTTTAAATACCTCCTTTCAGCAGTAGCAGTGCATTTGCACCTGGATAATGTAGCGGGCCAAAAATCTAGACTAACCCCAATCGATCCAACCCGCTTCCTACACTAATCCAGACGTGAGAAATCGAAGGAGAATGAAACGGATTGTATGTACAGTCCTTTACTAACAAAAAAATACAATAATATTTACAAAAATATGGGTAAATATGCACACAATGAGCCTATTTATATATAAATAAAACAATCCTATCTTGGAACCCTATCAATCGAAAATATATATATTAATACTAAAGATACAGCAAATACAAAAAGAAGGGACAACAAAAGACAAGAGACAACAAAAAGACGAGTTATCTTACGTGGTACCACGGTTTACGATTTGCCGGCCCTCCGAGGAAAAATCTTGCCGGCAGTCACTCTTGTGACAAAAATTGGGTATGCGTGTCTTATGGGGCCTGGCGCCTCCGAGCTCAATTTTCGTCAAGATCCAGTCACTTCTTTAGGCTATTAAAGCCCTCCGCAATCAACTACTATTAGAAGACTTCTTAAATTTTATTTATATTTCTTCAAAAAAAATTTATTCCAGTCGCCGTTACAAAATGCAGGCAATGTTTATTTATTCCTTTACTTGAGTGCTGTCTCAGAAAAATCTTTAACATTTAGTAGTATAATTTAAAGAAAAAACATGAGATGTTAAATAACCTTTTTCATACAACATGAAATCAAATACATTTAGGTCGGTAGATGAAGCCTGTGAGTTCTTCAGTAACCTCATCGATGTTATCCTGGCCACTATTCCTAAAAGTTTGGTCGTTTTGCACGCCGGTCCCTTCCGTAGTGGTCAGCCGAGTGTGAGACAGACCTCAAATAGAAGCGTTATGCCTACATGCGCTCTAAGCGCCGCCCGAACGATTTCACTCTCGGTGAATTTCGTGAAGCTAGGGCTGGTTTCCAGTCTGTTTCGAAGCATGCCCAACGCTCTTCCTGGCAGGCATGCGTGTCTTGACTTAACGAGAAGACCCCTCTAGCAGAGGTCTGAAGTGATTCAAAAGGATTCGGGGCAAGTTCTCGCAGGAACCCCCCTCCAGTTCTCGAGGAGAATGGGACCTCAATCTCGGACCCCGCCTCCGTGACGGAGTCCTTCGCGACGGCTCTCTCCTCATTCTCTAACCGGGATGCTGCTCCGCCAGCATTCAATGCGCGTCGTGATGTCGCGTAAGCCCGCCAACTGGACTTTACCCCCAGAGGCGGAGAATTCTTCAACAACGCTTACATTGAGTGAGTTGATTTCCGCTTTCGCTTCGTGCGCGGACACCTCCCCCTGGTCCAGACGATGTCCCGTGCGCCATGCTTCAACACAAAGGTGAGTGAGGCATGGGCTTGCTGTTCAATTTTTTCAACATGATCTTGGTAGAGGGTATTTTTCCATACTCTTGGCGAATGGCTACTGTACTCGCTTTTCGCAAACCGGGGAGAGATCACTCTACCCTGGGAGGTTTCCACCCAATCTCTCTAACCTCCTGCGTGTGCAAGTCGATGGAGAACTTATTAAATGTTAGACTAGATTTCTTTCTTGATAGCGGAGGCCACTGGTCTTCCCTCACAGTACGGCTTCCGCAAGCTCCAATCCACGTTAGGTGGTCTGCTCCGACCTTCCTTCGTAAACTGCACTACTTCACGCTGTTTTTTGATCTAGAGAAGGCATATGATAGAACATGGCGATACGGTATCATGGAAACTCTTCACGATGGGGGCGAGGGGACGCCTCGGACTTTTTGCGAGATCGTTTATTCCAAGTACGGGTGAGAGGAGCCCTCTCTGGCCCAATTGAGCCAGATGTTGGTGTCCCGCATGGAAGTGTCCTCAGTGTCACACTCTGCCTTGAGCATAAACGGTATCACTTAGGTGTTTCTGTAGGATGTTCTCGCCCCGCTCTACATCGACGACCTTTCCGATCATCGACTCCATTAGGCATTGAACCGCTTCTCTTGCTATGCCTAAGCGCACAGCTTTCCTTTTTCCTTGGCCAAGACTAAGCTAGTGCATTTTTGCCGCCAACCACGGCTCCACCCCGACCTGGACTTGCTTCTAAACGGGGTTTTCCTGAACAAGGCGTTTTGCGCACCGTTTCCTTGCTCGTTTTTTCGACCGACGCCTCACCTGGGAGGGCTCATATTCGCAGTCTTAGGGTCTTTTGTACGCCATGGGGTACTGATAGGGCGACTGCCTTGCTTTTCTATCGACCCCTTATTCGTTCCAAGCTTGACTGCGGATGCATAAAACGCATCCGCAGCCTAGCGTTTATTGCGGAAGGTGGACTCGATCCACCACACCGGCCATCACCGGGCGACCGGTGCCTTCCGCTCGTCCCACATTCTGAGCCTACTTGTCGATGCTGAGGAGATGCCAGTCGCTCTGCGCCGTGCAAAGTGCAATATTCGCCTCTACGCGTGAGCCCGGGGCTTCCCTCAGTCGCCCTCAGCTCTCACTTCATCCGCAGCCGATCTCGACGGTGCCTCTGCTGCCGAAAGACGCCAGTCTTAGGGTTAGGAAACTCCTTCGAGAGCTCGATGTAGCTCTCGAGCCGGTGAATAATTAAATAAAATAAACTTTAATAAGTGAAAGAACACGCTGCTAATAATAATCATTATTATTACTATCCTAATCGCTTCCACAGTGCTGAGAGTATTGTGTTCAACCTTTTTGAAGCATGCCACCTGTCATTGGATCCGTGCCAGTTTATACGGATGACTTCAAGTGTCAGGAGGGGCTCGGCTTCCATGCCATATCTCCCCCTTCAGGTTGCTCTCTCTCTCTTCGAATCGGACGCATTCGCGGGACGCACCGCCATTTGATGGAGCGTTCGCCTCCGCCTTATTGCGACGACTGCCTTGTCACCGGGACTTGTTTTTAATTTTGTTTGTTTTTTGTTCTACTGAATTATATAGTACCCTGGTACTAGGCTGAAATTTTAACTGCAGTGACTTATGCCCTTGGTACCAGTCTATTAATCCTACTTGATTTCCTCCATTGTTTTTGTTGGACTTTGCTTTCATATTGGGTTGTAATGGATTGAAGTTCTTTTGTAGGATATCCTTGGTTTGTTGTTTGCGACCTTGCCGAGTGGAAACACCACTTTGAATACAGCAAAGTTAAGCCACATTGGGTGTGGTAAGTCGCTGATGAAGTCCCAATTTGGGTTGAATTCACTGGCTGCCATACGCTCTAGGATACCCTTGGTTCGGATCCCACGTTAAACTGTAGCTTCCCACTGAGATATAACAGCACCTGTAATGAGCGTTTCCTATTTTTCATTTCCAGGAACACCAACGAATGCAGAAGTCTCTGGATTCGTGCCACTTTTGTGTTGGCAACAAGTTGATGAAGAAGCATCTCATTGTCGCCCTTGGCACCAAGGTAAGTTACAAGGAAAAGCAGTACCTCATAAGTTTATACGAACCATACCGAGGAAGCACTTTATACGAAGGCTTAAACTTTAGTATTGCAAAATAAATGAAGGCTCTCCTTCCGCAATATTGCGGTAAGGAAATTGAAGGACGACATAGACGTTGAAATAGAGCATACCTAGGAATTTTTAAAGGATAGCTGAAATGTTTATAAGCTTTCGATTGTCTAACTCATGCAGTACTCTGTCCAGACGAGACTCGAACTGTTCACCACCTGCGATGGAAGATGGTTCCATCTGTCACAGATACTGTAGGAGTAAAAGTTCCTGCAAATGCTTGTCCAAAATCTGGATAAATCTAACTTATAACTGTGGTTGTGTGTGGTATTCATGTTCAAGGTGAACAACTTGCTGTAGTCGACGTTTTCTACTCCTTGTATAATTTCATACGTTTCGATGAGCTGGCACTGTATACGGCGCGTCTCCAAGGAGAACATCCCAATTCTCATAGCTGGCTTTGTATCATTTATGCCTAATGGACGGGATTAGTTTGGTGTCCCTAGCCTGAACCTTTTCTAGCCGTTCAATGCACTGGTCTGCGCTGTTTTCAAAGGCCAGTTTTTCGCGCTGAAGCGAAAATCATGCTCCTTTTATCTAATCAGGTCAAGTTTTTTTGAGATATAAACACATGACAGAAATTCCTATATTCCAATCTATTTGTAGGCAAATGTACACACAATAGTAAATTTTAAACTGATTTATCCACAGAATGTTCTAATTGCTATCAAGAAGAGTACAACATACAAAAAAAGCTACTTATGGGTGAATGGTCTCTTCAGTGACTTCCAATTGTGCCTAGCAGACACCAAATCCCTTCTCAGGCACCACAGTAGTCAGCAAGAAAGTTGACATTCCAACGCCCCTGGGAGCATTTCTCCATCACATGGATATCTTGGTGACAGCGCTCACCCTGTTCTTCACAGAAGTCTCCACAATTGTCAGGAAAATATTCCAAGTGAGACCGAAGGAAGTGCATTTTCACTGACATGCGCGCACCAAGGTTGCGGAAATACTACATTAACTCATCAACTGCCTTCTCATACTGAAGACTTCTGTGGTTGCCAAGGAAGTTTGCAATGACTGACTTAAGGGACAACCAGGCAGAGAGTTTAGCAGGATTCAGTGCTTCATTAAAACGGGTGTCCCTGATGAGCTCCCTTATTTAAGGACCATCAAATACACCTGCCTTCAGTTTTTCCATGCTGACTCGTGGAAACTTCTGAGGGAGGAAATCAAATCCTCGACGTTCCCTGTCTATTGCCTTGACAAAATTCTTCATCAAACATGGCTCGATGTGCAGAGGTGGAAGCAATATCTTGCTCGGTTCAACCAGAGGGTGAGACAGAACGTTGTTTAAACCAGGTTCTAATCCTTGTCTTCCCGACCAATCTTGTCTGACATAATGCTGGTCGTCAGCTCGACTCTCCCACAAGCACATAAAGCATGGATACTTTGTGTACCCACCTTGAAGACCTAGGATGAGTCCAACAACTTTAAGATCTCCACAAATCAGCCCTTTGTCTTCCTGGTAGTTGAGAGCAGACAACAGACGGTCCATGCTGCAGGTTTCTTTCATTGCAGCTGAGTGTCCAACAGGGATTGATAAAAACCTTTTGCCATTAGTAAGAACAACAGCCTTGAGACTTTTGTTAGATGAGTCAATGAAAAGCCTCCATTTCCTAACATCATACCTCAAGCCCATTAAGTTGAGCAGGTCAGCAATGTTGTTACATTAGACCAGTAAAGAGACTTCATCAAACTTCAAAAATTTCCTAAATTCTTTCTCCTGGTCCCTGGTGCCAGCATACATTTCTCTCGAAGATGTGAACCCAATAGCTGAGCAGATTCTTTGGAAAAGTTCAGGTCGTTGAGTTCGGTTTGTCTAAATGGCACCAGTTGCACTAGCCTCGGAATCAGAGCTAGAATCCATGGTAAAATCAAGAACAGGAAGATCGGGGCCATGTTGACTGGTTGTATAGTAGAAGGAACATTAGGGTATTGAACATGGTGATTGTTCTTGCAATTGATGCCTTTTAAATTTGTCATGCAGAAATAACAGTCGGTGACGTGATCTTTGCCTTCCCTCCACATCATTGGGACACCAAATGGCATACTCTTCCTTTTCTTATTACTCCAATCCCGTAAATTTTCCACACATGTTTTACAGCAAATATGTGGAGCAAATGTCTTATCCTGGTCCCCTAGTTTCACTCCAAAGTAAACATAATATGCCTTTTTCACAAAATCCATGATTTTTGCTTGTCGGTCTGGAAAAGTGACATGTCTGCAGATGTAATAAAACGTATTCGGATGATTCTTACACGTACGATCCATTGTAATGCAAATGTCGACCTGAAAAGATGAATAAAATAGGTTATGTATGGTTACTCATCACTAGATGTGACAAAACCTAAGTAATAAATGGTTTGATGATGGCGCTATTTTGGAATATACGTTCTAATATAAATCGAGCATATCTTAGAAACTAGACCTGACCAGAGAAAACTAATTATATTCTTAAATTCAGCATTCAAAGATTATTCTAAATCAGTTGGAAAACCTATGTTGAAAAAAGGTTTGGAAACGCAGGCCAATGATGCTGACCACAATATTACAGCATACTCAAGGTGTAGCTAGACTAGAGAGTGGTAAGGGTGATCATCTCTTTTTGTTTCGGAAACAAAATTGTCTCTTTATGTACCACAACAGTCTGGGCCCTTTTCTCTACCTCATTGCACTGCCTAGAAAACTTCATGTCACTCCTGTTTTGCACGCCTAAATCTTTCTCCAGCTTGGTCGCCTCCAAAGGCCTACCCAACAAGTAGTAGTCTTCTTGATGGTTAGCGTGACCTATGTGTATCACCTTGCACCTGTTGATGTTGAATGGCATCTGCCACATCTCTGACCACTTAGCTAAGTTGCGAAGGCTGTCTCTCAATCGTTCTACTCCTTTGTACGAGCTAACCTCACCTCCTAGTTTGGTGTCATCCCCGAACTTTGCTATCGTGAATAGCAGCCCATTGTCTATACCGTGATGTAGACAATGGACAGAAGTGAACCGACTGGTCACTGGAGCCACCTCGAGGCTGTCCCTCTGACCTCCTTTCCATCAACCAGCTCTCAATCCAGTTGGCTACCTTCCCAGTAATGTCGACCGAGCGCACTTTGCTCATTAAGCTGCGGTGGGTCACCTTATCGAAGGCTTTTTGAAACTAGGTATCAAATGTCTACAGCCCGAATTCAATCGTCGACCTCAATATACTATGGAAGAATTTAAGTACACCTTTTCACCCTCAAATTACAAAAATTGAACATCAAATTTTAAAAGTTGACTTTTATATTTTAAAAAATGAACTTCAAATTTTAAAAGTTGACTTTCATATTTTTTAAAAATTCAACTTCAAATTTAAAAAGTTGACATTCACATTAAAAAAAGTTGACTTTCCAACTAAAATACTTGGATTTCATATTAAACATGTTTACTTTCAACTTAAAAAAGCCAACTTTCAACCTAAAAAGAAATTCAATTAAAAACAAATGAAATTCAATAAGAAAATGTAATATCATCTGAATTTGTGTAACGTCAACAGCAATAATTTTGCCACCAACCTACGCAAAAATATCCTAGTGTTTTCGCTTCTCAGGCACTTATTTCTTCATGAAATACCATCTTTTATACATACAAATATTCTTAAGTCATATCTAGAGTATTACTTACTATATGCGTTTGTAATGGTAAACTCCTTAAAGTTAGAACAAGGTCTGCTGACCAAAAGTCGCGTGCTCTCACTTATTTTGATTTATGACCTTCGACCTTTAAAACTTTCATTAATTCCTGGACTAACCATGGGAGGACCTTGGCAGTTATATCATTCCAAAGAGAATGTAAAACAACATAAGGGTTTCAAATTTCATTAGAATCGGCCGAATACTTATGTATGTTATTGCCAAAACAAAATAATTCCCTGGCTAACTTTTGGAGAACTTTGGCAATTATATCATTTGAAAGAGAATGTAAAACGACATAAGGGTTTCGAATTTTGTTAGAATCGGCCAAATAGTTACAATGTTATTCCCCATCCCCCCAAGAAGCAAAACGGGGACTGACCGACCGACATAGTGAGATATAGAGTCGCACGAAACTAAAAAATAAAATTTTATCAGTCATCTGAATATTTTGAATTAAAATAGGCACACTCTCTTCATGGCTTGTAGGATTTCCTCTCTTCATAAACCTCATTGGCAGCTCTTTCGTGCCCCTAGCAACCGTTCCCATACATAACTCAGCCCTCTCAGTAACCAAGTGAGTATTTTTTCAAATACTGCACTAGAAAAATATTTAATAATGCAAATTTGCAATCCTTGTATTTTCTACCTCTATAAAACTAAGAGATCTCTGAAAAACCGAAATAATATTGTAAAAAGATAAATGTAACTGAATAAAAGATGGTCTCAACACCACCTCCAGGTCGCAAGGAATGACCTTAAAGCACATGGCCAACCAAAGTGGGACCATTGGGCAAGAACCTCGGCTCGACTTCCTACCCATGTGCGGGTGAATTAGGCATAAATACAGGTTACCCACCCAGGCAGAGAAAATACACTTTTCTTATTTTGAAAATCAACTTTTAAAATTTGCACGGCATTTTTTTATTTGAAATCCAGCTTTTTTTTAATAGAAAAGTCAACTTTTTAAATCTGAAGTTAAATTTTTTTTAATCCGAAAGTCAACTTTTTTAATTTGAAGCTTTTTTTTTTTATTAATTTGAGGGTGAAAAGGTGTAGATTTATCAGACACAATCTTTGTCTGTGAAACCCATGCTGGGAGTCTAAGATCAGGTTGTGGGATTCTAGGTGCTCGATTATGCTTTCTAGCAATTTGTCCCTCTATGGACGTCAGACTAATTGCCCCGGTAATTACCCAGGCTTTCATTTCTCCCTTTTTAAAAATGGGTGTCACGTCCGCCATCCTCCATTCTTCTGACACCCATCCTGTTTCAAGCGAATCATTGACGATCGAAGAGAGGTGTCTCACAACACCATCGCTCACCTGAAGGATTCTGTGAAGGAAGCCATCTGGACCAGGAGACTTATACGGGTTCAGATTCCTTAGCCTAGTCGCCACTTGATGGGGAATAGTCGATTGGAACGAAAATTAAGGATAGGAATGGGCGCGTCCCTCCTTAAATCAGCTGCAAATTTGTTCTCAATTTGATAGTGGGTATAATTGTGGAAGAAGTAGTGAAGGTGGCTGAGTAAAAGGTGTATTGAGTAAGAGTTTATAGTCTAGGAAAGCAATGAGTCTTGTATGATAGGCTTTATTCCCGCCTCCCCACCCCATTCCACCCAAGTGGGTAGTTGCCAGATGGGCTCTATAAAATTAAAAAAAAAAAAACCCACCCCATTCCCATGACCAATGGAAAGCCACGCCAATCGATGGGCTGCTATGACGAATGATTTCTACAAGTGGAAAATGTCACAATTTAATCATGGTTTGTAGCAGATGTTGAGGGGAGGAAAAGGGTGGATCCTGGTCTTATCCTTTTCCTGTCTGCCTTTCCCTTAAGGAGCATGTTTATTGATAGGGAAGAAAATCTCACTCCTCTTTTTATGCTCCTCTCCCTATCGCTTCTCATCACAAAGACAAAAAGCCCACTGTCATTTCGGGATGCCACCAAGCCAAGATCGGCACGTCCGGCCCCGGTGCTCCCCCGGGCGGAGAGTTCCTGTCAAAGAAGAAAAGTACGCAGTGCAGAGCCTTGATTAGGTCGAGACCCCTCATTCAGAGGCTACCTGGCGTTTTTGAGCCCACTGGCTTCAAATGCTTCCTCATTATTCGCTCCAATGAGTGCAGCATATTGGCTAAGGGCAACATGATCCATCAGTGGAGAGCTTTAGCTAGCGTGATTGGTAGAGAGTCGAAGGTGACCCGTTTCTCAGACGGGAGCCTTCTGGCGAATGCGTCGAATCCCTCCTAGTCGGCTATGATTAGTGCCCTTCGGACACTAGATGGCACACCGGTGAGTGCGACCCTGCACTCTACCATGAACTTCATGAAAGGAGTGGTTTATGTGAGGGAACTCGTGGGATACTCTATAGATACATCATCTTAGAGTTGGCCGACCATAGAGCGGTAAAGGTGTGATGAGAAAACAGGGAGGGGACTCGAGATCCACCCCTACACTCTTCGTCACGTTCCACTGTGACAAGTTCCCTGAGTCGGTGCGTGCCGGTTGGTATCGCTACCGCGTGAAGGCATTCGTGCCACTACTGCCACCACTTCAGCCATACGAATCGTACCTGTAGACATGCAAAGTCGGGGTTACCCGAAGTCTGTGTAAGTTGCTCCAAGGCCGCACACGATAAGTCCAAATCGTGTGTGGCCAAGTGTGTCAATTGCGGAGAGCCGCACCCAGTTTCTTCGAGGCAATGGCCCATCCAGGCGTACGAGCACGGCTGTTTCCGCACAGATTCGGAACCTTTTTCCAGGTTATACCCACCCAGGGTGCTCCCCAGTACAGCTGGCGGCATACAAGGTACACACCCAACTCCGACTAAAACCAGGGCTTCCCTTCCCTATCCCGGCGTGACCGTTTCCCGAAAGGCGAAACGGCCACGCGCCTCCACCGAGTCGTCGTTAGATTCACGGGAGGCAACACCCCTGAAATTGGTCGTGAGGCCATCATCCCGGATTTCTAAAGCTGCCTCCCGAAAGGAGGACAGCACTAGAGGAGTTTCGACTCCTAAGCCCTCACCTAGTGCTAGACTGGGTGACTCGAAGGCGATGGATCCTCCAAAGAGAGTAACCCCACCTGCTTAAGGTATTGAGGCGGAGGGAGGAAAAGACTCGCGTGGCGAGCTTAACCTCCCTCAATAATAATAATAGGTATTTATAATGCGCCCTTCTGGGCTGTTAGCCCTCCCAGAGCGCAGATTGTGTAGCGTATTTAGAGAAAGTTTACAGGGGAGAGAAGGCATTCTGAAGAGATGGGTCTTCAGGAGACGTTTAAAAGTAGCAAGGCGACAGCGCCTTCAGCGCATTGTCCTACCAACAGTGCCCGGACTTATGCCTCCCGGAAGCATACGGTCATTCCCGTGTGGGTCTTCTCTTCGAAGAGGGCCCCCGTATCTCCTCCGAGCTAGACCTGGAAGGTATATTTCTTCAATGGAATTGCTGCGGACTCCGGGCCGACTGGGAGGAGCTGCAGAGACTCGTCTCCTCCTGTTTTTCCTTAGCTTTGTTTTTGCCGGAGACCATGATGGGTGCGTACCCCCTGCCCGCCCACCTTGGCTATTAGTGGTTTTTCGACCCCAAACCACGGGATGGGGGCCAGGCAAGAGGAAGCGCTATTTACAACCGGCATGATATCTTTGTTCTTCTCTTCGCTTTAGACACCTTTCAGGCAGTAGCTGTGCAGCTGCACCTGGATAAGAGGTATACTGTTGTTTCTGCGTACATGCCACCGTCAGCCGACTTCAGCCACGTCGTAGCACGGTTGCCGAAGCCCTTTCTCTTGCTCATGGACTTAAACAGGAGACGCCCCCTCGGGGGAGAGTACTCGATCAATCCCAAGGGTCAGGTCATTGCCGGCCTGATCTACGGGCTGGAGATAGGTATCCTAAATGTGAATGAATTTACGCATCTCTGCCCGAGAGCCGTTCATTTTCATGTCTCGATCTATCTATGTGCTCTTCGGATGCACAGCCTGATTTTGGGTGGAGGATAGTCGATGACCTCCATGGTTTTGATCACTTTCCCATTCAAATATCCTTTTCTGGGCCGCTGCCTCCTGATGGCCCGCCCCGTTTGTGTTTGGCTAGGGCGCAGTGATCCGTATATCAGGAAATGACTGATATCTCTTTCTCGGTCGAGGAGTTCAGGTCGGTAAATAAGGTGGTTGAGTTATGTGGCAATCTCATATCCTTGGGCCTAATTACTATTCCTAGAACGTCTGGCCATTTTGCACGGCGACCGCTCCCGTGGTGGTCAACCGAGTGTGAGACGGCCCTCAAGCAGAAGCGTTATGCCTACAGGCGCCATAATCGCCGCCCGAACGACTTCAGCGTCAGTAAATTTCGGTGAGCTCTGGCTAGGTTCTGGTATATTTCGAAGCACGCCCGCCGCTCTTCTTGACGGCATACGTGTTTTCACCTAACGGAAAAACCCCTCTAGCCAAGGTGTGGAAACGAGTCAAAAGGATTCGGTGCAAGTTCTATCAGGACTCTCCTCCCGTTCTCCATGAGAATGGGGCATCAATCTCGGGCCCCGCGTCCGTGGTGGAATCCTTGTCGAGACGCTTTCTCTGCCTTCTCTAGGCGGGATGCTGCTCCGGCAGCATTAAATGCGCTTCGTGATTTCGGGGAAGGCCGCCGACTGGACTTTACCTGCATAGGCGGAGAACCCTTCAACGACAGGCTTACATTGAGTCGAGTTGCGTTCCGCTCTCACTTCGTGCGCGGACACTGCCCCTAGTCCGGACAATCTCCCGTACGCCATGCTTCGCCACCTGGGTGAGTGAGGCATGACATTTCTGTTAGATTTGTTCAACAGGATCTGGGTGGAGGGTCTCCTCCCAGATTCCTGGCGAATCGCTACTGTGCTCGCCTTTCGCAAACCGGGGAGAGATCACTCTACTCCGACCGGTTTCCGCCCAATCTCTAACCTCTTGCGTGTGCAAGTTGATGGAGAAATTGGTAAATGTTAGATTATCTTTTTTTCTGGACAGTGGAGGCCACTTGTTTTTTGCACAGTCGGCTTCCGCAAGTTCCACTCCACGTCGGATGCTCTGCTCCGACTGGAAAATGCCGTCTGCGAGGCCTTCCTTCGTAGACAGCACTACGCCACGGTGTTTTTCGATCTGGAGAAGGCCTATGATACCGCAGGGCGATACGGTATCATGGAGACTCACCACACGATTGGGCGAGGGGACGTCTCCCATTGTTTATATCCAAATTTTCCGAGATCGTCGATTCCGCGTACGGGTTTGGGGGGCCTCTCTGGCCCAATGGAGCAAGAAGAGGTGTCCCGCAAGTAACTGTCCTCAATGTCACACTCTTTGCCCTGAGCTTCAACGGCATCACCTCGGTGCTGCCGGAAGATGTTATCGCTACGTGGACGACCTTTCGATCTCTTTTGACGCGGCCCAGATGCCAACTGGAGCGTCGACTCCAACGGGCATTGAACTGCCTCTCTCGCTTCTGCCGCCATCCACTTCTCCATCACGATCCAGCCTTGTTTCTCAATAGGGTGCGCCTGGAAGTGGTGGACTCGCACTGTTTCCTTAGTCTTCGATTTGACCAACGCCTCACCTGGGAGGCTCCTATTCGCAGCCTTACGGTCTCTTGTACCCGCGCCATGGATATTCTCCGTTCCGTGACATTCAGCGCTTGAGGCGCTGATAAGGTTACTAGTAGCCTTACTCAACTACGGACGCGAGTTTTATGCATCCGCAGCCACGAGGGTATTGCGTAAGGTGGACTGACTCTATCCACCACATCTGCCTTCTCCTGGCGACCGGTGCCTTCCGCACTTCCCCCAGTGAGATCCTATTTGTCGATGCTGGGGAGATGCCACTCGCTCTGCGACGTGCATAGTGCATTATTCGCCTGTACGTGCAAGCCTAGTGCCTCCCTCAGTTGCCAACAGCTCTCACTGCATCCGCAGCTGATCTCGAAGGTGCCTATGACGCCGAGAGATGCCAGTCATACCCTAAGCCTTTTTGGTTTAGGGCTAGGAACCTCCTTAGGTGGCGCCCCTGGTTCTGCCCAGGACGCTCCCAAAGCTTCTACAGCGTCGGGAGTTTTGCGTTCAGCCTTTTTGGAGCACACTTCGTATCACGCTGGAACCGTGCCAGTGTATACAGATGGCTCCAAGTCCCAAGAGGGGGTCGGTTTCCACGCAGTATCCCCTCTGTTTGAACTCAGCGGGGCTCTGCCAGGCGCTGCGTCTGTCTTCTCGGCCGAACTGGTTGCAATAGACCGCTCCGTATGGGAAATTACGCGACGTGCCCGGTTCGGATACCGGATTGTGATTTATAGCGAGTCACAAAGTGCCCCGAGGGCGCTCGGGCATTGGAATCTCCACATCACTTGGTTCGGGATATCCGTGACGCCACGGTTTTGGCGAGCCGGGCGGATGTCAAGATTATCTTCTGCTGGGTTCCTGGACTTGTAGGAATTGCGGGGAATGAGGGCGCCAAAAAGTCCGCGAGGACTGGGCGATCACACCATCGTTTTGATCTTCCTCCCACGGATTACATGGCAGGAATACGGGCAGCTCTCCGAGATGCTTGGCAAGGAAGATGGGACACGGTCGACGGGAACCTAAAGTTGCGTGCCATTGCGCCGCGGCTGTTCCCATGGCCCCACGCCCCAATGCCGCGACGTCTTCAGGTTGCTTTCTGTCGTCTCCGAATTGGACACACTCGCGGGACCTACCGCCATCTGATGGAGCGCCCTACTGTAAAGACTGCGTTGTCCCCCAGACTTTTCGGCACAATATTGTTGAATGTCCCAGTTTGGGTGACCTTCGCGCACGTTACCTTTCCCGGTACCGGAATGAGCGGGGTCGCTACCGCTTGACCCTTGTACTCTGGACAAGTTCGTGACACTGACTTATGGACTTTATGACTTTTTGGAGGAGGCTGGCTTCCTCCAGTTTATTTGACCTTTTTTGTGTTTCTTTTTGTAGGTCGCATGTCCCTGCGCCCTGGGGAGGCGGGCCTACTCCCGACGCCGGAGCATGCTTGCTTCTTGTCCTTTTGCTTTTTCTCTTTAATTTTATCGTTATTTGTTACTTACATATTATTACTATTTGTTCTCTGTTTTTTAATATAGCCTAGTAGTAGGCTGTGTTGTGTACCGCGCCTTTTACCCAAGTAGGCAGTCCCCAGATGGGCTACCACAATGAAAGCAAAAAAAACACAGAAGGTGTGACCCGACTTAATTGTGGTAACTCAAACGGAGTCATCCAGTCCATGCTGTAGGATCCAAGCTTTCTCCCTTGAATCTCCCACGCGGTCAGGGGGATTAGAGGTCATGCTCCTGGGAGAGTTAAAATCAACAATAAAATTGGATGGTCACCTTTTCAATCTTTCGCCCATTTTCCGTCTGTTGTATTTACATTTTTCTGTCTCTCTCTCTCTCAACCCTTCATTTGTGTTCACTGTGGATGATAACAAAGGTCCATTGTTGTTCGAGGAAGAAGGGAGAAGTGTACGTAATAGAGCTGTTTAGAAATGATGCCCGCCTCCGTAGGAGTTTTCCTTTTCGGGGTTGTTTTAGTATTGTTTAGTTGTCTTTTTCTTTATCGTTTTGCGTCTAAAATAATCGGAGAAACTATTGTGTGAGATTTATACCCTTAATGGCAGTCACCAGATGGGAGGGACCCCCTTTAATTAATAAAACTTTCCTTCTTCCTTTCAGTGTTATTTGAGTCTTCCTGCTCATCAGTCGCTGACCGAAGGCCACTGCCTCATCGCCCCATTACATCACGTGACCTGCAGTACCCAGGCAGATGAAGATTTGTGGCAAGAGATTATGGTGAGTGTGTAGCAACCTCCTGATTTGTGGTAGAAAGATACGATGAGGGAAAATGAGAGACCCCTCCGAACGGTGGAGGGGCTCCCCTCTCGCCATTTACATGTGGGAAAGCCGTTTCCCCTTTGCCATTATTGGAGCCGCCCTCTGGTAGCTCTACCTCAGAAAAGAAGCCGTCCCCCCTTCATGTGCGTTCTCAAGGGCCCCTATAAGCTTCTTATTCCGGAGAGGAGGGTTACTCTTCTCCTGTGTACCGGTGAGTGGCTTCCTCCTCACCCCCTTCTGTGAGCTCGCCCTTGGATGACTCAATTTCTGCACCAGCGGCGGCTTCCCTTGTCCTTTCATAGGGAACTGCCGAGAAAGCCGGAAGGCGGCCCAGAATCGAAAGTTACCGGTGGGAGCGGCGCGATAAGGACAACCCTTTAGAGGGGCATTGGTTGGCGGGACCGATCGGGCTGTAGCCCGTACTGTCCTACAGTCATGCATCCTAAGTTTGTAGATGGTCGGCGTGCATGCCCCCCTCTCTTCCCGATGGAGATCGATTCGCCGGCCCAAGACCACAACACTAGTCCTCGATAGCTATCCGTGTCAAGTTGAGGGGAGATGACCCTTTAGAGGACACCCTGAAGCGGACATGGTCCCGGAGATGACCACGCCCCGGATGCCAGGATCTTCCATGGGGGCGAACCTTGGTCGTTCCCAACCACCGAAACTGAGTCAGCCCATGTGCAAGCTGCTCAGGTCCCCGAGGACACAGATTTTTTTTTTTAATTTTAAGACCCCATCTGGCGACTGCTTCCTAGGGCAAAAGTCGCCGTAATCTAGAGGACACAAGGAGAGAAAGGACCTCCGCCCCCGACTCTTGTCCCTTTGACAGCCAAGCCTTCTCTATTTCCGAGAAGGATCTTGCTGAGACAGGTCCGTCCTGCCTAGGGTGTCCTTCCGGTGGTGGAGAGAAGTAGGTTCACTCCCAATCCTCCTCCCATAACAAGAAAAAGAGTAGAAAGAAGTCTAAAAGGTCTAGGAGTTCCTCTCCCTCTCATGGGGCTCCGGGTATGGACTGGTTCGCTGCCGCTTCTGCAAACGACCAGGCCAAGATCGGTACATCCGGCTCTGAGGCATGCGCTGAGCGGAGATCGATTACTTCGGAGCCCCCGCTTTTGAGCCCGCTGGCTTCAAACGCTTTCTAGTTATTCGCTCCACAGATGGCAGCATGTTGGCCAAGGGCAACATGATCTATCAGAGGAGAGCATTAGCTAGGTTGACTAGTAGAAAGGCGAAGGTGACCCGTTTCTCGGACGTGAGCCTTCTGCATAATTAGTTGGACGCTTCCCAGATTGCCGTGATTAGTGCCCTTCAGACACTCGATGGCTCGGCGGTGAGTCTGTTGACGCACTCTACCCTAAAATTCGTGAGAGAAGTCGTTTATGCGATGGAACTCGCGAATTAGCCCTTTGAAAACATCACTGAAGAGCTGGATGACCAGGGTACGGTCAAGTCCGAGCATTTGATGGTAAAACAGGGTGGGGTCTCGAGACCCACCCCTACACAGTTCGTCACGTTTGGCCATGACAGCCCCACAGGGAGGTACCCTGTGTAGCCTGTTACACTCGTTATTCGGAGCTGCACATTCTGCTGGCTTGAAAGCAAATTCCCCGCAATGGACACGGTGATTTGCTTTCCTCGTCGCCGTGCTGATGGGACTTAGCCTCTTCTCCTTCTTTCTGACACCCTGTCTTCTTGCCCTGCTTCCTCACTTTCCATACAACCTCTCCCACAACTTTCTCTGGTCGGCCTCTAATTTCACAGGGTAGACTCCGACCTGCTCCCTCTCACCCTACCAGTGCTGAGGGGGTAGTAGACAATGCCCCCTTACCCCTGAGCTCAAGTTTGATTCACCCCCACCCTCACCTTCCTCACATACCCTTTCTCTCTCCTTTCACAGTCTTATCAATTTTACAACCAGCCCAAGGTGGAGCCGCCATACTGATGGGCTGACTGGCCACTGGGCGGGAGGAGTGGTCTCTAATGGCGGCAGCCCGTATTCACGATTTGCAGAGGGAGATACTGGGTGAGGTGATTTAGCGTTTTCGGCTCGTAAATTTAATATGGTCACCATGCCCGATGATGACAATTTAAAAACACCCTCTCTAATTCTCTTGTAGCATCGTCGGATCCGTCTTCGGGTAGCTCCTCAGTATAAAAGGTCCCCTTCCTCCTTGCGCTTTCTCAGGGGATCCTCCAAACTTCTTTTTACCGGGAAGGAGGGTTACTCCACTCCTAGATCTACAGGTGCAGGGGACTTCCCCTCACACCCTTTTCTGGCGGCGCCAAAACCTCCGTCTCTCCAGCGGCATTCCCTCCTTTTCTTTCACACGGGAGTGCCAAGAAACACACAGGTGGCAAGGGATGGCTGGGCCGGACGGCCCATGCCCCCAGATATCCCCTTTCTTCCCCGACGGATACCGGTTCGCTGGCATTAGACGACAAAAAATATACCTAGAATGGTATCCGTGATGTCTTGGGGAAAGGGGGGGGGGGCATTGGAGGCCTTCCTGTGATGGACATGGTCCATGAGGTGACCCAGCCACAGACGGTAGGATCTTCCATGGGATCGAATCCGGGCTCGCCCTTGTACAAGCTCCTCCTCATACGGCTCTGGTCCCCGAGGCCTCACCTCACACCGACTACATGGATGGAATACGGGCAGCTCTTCGGACTGTTTAGCAAAGAAGATGGGAGACGGTCGAAGGGAACTTAAAGTTGCGTGCCATTGCGCCGCGACTGTTCCCATGGACCTATCCCCCAATGCCGCGGCGGCTTCAGGTTGCTTTCTGTCTTCTCCGAATCGAACACTCGTGTGACTCATCGCTATTTGATGGAGCGCTCACCTGCGCCTTATTGCAACGACTGCGTCGTCCCCCAGACTGTTCCGCACATTCTTGTCGAATGTCCCAGTCTGGGTGATCTTCGCGCACGTTTCCTGTCCCGGTCCCGGAGGTGTGGGGTCGCTACCGCCTGTCCCTTGTACTGGGGACGGATTCGTGTACATTAACTTGTTGACTTTTGGGGGGAGGCCGGGCTTCTCCCCTTTATTTAAGGTTCTTTTCTGTTTTTTCGTTTGTTGTTGTTTTGTTTGTAGGTTGCACTCTCCTGCACCGGGGTGAGGGGGACCTCCCCCCGCTGCCGGAGATTGCTTCCTGATTGTTAAGTTTTTCCAATATTTATCATTGTTATTTTTTCATAATTTTATTTTAAAGTAGCCTAGAACGCTGTCGTGTTTTTCGGCGACTTATGCCCAAGTGGGCAGTTGCCAGATGGGCTGTATAAAATTAAAAAAAAACAAAAAAACCGAGGCCTCACAAGGAGAGGAACGATATCCTCCCCCAGCTGGTGCCCCTGTGACAGCTAACACTTCCTAAATTTCAGAGAAGGATCATACTGAGGCCGGTCCATCTGGCGGAGGGGAGAAGTTGTTCATTCCCCACCCTCCTCCCCTAAAAAGAAAAGAAACAAAAAAAATTGACTCGGGGCTCCTCTTCCTCCGCGGGAGCCATTGGGCGGATCGGTACGCTGCTCTTTCGTTTTGCGACCAAGCCAAGATCAGCACGTCGTGCCCCGGTGCCTTCCCGGTGGGGAGTCCCTGACTAAGAGCAAAATTGCAAGGCGGCCCCTTATTCGAGATTACCTGGCGTCTTCGAGCCCGCCGGCTTCAAACGCTTCCTTGTTATTCGCTCCACTTATTGCAGCATGTTGGCTAAGAGCAACATGATCCATCAGAGGAGAGCTTTAGCTAGTGTGATTGGTAGAGAGCCGAAGGTGACCTGTTTCTCGGATAGGACCCTTCTGGCGAATGCGTAGAATCCCTCCGAGGCGGCCATGATAGGTGCGCTTAGGTCATTTATGGCACGCCGGTGAGTGTGACGCCTCACTCTACCATGAACTTCGTGAAAGGAGTGGTTTATGCGAGGGAACTCGTTGACTACTCCATAGAGGACATCACCTTAGAACTAGCCGACCATGAAGCGGTCAAAGTCGAACGTGTGATGAGAAAACAGGGAGGGGCCCCTAGACCCACACCTAGTCTCTTCGTCACGATCGCCTCTGACAAGCTTCTTCAGTCGGTACCTGCTGGTTGGTCTCGCTACGGCGTCAAGGCATTCGTGCCACTGCCGCGGAGGTGCTACTATTGTCACAGCTTCGGCCATACGAATCGCTCCTGTAGGCGTGCAAAGTCGAGGTTACCCGAAGTCTGTGTAAGTTGCTCCAAGTCCGCACACGATAAGTCCATGTGTATCAATTGCCGAGAGCTGCACCCCGCTTCTTCGCAAACCGGGGAGAGATCACTCTAACCCAGCAGATTTCCGCCCAATATCTATAACCTCCTGTTTGTGCAAGTTGATGGAGAAATTGGTAAATGCTAGATTAACCTTTTTTTCTGGATATCGGAGGCCATCTGTCTTCTGCACACTACGGCTTCCGCAAGTTCCATTCAAGGTTGGGTGCTCTGCTCCGACTGGAAAAAGCCGTCTGCGAGGCATTCCTTCGTAGACAGCACTGCGACACGGTGTTTTTCGATCTGAAGAGAACCTATGATACCTCATGAAGATTCTCCAAATGATGGGGACGAGGGGACGCCTACCAATCTTTATATCTGAATTTCTGCGAGATCGTCGATTCCGCGTACAGGTTGGGGGAGGGGGCCTTCTCCGGCACAATAAAGCAGGGAAGTTTCTTCAGTGTCACACTCTTTGCCCTGAGCATCAACGGCATCACCTCGGTGCTGCCGAAAGATGTTCCCGCTACGCTCTACGTGGACGACCTTTCGATCTCTTGGCGTGGCCCAGATGCAAACTCGGGAGCGTCGACTCCAACTGGCATTGAACCGCGTCTCTCGCCATGCCGAAGCGCACAGGCTTTGGTTTTCCTTGTCCAAGACTAAGGTGGTGCACTTCTGCCGCCATCCACGGCCCCACCCTGACCCAGACTTGTTGCTCAATGGGGTGCGCCTGGAAGTGGTGCACTCGCACCGTGTATTGATGAAATGGGTGCGATCTAGCACACCGGTGCTCTCATGTTAATGCCAGGTATATTCCGCTTGTTCTGTGCCGTATGCAGTAAATTATGCACTTGTACGCGCGGGCCCAGCCTCTCCGCCAATTGCTGGATCCCTGCCAGTCTACACAGATGTGTCCAAATCTGAACAGGGGTCGGCTTAGATGTCGTGCACACTCCGTTTGAATCCGGCGGGGCTCTTTCGGGCGTTTCATTTGTCTTTCCTACCGAGCTGGTTGCAATATACCGCTCGGTGCGGTAGATGACGCGTCGTACCCGGATCATGGCTTTGTGGCTTGAGGTTATTTTTATCTTGTGTTTGTATTTGTTTTTTTGGTTAAGATAACCTAATTCTAGGCTAATTGGTCATTACGGCTACTACATATGCTCTTGGTAGCAGACGCCAGCCAGATACTTTAGAACAAAAATGACAACATTCAATCCCAATGTTGCAAACGTCCTTCTGAAGATGCCCTCGTTGGTTTTGGTTATTTTAAGTAATTATGAAATTTTCTGTTTATATCTTGAGCAGTCGTTTCGCCAAGCCCTTGTTCGTGCCTTTGCCTCCACCGACTCCGTTTGTGTGTTCTTCGAGTCCGCCACAAAACTCCACCACACTCCACACATGCTCCTTCACTGCGTTCCACTGCCGAGAGAGAGCGGGGATCTAGCGCCCATTTACTTCAAGGTAAGCAACTCTGGCCTTTGCTTTTCAATTCATCAATGTGAGAGTTTTCCAATTAGTACCCCATCCCCCAAGAGCTCCGTAGTGGTACGGGCATGTGGGGTATAGAATCGTAAAGACAAGGATAGGAGGAGTTCTAAAGGGTACTTGAAGATCTAGCCTCTAGACAAACTGCACCGATGAACCCCGCCGATCGGACTGGGTTCTCCAGGATATATGGGCGTCTTTCTATCTGTACGTTAGTGTGGTGTGTGGTGCAAATGTCAGACATGTTTTGAATATTGTCGGCCTGTACTGTGTCTGGTCCCCCGTGTTGAAGTTGTGTTGGTGAAGCGTATAAAGGTGGTGGTTTTGAGGATCATGACTGCATCGTAACTTTATCAAGAAGATTCGTTTGTGTGT
Organism: Ceratothoa steindachneri; assembly: GCA_963969495.1. Lineage (NCBI taxonomy): Eukaryota > Metazoa > Arthropoda > Malacostraca > Isopoda > Cymothoidae > Ceratothoa > Ceratothoa steindachneri. Next base: position 127,807,858 of record OZ018322.1, on the reverse strand, counting down.
GTTGTGGGAGGGATGTTTCTTCTCGGTGGATCTGGTTCAACTGTTTAGGAGATGGGTTAGTGTAGTGTGCGTTTTGGGAGTCTTTTAAATTCACTATTGTATGAGGGTGTTTGGTTTAGCTTATTCTGCGTTTGAGTTAATGGTTACCTGTGTGTCTACCTCGCAGGAGGGTGGGTACCCCGGGTAGCCTGATACACTGGGTATCGGGAGGAGCGGCACGTCCTCCCGGCCGGAGGGCCAATTAGGAAACCCCTGGTGTCACTGGAGTGATGTAAACTCTGGGTGCTGATGGAGCTACTGCCTTGCTTTTATATCGATACTTTGTTTGTTCGAAGCTCGACTACGGATGCGATTTTTATGCATCCGAAAGCGAGCGTGTATTGCGGCAGGTGGACTCGATGCACCACACCGGTCTCCACCTTGCGACCGGTGCAACCGAGATTCTACTTTTCGACGCAGCAGGGGAAATGCCACAGTATGCGTCGTGCGCAGTGCATTATGCGCCTGTACGCGCTAACTCGGCCCCTCACTCAGTCACTAACGGCTCTCACTGCATCCGCAGCCGATCTCGTCCGTCCCTCTGCCGCCGAGAGACGCCAGCCATACCCTAAACCCTTTAGGTTTCCGGCTAGAAAACTCCTAAAGCTCGGTGTAACTCTCGATGCCGGTGGCGCCTCTTCTTCTGCCCAGGACGACACCCTGGAGAGTACCACCTTTGACTATTTGTCGCCACGCATCTGCACCCAAAGCTTCCACAGCGCCGGAAGTATTCCATTCGGCCTTTTTGCAGCGCACTCTGTGTCAAGCTAGATCCGTGCCAGTGTATAGGAAATGGTTCTAAATCCCAGGAGGAAGCACGTTTCCACCTACGTCCCCTCTGTTTTAAGTCAGTTGGACTCTACTAGGCGCTGTGTCTGTCTTTACTGCGGAGCTGGCTGCAATACTCCGCTCGGTTCGTAGACCGGACTCTGATCTGTAGCGACTGGCAAAGTGCCCTGAATCCTTTCGGAGCATTGGAATCACCACACACCCTGGTTCGCTGTATCCTTGACACCAAGGTTGACGCGAGTCGGTGGATGTCAAGATTATCTTCTGCTGGGTTCTTGGACATCTGTGAATTGCGGGGAAAAGCACTACTCCCATCCTAACCCTTTGATTCGATTGCTCTTGTGAGAGTTTCTACCTCACACAATAAGTTTCTGTCCTGGTCGACTTTTTCCCACGCTGGCCAAACTGCTCGTTCGTCCTCAAGGACCAGCGCAACTTATTCCCATTTTATTACCTCATCTCCTTCCACACGAGCATATTCTCCGGATCTATATGGGACTTAGTCTTCCTTGTATCGAATACTGCTCCCATGTCTCGGGTGGCTCATTTTTCACTTCTATCCTTGGTAAGAGTTGAATCCCAACGTCTCATCAACAACCCTATTTTACAATCTTAGTTGGGGCATTGGAATAACGTGTATGTCACCTCCACTCTCCGGTTCACACAATACTCGCCAGGCTATCCTTCCCAATCACATGATTCCTGTCTAAAAAGATAAGCGTGGACTTCAACAGGCTAAATCAAGTTGATGCATCTCTTGCCCGTCTCAGTCTCTTCTTCAGTATGAAAAAAAACATTGGCTAGTTGTATGGGAAACATCCCCCTCTCACCAAACCTCTACACACTAAGCCTCAGCGCCATTACTGAGTCTCATTATTCCACCACTTCCTTCACACCCGGCTAACAACACCTTATGTCCCATGATCTCCCTCCTACCTCACGTACCAGACTGCCTTCCTCTTTGGGGTACCCCCTGTAATCCATTCATCCGTTGATTGGGAAAAGCCTAGCAAAGTAGGACGTATATGCGCCAGTCTCCGCTCAAACCCACTTACATCCCTTTCACTCCCTCATCACCACCAGTCATCCTCCTACATCGGGGAAAGTACCACTACAAAGGGTAAAAGATACCATTAATAGAGACTGCGGCACAAGCTATCCGAGTGGAAACACCGCTTCTGATTACAGCAAATGTTAAGGCACATCCTGTGTGGTTAGTCTCTAGATGGACTCCGATTCAGGTTGACTTCACGGCAGCTCCCATATGGCTGGCAAAAGCCCCACCATAGTTTTGTTTATTACCATTAAACACCTTAACGAAGTCTAATTTCTTGGCTCTTTTATTGTATTCGCTCGTTATATCCTTCCGCTACATTTTACCTCCCCTCTGAACGCGACCGTGGGGATAAATCCCAATTTCTCTCCTTTGTACAACCACTTCCAAGTTAAAGCTTCCTTAATAATGTGTTGTCCACCTCTTTTTGCAGAAAGCCATTTTGGATTGTGACGAGGAATGGGCCCAGAACAAGAAGTTGATCGACTTGAAAGGGCGCACTGTGAGGAAGGCTGTGCCTAAGGGGTTGCCCTACTTGTTCGTCGACTTTGGCTTGACCCCGGGATTCGCGCATGTGGTCGAAAATGACCGCTTATTCCCGAACAATTTCGCCCAGGTAAGATCGAGCGTCGAAGGCGATTTGTTGAGCTTTGGAAGATGTTTGCCACAAATGATAGAGCACCCAACGCTAGGTCGGGCCAATTTGGCGTTGGAAAGAATGAGTTGCTTTGTGATTGATTAAGGGATATAAAGGTAGCTAATGTCGTAGTGCCGTTAATACGTAGCGGCATTTGTTGGAAAGCGGTTGATAATGATGATTTGCGCATAGAATTATTCTAACCACTGTCCAACAATGCACTAGGATGGAGCGGGAAATAGTAGCATTAGGTGGAGTAGGAAGTCATAATCCTGCCTTTTATGATCTAAGGTTCATTGGATTATTGAAAAGGTCCGTGTTAAAGTGAGATTAGAATCGGCCATTATAGTAACAATTTTCTTTTGCCAGGAAATAATCGGTGGAATGATTGATGCCGACATATCCCTGTACCGTAAACCGAAGCTTGAAAATTTCGATGTCCAAAGGAAGAAGGTGCTGAAATTTGCCGAATTTTTTAAACAATTTGACCCCACAGCCTCAAATTAAATACTTTCTTAAAAATGATTTTTTTGTGTGCACCAAATTAAAAAATATAAATTAAGAAGCATATTATTAATCAACACCACATTAACCGAGGACTATACATCTTAAAAAAACATAAACACGTAACATAACTATCCATCTACACAAATTGACCAGGATCAACCACACCACCGAACTCTCGACCAACACACGATGTTCCGTCAGTCAGAGACGTGTGGTGTCCAACTTACCGCGGTGGCAGATTTCCTGGAGGACGCGATCTGGCCATGATATCAGCCTAGGGCAAAGCAGTAAGTCTTAATAAATTCAAAGAAGACGTGGTAAACACCGGTCGTGTAAAATGGGTCAATGAAGTATCTTGCAATGGTGTTTAGAGTAATTATAATGTAGAGGCGTGATTTGAGTATCCATCTTGCTTCACTCTAGATCCTTCCCACGATGAGATGTTTCTTCTCATCATCCTTCCCTGTGGAGGACGATGAGCCAAACGTCCTCCCCAGTACAATATTCTAAGGCAGTACGGGCTCCCCGTATCAAAGAACACTGCCAGAACATGTTTTTTGAGAAAAACTTTCTTATAAATTTCTCCAAACGAACAACCCGGTCCACAATGCTATAGTGCTTACGGAACGTTTACCCTCTTCTTCATCAACTTACCAAGACAGCTAGTTAATGCGATTGGAGGGTAATTATTAGGATCCAGAGAATCCTTGTCTGGTTCTGGAAATGATAACACCACCGCAACTCGCCAGTGGGAGGGGTATGAGCCTGTTATTCAGATTAAAATATAAAACATTCTAATCAAAATAATTCAGTAGGATGGTAACTAATAAAATCATAGGGAAGCTCGTCAAAGCCGGGAGACGTTTGTGCGCCTTGTTCAAATTCAAGTTAATGAAAGTGATGAAATGTGTGGTCAGGTTCTTCCATTGTGTTATATATTTATTTTATTCCATTAATAAGTTCCTCCGTCATGGTTTTCAAGCCTTTCAATTGGTTTTTATTTTGCTAACTGTTCTCTAGTTAAATATGGGCATTTTTGCCTCTTTTATTTGTACTTTATTATTTATTACTTCGTTGTTTCTTTTTACTTAAATTATAGCTATCTTGTTATTGTATTTAGTTATTCATTTATTATTTTCAATTTGAATCTTTGTTTGGGCACTTCGCCTCTTTTCGTTTATGTTGTTTCTGTTAATATCTATCTTCCTTTTTCTTATTATTATTTGGTTAATTTTGTTGATTATTTATTCTTCTCTTCTTTTTGTTTTGGTTAAATTTTAACTTGGGCACTTCGCCTCTTTTTAGTAAAGTTAATTCCTTTTATTCTTCTTCTTTTTGTTTTAGTTAAATTTTAATTGTAATTTAGGCACTTCGCCTCTTTTTATTAAAGTTTATTGCCTTTTGTATATTGTTAGCTGTAGATGGGTCTTATATTCTCTCTTGCACAGTTTCTTCCGCTGGGGAATAGAGATGTCCTTTCTACTTACTGTGCGTTGTCTGTGTTGCGATATATCTAGATTGTTGTTAATTGTTAGGAGTATTTCTTGGTCTACTTTGTCCCACGTCTTTCTCCCTAGCCTCTGGATCTCCATATTGATCGGTTTTAGTGCGGTTCTATCATGTAGAACCGATTGTCGAATATGGTCGATCCTTTGCTCCTTGTGAAAGAATTTGTAGAAACAACAGGAGGGCGGGATTCCCTGCAAGCCTTTAATGTTGAAAATTCTTCTAGATAGCGGGCAACACTGCTAACTTCATAAGAACAGCCAGCCAAGGCATATCGACCGCGCATCTTATTAGCCATTTTTCAGACATTCGGGGGAGGGGTTGAAGAGGAGAGGGACAAGAAATAAGTGCACCAAAAGGTCTGACGGACCTGTTGTATAGATCCAGTTTTACTCCTATCAATTCTGTTACGTGGAGTGGGGGTTCCAATATTTACATTTGTAGGGGTGTGGACCGCTACAACATAACTAAATGTATCCAATCGTACATGATAACCAATCGTACATGATAAGAAGGAAAATGGCCGAAGTTAAGAATACAAACGGGGGCTTCGACATTAAAAGAGAGTCAACAGCACGACCTTTAAAATTAAAAACAACGTCACCCCAAAATGGATGATATGTTTCG